>JAWWQZ010000036.1:0-1200000 GCA_033815515.1 Cryptocheilus praepositus | reverse complement strand
GCATTCAATAAGGTACTTTCGGCCACAGGTGCCTGGCTTGAAGCCTAACTTAATCGCATGGAATTCAATTGATCTGGTATTGAGTTTGCGCCGACGGACGGATTCTGGACGAATTCAGAGGATTCAGTGGTTTTGTTCCTTGGTTTTTTGTTTTTTCTTTGTATAAAATATACACATTTACTATGGAGTTTTCTAATTCCCAAAAGAAATATTTCCTCCACCACTTGAGTGCTCGACCTAAAAAACAATAAGAAGTCCCGTATTGGTTTGCCGCGTCGACACCACCCATATTTTTATTATAATCTGTGATCACATCCAGTTCTTTTATTTCTCTTATTGATGTAAATTGGGTAAGTTTTCTCCCGCTTAATAATAACAATCATCATAAACCAGGTCGGTAAGAGCGTCGATAACGTGTGCGCGACATCTATTTATTTGGACGTGAAAAAATGTCGAGTGGGACTCGACAAAGAAGCTCCTGAGATGAAAAGTGATGTCGAGTCTCATTTGACATAGGACTGTAAGGGGTAAAGGCAGTGCTTAAAAGTGGAAGCGAGAGTATGTCAAAACCCCCCAAAAAATATGTCGCGTACTTACCCGAGGGCATCAGGACGTAACATTGAAAATCAGTGTCCCAGAAGGTTGTGGTCTTCTCTTCCTATTTGAGATTGCATTATGGCAAATATATATTTATGACTGCTTACTGTCTAACTAAATCTAGTTGGTCACTAGGTGGTGCTGGTGGCTTCTCTGTTATCCAAACACCATAAATTTTCTACTTTGTCATTGATGGTATATCAGCCAATCATTACTTATCCCACTGTCGGTATAAACTACTACTGTTGCACATTCGCTAACACCAGAGGACTCTGAAAGTTCGATTAAGTGGGATGGATTATATTTTCAGAATCAATTAGAACTGCTTTGATAAAACACATATTTATCATACGAATGTTAAAACCTTCTTTCAAATTAGCAAGATAGCCACACCTTTTGCTCTATAATTATATGGTTATTTTTAAATGTTTATAACTTTATAGCATGGAGAGGTATAAACGTATGCAAACAAGCATCTACGGTTAAATACCTTTCGCTAATGGAATGTGCTACAAGGAAAAACCTAACAAGATTTTCGAAGAAATTCTTGGCAACATAGCGTATCGTATCGCTGGTAGAGTACATCAACATTCCTTCGTATCCTTCAGATAATTTTAGCACTCTACATGCACTGCTCTGAATGAAGTCAATTTGGCCAAACATTTGAACGATCGTTATTTTCGTACATTAACATGCTCCATTAAAAGCCGATGAACCTAATTTCATCTTACGCCCTTCAAAACACATTTTCCAAATCTACAAGTATAATGCATTAACTCGTCTTCGAAACTTACCGAAATTGCCGTGTGTCGCCAACTTTGTTAATAGCTAATTAACAGCTACATTTCAGCTGTGCTATTAATACTTGTTAGTGTAGACACGCGAGATATAAAGATACGTGTCGTGTCATAATAACAGTTATTGTCGAGCCTTCCGGTGACGTGTGCTCTTCCAAGTACTCGGAACGAAGACCTGAGAATTGTTCCTTGCAATTACATAAACAAACTAGCGTGTTATGTCTTATGCGCTTAGAAAGATCGTAGCAGAAGCGACCTGATGAACAGAACCATCGGTAGCCGTGTCATAATGTTCGAAAGAGTATCCACGTAGAATGATGGCAGTGTGAAGAAGACTGTCTTTCACATTCCTCTCAAACTTCTTTGAAACTCGTAGGAACGGCGGGATGCACGTTTGATGTCGACCTGAGCGTAGCTGCGAGCGAAAGCTTACGAAATAATGAGGAGATTGGGGCCAACCCAAGCCACTTTACAGCGTATACCTCTGCGTTCTTTTTCCGCTACAGTTCCTCGAAACCAAGTGCCATGTTCTCAACGTAAACGGTGGCTGAGTTTCAAAGTCAACTCGCCACGAATATCATTTGACCGAAAAAAAACGTTGCACAAGTAGACTTCGACAATGTAAAGTGTTTTTATTACTCAGCATATATACATAAGTCGAGAAAATGATTGTAGTAAAATAATGATGGATGAGGTACCGGGAGTCGTGGAGGAAATTTCCGATATTCCGAGCTACTCTGAGCTTGGGCCTGGTGGAAGGAACTTGTGTAGAGAGAGATAATCTCTGCGGACGAATGTCTGCTGCTGACCGGATAACTCGCCACGAATACCATTTGACCGAAAAAAATCGTTGCACAAGTAGACTTCGACAATGTAAAGTGTTTTTATTACTCAGCATATATACATAAGTCGAGAAAATGATTGTAGTAAAATAATGATGGATGAGGTATCGGGAGTCGTGGAGGAAATTTCCGATATTCCGAGCTACTCTGAGCTTGGGCCTGGTGGAAGAAACTTGTGTAGAGAGAGATAATCTCTGCGGACGAATGTCTGCTGCTGACCGGTTCTTGGGCTGAACCTGAAGCAGGCTGATTAGGAGCGCACAACAACATTGCCGTAGCTCGATCTTTTTGTGTCGATCCAATTGCGTATCGGAATGAAGCAGTATCAATATATATTGTTCACATTTTTATTTCTTAACACGTTTGTGGACGTGAATGCTATAGCAATCATTTTCATGATGATGCAGAATGACATGAATGCTATAGCATTCAAATCTTAACACGTTGACTGCTGTGCGTATTTTGCTGTATTAGAACGGCGACGTTATAAAATACTTCAGCATTTGACTGAATTATGCAAAATGTAATTAATGTGTAGGTATTGGAAACCAAAGGATCGCATTACTATTATTAACAATAACAAACTATTAACAATAACTGCATTTATAAAACAATTATTGCTATCCGTTTGGAATATTTTGGATTTTAAGTAAAATTTCTTGCGTCGTTTAGCGGTGACCATCACGGCACTCAAAGTGTTAAAGTCAATTATTTTGAATTTAATTTTATATAACCTTAACTTTTTTTTTTGTAATTATTATACCTATCAAGATAATGACTAAGTAGCGTATGCCATTCTTGGCAAGGTCGCATGTGTGTCGAGTGTAGGCTCGACGTCACATACAATAGTCTGCCAAGATAATGACTAACTGAACTAAAATATGGTAATCTGACTACCCTTACAAAAAGTGTTTAACACTTTGACTGTCGTGATGGTCACCGGCGACCAGCACAAGAGATTTTACTGAAGATCAAAAATATTTGCAATGGGTAGCAATAATTATTTTATAAATGTTGTTATTGTTAGAGTAGTGATGCGATCCTTTTGTCTCCAATACCTGCACATTATTTACATTTTGCATAATTCAGTCAAATGCTGTAGTATTTCATAGCATCGCCGTAATAATACAGCAAAATACGCACGACAGTCAATGTGTTAATCAAATTTCGGATATCGCGACCATATAAAAAATAAAATGACTGTCAATTTTCGCACCTCGCTGGAACTTTTAATGTCCGCGAACATGTTAATGGAATTTATGGGATGGCATATCGGGGTATCAAAGACGATGCAATATCGAACAGACGGTCATTTATTTGCTTTCTATCACAGTCGACGCTACGAGTACGAATACAAGATTTTTTCTCAAAATTTCAACAAACAACGGTAAATAGGAACGTCCTAACGCATGCTTCTTCTTTGTTATGGAAAAATACGTCTACCACTTCCGTTACTGCCGTAAATAGTCATGTGGATTCGAGTAGAAAAAAAGGAGTAATTCTCGCGAAGCGGGTGAAATCGAGTCACTTGGCAGCAGACCAAATACGGCGCCGTTCGTTAAGGAACAAAAGACGATATAAAATGTTATATGCGAAACAGAAAGTAGGCACTGAATAATTGGGAGTAGAATGTTACTTTCGTTTTATAAATTTCCAAGCAAGATCGCGGAAACTCTAATTAGATACGTCCTTTGTAAAGCAGTAACAAAAGATTCGTATACCAGGCATTCTTAGGCGTGCACTGTTAGTGGAATTCGCAGAATCCGCGAAGGGTACGCAGTGTGCAATACAGGAAGAAACGTTCTTTTTTCTGTAAGAACATAATCGATTCGTCGATACGTCGAGGATATACATTCAATTGTACAATAGTTACATAACGACGCACACGCATCGTACTGTAGTTGTAATGCACGCTGGCACGTAAACGTACGTGTGCAACTACGTAATAAAATATAACATCAGTGACTATCGTCAGGGTAGTCAAAAACTAAAAGTTCTCATCACGACTTCCGAAGTATAGGTACAATATTCTCACTCACCGACAGATGTCTTAACATGTGTTATAAATATATACATTACAAACGGTTAAATACGATATATGTAGACACATACAGTATAGAATATCTGTAAACATGGGCACGTATCTTGTAACGCCCGAAATCTGACGGCAACGGACCGTGGACGGATTCTCGTTGTCAGTGGAAATCTCCTCGTCCTGTTAAAGTTTTCGGGCAACTGTCCCAAACGTCCGCGGTTTGTAAGATTTTCGCGATTTTCCGCTTTAGCCTCTATATACTCGTTTACTGTTTCTCCATTAGCAGTACGTCAACGATCTACATGCTCACTTGAATTTACGAAGAAGCGAAACGCCGCCGGAATGCACTACGTAGCACTCCGCTCTTAATTGCACTTGAAATGAAAACGAAATGCCCCTGGCCCGGAATTCGGTCTTCCGTTAAACGTCGCGTCACGTTCGTAGGCGCGATCCGTTTATCCGCTTGTGTCCAGCTCGTCGATTCGAAGTAAATCGCACATCTCGCGTATCTCGCCATTCATCGGCGACCGGCGAGAACCGTCGATCATGGCACTTTAAAATACACGCTCTCGACGATCGATTTCTGCTCCGCAATTTCCCGATTCCTGGAAAATGGACCAGCGCGCGGCATGCATCGATCTCCAAAGTATGGGTTGGTTGATCGATCGAAAGGCACGTCGGACGTCGACGAGAAGGCGCCGCGATGTGGAATGTAGGAACACTGGCATGGATCATTGGTGCACGGTGTTCTAATGTTCTCCATTTTTCTTCGCCTCTCTAAGCTGTCGAGAAAAACGTCGGTGTTCCCCTGGCTTTAGAAGCTACCGCACTCGCGCAGCACGCGATTGCCAAGTGGCATAGGTGGACGGAAGTTGTTGATCACCTGTAACAAAAGTCCAGTGTGGATAGGGGCATAAAGAAAAATCGTTTGCGGTCGTGCGTGGAATTTATTCATTGCGTCGCAACTGCGTCGCACAGCAGATTGTAGCCACTGATGATCCAGATAAAGCTATTTAACTCAATTTAAATCGTGTCGACTATCGCATTTCAAATAAGACAATAGCTCTGCATCGAGATAAGCTTCAGAACGCGACATAGGCTGGAAATCGTGGAAAACGTAAACTCGAATTGGTGCGCAGTGTCGCAATGCGCGATAGTTGCATGGGAGATCAAAGTTGACAGCCGGAAACGGCAAGTGACAGCTTCCTACGTGCATCCGATATGAAAAAAAAAGACTTACCGCTCCGTGATTCTCATGACATGGGCATTCTTCACCACGTGGGAACTTTCGCAGATTGCGAAAAATGTTTAGTTGATGGTGTGAAACCTCGATGTACTTCTTGAAGAGAATCCAGGTAACGCTTTCGTTGCATGGTGGGGTTGTTAATGATCCAAGGTATGTCCAGTATCCATTGTCGTCTTAATAAATCAACGATGGCGCATATAAATATTCGTTTCCCAACTTATATGAACAATACGATATCAAATAGCAAACACATTCAGTACATTCATGCAAGTTTTGTGTTGCCAAGTACCATGACTCTAATTTCAAGAATCTATTGGGTTGGAGGAAAAGTTCTGTCGTATTTTGAATAGGCAGGTAATTTTTCTTCTAAATAAAAAAAACATGTGGCTAGTGAGTCATTCGGATTTTTTTTTTATAGTTGCTGCATAATATAAAAGGAGTCCTTTTTTACCGTTTATCATTTACTTGTGATATTTAAAGTGAAAAACATGTCAGTAGATAAAGTGCATTTACGACACTGCATTTTGTATGAATTCCAAAAAGGAAGCAACGCATCGGTTGCATCTAAAAATGTATGTGCGGTATTTGGAAAAGATATTGTAAATGTTCGAACTTGTCAAAGATGGTTTAGCAAATTTCGTTCCGGGGATCTGAGCCTCCACGAAAGTGGTCGATCTGGACGACCATCCAAGATCGATAATGATGTTTTGCAATCCATGTTGGAAAATAATCCACATTTAACAAGTCGAGAAATTGCAGAAGAGTTTGGCATTCATCATACAACACATTAAATGTATTATGATTAATATTAAACACATATTTTTATAAATTAATTCAAATATTTTCTTTAAAATACGACAGAACTTTCCCTCCAACCCAATATTTTGTAAAGTATGTTGTTGGCACGGAAGCTGGAAATTACTTTCATTTAAGCGGACAAGGGGTTAGGCTAATGCGTACTCTCTCGCAAGGGGCCTTTTGTCAAGACAACGTTCAAGGGTTGGGTATATCTCACGGATCATCTACGCACTTAAGCTAATGTCTACTTGGAAGTACGGGACACAAGCAAATATAGTCTAAACATTTCTAATTGCGTAGTTCTCAATTTAACGAGCGCTGACGTGTTCTCAACAACCAGCGCAGTAACTTTTACAAAGTGCACGCGGTAAGCGACGCCGAAAGAGCGTGTGACAAGTGACAACGGACAAACGTGGTGTACGTCCGACGGGACACAGGCACGTATGTCGTGCGAAAATAAAGGCATGCACGAGTGCTGAAATTGTTTTTGTTAAGATATTAAAAGAACGAGAAACTGGACTTCCTGTTTATGGAAAGTAGCCCAAGGCGGTACGAACCTTGAAAATCCCATTTGTTCTCGTGCCGTATGATTCGATCTGCCCAACGCATGCACGGATTTGCGCATCTTGGTGCACCGGCACGTCCACCGCGTACTTTCGTACAAATAGTGGCAACGCGAGTGAGTACGTACAGAAGAAACGTTGTTAGTAATTGTTACATAAAGCGCATGCCATCGCCCGCATAAATGGCTGATTATCGGTGCAATCGAAGAAATTTGCCTCCCATCAAACTATTCGCGAAAACGTATCAAGAACAGTTGTTAGTAATATCCTCTCACAGATGATTCAAACAGAAAGCAGAAAAGATTTTTACTCTTTGCTAAAAACGGCCTAGCGCAAGAGAATTACGTATGGGCAGCGATCGGTTTATTCTACGGACAATAAGCCGCGGATACAGTTAAAACAGTAGGTAATACTATTGCGACATTGGGTAACGGATTACGTCAGGGAGATACAGATGGACGCGATATAGCGAAATCTACCGACGTTGTCGCTAACAAAGATCTTTGTACGTCACTATACCATGAACAAGCGTTACAGAATAAATGAAGGAAGTCTCTGATGGAAACGCAAAACAAAGGCAATGGGGGAAAACGTGGGAGGGTCACTCCGAATTAGCTTACCAGGAAGAAGCTTGCCAGGATCGATCGGCTCCATAATTTCTACGACTTCATCCTTGTGCGAAACATACGGTAATAGACGCGCGATTTTGTCCATTTCCTCGTGACACTTGCCGACCTGGAACGAGAGGAAAATGTTGTCTGATCATCTTGCGATTCACGATACAATCGGTTTCTCTTTCAACAAAACGGTTTTATTTTATCGGCTCGATCGTGAAAGGAAGGATAAATTTGTCACTTCAATAATCACGAACGACATACTCGGGTCTAGGAATTAAATGACCGATCATCGATTTTCCTTAACATTTTCACATCAATCGACGACCTGAAGACGTGAACGTTCATCGGCCAAACAACTCGCGTAGTTGTCCTTCGTGTCCTCAAATATTTAAGCGATGGGTAATTTCGATTGTGAATTATGAAACGGCGTCTTTATCGAGTAATCGAATTGTCCCGACAAGGTGGGCGAGTGGCTAGTTTGAAATATTCAGGTTCGCTCAATCAATCAACGTGGTATTGTCCCTGGGTCAATTTTCTCGGTGTGCGACAATGTTTTTCGAAGCGTTCAAGGATTTTATGAGAAAAACAAGTGCCGCGCGGTGCTGTGTAGTGCAGATGCGATTGTATTGTTGGTCACATCTGGACTGACTCTTCTTATCTAACGTCGATCATGCGCGAGTTGTCTGGAGAATGCCTGTACCGTTAGGTTCTGCTAATTGTTTGATGAGTATTTATAGTCAAATGGCCGTATTGACTTCACACATGTCACTCACGTTCAATTATTGCAGTCACACGATAGGACTAACGTACAGATGTGACAAGATATTCTCTTGTGTGCGCGTCGTGTCATTTTTCAAAGTAGGTAGAATTGCTTATCACTTGGCATGCGGGCATACTTCGCCGCCGAATTTCGCGTGCAGCGGGCGTTTTTTCTTGAATCGCGCGGAAGTTTGGTTATTCAGAAAAATCGCTGTAAATCGAAAACTACTTCGTTTTTATGAACGAAACTTTTTTTATTTCACACTTAAATATATACTGTATGATTATTTAACAAAAAACAAACGATATTTTCACGAAATCATAAAAATAAGCGATTTTTAAAGTTTTCCACGCTATCATATGAAAAGTCCGATAATTTGTCAGCGCATATTTCTTCATCACTATCTTTGTCACAACGGCTCATTTGATCAATTTTATAATCAATAATAAAAAATCAAGCTTCAAATTGACAAAACACGTTCTGAAGGTAGGAATTCGATTGAAGACGAAATAACTCTGCAAAATATCGAGTAACTCAACAATCATAACTTATGGGAAAAAAATGCAAAGCGTTGTCTAGCAACGCAAATAACACGCATATAATGTCACACATTCATGTAATTATACGTATTTAGTAGATTTGCGGCGGATATCCACTAACAACACCAAATCAACTAAATACGTATTTTTACGTGACCCGCGCTCCAGTGACAGACTACAAAAAACGTAAAAATACGTTGCCCGCATGCCAAGTGTTATGCACGTGGAAAATATTACGTAGAACATTGTTAAGTCGAGACGTGAAAATCAAGAGCATCGTAAAACAGAATAGACGCAATTGCACTCACGATCCTTCGTGGGACTAGTACGACTCGTTATCCGCGTGTTACCTAACAATAGCAGATCGTTCGTAAGGTATCGAGAGTGTGCGTTCAGACTCTGAAGACAACGATAATTCTGTCAAGATACGCTCTCCGTTCTTGAGTAGCGTTGCATGCTCGCGTCACATAACGAATCGATATCGTTGAATCTCACTTTAATGCAATCCGAGCTGACGAACTCGCGAAGAATTCTTCGCATAATCCGATAAATTGTAATGCACGAACAACTCCCCAAAGCCAGAAACGACGTATGCGTAATCTTTCAATAAAACGCCCACGAACACTTACGTTACGCGATGTCATTTCTTAATTTGTCTCATGGAACATTACGATGTGCGAATATTACGACTTGCGCATACTGTTCTTCTATCTGAGGTATATAGGCTCACGAGGAGACTAATAAGGAAGGAGGAAACTAATTCTGAACCTTCGCCGTGGGCCTGCGCATCGGTTGCGTAACACGACATAAATGTTTGGGCGTTTTCCGGAGCGATCAAGATCATCGATAAATTTCCAACGCTTCAGCTTAGTTTTAAGCTTCTAGCTTCGACGCGTGAATAGTACATGAAAAAAATACAAGCCAAATGTAGGTAATTAAGTTCGACATGGGCGTTTTCCAGAGCGATCAAGATCATCGATGAATTCTCCAATGCTTCAGCTTAGTTTTAAGCTTCTAGCTTCGACGTGTGAATAGTATATGAAAAAAATACAAGCCAAACGTAGGTAATAAAATTCGACATGGGCGTTTTCCGGAAAGATGAAGATCGTCGATGAATTCTCCAATGCTTCAGCTTAGTTTTACACTTCTAGCTTCGGTGCGTGAATAGTACATGAAAAAAATACAAACCAAACGTAGGTAATAAAATTCGATATGGGCGTTTTCCGGAAAGATCAAGATCGTCGATAAATTCTCCAATGCTTCAGTTTAGTTTTAAGCTTCTAGCTTCGACGCGTGAACAGTATATGAAAAAGATACAAGCCAAACGTAGGTAATAAAATTCGACATGGGCGTTTTCCGGAAAGATCAAGATCGTCGATGAATTCTCCAAAGCTTCAGCTTAGTTTTAAGCTTCTAGCTTCGACGTGTGAATAGTACATGAAAAAAATACAAGCCAAACGTAGGTAATAAAATTCGATATGGGCGTTTTCCGGAAAGATCAAGATCGTCGATGAATTCTCCAATGCTTCAGCTTAGTTTTACACTTCTAGCTTTGGCTCGTGAATAGTACATGAAAAAAATACAAGCCAAACGTAGGTAATAAAATTCGATATGGGCGTTTTCCGGAAAGATCAAGATCGTTGATGAATTCTCCAATGCTTCAGCTTAGTTTTAAGCTTCTAGCTTCGACGCGTGAATAGTACATGAAAAAAATACAAGCCAAACATAGGTAATTAAGTTCGACATGGGCGTTTTCCGGAAAGATCAAGATCGTCGATGAATTCTCCAATGCTTCATCTTAGTTTTAAGCTTCTAGCTTCGACGCGTGAATAGTACATGAAAAAAATACAAGCCAAATGTAGGTAATTAAGTTCGACATGGGCGTTTTCCGGAAAGATCAAGATCGTCGATGAATTCTCCAATGCGTCAGCTTAGTTTTAAGCTTCTAGCTTCGGTGCGTGAATAGTACATGAAAAAATACAAGCCAAACGTAGATACTAAAGTTCGACATGGGCGTTTTCCGGAAAGATCAAGATCGTCGATGAATTCTCCAACGCTTCAGCTTAGTTTTAAGCTTCTAGCTTCGACGCGTGAATAGTACATGAAAAAAATACAAGCCAAATGTAGGTAATTAAGTTCGACATGGGCGTTTTCCGAAAAGATCAAGATCGTCGATGAATTCTCCAACGCTTCAGCTTAGTTTTAAGCTTCTAGCTTCGACGTGTGAATAGTACATGAAAAAAATACAAGCCAAACGTAGGTAATAAAATTCGATATGGGCGTTTTCCGGAAAGATCAAGATCGCCGATGAATTCTCCAATGCTTCAGCTTAGTTTTACACTTCTAGCTTCGGCGCGTGAATAGTACATGAAAAAAATACAAGCCAAACGTAGGTAATAAAATTCGACATGGGCGTTTTCCGGAAAGATCAAGATCGTCGATGAATTCTCCAACGCTTCAGCTTAGTTTTACACTTCTAGCTTTGGCGCGTGAATAGTACATGAAAAAAATACAAGCCGAACGTAGGTAATTAAGTTCGACATTGTGCGTTTATTCCCTCAAGACAAAGTTAACGCCGATATTTCTGGACATTGTAAAAATAAATTTCGTAAGGTACGAAGGCGACTACAGACGTACACGCTACAGCTATATAATAATATATCCCGCTTGTTTACGTAATCAACCAATAGCTGATGGTAACGTCGTCACTGTTACGGATTCTGCTTATAGAGCTTACGGACTTATGTAAAACTTGAGTGCCTATACTTATACCGCGGATCGTGCATCCATAGAAAGAGACGAGACCGGTGTGGCGCATAAATATATTACGATGTCGTGAAACAATCGGGGCTTCGGTTCGTGCATCGATTACGCTCGTAATTCAAAGAAACGCGAATACGGCATCGTCATTGTTGAGCAGCCGCAAAGTTTTTTGAAGCACATGGGCATTCATCGCTGCTGTCTAGGGCACTTGTAGTCACTTCGATAATAGCTACTTCGCGGACCATTATACAATGAGCAGTGTTGACACTGCAATTTGCTGACGGAAAATGACATTTCTACGAACGAACAGGGTAATGGAATCAGCTGACAGCTTTATTCGAAGTACTGACCTTGAGGAAGACACCCAGAACCGCCAGACCGTCGGACGCTTTCGCAGCTTCAGCGAAAGTCTTGTATTTCGTGGTGTTCCAGTGAACCAAGTGTAGCTAAAATCAAACGGGAAACAGCGCGTTAGAGATTATGTGATAATGTGTTCACATCAATGAGACCCGACTGTTAACCTGTCATTTTTCCCGTAATTCGTAGTAATAGCACAGGCTACTACACTTCACGCGGCACAAGAGGAAATGGAATTACAAAAAACATCACAACGTAACGTAGCTATGCATCGGTAGAATGATATACAATCATTATTCATTCTGCCACCTTCGGACATTGTCATCAAATCAAAGTGCAAGTTGAAAAGCGACAAAAAAAGCGCATTCAGTGAATTGTTCTTCCGCAAATTTGCATCAGTTTCACACGGTAAATTGCAGATAATAAAGTAACATTGTTTAGAGACGTTCATCAGTAAAACAAGCAGGATTCCAATAGGTTCGGAAATATTCCGAGAGAATTCCGATATGTCATAGAGCTCTGACCAGTTAACGAAGCACTTGATCAACATCAATCATCGATAATTGCGTTCGATGATTGGTCGTTAAGAGAATTATGCATTCTGGAAGAAAGTTCACGAATACGTGCAAGACACGCACGGGAACGAACAGAGATTCTTCATTATTAAGTTTCACCGATCTTAAATGCCAGGCGCGGACTCGAAAGTGCATCCAAAACTTATTTACCTACTTAAAAAGTATCGCAAGAAAGAGCAAGCAGGTGCAGTTTCCTTTTGCGTTGCATTTTCTTGGCGTGCTCTTATCGCGCATAGTACGAGTACGTGTGCATGACACGAATAGTTACATCTCTAAGAAACGAAGAACTTCCGCGTCGGGTAATGATTATCATCCTTTTTAAGATCTCAAACCGCACGAATCTTTAGCCATTTCACATTGTCCGCGGTGCACAATGTACAAGCAACAGGTGCATAAGCGCCCGGGTTGCACAATTCAGTCGCAATTCGCATGCGACTACCGTCAGTTTCAACGGTAGTTCCAATTATTCTTTCGCTTTCATGTTAAACGTTCGTTTGCCATCTAAAAAGTAGTTATCTGAAAGTCGGGGAACGGCAGATAGTCGGTAACGGAATCTAAGAAGCACATGACATTCTTTGACGTCATAACCGAAGGCATATTGAAAATTGTAAATACTTCCGGATCGTAAAAAATTGAAGAGGATTCTTCGCGGAATTTTACAATATATTAATTAAAATGATCGAAAGATTAGATTTGAGTGGCAGTCTTTTCTTTGCGTTTCCGAGATTTTGTTTCCTCAAAGACATAGTGAGAAAAGTAGATAATTTCATACCGCAACAAATTAACCAGTATACTCCTCAAAATTTCGCAATTCCCAATTTTCAAACCCGGATCGGGGAACGGCAGATAGTCGTTAACGGAATCTAAGAAGTACGTGACATCCTTTGACGTCATAACCGAAGACGTATTGAAAATTGTAAATACTTCCGGATCGTAAAAAATTGAAGAGGATCGTTCGCGGAATTTTACAATTTATCAGTTAAAATGATCGCAAGATTAGATTTGAGTTGCAGTCTTTTCTTTGCGTTTCCGACATTTTGTTTCCTCAAAGACATAGTGAAAAAAGCAGGTAATTTCATATCGCAACAAATTAAGCAGTATATTGCGCAAAATTTCGCAATTCTCAATTTTCAAACCTGGAATGGGGAACGGCAGATAGTCGTTAACGGAATCTAAGAAGCACATGACATCCGTTGACGTCATAACCGAAGACGTATTGAATATTGTAAATACTTCCGGATCGTAAAAAATTGAAGAGGATTGTTCGCGGAATTTTACAATTTATCAATTAAAATGATCGAAAGATTAGATTTGAGTGGCAGTCTTTTCTTTGCGTTTCCGACATTTTGTTTCCTCAAAGACATAGTGAGAAAAGTAGATCATTTCATATCGGAACAAATTAACGAGTATACTCCACAAAATTCCGCAATTCTCAATTTTCAAACCCGGAACGGGGAACGGCAGATAGTCATTAACGGAATCTAAGAAGCACGTGACATTCTTTGACGTCATTACCGAAGACATATTAAAAATTGTAAATACTTCCGGATCGTAAAAAATTGAAGAGGATTCTTCGCGGAATTTTACAATTTATCAATTAAAATGATCGAAAGATTAGATTTGAGTGGCAGTCTTTTCTTTGCGTTTCCGAGATTTTGTTTCCTCAAAGACATAGTGAGAAAAGCAGATAATTTTATATTGCAACAAATTAACCAGTACATTGCGCCAAATTCCGCAATTCTCAATTTTCAACCCCGGAACGGGGAACGACAGATAGCCGTTAACGAAATCTAAGAAGCACGTGACATCCTTTGACGTCATAACCGAAGACATGTTGAAAATTGTAAATACTTCCGGATCGTAAAGAATTGAAAATGACACTTCGCGATGTTTTACAATCTCTTAATTAAAATGATCGAAAGATTAATTTTCAGTGCCAATCTTTCCTCTGCATTTCCCACATTTTGTTTCCTCAAAGACGTAGTGAGAAAAGCAGATAATCTCCTATCGCAACACATTAACCAGAATACTCCGCGAAATTCCGCAATCCTCAATTTTCAAACCCGGAAGATCGAGTTTCATCATCATTCCTTCTGGCATGTTTCACGTGTTTTGTTTTTCTATTACGCTTAACAAGATATCCACGCATTTTCGGGCAAGGTCGGCGCACCAACAAGTTCGTACGAATGATCGCGGCATGAATCATGCTCCGCGTGAGTGAATTATTAACAAGCCACCCGAGACTGCCGTCAATCAAGCAGTGAAACGACAACGCAGTTAATCGCTCGTTCGCGCAGTTTCCACGCTAGAGTACGTTCGAAAAGAAACAAAAATCCATTTGAACGGTGCGATCGCGTACTCGTCGAATCAACGTTTTTACATAGCAGAGAAAAACTCACTTCGCCTGCAAAAGCTTGTCCGTCCACAGTATGTTCGGATCCCCTTGAGTCGCTGCATCCCCAGTGACAGTGATACTGTTCTAACTTGTAGACGTCATCCATCAAAGGTCCGCCGCTCAAGACTGAAAGCAAGCGTACGCATTGATCATTAGGTGCGAGTGTCGTTTTGCTTTATCGAAAGCGGAGTTGATTGAAGTATTGTCGTGTTTGTCTTTTGTGACAATCTTCTGTAGCGAACGTGGATGATTTTTGCTGGAACGAGGGAAGAATGTTGCCGCTATTTATAAATGCCGAAAGGAGCGAGTTCGGTTCGCCGACAGCGACAACGACGTAGCCGGTTGTTACAGCACGCTGTATTACAGGATACGCTTGATTGGCCGAACCGTGAAAACTACATGGGGCTGTAACGAGAGGTTCGGATCGTTTATACCGCGTGGTTCGCTCGGCATAACGAAACTGCCCGTGGCAGCTAGATCGCGTCGACCTCGTCCGACTTTTTCGTTTCTCCTGAAATTCGATCGCGAAGCTGCATTTGAAAATCCAAATTGGTGCCGGCGACCATTTGCTGAGCTACGGACACGGCTTCGCGAAATGGCGACATAATAAATTTCACCCTAGCTGACACTCGTGCACGAAATAGCCTCGCTATTTTTCCGCCGCGATGGCGTTGAACCGTGATAAGGCTTAATTAATATTCGGTAGGTCGTTCCGATGTCGCGGAAATTACTATCGACCTCTCATACTTACTGGAATTGTTCGTGTCTACGTACCGTGCAAGGTTTCCAGCCACATACACGTGACACGCACAATGCATCACACGACACACCTGTCCCCGTTTCAAAACGTGCCCCGGGACATTCCCCGAAGGCAAGAGCCTTAAGTGGTATGGAACCGAGGTACCGAACGACGAAGTTTTGCAAGGAATACCGATGATCGCGAGGTACTAAATGTTACAGTATGCGAAGAAAAAGAATGCTGGATTGAAACCACCCGTTACATGTTCTTCATCTTATCCCACGTTCGGCAATAGCACTAAACATGTTCCACTCCGCTACGTGAGATTAGAGAGAACGACGAAAAAAGAGAAACGCGGAGCGAAGAGAGTCGAAAGAAAAGGAAAGAAGTCTTGGAACGTGGTAACAACCAATTCGCGGCGTGTGCCCACCTCGTTCTGAAAACATTGCAGTTTCATAAGCAGACGGGATGAACATAGACGCCTAAATATTTTCCTGAAATGCGCAACCATTGCATTGGGTTCTTTGTGACACTTTCTCACATGATTTACGAATTGTCCTATCGCGATATTCTTAACACGTTGACTGCCAACAGTATTTTGCTATGTTAGAATCGCGATGCGATAAAATGCTGCGGAGGTTGATTAAATCGTGCAAAATGAAGGTAACGCAGAGTTGTTAGAAGTCAAAGTATTGAAGCACCGTTCTAATATCAATTGCTTTTACAAGATTGCACATAGGCTTCATTGCGAATTTTTTGCATTTTTAGAAAAATCTTTTGCGCTGATCACCGAGTATTTTACTATGTTAGAACCGCGACGCGATGAAATACTGCGGAGTATAATTAAATAGTGCAAAATAAAGGTAACGCAGAGTTGTTAGAAGCCAAAGTATTGAAGCACCGTTCTGATATCAATTGCTTTTACAAGATTGCAAATAAACTTCATGGTGAATTTTTTTGCATTTATGGCAAAATCTTTTGCGCCAGTCACCGCGTATTTTGCTATGTTAGAACCGCGATGCGATGAAATACTGTAGAGTATGATTAAATAGTGCAAAATAAAGGTAACGCAGGGTTGTTAGAAGCCAAAGTATTGAAGCACCGTTCCAATATTAATTGCTTTTGCAAGATTGCACATAGGCTTCATTGCGAATTTTTTGCATTTTTTGTAAAATCTTGTGCGCCGGTCGCCGGTGACCACCGTGTGTAATACTACTGCGTTTGACTGAATTACGCAAAATGTATATAATGTGCAAGTATTGGAGACCAAAGGATCGCGTCGCTATTCTAAGAATAACTGCATTTATAAAACAATCACTGCTACCCATTGCGAATATTTTGGATCTTCAGTCAAATTTTCATTACGAATTTTTTGCATTTTTAGTAAACTTTTTGCGCCGGTCACCAGGGACCCCCGTGGCAGTCAACGTGTTAACCTCGTCGCAAGATGAGCAGGAGTGTTTTCTGCGCACTCTAAAGCAAAGGACGAAACACGCGGCGGGCTGGCTATCCACGGCGTAACTTTAAACATCTGGAACGAAGTTATTCGCGGAATTCTTTCCCAGCATGCGGAGGCGATTCAAGTGATTTGCAGGGTCGTAACGTAAAATCGCCTGACGTATCGATTTCTTAACGGCGCTCCGCATTTTGCGCTCACCATTCGGCGCTCCGCATTTGGCGCTCCAGAATTTCGCCACAGCGACGTGCTAATTTCGTAATCGCCGGGCAAAAGTATTTGCATTCTTGGAAGGATCTGCAATTCCAATGTCGCTGATTGCGATCGCCAGCAGTTTGCGAACGACGTATTCTAAAAGGGCCGCGGATTTAAAAACGAGGTCCTCGGGTTACGTGTGAATCGAGTGATCCAACGCTGAACGCGCAACGCGCCGGAGGGGTTTGTTCACCTCGTGACCAATCGCACTTAAATATGTTAATACGCCGCGCCACGTCCCGACACGCTTCCCTCGATCACACGGAACTTTCGACCGATCATCGTTAACATCGCGTAACATGTGTCGCACGATATCGCCTCGTAACTGACTGTCACGTTGCCACAATGTTTCTTTGAGCCACGACGAATTATTTCCGACACTATTAACCCTTTGCACCACATGTGCGCTACTGGGACGACATACATCTTTCGTAACACAACTTCAGAAATACTAATATAGCGACAGTTGCAACGACCTATTCTTTACGGATACGCAGCAGGTGAGTATGCTCAGGACTTTTAAATACTTTGATGATAATGTGACAATTGTATGCAAAGAGGGTTGTATGCAAAGACGAATTTGATTGTGATATGTATAGAAGCGATTTGACGGGCACTGCGGTCGATCGTGAAGAAATTACTTATGATACTGATAGCAGTAGTGACGATAGTATATAGACGGTAGTATAATAGTGCCCAAGAAGCCGAAATATACAGATAACACATTATTACAGATTTCAAAGAGCGAAATTCAAAATTTATACTTCGTAAAAAATTAAGATATCAAATATAATAGAATTTTAAATATATATAATTCTTCATAGATCCTTTCATTTTAAAATAACATCTTGTTTGGTATTCACCAGAGATACTACAAAATGCCTAAGAATTGTTGATCACACGCCAAAAATTAACACATTGACTGCCATGGTGGTCATCGGTGACCGGCGCAAAAGGTCTCACGAAAAATTAAAAAAGCACCCAATCGGTAGCATTTATAATTTTGTAGATGCAATTAATATTAAGAAGTGATTCAATTCTTTGGTCTCTGCAAAATGCTTCAATACAATGCACCGGTAGATAGAAGGTTTGATAAAAATTCATTTTTGATTTAATAAAAACTTTTAATTTTTCAATAGTGCAGATTTGATTTCAAAGCATTTTCTAATTAGCGAATTTTCATTGAACTTTAGAATTATAAGTATTTGATGCACTTCAGTCACTGATGACCACCGTCATCGGTGGTGCAGAAGAAACAAGTTGCGGTCACATATGACCTCCGTAGCGTTCAACGTGTTAATAACGACCGACAGTTGGACTTTCGTGGCTCATGGCGTATTTCGCACAATGATAATGCGGTCTGGGGATCGATTATTGGAAAGCGACTTACAAGTTCCCTCGCCGTCGGTGTCCACGCGCCAGCAATAACCAGGGTTAACCAACTTCCGGGAAGCAGTGGCCGGATATTTCCATCGGAGGGGCTTACTACTTAGAGCCTCGTGGTCGGATTCTGCCCGATCGGTTTCGATGTTCACCGGACTCTGCCTCGAACCTGCCGCCATTGGGAATTTCTCCACCCACGTGCTGGGCCCTAAAACAAGAAAACGGCGAATTACGATGACAGTCCACAACTTCGACGTTAAGCTCCCTCATTAGTACGTAGCCTGCATTGATCGTATGCATAGTTCACCGCTTTCGATGCATTTTCATAAAGCATACCGTAGAAATGTGACAGGGGTCAAAGTCAAACGAATTATCAAGAATGCTACACAAGCTCTTGGTGGATTTGCGAATTGTTACAAGGACTGAACATTTTCTTTAATAAGTTGGGATAAAGTAAAATGGGAGATTTGGCTATTTTCTATGGACAAAAATATTATTTTTAGCATCGAACCGCCACGTGTGTTCCACGCCGAGCATGTTTGAACTGGTTTAAGATATGCTGTACCATTATAAGACTAAGATATACTAAGGTACTAAAATATACTGTTTGCATTGCTAGTTTTAGTATTGCAAGTCTTGAGTATACGAAACAAATTTTAACCCTTTGTGTTCGCCGGCTTGAAAAGTCTATCCAAGCAGCAACACGAGATAATTTTGCGCGTACGCGACGAGCTTTTTACAGCAAACACAAAATAATTCGATACACAAATTAAAGTGCAAAAATATTGTATTATGGTATTTTATCTTTCTGTACATCTTTAAAAGTATAATTTTGTAATATTAATTTCTATATTTTTTTTTGATATGATGATTTATGAAGCATTCCCCAATATACATTCCTGGTTCATTCGGATAAACAATACAATAGTATATTGTTTTGTCGATTCTACCTGATTTGTTTTGGTAAGGACAATCCTTACAATCCTTCACTCTGTTTATTAGAATCATATGAAGCTTTCCAATTAACCGAATTTCATCCTAATTGCATGACGACGCCGAAGGTCAATCTCGCGGTTATCGAAATTCTTCTTTCAACTGGTCCACTAAAATTTGTATACATTATAAGTGGATAAGTGGTCATATCATTCTTCTGTTTTTTTTCTACTAATTCATAGATAATATATGAGTTGTCAAACAGGTTTCCAATCATTATCTCCGTCACTATTTTAATTTCTTCTATCCGTATGTTCTCCATGAACACAATCGGTCTCGTTTTTTAACATTTCAAAACCAAATTCATTTTCACTTGAGGTAATTTCACTTCTGGAATCCATTTTTGTAGGGCTTCAAGACTTTCTAAATTGTGATACTTTTGCCACGATCGTCGAAGCTAAGATCTCGGCCGTAAAAGGTCACGTTTATTCTTTGCAATTTTCATAGAAAAATGGAACTCCTCCGTTTATCCACTTTCACAATCAATGTTTCAATTGACGTTTTTTTTTGGGATATGAAGGATGTTTCAAATAAACTCAGAAGATCATGAAATGAATATACTACAAAAATTATAATTTAATTACGATTCATAAAATTATAATATTTCTCCTGCACTAGAAAATTCCTGCACTAGAAATTAATTAGATAATCGATCTATAGGAGTCAAGGTCCTAAGTGAAACTATCTTCATCATTAATTGCTGGGTAATTCGACACTCAGTGTCTTAATGATCCTCTACGCGATACTATACATGCGACAGAGGACAAATTCTTCAGAGAAACATATACATAATCAAAAAGTAGTACTTAGACCATCGATAATCGAACGTGACCTCGATCGGTATCGGATTAACGGTATTACGTCCGTTGCTACAAGTAGATCGTAGCGATAAGCAATGTGCACGTAATGACTCGTTATGACCTATCTCGATCTTACTATCGTGCCTCGAAGTGTCTAATTCTGATGTTCTAGCAACATCTTTACCACAAGAAGATCTTCGCGGTAAGTATCATATCGTCTTACGAACGAGTACACTTATCTGTCTCATTGTAAGACATTATATTCACTCGCATTCCAAATTCCTCGCATTGCCATAAACATACGTTGTTTCTAAAAACGGCACGGCATAATCAAGGCCAAAATAGTGCGGAGGATCAGAGGATGAGTCAACGTTTGAAACAAACGATTAATGAACATTACGCCACACACAATCGCTGAACAGTGAAGAAGAAGCTTCTTTAAGCTCGAGTGAGCGTAAACAACGTCAATCAGATCGTGAAAAGATTATGTGGTCATGTTATCTCATGGCAGACCTGCTTTCTTTATTTCGTTGCTCGACGATCCTTGCCAGCAAACCAAACTTCGAGTACGTCATGTTCGTCGTATTTCATGTGTGTTTGAACTATCGCTTCACTGATCAGAGTACAGTATCGTTACACACTCGACCGTTCGTTTACCTTCATTCGTCTCTTCAGAATCTAACTATCTGGCACGTTATCGATCACAACTGGAAGAAATTCTGATGTTCTAGCAATATCTTTACCACAAGAAGATCTTCGCGGTAAGTATCATATCGTCTTACGAACCAGTGCACTTATCTGTCTCATTGTAAGACATTATATTCGCTCGCATTCCAAATTCCTCGCATTGCCATAAACATACGTTGTTTCTAAAAACGGCACGGCATAATCAAGGCCAAAATAGTGCGGAGGATCGGAGGATGAGTCAACGTTTGAAACAAACGATTAATGAACATTACGCCACACACAATCGCTGAACAGTGAAGAAGAAGCTTCTTTAAGCTCGGGTGAGCGTAAACAACGTCAATCAGATCATGAAAAGATTATGTGGTCATGTTATCTCATGGCAGACCTGCTTTCTTTATTTCGTTGCTCGACGATCCTTACCAGCAAACCAAACTTCGAGTACGTCATGTTCGTCGTATTTCATATGTGTTTGAACTATCGCTTCACTGATCAGAGTACATTATCGTTACACACTCGACCGTTCGTTTACCTTCATTCGTCTCTTCAGAATCTAACTATCTAGCACGTGATCGATCACAACTGGAAGAAGTTCTGATGTTCTAGCAATATCTTTACCACAAGAAGATCTTCGCGGTAAGTATCATATCGTCTTACGAACGAGTACACTTATCTGTCTCATTGTAAGACATTATATTCACTCGCATTCCAAATTCCTCGCATTGCCATAAACATACGTTGTTTCTAAAAACAGCACGACATAATCAAGGCCAAAATAGTGCGGAGGATCGGAGGATGAGTCAACGTTTGAAACAAACGATTAATGAACATTACGCCACACACAATCGCTGAACAGTGAAGAAGAAGCTTCTTTAAGCTCGGGTGAGCGTAAACAACGTCAATCAGATCGTGAAAAGATTATGTGGTCATGTTATCTCATGGCAGACCTGCTTTCTTTATTTCGTTGCTCGACGATCCTTGCCAGCAAACCAAACTTCGAGTACGTCATGTTCGTCGTATTTCATGTGTGTTTGAACTTTCGCTTCACTGATCAGAGTACATTATCGTTACACACTCGACCGTTCGTTTACCTTCATTCGTCTCTTCAGAATCTAACTATCTGGCACGTGATCGATCACAACTGGAAGAAGTTGAAAGAGAAACATGAGTCTAACTGATCGCATAAATTCGTTATCAGTGACGTGCACGTGTGTCACGTGCTGCTGATTCGTGCAATTCATTTTTGCAGTGCGTAAAGCCCGTGACCCAGACACTATTTTTTTTGTAGATTTATGGCGTTGCATGCGGTTCTCAAATTTTTTAACTCACTTTTCCATTGGCGCGATAACGGTCATTTGTGCTTTATTAGTCGGATCAAGATTGCTATTATTAAGTGCCACTTTCAAGTTTATCAAATTAATTAGTATAAGTCGAAATGAAGATAATAAAAATGCTGAACAGTTCGAATAATTATATGTTAGTGGAAAGTAACAGTACGTTATTCAATAATTAACAGCGTTCGTTCAGTTCCATTTACAATAATGAAGTTATTATTATAATACATATTAAGTTTATTATAATATATACAGCATGCTTTATTTATGCATTTACAAGGTACCTGTATTTTATAAAAACAAGCCTTGCAATGGACTTTACTACAACAGTACGAACAAAATTCGAATTGGCTACTGCAATTTTCATAACACGTTACATTCTTTTCTGCAAAATTTGACCAGTTTTGCGACCAAAAACGCTGGCATACTTCCACTAATAGTTTGTGAGGAACAATGGACTACCGAGGTCATGTGGTCATATGTGACCACAAACGTAACACATTTGCCATTGATAAGACTTATCTAATTAGATTGCGTGCTAATTTAACACTGTACAGTCATAATAATAAAAACCCCATTGCCGGTTACAGGATTTAACAGTACAAACTTATAAACGTGTGGCAATCAACGTGTTAACGAACGTTAGTCGTTCGGTCAACAATGGGTTCTACGTAAGCAGATAGATTAAACTTAATTTGCCGACAATAGCGGAAAAATTGTCAGAGGGCCGTATGGAAAGAAGCTTCCTACTGTACGCAAGCACGAAATACGTGGGCAGTCCGATAAGTACTTAGCCTACAAAAGAAAAACGAAAATTTCGGAAAATTCACGATTTATTTTTCAACATAGTCTCCTTTTAACTCGATACACTTAATCCAGCGGTGCTCCAACTTCTTCAACCCGTCTGAAAAATACGTTTTCTGGAGATCTGCAAAGTAGGCTTCCGTGGCGGCGATAACCTCCTCATTCGACTCAAATTTCTGCCCAGCGAGTGACTTTTTCAAGTTTGGGAGCAAAAAGAAGTCACACGGGGCCAAATCTGGAGAATACGGTGGATGGGGCAGCTGTTCGTAGCCTAATTCAACGAATTTGGCTGTAGCTTGGGCAGAGGTGTGAGCCGTTGCGTTATCGTGGTGAAAGAGCACTTTTTTCATCACCAAATGGGACCGTTTTTTCCTTAATTCGGCGTCGAATCGGCTCAATAATTCGGCATAGTGCAGCCCTATGACTGTTTTGCCCTTCTCCAGGTAGTCTATGTAGATCACACCTTGTGAATCCCAGAAAACGGTGGCCATCACCTTTCCGGCCGATAGGACAGTCTTCGCCTTCTTCGGAGCACATTCGCCGGGCACAGTCCACTGTTTCGACTGTTCCTTGGTCTCTGGTGTGTACCAGTGGATCCACGTTTCGTCGACAGACACAAAATGACGTAGAAACTCTTTCGGATTGCGCTTAAACAGTGTCAAACACTGCTCTGAAGTGGTCTCACGGATGCGCTTGTTATCCGGAGTGAGCAAACGCGGCACCCATCGAGCAGAAAGCTTTCTCATGCCCAATATTTCATGCAGAATATGCCCAGATTTCATTGCTGGATCAAGTGTATCGAGTTAAAAGGAGACTGAGTTGAAAAATAAATCGTCAATTTTCCAAAATTTTCGTTTTTCTTTTGTAGGCTAAGTACTTATCGGACTGCCCACGTATTTTCGCACGGGCGGTTTCAATTCCAAGGCCTTGCGCGCGTCGGTGACATAATATTCACGACGTAGCTGTACTCGTGCTGCAAACCGACGCGAATCCTCGTGAACTGTCGCGCGTCATTAATTTGCCAATCGCGACACGCTGCCTCGCATTTTCTTCCGCGCCGAGCTGCTCTGTCGCCGTTCCATAACGCCGATACGCCTTGTGGAAACACTGTTCGCCCCGTAATTACTGTCAATTGCGAGCTGCCACGCGATCGTTGTCAAGCAGTACTACGATCGCGTCTTCAACCAAACTGGATTCACTATTGCAGCATACACTTCGGAGAAACAATAGCGAGGAGTCATCAGCGACGAAAAATGACGTGTATGCTCGGTCACGATGAAAAATAGAAATCAGAGATGAGAGTAGTGGGAGATTGGAAGAGTCGGTCAGCTGTGATACGCAGCAACCTGATAGATAGGTACGACCTTGGGACCATGCATCACGTGTATTCTCATTGAAGGTTCCCCACCATTGGAATTAACACTTTAACCCTTTTAGTGCCAGCGAAAAAGAGGTGCCTATGCGAAGATAACCGGCCGAATTTCACGATTTTACGAGGGTTTGGTAAAAGGTTCATGAAAACCAAATAAAAAATAATATATACATCATTGAAAAAGCAGTATATCAAGGACAAAATAGAGAATAAAACAAAATAGAGAATAAGAAAGGTATAAATGGTCATAAAGAACATAAAAATTGAGTTCTCTCTTACAAAACATGTTTCCACATACGAAAAGTCATCTTTTCATCATAACTTTACATAGACCATTTATTACAAAGTATATACTTTGCATTTCCACAATATTTTGTAACAAAATAAATAATATTGCATAATAAAAATGCATCACGTGTATTTTCATTGAAGGTTCCTCGCCATCCGAATTAACACCAAGAATCGCTCATGAGTTTTCTCGTGTTTCCCACATACTGTCTTTAGATGTCACTTTGATACATTGTATCTATTTTGTCTATTTACGTATTTACATTAATAATCAATCGAAAACGAAGCGAATGACGATACATATGTAAATCCTGTATGGTTCCGCTTCATAAAAAAAAATGCTTCACGCAATATCATACTTTAAAAAACTACTAAAATCTTTGATAAAATTGAATTTTAAATCTTATAATAATTTCTTTAAATAATTTTTTAAACACTTTTTAAAAATAATACCTAAACTGCATCCTATTTTACGATTTTTATAAATTTTATACAAAATTTATTTTTTAAGTAAAAAAACTTATGATAATTATTGAAAAAGATAATCTTTTTAATGATACCTAAAATACTTCCAATTACACAATTTCTGAAAGTTTCACAAAAATTGCTTCATAAATAACAAAGTTATGATTTTTTGTAACGTATAGGTTTCGTGAAAACGTGTGGTCCCAAGCGTATTTCTTACAGGTTTCTTAGCGGTCCTTAAAGTATTAACGTAAACGATCTCTATGTTGCGCCGTTTATCCGCATTAGGAGCGTAATCGGCGATAATGTAATATGCGTTGTATGCGTTCGACGCGCGAAAACAGTCTGGTACGTCGCGGCAGAAAAGACGCGTTATCAACGACATTCCCCGTCAGCGATAAGTCTTTATCGCTGACGAATCGATTATCGGTCGGCATATCGTACGAGCAACGGTGACTGACACGCTGTTTACGCACGCCGGGTTATCTAACGTTCATCTCGTTTACTCATTTGACTAAATGCATATCAGGTATCGTAGAAAAATCGAACATCTTGAAATAACGACTTACCCTTACATCAAAAGAAACTTGACATCATATGCCATTTCAGTGTCTCGACCTAGACTTAATATAGGAATTGTCATTTATCAGATTCCAGTGCTAATTATTAAAGCAGTATTTCTTGTAGTAGCATAACTGTACGTATACGTGGCACTTAAAGCATTTTAAAGGAAATAAATTAGCTAACGGCGGATATACCGCAGACTGATTGGCACGAAGTTGCATAAATACCGTAGACTGAGTGGAAAGAAATTGCATAGATATCGTAGACCGCGAAGGGTTAAGATAAAGCGTCCGACATATGCACTCACGTGTCAGAAGCTGTTGCCGAGTAAGAGACCTCATCAGCTACCCGTTTTTTTCCTTCGTTCAATGTCGAAGGCCTTTTCCTTGGCGGCAGTGGCTCGTCGGAAAATGATCCATAAGGAAGTAACGACGCAAGAGGAACGGTTCCGCGTATCTCATGTGGTTCACACGCGTTTCTAACCAAGAGTTATCGCTGCGCTTACGACCTACCCCGGAGAATGGTTCCAAGGACAAGAACGTGATCTGAAGGTTCATTCAACCTTGTCAAGAAGAAACCGCTGACGCGGGTGCGTAGGAGTTAATCGACCGATGCAGGGTCGTTTCCTCGAGGAAACCTCTTTTTTTCGACCTTGTACCTACGCTGCACGACTCGATGTGAGAGATAATCGTCAAGGCTAAGGTTTCTTGCGCTTCGTCTCGCCTATTACGCCCGGGGGGAAAAGAAACGTGCTGCACTGAAGATAATTTCCCTTTTTCCTGAGTTCGCGCCATGTACTTCTGCGAGACAACCTTACGAAGTTGCAAAGTTTATCGATACTCCCATCGGCGACGCTTCTAGATGGCAGGGCACCGTGCTAACCCTGTACGGCCTCGGGATATTATTCAAGTGCACGTGCGTATCAGGTGCGTCGGGCTAGTTTAGATGACACCCGTCCGTTTAAGATCGCGACGCAGCTTCGCGACAAATAAAGCCGGTGAGTAAGTGCCACTCCTTTTACGTAAAACCGGATGTGAGCTGCGGGAAGACGTATTGACCCCCGTCAGTGGACGCTACTCATTGTTTTCAAGCGTCGCGTTTTTGCATTGGATTAGGTGCAAAGGTGTTTAATTATTTCCCATCAAACGAAGCACAATCGCGTCACTAACGAAACTACTACACGCGTACTTTTGTTGTCTGCCTGTCGAAACACTGCTTGTCATTGGAAGAGTAGTCGGTGCCAAAGTCGTCAGTAAAAGAGTTAGATGTTGACGTCAGAGTGAAATGTTTTTGCGAGAAAAGACGCAATATATACCGTCTCGGCGCTTTCTTAATCAATGTGTGAATAATTTCAGATCGCAACAAACGTCATATGTTTCTTTCTTTTTTTTTACAAAATCAATTTCCCGGTTTATCTTTAGTTAGGAGATAAGCAATATCAATGTTAGCTTAGCTGCAAAAAAGCGGGTTGTACGAGTAGTCAATGATAAAGGACGTTTTATACAGCAAATCAGTATCATGTTATTTTCCGGGTCTGATTAAACATTATCAAGGCCTTTTGTATAGAAGTATATAATAATTGCGGTGGAATGTCAGTTCTGCAATCATTCAAAGGATTATTGATTTATGTTATCGTCGAATATTTAGCAACTAAGCGTCAACATTTGGCAACCTTCGTCATACAACGTACTTGTATGACAATTATAGTTTACGATAATATGATTTTAATGATGATATGATGATACGATAGGTATGATTTTGATATTGTAATCCGGGAATTTTACCGCATTTCAAGAGAATTCTCCACAAAGCGCACGGGTCAATAAGATATCTGTTGAGCATTACAAAAGCACTGCCGCGACCATCAATCGATCCTAATAACGCTATGACAACTGGCAGATAAATCATATTAAGCCTAAACTCACACGAGTATCCCATATACATACGTAGATTTGGCACATGAAAACGAGATATCGGTTTTAAAATATCGCCACACTAAGAATAAGAAACAAAATAAGCGGTTTACAACAATTTTGGCATTACCCGCTATCAATTTGTTTTTGTCTGGAATATATGCGGCAGGACATTTGAATAACATGAGATACTTTGGGATCCACTTATCCGAAGATTTTCTTGTCGTAGTAAACCCGTCTGAACTACTGTAAGTAAAGAGCTTCCATTTCGATCGAAACTGTATTATTCAGATGGGCATCTATTGCAATCGAAAGTAGTGTAATACAGTAATGACTGTGCGTGCGCACGGAGACCTCCCGCATGCAACGATCTTATTCATCTTTTACCAATTGAGTTCTGCCATGCCAGGTGTAACTCATTGTTAGCAATGAGCTCTTTAATTTTACAAAACACACACGTATTGTGACTAATGAAAGAATAATGCACGTCCAGCGCACCTGCTGGCACGTTGTAGTTTGAATTGACTACGACGTAATAACACGATAACATCGCTTGATGCTGAAAAAAGCCCGGTTAACGAGTTATACCTTAGAACATGATATGCAAATGAAAAAAGCCGTCGTACGTTGCGTCAGTCATCGCTCGAGGACATTGGCCTCGGACCTTTTACGGTCAACAAATTGATGTCTTGCGAGACGTTTAAAAGGATTACAAGAATTGTCGAGTATAAATCATTGCCGTTGGAAGTACTACCGCAAGTATGCCATTGCATGGAAATCCCCCGGCATAGTTACATGCGTTTATTCATCCCGCTCGAGTCTAATTACCGTGTATAGAAAGGCAATTGGCACCAGAAACGTAAGCAAGCAAACTTTCTGTAAGGTTGACATGCGACCCTAGCACCGGCGTTATGTTAAGAGGCACAACACCAAGACTGGAAGGTAAGTAATAAAAATAGACCTTTTCATAATCTATATTAGAAGTTCCTGCGCTCGTGCAGTTGCTATACTTACCTGAACAAATAACAAAACCCCATTCCTTCGTACCGTGGTTTACGCTATGCGGTCTGCGAATGTTAAAAATTCACACCCCGGGTTCGCAAGACGTAACAAGTCATACACGTCATCTATGTTGCAGCGGCACATTACGCCAACATTACCAGTCACGCGATATTCATCCTCCCGCGGTTTAGATCCGTTCACGCGGATCAGGATCGAAACGTTGAAGCAGCCGTACCTCCGGCTCCTAGACACCCAAAGGGAAGCTAGTTGTGCCACAAGTACCATGACGATGTATGCAAATCGCAATATCCGGCTGCACTTGCAATTGCACTTGCACCGCAGTTTAAAGATAGCGCTGACAAATTGGCCCGAGATTAAGGGCACTTCGAGGCATGCACAGTAAGCCGATAGGGCAAAGTGAAACTGGGTCTGCGACCCCCTGCCACCACGCGAGTGTTTGTGCCAGTCACCAGCGCAGCTGAACAACGGGAGAAAGTGTACCGTGCCTCTACACCCTCGGTGGAACAGGTGCATCAGCCGCGAACAACGGCAGCACGAAGGAAAACTATTGATTTTCATTTAGCCGCGAAGTAGTGGCCGTCATGTTCCGCGAAGACTGGTTGGCACGACGGAGTACGGCCAGCGCGCCCCGCATTCGAAGACAATGTCCTTAGGTCAGTGAGCCAGGCGCCGTCATGGAGAACCGCCGAAAGAACATAAAAAAAATGGGGAACACCGACCTCGTGCACGCACACTCTTGTCCGCTCCGTCTGTAGGATTTTCTTTTTCGCTCACTTCTTCTCTCTCGTAGTTTCTGTTGCTCTTTTCGCCCTCATCCGTGTATTACCCGCTAACGCCAGTCCCTTTACTCCCTCCCGCGCTCCTTTCAGACCCCTTAGTGTGTTCGTACACGATAAACATACGGATCTGCAACTTCTTTCATCAGAACGCAGACTTGTCTGCGTCCCACTGAACTTGCCATGCGCGTAATCTTTCTCCGGCTTCTTCACAGGACATTTCTCCGTTAAGGTTCTTTAATTATCGCCGTTGAGATCTTCAATTATCGCGCGGCTTTACCGCAGTGCGAATCTGCGCTCTTAAGCCGTGAACCCTAAGGGAATTTTCGCAACAAGTTTTCCTCGCTGACCTCTTTCGCCAGAATCACGCCGCGTTCATGGCGGTACCTTGTCATTTTACGCAGTACCATGGACAATCAATATTGTCAGTGTGCCTTTAATGATGGTATAGACAAATTTTAGCTGGAGAGATAAAGTACGTGCGTTCCGACGCGTTGTAGGTGACTTTTCTATGGGAAGCAAGATACCTTAAGAGGTAACAGATGATTCGCCCATGGCAAGTGAGAGCGACAGCACGTAAGCCGTTCGAACGGTTCTCGTGTTTTGGGCGATCGCTCCCTTTTACCTGCTACTCGGCACGTTTTCTGTACTGCTTGAAGAGCGACGACCGACGAGTGCGAACATTACCGGGAAGGAAATTGCACACTCGGTGAACACAACAGATACAGTCATAAGTGCGCAAACAATGAAAGGTGAAGGAAAGAATGTAATTTCTGCGAACTCGTGATTGCATTATGTTAAAAAAAGACCAAGTCTCGAGAGCAAACAGTCAGCTAACTACGCCCTTTGATAACGTTCTATTTCACTACTAGTGCTTAGCGATACGAAACCTCGCCGACTAGAAGTTCAGCGGCAGCCTTGGCACTGCTGGTTTGTAACACTGAAACCCGATCGCCTTTATGCGTAGGTATAAATTGACAAACTTAATGTCACTGCATAACGAGCAATACGAGATCTCCTGGCCGGACTGAAAGCCCCGTGAAACATAAACATTGCACTTCTCGTACGTCAACTATGAGCGACCGCACCGGACATCAGAGATAATTTCGTGACTCAAAAGTGTTCGTCATTCTTTGTGAGGATCTATGCTTTATATTGGGTTCCTTTTTCTGTCAAAGCGCTTTCATTGCAGAATCCGTGAACTTGTACACAAAAGTTTAGCGCATGAGTGGTTTTCCGTTCTTGCGAACTGTTCCCATAAATTACTCAAGGTTGTCAACAGCAATGACAGGGGGATAGCAGAAAACAATTTGACATTGACAGACCAGGTACGGTAATAACTGCATAACCGGAGGTCATAAAACTTAAAACAACACGAAGCATGAATGCGCTCGACACCGCTGTAAGAAAACGATATAACAGAAGAACTCACCGTTTCGGGTGGAGTAATCCCATTCGTTCATACTGCCCATCGTGAATCGTGATGTCTGGAATTAAGATCGGTCGAGTTGGGATCCGAGTATAGCTTGCAGGTGCACGTCTTGGCAGCTTCGAATGGCCCTCCGTTTGATCCAACACGTCGCTGCAGCGGGAACTTATTGCGAATCTCCGAAGGGTCTTTTACGCGAACTTGTAAACCGCGCGCGTCTCCTGCGAGACAAAAAGTCAAGCGCGATCGAGGATCCTGCGTCAACTTCGGCGCGAGTCACCGGACGAGTTCGGGCGGTTTGCCGAACCAGTTATCCTGCGTTAAATTTACGAACTAGCGAGATTGCGCTCGTGCAAGTTTGCTACTTTCCTCGTGTGTTCTTAGGAACGGACTTGCGCGAGGGCCCACGGTTTTCTCGACGGATGTGGATTGAAACGTGCCTGTAGCTCGGTGGACTTTCTACGAATGCAACGCCGGCCGGCGCAACCTACTGCTTATATTGCCCGCTAGTCACGTGACACCCGTTGTAACGAGTAATCGCGCATGCGTCGGTAAATATTTACACGTGCGTCTCCTACAGCCCATCCTCGATCCTAAGCCCCGTCGCTCTAGATCATAGATCCTCAGAAAATTTAAGCGTTCATTTACCCTTGGGGGGAAAGCGGCGGAGACCTCGTTATTTGCACGCGTCTTTGACACGGTCTTCCAAAACTCGTTATCGGGGATTTCGCGATTATTAATCTGTAGAGTCTACTCGGCAACGGCGAGAAAGCGGTGTGCGCAGATACTGATTACAGACCGCGACGAAGAGTTTTGTTATCCAAGGTCCTGATTAGGGCAAGAGGAAATGCTCGCCGGGGTATGTTTCATTAGCGAGGTGATATGAAGACATTAATCGGATTTGGCCGGTTTGATTGCGGATATCTTGAATTTCGTGATAGAGCCCGCGCAGCGATTAATTGCAGTCTATCGCGACTCGCAGGACACGGGCTCTGTTGTGCATTACGTTACTGCAGAGACTTTAATAGAACATATTAGAATGAATAAATACATGAAAATCTCAGAACGTTGCACCAAGTGTCTTTGCTGCCCCCAACAGTAGTTCAAAGAGCAGACAGGTACACGCGCAAAATGATATATTTCTTTCATGTTCGCGTAAAAGCACGGCAACACGTCCGATGTTATAATTGCGATTAAACGGCATAATTCTTTACGGAGGAGTGGCCTTGTGCCGTGCTCAGCACAAAGATAAGACTCACTTTGATCACACTTGTCAGAGAAGGTTGTCAATTAGTTCATTGTTGAACTACCGTCGTGATATAAGTAATTCGGTCCCTTCGTACCTAACCGCTCGAATTGCTACAAACCGGTGTACCAGAAAATGAATCGTGCATTTCATTGCGACGTGGACTTCGACTCGACTGTGTTACTATGCGTCCACGATCAGAATCGTCGATCAGAACGGACAAAGCCTATGCCGTTGCCGCCACCGGTGCGATAGCCGTTGTAGCTTCGTGGAGGAGTAGACTTTCCATGTCCAGGGTAAAGTACGCAAACACAGAGATGTGTTCACGATGACGGCTTACCTGTCGCTTCTCTGGCGTGAGATCATAAAAAGTTTGATTGATCATGACCACTCTGCATCATAACTGAACTAGTTGTATGTTTGATAGGGAATGATTCCTCATGTCTGTTCTTCAAACGGAGGAAATTGTGTAAATTAACGTAAACAGTAAAAGCCTTCTGAAAGATGTAGCAGATAAGATTACTCCAGAGCGGTCCGTTTATGAAAACTGAAAGCGGATGTAAGGGGCTTTACAATGTTTATTTTGAGACTTTTATATTGTAACAGATAATAGAAAATCGTGTTTCGCTTAGTTTGTAAAACGCAGATATCGTGTTATGTCATCCGACGTGTTTCGCGTTAATGCCTGTCTTCGTAGACGAATCAATGGAATCGACCCGCACTTTGATGCCATCAATAAAAATTAATAACTTCCAGTAAATGCCACCGAGAAATACTCAACGCCACAAAAAGATGCGTCAGCACGTCTCCAAATTTCATTAACAACGAATATAATGTCCAAGGAGCTCAACAAACTGGTCAATACTTACGTGGTCGTCGTAAATTTGCGCGACTGTCAGCACAACTGTAGCTTTTTTCGGACACCGTACATGTGACCGGTGCCTTGTGTGATAATATTATCAATTTTAGACCTTGAATTGTAATATAAAAAATTGTTCGACAATTGACCACAGCAAGTAATACTCCGCGAATATAATGAATGTGCGTAGACAATGCACTGTCACGCAAAAAAAAAGTTATTAGAGCCAAGCCTAACTACTGTACGCTAATACAAACTGAAATAACGATCTTTGGTAGTATAGTCGTGTGTACTGTGCTAATGTAATAACGTGTAAACCGTGGTATAAAGGACATATCTAGGTGACATCTGCACGAATAGAATGTACTAATGTTAGAAGAAAAGATGGCACGATCTGACAGCCTGATCTACCCTAGTTGGAGCCATTTCCTAATCCGCTTTCGTAATCGATCAATTTTATCGTATTCGTGAAAGGGAATTGTACGTCGCGAGATGGAAAAATAACAAAGAAGTCGGGCTTCTTTTTAAAGGCAAATGACGCGTATCCGTTATTGAAGCGAATTCTCTATTTTGCATTTCACTCTGAAATATTGGTTCGCACCGAATACGCAATCTAATCTTGCCTTATATAAAAGGCGCACAGTTAGTAAAATTTGCATGTACATTGTGACAATGAACGGAAGTACACAGCGGTCGATCATTCTGTCTTGGCTGCTTACACGTATCTGCACTTCTGTTATTTCGATTGATTGCGATTAACAGCTGTCGTAATCTACGTCATCACTTATCTGACCCATTTCCCGATAAATTCTCTTAAAATCGCTAATTCACTCGTGCAAAATTAAAGCGTTGTAACCCGTCTAATTAATCCGCGGGAACATTAGTAGAACGTTTTTACGGGTCACTGTACAGACAAAAATAAAAACAAGTAATAGCAAATATTGACATTAAAAACATGCCCTCGTCACTACCGAGTTGATATATCGTCGTCGCGTCACTACGAATGATTTAAGATCAGTGGTTTTCAAAGTTGTCCCACTAAGGTGTTCAGGACTAAATTCCATTAGTACCGCTTTTTTCATCCTACGGACGGCACGACAGCGTTCTTTGAAATCCGCAGTGTGTGTAAAACAAGAGTACTAATTGTAATGGGAACCTCACTGCATTCTTCGACACCAGTTTTCTAACTAACGATTCCCGGAAAGTTGAAATGCAAGAAGTAGGCGCACAGATCGCGCCGGCTCCGAAGTTTGTTTAACGTGCGTGAAGTCGGGGTTCGTAAGAAACGATCGACAGAACGGAACCTTGCCGGTCAATTAAAGTGGGAACCACTGTTTCGCGCAAACGTTCTACGGGCTTATTAGCGATCAAGAATATCCCACGAATTCCAGAGTACTTGCAAAAACATTTCGAGCAGCACACGCATACTTAGGTGCGTGCATTAAGCAACTCGTGGTACCCTAAAATGGCTTTATTAAGTCTTAATTTTACACGTGTTTAATATGTAGTACTTGTCAGAGATACGTGTATATGTATATTGTTATTTCAATAGTTCTCCCATTTATTAGCGACGTACTACTACATAAGGTCGTAGAATTGATTGCGAGACGTCCACTTGGAAGACGGCGCACACTTATCTCTCCTCTCCTTATCGTCTCGCGAGTGTGCCGACGAAATCGTTTCTCGTCTCTCCCCTTTTCGTCGAAGCCGTTTTGCAGTGGACAAAAGTAATCAGAAAAATCCCAGTTAATACGTGCTTTTACGTACATATGTCATTATGTATACAACACATTCGTATGCGCGACCGCGGTATTTCTTCACACTCTGCTATTACTTTAATTCTTAATCATCGTCATCGACCAATGGAACATTTTACGCGTGCGTATCTCGTTGATTCGGTTTTTGTCAGGAAGCAGCCAAGTACGAAGGTGACGATCACATTGGTTCGCTTCATCCTTAAGATTCGTCTCTATCCTTCCCGTTTTTACACAGTTACAAAATACTTTCGGGCTATCCTCGTGGCCAGATAAAAGGCTGGTGTGATGACCCTTGTCCCTTCTGGACTTCGTGGATTCTCAAACTTTTTATCCCAACGTTCTTGCGCATTGTCTCTTAGTCCTTATAACTTATCGTACACGCCTATCATACATAATCATCCTTTTCACAGTAACACAATGCAGCGCTTAAATGATACGCGTAGGGCGATGATATAATTAGAAGCATGATATGAAGTAGTGCTTGTTTATCGCAGATCATCTATGCATTGCGAAAGAGCACATCTGCGAAATATTTCATGTACCCAATGGCGCAGTTAGTGTCAAAGTCTGCATATAAAGAAACATCTAACAAAAAATATTCACGAATTCAACACATGTATTACATGTAATCCTGGCTAATCGTTTATTCGAATTATCAAGTTTCTTCACTCAGACGACTTCAAGAAATTGGTTTTCTTTCCTGCATAATTTCCCGTAGCAAAAACCGTTAGCTCTTATAATAGTCTCACGTGGCCCGACGGTATGTTAATTATCATAGATTCGCGATAAAACAAATAAATCATTTATCGACAGCTCTGCGATAAACAACACGCAATGAGAACGATTCAATTGCCGCATTACATACTTAAATTTTCTACGATATAAAGACGTGAATTAATAGTAATATACTATCGTAATTTAGTTTGCATACAAAATATCCGTTTTCCTCTTACATACGCTTCTGTCTTCACCCCCACCCTCATCTCCATCGTCACCATCTTCGTCATTGTCATCGTCATAATCACTCACACGAGTTAGATTGGAGTGACCCCAAATTTGCGGATTCGTCAACTATCTGCGGATAAACGGAGCCTTCAAATTCGAGGTGCGCAAAGATTTTTTTTTTCGTTTCTCGCATTTCCTTTAAAAAATATCAGGAAACTCTCGAGGTACTGAAGAAACGGATGCGTCCACATAGCCGTATCATACCTCGTACCCTTCGGTCGCTACGCGCAACTTAGTGTCTCGCAGGATGTGCGACTAAAAAATTACAAGATTATTACAAAAACGAAGCGCGTCACGGCGCGAAGAGCACGAACCACGTCCTCCGCGTTAGAATCGTGTCTTACACTTTATCCTTCCCTTTTTAAATATTACTTATTTTTTGGCTTGGTAACTATGTAAAGTCTAAATTAAATAGTTCCATTTTCGTGCATGGATGTGACGGCATTTAAAACGGCGTTATCATCTCGCAACGCAGCTGTAAATGCACTCGTGATATTAAGATAAAATTCGGTAGCAGAACGTGTGAAATATAAAATCATTAAAGGTGGTAAGTCGTGGGGCGTCGTAAAAGTCTCCTTTCAGATTGTGCGTAAAACAAACATAAAGCAGGATTCTCTCGTATGCTCTTGCTCATGTGAAAAAAACGTAAATGCTATGACGTTGGTCTGGCAGTATTTAAATGATGCCGTTCTAAATACCTGCAGACTAATGTCTATCGAACGACAAATCGGTAATGTACATATCTATATTTATATTTATATATTTGTATATATTATCATTATTTGTTTTTTTTTCCTTCATTAAATTCTGCATGGCCTACAGCGCCAATGGAAGCATTTGCTGTCATTTTGCAATGGTACTGCAATGAAATGAAACATCAAAAGTATATTTTAAAAACCCTTAAGTACCGTTGAACGTTTATTTTCTAAAACAATGACAATTGTCAAGAGCGCCGATTTGATACGATCGCCGTGTTAAAACTTTCACGCTTTCTCTCCCACTCGACCAGCCATATTGTTTACTTTTTGACGATATCCACGCGTCGGTAAGAAAAATTCAACAAACTGGCTCACTTGACGTTGCCTCCGGTGCATTTATAGTACTTTTTCATTTGTTCTGGCAGTGATACACGTTGTGTAGGTACGTCGTACTTGATGAGTTTCATTATACTCGCGATCCGTGATACCTGAAGACTTTGTATCAGTAACTGCGATAAATCGTAGAACCGCATAACACACAGTACAAGTTGTTATTCACAGTCGGATACCCTTATTGCTTAAAAAATGGCACAGATCACTGAAATATCGTGAGTATCGTTGCTGTTTTGAATGCTACGCCAAGTAAAGTATCTTGTCCTACAGCTGTTGGTTCTACAAAGACCTAAACTAAAGTTGCATACTGAGCCGGAGTAATGAATCCTCCTCTACAGTTGAATTCGTTACGAAAGGCAACGCGTGATTTGTATTCCACACTCCCTAGAAAAACGTTTTTCCGCGAAATATAGACCGTTGAGAACGTACGTCGAAAAATGGAGGAGTTCCGTTTTGCGGAGCAACGTGGCACGTTGCGTACGCTGTGTAAATTCGATCGCCACAATTCGTCGTACAAAAGAATAAGTAAAAATGTGCAGTTACAGAGTTTCTTCCGAAGCGATCTTTCATTCTCATCTTGTCGAAGGTACACTAACGATATCGAACGAACGAAAATCCTTAGCAACCGCCGTAGATGTTCGGAGCCCCGTAGTTATCGATGCTTTTGCCACCGACCTGAGCCTTCTTCTGATAATTGTTTTGGTTTTGCACGTGTATGGGGGAGTCTCCGAGCATCGCTAACATATACTTGCGTGTAGGCGAGTGGACCGTATTTTGTTAGGGAGGCACATAAGGGGGCGGTTTTCTGTACGTTGGAGTAGGTTTTGGACGATTTTGTCGATTGGTATCGCGATTTGTAGCGAATGGTGGTGGCGGCTGATAAGGTTCCTCAGAATTTTCCTTCGGCAACATCGGTATATCGGCACCATCTTCCGTCTTCTGATATTCCGGCGGCGGCAAGGGTGGTTTTTCTTCCTTCAGAATAACAGGAGACTTGTTTCCTAAAACAATCAGCCTTATCTATAATGTCAATTCACGTTTGTCTCGCCCCATGTTTTAAATCCGTTACCCTACCTGGATCTGGCTTTTCATCGAGCTCATCTTGAAATATGACCGGTATCCCTTTACTTCGGAAGCTCTGTCTCTCGTCATCTTGCTCGCTCACACTCATTTTCCCACTGCGTCTTCTTCTATACAAAACGCAGGCTATGATGCCCGCTAAAATGAGCATGGCGGCAATTATTATTGCCGGAAGGACGAAGGTAATGAGATAATCATCGTTGAACGTTCCCACCGAAGTCGAGTCATCGACCGGTGGAACGTAACTATCCGGAGAATGGACGCCTGTCAATTCACCAAGGCATATTCCCATAGGAATAACTGTAATCTGTTTTACGGGAAACTTTTGGCCCATTACTTCGAGGACCTCGTCCGTAACTGATCGCCTGTCATTATCACTCTTAACCAATACTGCCCGCAATCTGTTAACCTCGTCATTAGCGCAATGCGATGTCGGTAATGTTCTGTTATGCCACGTAATGACGGTACTGCCGTTTGAGATACTATGCAAGGAAATAGAACTTGTGTCTCTGTCGTGATACAGATCTCGTAGCTTTTCAATAAAGTTCCGTTTCTGTAGAGCAGAGTGTGCGAATGACTCATACGGTATGTCCAGAGTCATGGAGAACTCGACCGTATGTTGCATGGGTGGTGCTGCATGGACAACAACTACTAAACCATCAGTAGCACTTGCACCTGCGGAACAAATCAGATTTATGATCGTTATTCAATTAAAAACGTCTATATAACGGTTAATGGTAGCTCACCTTCTCTATCTGTAACAACCAATTGATACTCCTTACGACCTATATCATTCCGTAGTGGTACACCGTAAAACTCCTGATTTTTGCTGTCAAATTGCAACCACTCGTGAGGTGGAATCGGTGTGCGATCAATGGTCAGAAGTGACATCTTCATATTTCGTGATGAACCATCCTCCGCATCGAAGAACGTATCCTACGAATATATAACAATTGTAGCCATAAATCTACAGTGTTTCTGTAACCGTTCTAAGTAGTGGATAACGTACCTCTGGTACTTTGAAGATGAGTAACTGGCCAACAGTAGCATTTACATGATCTACTTGATTTCTGGGCACTGGTGGACAGTTGACTTTAGGTCCCTGAGTAGAAACCTTTGGTAGTCCAGGTCTATTCATATCCTCGCATTGTCCGATACCTTGGTAGACAACACGTTTTACTCTAATTTCCGGAGCAAGAACTTTTCTCAGCGCAGCACTAGGATCTCCATCTTTATCGATAAGAACCTGCGTCACGATAATGAGAGTATCAATTATACAAATGCCTTGTGGTACCTAATACAGCTTGTTAATCCATGTAAAAGCCTCGTGACATACATTTAGCAGCTGATTGATATATTCCTTTGGACATTCGCTACTTCTCGGCAGGCTGTCGTTTGTCCAGGTGAATATGGACTGATCGTGATTAATGTCAATGGATCGAACCGTAATATGGTGCGGATCTGCATCTCCATACAACTCGGCCAAACTGCGGATTACCTGGAATGCGGCAGTGATGTAACGGACTATTAACGGACGCCATTAATGAGGTTGAATACCTTCAACTCCCAGTCAACGTCAGTCGGGAACTCATTACGCTTATCGATCTTCAAGTAAATGCTAAACTCATGATTCACCGTACGACTGAGTTTATGCTGTTGGACATGAATGTCGAGTCTATCAGAGACGTTAAGACCCTCACTGTCAGAGGCAACAAGCTCGTAATCCCAAGTAGATATATCGTTCTCCAGAGGTCTATCAAGAGTAGCGACGATCAATATTATACAACCTTTCCAAAGTAACTATCTCACCTTCCAGGGTAACGAAAGAAATCTGATACTTACAGTCCATAAACTTCCTGGGTCTGACTGTTAAATTGGAGCCAGTGAGTGCTCTTAAGTGGAACGCCTTGTAAGTACAAACTCAATTTCAGTTTTCTCGTATTGCCATCCTCGAGGTCATTGAAGGTGTCGGCGGGGATGATATAACTCAGTGGTTTACCAGCTGTCACCGGTATCTTCTTTAACCTTCTGTCTTTCCGTGGTGGGAAGTTGTGAATACCGTATTCCACGTTTTCAGTCGTAACCCGCGTCGTCGGCGTGGATCCCGTAGTCGCTTCCCTTGTTGTCGTATTTGCAGCAGGTGTAGTCCAAGTGGTGAAAATAGTGGTAGGGCTCAACGTGGTATTGATAACAACTGTAGATGGCGGCAGAGTGTGTGCTTCAGTAGTTGCCGCAGAAGAGTTTGCAGTTGTATTTGGCATAACCGTTGTCCAGAAAACAGGCGTGCCAGCACTTGTGGTGATATTAAATCCTCCTGTTGACGTACTTGGGATTGCAGTACTCTGCTGTCGGGTTGAAGATACCGTAACTTCTTCCGTCGTCTGCGGACGAAAGGCACGTACGTTCAAACATGAAACTGATTAATCACAAGCGATGAAAGGTGCTGAAAAACGACCGCAACGGTCGTTAATCTGACCTACGGTTCGTCAAGAGTGAAACACGAAAGGTGACAATGTGATCATTGGCTTATTTTGCGAAAGCGAAAGATTCATGAATCGGTATTACGTAAATCATTGACATGGGTGAGGTAATATCCGATTTGACACGAACGTTCATTAATAGTCGCAAAATACCGACTTGAGGATCGGCAAAGCGTACCGCGTACCGTCATGAATAGCGTTTCTGGATGAACAAAAAAGGTTTCACGATCTTTGGTGAAGGAGACTGAGCAAAAGAGCCGGCGGCGCACAGCAGCATGAGCTATCGTACAAATGAGAAGCACAAAGCATTTAAGCATTACCTCTTCCGTGGTAACATTAACGAAAACGGTTGGGGTCTCTGTCTCCGCTCTCTCCGTGACACTGGTTGAAATTCCAGGTGTGCTAGAGTGAAGAAGAACGGTCGTCGAGGGGGGAATGGTGGTGAGATCTGGAAGTGTGGTAGGTAGGGCGACGTTAACAGATTCATTTTCCATATGTCGCGTTTTCGCCGTACTCTCCTCCGTAGTCTCCGGTCTTGGACTTTCTGTTGACGGGGTAGAAGCGGTCGAGTTGCTACTAACTGTGGTCGTATCTGCTATTGTACTTGTCGCTGTAGTGCTAGTAGGACTAGTAGTAGTAGTAGTAGTAGTAGTAGAAGTAGCGGTGGTGGTGGTAGTAGTAGTAGTAGTACTGATGGACGTTGGAGCAGCTTGAGTCGTTGTAGTTGAAGTTGTCGATGAGGTTGTCGGCATTGTGGTAGTTGTACTTGTTGATGGTGAGGATGTAAGTTGAGTGCTTGTTGTCTGCGAAATCGTTAGTAGATGCGATGTACGGCCACGAGAAACTCTCTGTTAGTTACGTTTTCAAGGGAGCGCACTTGTAGAATGTTGAAGAAGGCTTTCGTTTCTAGATTCTCCGAATACATCAATCGATACACGTATACACATGAGATATGACGGAAAAATGGGACGAAAGGCACTTCGTCGTTGTGGGTTTTGAAGACATTCATGTTAGATGATAGTATATCCGGATACGTGTATCGACATGATATGCACAAATATAGCTTTCTACGCATCGATGTATACTTTAACTAACAGAACTTTTAGAAACGGCATAGGCCAGCGTGTAACACATAATACCCACAACTATTCTAAAGGCACCGAGAACATTTTTGTAAGCACGATGGTCCCCGTAAGCGATGATAACAGCGAATGAAAAGAGATGCGAATTTCAACGAAAGCCGATTATTGTAGCTCTATTGGTTTCGTTGGTATTAACATATATACTCTATAGCAATTCATTACACGATCATTCGATCGTTCATTGACACTTACGACAGGCAAAGTGACGGAGCTAGTCGTCCTATTTAGTACCTCCTCATTTGTCAATATTTTATGTGTTTCGATGACGTCCTCAGTCTGCGGAGTAAAAAGGTGAAGCATCACGACCCAGAACCCATTGATTCACATCACATAAAGCAACGTATGAGCACAAATGTCAAGATATCGAGATTTTTTATTATTTAAACTTGCACGTGCAGAAGAGAACGTAATCGTCACAGCGTGAGAATGTTTGCGAACTTACATTCCAGTCTATTGTCTCCTCTCCATGATGATGCCTGTGTGGATGTTCAGGCTCGTTTATTCTCGCGGCATTAGTGTTAGATCCAAAAGATGGTTGGATTGGGATTTCCGTAGCCGGTTCGTTTCCATCTTCGCCATCCTCAGCCTCGTTATAATCGACTCCATAATCGTCGTAACTCGCCTCGTAATCGTCGTCGTCGTCGTAATCGCCTGAACCCGCGTCCCTTCGATTCCTCAGGAAGGAGCTCGTATCAGTCTTCACACGCCATAGAAGCACAGGAAGTTGCAGAACTTCGGCAAGCGTACCATCCTTAGCTTGCAGTCTCAATTGTTTCACCAGATCACTTTGATGCCTCCACAAGTGACCGTCACAGCCGACCTACGAATTAGTGCACGCCGGTCATGGAATAACTCGAGGCATCCTTTCACAGGATTCTGCCCTAAATTTCCAACTAATTTGGTATGCCCGACATTTCGCTAACACGAATGGAATTTCCTGTAGCCATACCTTTCATAACCGGCGTTGCATAAAATACTTGGACGAAGTGCAAAAGCGAAAATTTCAGCAGTCTGGATAATGGAAATGTCGGAGGATCCTACGAGAGGTACAACGAACACCTAATATTTTCTATCAACGTTCTCCCTTATTTCCACTCAACAACGTTACGACGCAATTTTCATAATGTGATTTGCCATTTCAATTGGACGATATTGTCGCTTTATCATATTCCGTTTTGTATTGTTGACTACTCATAAGAACCGAATTGTACGCGACGATCGTTAACGAATTACTATCACGAAGCAGAAATATGAAACTGTCGGATGATTTTCTTTTTATGCGGGAGGCGATAGGTTTTAACGATGTCATTCGCGCGCGCGGTTAAATCTCTACTCCTTACGACTCGCGAGAATAATACTCCGGGAATAAAAGCGCGCCCGATACTCGATCGATAACACTTACCTGCCATTGAATAGACGTCAAATGTCTCTCCTTGCGATGCTTAACATTTCCAGGCCCCGTGAGAATGACCGAGGAATCGAGGGCCGCGTTTTCCTTGGCATTTTGTGGATGGAGCGAAAATGCACTCTGAAAGTTCAAAACGCCAGACTGAATCGATATCTTAGGCGCACCAGGCTAACTTCAGCGTTGCATTCTATTGAGGGACATTAAGGACATGCACGAGCACTTGAGGAAAATAAGTAAACGCTACGTTAACTCTCTGAAGTGAAATAAATCCTGCGCTCCTTAACACTTTGATTGCCCAACGCATTTTGCTGACTTTGCTTCCAGCATCAGAGCGAAATTGTCCATGTTAAAATTGTATCATCACGAAATACTACACACTTTGCTTAAATTGCGAAAACTTAAAATAATGCGGAGCTACTAGACTAAGGTGTAGGACCATTCTCCTAGTGTTAATTGCATTTACAAAATTGTAAACATTATAGCTTACGAATTGTACGCCGCGAATTTTGACCACGCCGGTCATCTATGACCACCAAGACGTCACTGGAAAGTTCAGTGCCGGTCACCGGTGACCACCACGGCAGTTGACGTATTAAGAAGCGTTACGTCAGTCACAATTACCGTGTGCATTCCTAAAAACCCGGCGAGGTTTTCGATCGCATCTACTCTGACGAGCGGCGCCAAACTGTCGAACTTCGCATCCAGAAGGATCGTCATAAGAGTCTGTTCCTCGCCCTCAGCACAGTGCGTCTGAAAATGAAAATAAGGAGATTAAACACTCTCACGCTGCGGCAGCAGCTATTGGCGAGCGAAATCCAAACAATTAGGGCCGTTACGTATTGGCCAACGAATAATGCGCGCTTACAAGCCAGCATGCGTGTACGCACAGATATATCAATTGGCATCAATCAGCGGCTGTCTAGCGAGCTAATTTCTTTACGAGATTTAAATGCAACCGCCTCACGGGCCACGTATTACGCGTCATGTATTCGACGCATCTCGTTGATGCAAATCAAGCGGGATTGCGGCACTTTGGACGCTTCTACAGAAAGTGCCCGTTTGATTTCAAAGCCAATCTCCACTTAGCACGTGCATTTGCCGGCCGCAGATACCTGTTGGTCGCCGGAAAGGACAGGCTTGAACCGGTGCCAGTAAAATTTGCCCGACGAAAATTTGGCCAGCGACGGTGACACGAAATTAACCGCGAGTTTACAGCGAAAGGATACCTTTCCGTCTCTATGCTTGAGCTCCTCGCGCTTCTCAGGAACCACCTGCACGAGGAACTCATCCTTGGCGACGTCGCCATACTTTCCGAAGGCCTTCACGCTAAGATGATAATTGCCAACGTCCTTGCTGGAGGGAACGCCTAAGAAGGTGGATGCCGGCTCGTCCCAGTATATCCACCGTGGTAGTGCACGTCCGCTGGCTTCGCGAACCTAAACATCCATATCCGCAAGCGTATCACAACGAAAAATCATAGAACACAGCGCGCTGAACTTAACCGTTTGAGTTCAGGTTTCATGTCGAAAAATCCCATTAGTTTTGTCGCGATGCGCTATTGGCGATACGCGCACAATTTTACTATTATAATAATTATTCTTCGCATAGTTACTGTTTTGGTGTGAACCACGTGAGCAAAACATTTTGTCGCTAATTCCCATTACTTTAAATTGTACTTATTTTATAAACACAACCGCTGTTGCCCCCTTTGACGTTTTCCGACATAAATTGAAGCAAGCACTATCGCGCTACTTGGTATTTCTCATTAAGATTTTCTCAATAACTTCTGGGATCCAAACGGTTAACGCGCAATATTTCCTGCTTCGTTATACAACGCGCGCGCTGTACATAAATGACCAGAAACAGTATTAGGAAAACGGCGTCTCGACGAGGAAGTGGCAGGCGACGGATAAAACGAGCGTCCGCACAGAACAAAGAGACGAGTCACGGGTTGAAGAATCAGGGTGTTCTGGCGACAATCCAATATCTTGCCTCAAGAGTCACTCACCTCGTAACGATCTACACTTCCAGAGAAGGCCTGCCTCGGGATCCTCAATTTGAAGACATGACCGACGGGTACGACGCTGTCCGACACGCCCCAGAGCCTCTCGATCTGTCGATGATGTTTGTCGCTGAACGACGATTTCTGGTCTCCGACGTAACGATTTCTACGATCTTCCACGTCAGCCGGCACTTCGATCGTTACAGTCCACGAGGTGCTACTTCCGCTCGCCGAGTTCTCCTCGCCGACGTCGTCGAATACCAAGTCGTCCTCAAGCAGGCTCAATCCCAGTGCCAACGGCACAAGGAGAAGGAGAACGAGGGTAGAAATGTATGGGACGTGAGGCTTCTTCATGTTTCCGAGGAGAGAGTCTGTCTCTTCAGTCGCGCTTTATCATACCATGCTGTCGAGCCTGCAAAAGACCCCAAGAGATCCTTTCTTTAACCTCTTGTATTTCAGACTTGTATGAGTAATCGTCCTTGCGCGACGGCTATTTGTCTAACTCTCGGAATTGGGGGCAGTGCAACTCTGGCGGTGGCCTGGTCCGAATGACCGTATTACATCTGGCCTTGGTTATATGATTATTTCTGGTGACTGTTGCCGCGTAGTTGGAGGGAGTAGATTAAGCGACTTAATTGAAGCGGGACAATCTGTGATTTGCTCTGCTTCGACGACTCGAACGACGAAGACGCTTAACGAACCGACGCAGAACGCTGATCCACCTTGGGCGGGGACAATTGAATGTATGCCATCACATTTGCATACACGCGTGCATTTTTACGAGCTGGTTAACAGCCTGGCGTATGATAATGCAACGATTCAAATGTTGACCCATATGCTAGGATTATCGAAGATTATTTAACTCGACTAAACGTTTTAATAGCAAGCGTTTAACACGAGTGATAAATAGCACGGCTGCGGGTTTAATAGATCGCGTTCGCCACACTGACCACTGACATGTCATACATCGTGCCTTGCCTTTATTGCGAGTTGAATACGATTTAGAACGCGATGCACGATACTGTATAAATCAAACAGGGTATATTGAATGATTACTTCCAGCGCATCGCGTTTCAAATATGTATATCGCTGCTTACATCAGGACGCGAACGTTTACGTTATCAGTGAGGAATGTCAAATGCATTGTCATGTACACTCGAACCTAATGTAACGTCGGTTATTTATTTAAGTCGAGAACTCTAGCGTGGCGTGAATAGCGAGTACGGTGTGATGTCATTCGACGACTCAGCCATTGTTCCCGTGCAGGTGACGAACCGTGTATGACGGAATTAAACGATGTATCAAATTTCGTTATCAAAGCCATCAGCGATCATCTTAACACATTGCGGACGGATGACGAGATATCTCGTCATTGGTATTTCGTCGTTCGGGGCCATTGACGAGATATATCGTCTTGCGTATTTCGTCATTCTGGGCCACTGAGGAGATCTATCGTCTTGCATATTCTGTCGTTTGAGGCAGGTGACGAGATATCACGCAGTTGCTACGTGATTGTCAGCCGCAGTTTTTCGTAATTTGTATTGCGAATTAATTATTTGAGCTCTGAAATATGGATAGCGACAAAACGATTAGCAATATTACAGCAATATTTGTGGACAGTTTAACACTTTGACTGCCAAGCGTTTCTTGTTATGTTGGAACCGCGATGCGATGAAATACTGCAGAGTATGATTAAATCGTGGAAAATGAAGGTAATGCAGAGTTGTTAGAAGCCAAAGTATTGAAGCGCCATTCCAATATCAATTGCTTTTACAAAATTGCAAATAGGATTCATTGCGAATTTTTTGCATTTTGAGTACAATCTTTTGCACCGGTCACCGATGACCACCATGGCAGTCAACGTGTTAACTACTAACAAATCATTACTAATTTAAAGATATTTGACGCAAAAAAATACCCGGCCACTGGGTACGATTAGCAATAGAATGCTCGGTCCGCAAAGTGTTAATACAGTATGAAGGGTCGTGTCTCAGTACAATCGCACGAACATAGAGTTCATTCTTTTCATTCGCAAATTGAGGCGGCCCTTTTTTCCAATTGTATTATTATTTTGTCAAACTCTATTCATTTACTCAACGTGTTTCGGACCCTGTGGTTCCTTCATCACGAGTCTGTACCACGGTATGAATAATTGAGATTTTCCACCGACGCGTAAATAACTTTTGTTAATCCACGAAATCTTTTTACGTAGTATTTCAGTGGATAATCTCAATTGTGGTATAATATACCTCTGCGCAGCATCTTAATAAGGCAACCACCTGATTCCAAAACATAGCAAGGCAATAAATAGAGTTTAAGAAAATAATCATTCAACCAAAAACAACGCCTGTCTTGATTTATATTTACACCAAAGTAGAAATTCCGTATTGTTTTCTTATTTTCGTTCTGCATTGCAATCTGCCCGATAACGCGATACCCCACCTAAACACTGTTGTTCGGACAAGATACAACGATCTACTTATCGGATTTATTATACTCGTCAACAAAATTACATCGATCGTTGATAATGTTCGCCCAAACAATTTTCGTTCGAACTCGCGTTACAATGGCATACGATTTGTATTAACGCTAATTAACGCCCGTTTTCTCTTGTATCTGTGGGTCATCGCAGACTGCCATACCTTGGAATACCTTGCAGCGAGACAGTTCACTACAAACGTGGTTGCGACAGTGTGCAAATGCACTACAGGTGCAGCTCTCGGGACGCGTGTAGAGAATGCACAACGGTCGGGTTTCTATTGAACTTGTACAGACAGGAAACTGCATCGACTCGGATTGCGATGACTACCGGTCGATGAAACATTCCGTCCGATGCAATCGACACGAATTCAGAGCGACACGCCCGTCATCTTTGTGGCTTTACGAGTCTCGTCTATCCTTCGTGCGTTCTTCTCCTTCTATGCTAAACGCATAAATTCGAGTCTTCGGTGCCATCCGATCGATTCAAGACCGTTCCCTCAACACACCGAAATTATGGTTATGTTGACCCGTCCGAGCATTTTTTAACATTTTAAAGACCGCTCACGAGTTTTCTCGTCTTTTCTATACCCTGTCTTTAGATGTCACTTATTTTGATACATTGTATCTATTTTGTCTATTTAAGTATTTACATCAACATTCAATGCCTTGACTCGATTGCCTTCATGTTTTTTTCGTATTTTCATTTTTTAATAAAAAAGTTATGATAATGATTAACCCTTTGTACTCGCAAAGGCCGGAATACTGTTTCGCCGGTGTGAACTGTGATAGTAGATTTTACAAGACGCAAATAAATTATAATTATAATTCTATAGTTGCGCCAAATTAAATAATGCAACAAAGTTGTTTGCTGAGGGACATATGTGTATTTATCTCATACGTTAATAATTGTAACTGCAGCAGGTCAAAGATTGGAAAACTTGACAAACGCATATATGTGCCCATAGTCCATGCTGATAGCTTTTGGTGGACGCATATATGCGTCCATAGCATTCAAAGGGTTAAAAAACATAATTTTTTTTTAATAGTACCCAAAATACTTCCAATTATACAATTTCCGAAAGTTTCGCAAAAATTGCTTCATAAATCACAAAGTTATGATTTTTCGTAACATACAAGTTTCCCAAAAACGTGCGTTCCCAGGCATATTTCTTACAGATTTCCTAGTGGTCCTTAAAGTGTTAATTAGATGGCGTAATGATGAACAACATTGACAATCGCTGTCAAGCTGAGCACATACTCAATTGGACATAGAAAAGTTGAGAACGACGGCCATAAAGCGTACATAAATAATTTGTCTAATCTGTTAGTGCTTCCACTTCGCATGGCTATCGGCTATTTAACACACTACTGATCAGTCGGGTCGCATGTGAACTGGATGAAAAAATATCATTGATCTTATACGGTTAATGTTACAGTATAGTTTTCACCAGTGTGCCGTACGCGTTAAAAATTTACTTGCTCTAGCATGTCTAGCACAGTCGCCGGAAAGGGGGCGTACGTCTTGGAAAGGAACCCAAAGCGTGTTACGAAATTATCTGTTTAACTTCTCGCTCGTAATCTCGGCGCATAGCGGACGACGATAACGAATATTGCGTTGATTTAGGTTGTAATCACATGGAAGACAGAGGGTCGAGCGCTAGCGTGTGCATAACGGAACGCATGTGTTTGTCGCAGGTGTTACCACAGCGAGGTTTGCGCCGAGGTGAATGTACTTAATTAGGTAATTGATGCAACTGTTAAACCAGGGCCACCTGCCGCGAAGTAGAACATACGCTGTCGTCAGATATTTCGATACCATTATTCTCAGTGCACAGTACACCGATGCGCCGTACGTTCGATCCGTCCGATTCATCATTATCGAACGTCAAAGGTCAGACGCACTGAGCTCGGCGGAGAAAATAAATTTCCAATGGCGCGAATGGCTCGGCAAAAATTCCGATAAAATGCACCGGCGATACGAGATAAATCGAATTTCAGTCGATAGGCTGGACTGTAAAGGTCCATTGATTAGATTGAGATCGGAGCGCAGCTGGATTCGCTTAAATCGTCCGAAACGACACGGGGCCGCGCGAAAAAAAATAAGGACCTACTGGGTCACTGGGCGGGTGATCGCGAGCAGTGTAATTGCTGAAACGAGAAACATAGACGAGACGTGAACGGTTTATGATGAGAATTCGGAAGGAAAAATGTGGTACGCCCTCGATATATATTTCTGACAACCTGACGCTCTTTGATATTGATCGGTCCCTAGCCGTGCGTGGTAAGCCTTGCTAAACCTATACACGACGTTCGCGAGACAGAGACGGACGACTACTATTCAGGCGTTTCTCTAATTATTTAGAGAATAAGGTCTAAAGCTGCGTGGAAGTGATACTTGAGTAGGTAAAAAGCACACTCGGCGAAAAAGGAAAACGTCCCATTGAAGGGGATTCTTGATACGGGATGAAAGTACGTTATTGGAATGAAACAGTGCGATCACGCGAGTGTGCGCTTCTGCTGCAAAATGATACGCCTTGATGGTCCTAATTATAGACGCGGTATCACACATGCTCTCCTTTAGCAATATAATTGATTGTGTAACACTGACGTACGCGAATGAGTTCCCACTATGTAGCACATTAATGTGAGCCAAATGTAAAACAGATTGATACCGAATAATCCGTTCACACACGTGATCGTAATGCGCGCTTTGAAGTCTGAGCTCGACCACTTACATTTGGAAAATAACCAAGTGCATCTCTGGTCATATAGTATATCGACTGACGTTCTCGTAGGCAATTACTGAAACCTCGAAGGAGCAGAGAGGAAATGAAAGACGAGGAACCGAAGTAACTGTCGGGAGTAGTAGTTTGCCGTATGTTGAAGTGCAAGAGAGGGTCGTATTTTCTGGAGAATTTTTCAAGCGGCGCCACGACTAACATCGTATCCATCATCCGTGCTCTGTGTACACAGTTTACTCGGCCTTTATTCCTCCAGATGCCGTACCGCGGGCTTCGAGAAACATAGTCACGCCATTTACGACAGGACGACCACGAATCGACAAGTCGTTCTCACGAAATAGTTTACAGGAAGAGACACTAATCAGGGAAAATGTCGTTTGAACGGGAGGCAAACTCAGACACTCAGGATAATTACACGAAATTCCAAATGTCGATCACCCAAACGGTCTTTCATAAAACGACAATATACCGAGTTGAATGTATTGGAATTATAATCATTCGGCATGATACGAGAGAACTGGTATCAATTTACGAGTCGTCCTCACGAAATACTCTACGTGAAGAGGCACTGATCGGGGTAAATATCGTTTTAATACGAGACAAACTGCGCGGGTTAGGGTAATTTGAAAATCGGCAAATCCCTGTCTCGTAGGCGGCCTTCCATGAAACCGCGGACGTACATTTCGCGCATATCGGCAGCCGAGAGTTCGCCCAGTTCGAACGAACGTTAATATCATCCGTTTCGGATTATCTATGTTTCAATAACCGGCGGCAACTGTGTCTCGCCAGGGAGCTTCCGCGCGGACCGACTATATTAAATTCCTCTCCCGAGAGCATACATGCTTTCCGGTAGTCATTCCGATAATCGGCACTTCCGACCGACGTTCTTGCATTCCGTATATTTCATTTGACGAGTGAACTTTTCATTAAAACAAGTGGCGCGTCTACCGTAAGGGTTGACGATGGAAAGGGAAAAAATTAATTTGCATGTTTTTTATCGTATTCACTATACTAGTGCGATTTGCGTAGTGTTGTGTCGTTGAAACCCGTTCCTTGTTGTAGAAAGGGGCATTTTTCTGAATATATGCATTTTTTGGCAACATGAAAATCCAATTGCTTCAGGCTTTTTTTATTTTTCACGGGTAGGATAAAGTATGCTACAAACCATCACAGTGTAGGAGCAAAGTAAAATAAAGTATTTAAAATCTTTATATCTTTATATCTTATTTTAATATAGTAAAATAAAGTATTTTAAAGTAAAGTAATTAAAATTAACAATACTAGTGCGATTTGCGTTATTCTGTGACTTTGATACCCCTACATTGTCATAGAAAGTAATATTTTTTTGAATATATGCATTTTTTGGCAACATGAAAATCCAATTGCTTGAGGCCTTTTTTATTTTTCATGTGTGATATGAAGTATGCTGCAAAACATTGCAGTGTAAAAGCGGAATAAAATAAAGTATTTAAAATCACCGAACATTTTTTGTCATATACGTTATGCTATTGCCTAGCTCTCAGCTTTGCACTCTAAATATTTTTATAACATATTTCCATTTCTGGAATTTCCCGGTAAATCGAGATGCGTTTTTAATATAAAAATAATTCCAGATTAGCAGACCTATTCCAGAGCGATTCAACTCTGGCGTGTACAATATGTCTCAACGTTCCGTCAAAGCCGATGGCCGACGAACTGCAATCGTCTGCCTTAAAAAAGAAAAGAAAAAACAATTTTTTGCTGCTGAGATAGCTTAAAAAAGACGTTGCCAGAGATCTCGCGGGATGGTGGAAACTTAAACTAAACAGAAGGTCCCGGGAGATGAGAGAGAATAAAATGGCATCGGCAAAAGTTCGCGAATCGCAGTCGCGAACTAAGGAATACGTAGGGATCCTTTCGTCGCTTCTCTCTCTCTCTCTCTCTCTCTCTCTCATTCTCTTCCCTGCGCTCCGTTTTCTTTCTCCCATTTTTTCAGGGCTGAAACACGCCGCAGCATAAAAGCGATGCCCCGCGCTTGAAAGTTCGTTGGATCTTTAGCGTCGAGACGATTCGTGAGTAAACTCCACCCCGAGAGAAACGATACCCCGCTGGGAGAGGAACGAGGAGTGCAGAAGAAAGGGCGGCACTGACGCGAAGGAAGAATAATACGAGTTTCCTTCGTTGCCGTTCAATCTTCTCGTTGGATGCGGATTTTGAGCAACCGGAGGCTACGAAAATCGTCAAACGTACCGTGAAAATGCTTCCCGGACGAATAGCGGGCCGCCAAATTGATCGGCAGATCAATCGAGCCTGGTATCGTTCGCGAATTAATTGAGCCAATAAATCGACGGCAGTTAATTAAACGCGCCGAATACTCGATGGTCACGGAAGGACTATTATTTCATACGCCCCGATGTGTACATATTCGAAGAAAAGCTGGAAAATAACTTCGGCATTTCCGCACATACCGCTGAACTTTTTCTTAGGGCGCCAGCGGAATTGAACTTTTATTTTTTAACGTAGACAGCAATGAAAACATCTGTCTGGAAAGAGCTGGGAGACAGTTTCGAAACGTATCATTGGCAGGATGCGGTTTTCCTCGGAGGTTTCTTCCTGCTCTTGCCTCTTGGGGACGGTAGGGTAGAATTAAATCATGACCGGATTTAATAAAGCTCGACCGTGTTTAGCCGGTACACTCCGGAGTTATCTCATTTGCCCCACGCGAGAGTGAGAAAGCTTTTTTTCTCTTGCCCGCCGAACAGCTTCCTCAACTCGATTATTATAAAGTTTACCTTACGATACTCAGATGTACCGTTACGCGATGTATTTAAAAGGACCGGTGTCGTGTTAAACTTATCGATCGAAACATTTTTTGCACAGCTAAACTGGGGCGCAGTAAGTTTATAGTGCAGCTATATCCTACAAACACGCATCAACTTTGTTATTATCTCAAATAATTTTCTGTGGAAAACAATGTAGTCACAATTTAAACAATGTGATACTATCAGGCCACCAGGAAGGACTCAAAGTAATGTAGATTTCTGTACGACACTATAGAAATACGTCTCCCAGGTACGATTAGTAGACACACCTTCTTTTATTTAACTTAATTTTTATTTTACCTAATTTTTCAGGTAGACCGTACATTTGGCAAATCTAGTACGCACATATCGACTTTTAGACGATGGACGTCCCGCGAAACCTAAATCCATCATTCCTCTTCAGTTGCCGCAGCAACCGAAGTGCATTGTAGTACGTGAGCATCTACATTATTCGCGACACCGAGTCGCAGAGTTTTTCATCTTTCCCGCGACATTTTTCCAGCGGAATTCATCGCAAACTTCGCAGCCCCGCGGTGCCAACGAAATCCCTCTACATTCGTGCGTCTCACCAGTAACTCATCTTTCGAGTAAAAATTCTTGCGCAAGTATTAATTCTGCCTCGCGTCCGCTACCGGCGCTTCCGAACGTTCGGGACAAAGGAATACAAATTAACATGCAAATCATATGCGCGCCTCCTTCCGTCCACCTTTTACAAAAGAACAAAAAACAATCCCTCCCCGCTTTTTCGTATCTACCAGGTTGTTCAATAAGTTTTGTTTTGTTTTGTTGAGGGCGTTGCTACTAGTCCAAATTTGTTTTTGTTTTGTTGGTTCACTCTTCTTATCAACGTATGTGAAGGTTCATTTCAATCAGTCAATTCATTCTTTGTTTACAAGCCATTTAGTGTCGCCGTGTCACAGTATTTTCGACAATGGAAAAAATTGAATATCGTGCAGTGATAAAATTCTTATTTTTGGAAGGTGTAGCACCAAAAGAAATTCACGAACGAATGTTAAGAGTGTATAATGAACGTTCACCTTCAATTAGAACAGTAGAAAGATGGGTTGCTGAATTTAAACGTGGTCGAACAAGCCTTGAAGACGATCCACGTGAAGGACGTCCAAAAACCGCATCAACACCAGAAATCGTAGCCAAAGTACAGGATATGGTTTTGGAAGATCGTCGATTGACTGAGAGGGATTTAGTAGAGGCTCTACACATCTCATTAGGCAGTGTGAGTCATATTTTAAATGAAATTTTGAGTTTTAAAAAACGGTGTGCACAATGGGTGCCGCATTCGCTAACAATTGAACAAAAACACATTCGAATGCGACTTTCTCAACAACATTTGGAGCGTTTTAAAAAGGATAAAGTGGATTTTGTGCGTCGATTCATCACTATGGATGAGACTTGGGTCTATCACCATGATCCTAAATCAAAACAAGAGGTTAAAGAGTGGTGTGAACCTGGTTGTTCGGCTTCGAAACGAGTTCGTGTCCAGAAATCGGCCAAGAAGGTTCTGGCATCAGTTTTTTGGGATGCGAAAGGAATTTTATTTGTGGATTACTTGCAAACTGGTAAAACAATTATTTCTGAATATTATTGCAACCTTTTGGACCAGTTGAAGGAAAAAATTCGTGAAAAAAGACCCGGTTTGCAGAAGAAAAAAATCCTTTTTCATCAGGACAACGCACCGTGTCACAAGAGCATTTTGACAATGGCTAAAATCCATGAATTAAAGTTCGAATTGTTGGAGCATCCGCCGTATTCACCAGATTTGGCCCCCAGCGACTTCCATTTGTTTCCAGAACTCAAAAAATTTATGCGTGGCAAGCGTTTTTCGTCAAATGAAGAGGTCATAACGGCTGTTGAAGCGTATTTTGCAGACCTTCCGGAATCTCACTTCAGGGATGGGATCCACAGATTGGAGGATCGTTGGAGCAAGTGCATTAATGTTCAGAGAGATTATAATGAATAATAAAGTGTATTTTGAACCATAACATTGTGTTTTTCTTATCGAACGACAAAACTTATTGAGCAACCTGGTATAAGAGATGACGTACGGCTATGGAGAGCGGTGTGATGGCCTGGAGAGGGTTGAACGACAGAAAACGAAAAGCGCACGATAAAGCGTCGGGTTGAAAAGGAGCATTGGCACGATTTCGTAACATTCTTCCTTCACTCCCAGCGGCGCGCGGGCAAAGCCCGAAAGATCTCTGAATGACTGGGCTCCTCTCTCACACGAGCGCCGGATATCCTTTTCACGAGGCAACCACCAGGGTAAGGTGCGCGATGATATCGTACAACGTCGAAGCTGCAAAAGGCGCGCGCGGTGCATCGGCCGGCAATCACGTTCAATTTCTTTCTTCCCAGTGGGCGCCTCGTCGCTGAAACGACACTTTTTCAGTTGTGCAACTTCAAAGCGCTCCTCCCACGGTCGCTCGTTAGCACGAGCCGCCTGGGCTGCCTGAAGCTGCGCGAATTTACGCAACAACGTTTCTGTACACGACAATCTTATCGCGAAACTAAATTAACTGTTTTAGTGCCGACCGAAAGTACCATAGCCATGCGAAGAATACCGGACCAATTTGACGAATTCGCTCAGGTTTAGGAAAAAGCTTATAGAAAAAGAAAATAAGAATGATGTTTACAAAGTTTAAAAAAAAGCATATTACGAAATAAAGGGAGAATAAATTAATGTCGATTGTATTTTAATATTTGCTGAAGATCATATGAATAACATAAATAGAAAACATTATGAAAAACAGAAAAATCAATTCTCTTTTACAAACGGTATTTGCACATAAGAAAAATCATCGTTTGATGGTAGCTTTATATAGATCACGTAGCATGAAGTATAAATATTGGATTTTCCATCATTTGTAACAAAATAATTAATATTCGACCACAAAACTAAAAGATAGTCTCATGATGCACGGCAAGCGTCAGAAAGGTTATCTGTAACAAAAATGAGTGATTCGCATACCTAGCATAAAGTTATTGAAATAAAATTTGAGTATTATCATAAACATTTATATTGAATCATTCGGCTACTGTAGATGCATAATACGGCTATTGAAAAATGTGTAAAGACAGTAACAACAACAAAGGTGACGTTTCTCAAACACTGACTGCAAAGAAATTGACACAATCTTTATAAAGGCTGAGGAAACATTAAAAAATTTCACTCTAGCCGTCTCGATGTCAGATTTTTTCGTGGGAAATAAGGAAATATTCTGTTCTAACAGCTATCTAAATCCTGCGTTACGGTCCCAAAAAAGTGTCTCATGTTAAATTTCTATCTAATCGTTCTAGCGTATACGCAGTCTCGGCATACACCAGCATGGAATACAACAAAAAGTTAAACACATAAATGATTTTTTAAATTCTCTTCCAAATCAATCAAACCATTCACAACGTTTTTTAGACTTATTTTGAAATAGAGTTCTCTTACGTTGCGAATAGTAAAGCAGCATCGCATATGCGCCGATATATCGTCATTGGCACTTTTCGCAAGTGTTGCAAACAACGATATATCGTCGTTCGGCACTAAAACGGTTAACACATTGACTGCCATGGTGATCATCGGTGACCGGCGCAAAAGATTTATCTAAAAACGCCAAAAATTCGCAATGAAGCCTATTTGCAATCTTGTAAAAGCAATTGATATTGAATCGGGGCTTCAATACTTTGACTTCTAACAACTCTGTGTTACCTTCATTTTACACTACTTAATCATACTCTGCAGTATTTCATCGTGGTTCTAACATAGCAAAATACGCGGTGACAGCGCAAAAGATTTGACTAAAAACGCAAAATATTCGCAATGAAGCCTATTTGCAATCTTATAAACGCAATTGATATTGGAACGGTGCTTCAATACTTTGGTTTCTAACAACTCTGCGTTACCTTTATTTTGCACTATTTAATCATACTCTACAGTATGTCATCGCATCGCGGTTCTAACATAGCAAAATACGCGGTGACTGGCGCAGAAGATTTTACTAGAAATGCAAAAAATTCGCAATGGAGCCTATTTGCAATTTTGTAAAAACAATTGATAGTGGAACGGTGCTTTAATACTTTGGCTCCTAATAACTCTGTGTTACCTTTATTTTGCACGATTTAATTATACTCTGCAGTATTTCATCGCATCGCGGTTCTAACGTAGCAAAATACGCTTGGCAGTCAAAGTGTTAATTAATGGTCTGCGCTGCCCGATCTAGTCTCGTAAAACGTTTAAGATCAAGGAACAATAAGCACACCAGAGGGCTATCTCAATTTCGCTCGGGACACACCGGGGGCGAGGGTGATTCATGACGTTACACAGGACCCGACTCGCGCGGTACTTGGCCGGCTCCCCGATTATACCTCCCGTTCGTTAATAAAGCGATCGCGTGCTCTCGCGTAATCGCCGGTCGTGCCTATTTCGGACGATCTGTGTGTATGGGCAGAGAGCACACGGCCGGCATTCCGTCGTTCGAAGCCAGAATGCTCTCGCGCCCTATCCAAACGACGCACGCGCACCCTTAAACGTATTTCAATAAAAAGCACACACCACTACGTAACCGGGGAAAGAGGCGTTGTTGCATGCCAGGCTCGGCAACAAATTGCCAAGCATTTGTTGTAAAATCGCTGCGATCGAATAGTCGGGGGTGGAGCTGGAAATATTCGACGACCCGAATGCAGGTCGAGACGCGTTTGGGCGGGTGAAAAGCGGCTATGTGTACTGTGTGCCCAGTCAACACCTGTAACACGGCGTGCGTCTCGATAAGATAATCCTGCGCGAATGAATTATTAGCCTGGAAGGCACCGTGGGCTTTTCAATACGATTTACCTATGACTTTCCGTCGATTACGCAAACAACGAAGTTTTAAAAATAACCGCATGGTTATAGAGTCATCAGTACAAACTGTGAGTCACTTCGGGCGTTTCGGACCAAAGAGAGTACACAAGGCGACTCGACCGGCACCTGCACATGGCGCACGCCCTGATAAGATAGCGAACGGTGTATTTGTCGAGTAAGGAGAGTCTTGAGCGCCGTATAGTATCTCGGGAAATAATTATCGCCGCACTGGCACAAGAGGAATACGCTTAACGCTCTTCTCGAACGTGTTAGGCGCAAACGACGAGGATGGCGGGGACTAGGACACCCACAACGCCGACGACGACGAAATGAAAATCGATCGAGCGGCCGTCGCGCCCTTGCATCGATGAATTTCTCATGGAGCGCAAGACAGCATCGTATGCGAGTCGCCGTGTAAACTTCAATATGTCACGCGTATTGAGCACGACTATTGACAGAGCTGGCTTTCGTATATTCCGGGTGCCGGTCGAAACCTCTTCGAGGACGTGAGGATGAAAAGGGTGAGTGATGAACCTCCACTGGGAGCCGGTGAACGTGTGGCGAGTACGAAATGACTTTGCGAAGAAAACGTCTATGTCCTGTATGGGCCGGGGAAATACGCTCACCGAGTTCCCGGATCTCACGCTACGACGAGCGGACTCAAAACGGCAACATTTTGACAAGCACGTGTTAGAATCAAGAGAAGAGATAAATTGCGAAGTCTTTATTTTACAATAACCAGTCCGAACTCTACAATTCTCCGGTGGAATGCCGAGGTGCCAAGGAATGCGACACTCTACCACCCGTTCATTCCCCTTTCCTTTTCCAAACAAAAATTCGTAGCGAAGGGGACCTCTCGCGACAGGTGCTCATCACAGGTATTTCGATTATGACTCATCGCATTCCGTACAACAATGTTTACTTCAGTGCCGGACATCACCTAAGACCCCTTTGAAATTCGCCGCAAATTTATTTTCAGCTAACACGCGCACACGATTAGGCACTATGCGCCATTACAGTGGCTTTCACTACAGATAGCAGTGTAGTGTGATATTTCAGGTAATAGAACATACGGTATTTGTCCCTTTCCTATTACCCATGCATCCAAGTTTTTCCTACCCTCACACCACCAATCAGCTCTTTAGGAATATTCCATACCCTCATTCAGTTATCCCCTTCACTAACAAGGTTTCCCTCAAACCTGGCATTGCCATTTTCATAGATTCTGTTCTAAAACCTTGCTCAGTACACATTAACACTTTGCCCGCCGCTTCTTTCTCGCATCGCCTTTACGCTGCCGCCAGCGAATTTCGCGCGGATTCTACTGCTACCGACGGTGATATTTAAGCTATCCGTCGTACATAGGGTATGGTTATTATTAAAAATGGTACAAAAATGAGCGTTACATCAATTTTAATCCATATTTTTATATCCTTAACACATTGACTGTCAAGCGTAGTTTGCTATGTTAAACCCGCGATGCGATGATAATACTGCAGAGTACGCAAAATAAATTAAACCGTGCAAAATGAAGGTGACGCAGAGTTGTTAAAAGGCAAAGTATTGAAGCCCCGTTCCCAATATCCATTGCTTTTACAAGATTGCAAATTGGCTTGATTGCGAATCTATTGCATTTTTAGTAAAATCTTTTGCTAAATCTTTTGCTACCACCACTGTGGCAGTCAACGCGTTAAAATAGAAGCATAGTGGAAACACTGTCGCTGCGCTGAGCCGGTGTCACGCGTACATGATATGTACCCCAACTGATAACCGATGGCGAGCAAAAGTCACGCCAGCGTGACAGCGGCCGGCACAGTGTTAAAACACAAAACTTCAAACAGTACACACCCAGGCTCAGAACACTCAAACTTACAACATCGAACAGTTCAGTACAGCAATAAAATGAGTTTAAACAGCATTTACTCAGAGAGTAATTTTATCTTATAAACCGATTAATACACAAGGTCGCGATTAGTGAGACAGTACACTAATTTCACGGAAATACGGTCGACGCATACGTCCGACGCCATCGGATCCCTGTAGCACACGACAAAATCAGTCAAGATTGCCGCCCCCACCCATCATTCATCAAGTGGCTTTCGTGGATCTCATCTTATATTACAACGCGTCACACTTTGCAGTACTGTATCGTTTACGCGTAATTCCTGTCCATCTCTGCCATACAGAGAAAAAGCTCTGCTCAAAATTCAGCCGTGCCTAAGAGGTTAATCGATACGCACGATAATTAGATAAATTGACCTGTCTGGTCCGCGCGGATTAAGAGGCTAAAAGTGTGCATCGAGAATTTCCGACGGTCCTCACTCGAGCGCGATCAATGCCCGGCGCGAAATGTACGTCCGAGTGTTGATTTTACGTGCGATATAAATCGTTATATCCGACAACAGATATTGCACATTTGTATCGGATATGCATGTATAAAAAATAAAGAGGATGAGCGCGGCCGTGCGTGTGCACACACACGTGTCCCCTCTTTTCGCATACGATATCAACTGAGAGGGGACCCGTGCTATATGCCGGATACGAATGGAACGGAAGTGTAGGAAAAAAAAGATCACCAACGAATGGTACGTATCACTGGCTAAACGTATAACGTTGCACACCTCCGGTTAGTGTTATTGCCATATATTGCATCACAGGTAACGAACGAAGCATCTTGGATATCAACACGTTGACTGCCATGGTGGTCATCGATGACTGGCGCAAAAGGTCTCACGAAAAATTAAAAAAATACCCAATCGGTAGCATTTATAATTTTGTAATTGCATTTATTATTAAACAATGATTCAATTCTTTGGTATCCGATACCTTCGCATTATTGCCATTTTGCACAATTCACAAGTCAACAAATATACATAATTATTTATAGACCCTTTTATTTTAAAATATCATCTTGTTTAGTATTCACCAGAGATACTACAAAATGTCTCAGAATTGTTGATCACACACCAAAAATTAACACATTGACTGCCATGGTGGTCATCGGTGATCGGCGCAAAAGGTCTCACGAAAAATTCAAAAAATACCCAATCGGTAGCATTTATAATTTTGTAAATGCATTTACTATTAAGCAATGATTCAATTCTTTGGTATCCGATACCTTCGCATTATTGCCATTTTGCACAATTCAATCATATTCTGTAGTACTTCATCGCGTTGCGGTTTTAATATAGTAAAATACGCACGGCAGTCAACCTGTTAAATGCGACCGGTTAAACGCGGTAACGAGCGGTAATATTCGTTTTATTACGAGGGCGTTGCATAAGTAAACTTTCATCGTTTCAAGGACTATCGTTTTTACAGGAGCTCCCGCAATTACAGTAAAGAATATGCTAAATCGTGATTTTGTCGTGGTAGTAAGTTCGTACACAAACAACTGTCTGCTGCTTCGTGTTTAATATTTTCTTGTAAAGCAAATCGAGCAAGCAGACTGCGCATCGCTCGCGGCGGCAGTCGGTTACCAACTAAATGCATAAGAGTTATTGATCGCCCGTCGGCCGGGACACAAACATTTTGTGTGCTTAGTCGCAATCGGTTCATTTACCATTTTAACTCAATAAGCGAAGAGCCTGGCCCTTTGCTTTCGATCAACACATTATTTCGCACATAACAGCAGATTGTCTGAGAGTCGGTAGCACTGCGGGCATAATTAATCAACGGTCGATGTAGCCGTCTTTGTACCGGTTTCCTGAAATCTTATTCGTTCCAGAACCCCTTTAACCCGGTAAATTCTGCATCAGATACTGGATCTGCCGCTAGGCCGCAAGGGAGAAGTTGAAAGTTTACCGGCGCAACCACCGACAGCCAAGTTATAGTGAATAATTCCGTCGCTCTGTAACTCGATTTAACAATGGATCTCGTTGCACGATGCGACCATAACAGCCATCCCACAAGGCCCTCGATTTCTTACTTACGCTCGATCGTCCGCGAACTTGCCCTTTGAGCGTCATTAATTAACGACTTTAGCCAACAGGAAAACTTCGAATTGTGCCCGCGGCAAAGAGGCTTTGACCATTTTGACACCGGTTACCCCTCAAAGGTTTTGCCTTCGTAGGGCGACGGATGCCGCACTCAAGCGGGAGGGGAGTCAAATCATTCCCCAATTCACTCTTTCTGCCGCGTACTTTCATGTTCTTGACACGACACGCTGCCTGTGGCGGGTACGATCCTTAATGCACGTGCTCCCCAAGCACTAAAACAATACCCTTTGAGCCTCGGACGTTGGGTGTGCGGAAGGGCGGTTTGCACGAGCGTATTTACGACTGCTACCCATCCGCCTTTCTCCGTTCTGCTCCTGGTACCCATCTTTCTCTGTTCCATAGTCAGCCCTCTTGCGTTTCGCTTCTCGCCAGAACGTACTTTGTTATTTTAACACCGCGCTAATTGACGTTCAGTACGGGGGACCCTGCCCATCGCCATTGTTTCGCCATCTTTCGGCTAGCGAAAACATATGTGGAGTTCAATATTCGCGGCTATGGCTTTTGACGTTGCGGGTAGAGAGAATCCGGTGGAGTTAAAACGTTGAATGCAGTGGAGTGTGAAATTAACGATAAAGTTTCAAGAACTGACAAATAAATGGGAAACTAACGCGTGGCGAAAGCGATTTTAATCAAAAGCTCATACGTACAATCGAAGGAATTCATTTAAGCCCGGACGTTTTATGGGCTCGTGCGTTCGTTGAAATAATATTTTTCTCGATGTTTCACTCCGACTACTAACGTGACCAGATACCGTATTTGGGTTTCGTTTCTCATCAAACCCGTTTGACATCTAATTGCATTATGCGCGATCAACGAATATTAACTGAAGGCATCGGGCTGAGCCACTTGTCAAGTCTAACGCTTCAGACCGAAGAAACTTGATTTCCGTGCCACGTATCAAGGCAGACGCTAAGGCGATTCAAGGATGGATCAATGAGTGTCAGGCGAGTCGGTCAAGATGATGATTCAGAATCTACAAGGACCTAAAGAGTTGATTTTACACGAAACTTCCACGGAAAGGCCTGTCAACTTCAAAGCTCTCCGCGGAACGAATTCAGCGTGCGACCGACAAGTTACATTAACTGGCTCTCTGGCGATGGCATAGACAAATCGTGTGTACGAGCTAAATGGCACTAAGAAATAACATGAACTGGTACACGCTCGATACATCGAGAAAGTCGCGTACAGCTTAAACGAAGAACACGTAGGACGCGTATTTATGTGGGTTCCCGAGCGCTAGAGGAGCCTACAAAAGTCCACGCGAGCGGTTCGATGAACAAATGACGGATAAAATGCATGCACGAGTGTGCGTGTGCAATGCAACGAGTCAGTTCCAGAATGCACGTGAAGACGGAAAGACGTAAAAGATTTTAACCCTTTGCGGACGAGCGACGCATATGTGCGTTCAGCATAAGATATTCCTATAACCGATGAAGGCATACTTATGTTCGGCAAAAACACCTGATAAAGCCGAGACATAAATATGCGTTCGAGAAAAATAAGTAATAGAGCCGAGGCGGGCATATATGTATGTATTTTGCAAATGGCATGTGTTAAACGAGCGAGTTGGTAATTTTGATGGGTGTCAGTACTGGCTTCCAATATCTATTGAATCGCTCCGTCCGCAAATTTTGGGTTAACACGTTGACTGCCAACCGTATTCAATTGCTTTTACAAGATTAGATCGCAAATGTTTTCCATTTTAGTAAAATCGATGCGATGAAATAAATCTGCTGTATGAAGTATAATTAAATCGTGCAAAATGAAAGGTAATACAGAGCTGTTGGAAACCAGAGCCCATCACGAAACAAGGGTCCGGAACACTTCAAATGCAATGTCTTCGAACACATTAACGAAATGCGTAGCAAGCGACAAATTGGAAAAAACTAAGCGCACTGTAACAAAAACTAGATATTAATGGGGAACTTTTTTTCGCGCTTTTAATTTGGTAGACCAAATAGAAGGTTCATTTTAGTAACATCGATTTTTGGTACCCAGTAAAACCAATGCCAAATTTTGTTTTCCTGTACCTTGCATTTTTAATCATTTCGACGATCTAACTGATAATTGAGCCACACGTCACCGATCAATTGCACACACGGTGTGCAATCCATGAAACGCCGATCATATTATCGATGGCTCATCTTATTTACATCCCTAGTGTTAAACCAGTTACTGTTTGAAATGATGAATTAAATTCCCATTAACAAATGATTGAATGATTATTGATCATGAAAATATCGCATGTCGTCATGAAGAAATGATTAGTAAATATTTTGTGTTTCTTGACGCTGTTGAATATATTCGTCATCCAGACCAGATGCTCCGGACGCTCTTGAAGTGTATAAAACAGACGTTTACGATGACCATTGGCGGTTAATTATTGACAATTTTTTTTAATAAATCAACCTTAGAAACCCAAGTTTTCCGATCGCATTCAAATTTTGCAGACATGTACAAAATTAAAAATGAATTTATATATATAGGAGAATGAATACCAAATATACGTGCTGACTGGAATATACAAAGATTTTCATCGAAACGTGATAGCCGAGCGAGTCAAACATTTAGGAACTAATTTCATGATATAGGCTTCAAGTTTCGTATTATTTTTGCATTTTACAGTAATATTTGTTTTTGTTTTCTCGTATAAATCTTCCTTTTAAATTATATGTGCGTATAACAGACTGGTTAAAAAAATAGTTATTATAACTGAATATAATTCGTCAATCACAGGTAAGAAATTGGATGAGAAAGATGGGTTTATTTTATAAAATTGAAAATCTTATTACTAATATTTGCTTGTTTGGTTAACATAAGCGTATACTACATACATATTAAACTAAAACGCAATAACATAAACTTCGGACTAGCAACTATTAATAGGCTCAGCGCCTGGTCGGCGTGACGCATTTCTCCCATGACTGACCATACCTGAAGGAATCCTATTATAAATCAACTTTTTCACTTTTGCCTTTGCTCTTTTTAGGTTAACATCTAAAAAACATTATCATCGCACATAAATAAATTCATTATGCGAACTGGTAAACTGTTTCAACCGGTGCATACTGGGACGCATGAGTTCATCTCAAACTGTTTATGTTTTTCATTTGTTTGTTTTATTCCGGCATAGCCTCAAAATATTCTAAACATCTTGAAATTTGAGAATATGTTTTGTTCTTCTCAAAAATTGCAATTTAAATAGCCAATGGTCACTGCTTTATACGCATGACGAGTATACTCATCAATACACAAAATCGTGTCGCTTCTCCATGACGAGTATACTCGTCAATCACAGTTAACTGGTTAAATCGGTTTTAAAGGAAGTATGTAGAAATTCTCGACTCTGTGAGTACAAAAGCATGTAAAACCCTTGACCTGAGGCCTTTATTACGATAGCAAAGGATCGTTTTGTCCTTCGGAAGGAATATACATGGGTATCCCTTGCGATAGGGGATAATTTATTAGTACCTATTCCTGTTACTATTACTCATCCTTTGTGTCTCATGGTAGAAACTTAAAAGTAAAGAAAAAATAATTTCAAGATGGTAGAACAAATGTTTGAGTCCCGAGAAAATTACTCGTAAGTATTTAAGTGTTTTTACATAAATAAAAATGTAAGAACCGGTTCAATACATTTTCACACAGACCACACATATGGAAATATTATTAATGTATTATTATAATAGTTTTACATAATTTTATGTAATATTATTATATGAAATGCTGTATTATTGCTATAATATGCTATATTATTAAATAGTTTTATATAATTTTGAATAGATTCATTTCAGTAGTCACAACAATGGATCTTCGACTAGTCCGGCCGCTAACAAAGGTTTGGCATTGTTCATAGTAGTGCCTATTCAACGACGCAGCAGCTGACAGATGCTGTGGATCACTTTATCGAAATACTTCGCCCGCAGTGTTATTAACAATACAGTTAGTTCCACAATCTTCGTACGCGGCTATTAACTAACGAGCTAAATGCACGTTTCATTGACGTTGACAGCGAATTCCGATTTGTTGGAACTGCCGAACTACACCAAACAACCGATATGAGTGAAGCGAGTGGAGAAAATGTACTGCAAACACGAGAATCAATTCCTTCTGCAAGCAGTGATTCGTATTCGGCATCTCCATCTTCCAGAAAAGGAAAATTGCAGCATGTCTTGTGGACAGAGAAGGTGAGAACCGTAACGCTTTCAAAGCTTCATCCAATGTGGAGCTTGAAAACGTTACAGAAAAGAGGAGGATTCGACCTAAAACGAAAGGACCAGATTGGGGAATGGGAAAAAAGAAATAGCAACGGGACAAACCGCGATAAGTACAGTAAAGCCTGTTTTTGTGCAGTGGATAGGGACCGCATAAAAGAAATCGTACAAAAAAATATTCGAAAATTTTATAAATTCTTACATATAATAAACAATTTTGTGCGATATATAATAGTACCTAAAATTTTGTTTATGCGGTGGATAGGGACCGCATAAAAAAAGTCGGACTTAGAAAATACATCAATGATTTATGAACTAGATGAGAGAATGCTTTCAATTAAATTGAATAATTAAATTAGACCTAAAGAAATTGTAAAAATATTTAATTCTTCATTCTACATATATATGGAGAAGTTTTCACATTATACATTAAATAGTTTGCTGCTACTCGTCGTAATCCAAAACGCGCATCTTCTTGTGATGGATTGGTTGAAAATCGCTTTTGTCGCTTGAAGATAGGATTTCAATTGATTTGTTTTTTGGTACCATAAACTCAGTGATCAGTTTTTGTGACGACGGTCGACTGGTCAGTTGTTTGTAAACGCCACGATAGTGAGACATGCATGATCTCAGTTCTTTTTGGAATTTTAAGCGTCTTTCCGCATTGGTATCGATTTTAAGAAAATGCGTTTCCAATTTTTTCGAGATTTGGATCCCTGCATATATTTTATCTGCTGTAATAGATTCCGGTTCTTCTTGTCCATTTTCATAATCTATCAAACTATTGATAATCAAACTATCATCGACAGTTTGGTCCTCAATCATCTCGTCCAGGTCATTATCGCCAAAAGAATCAAAGCCTTCTCCGCCGATGTTATGTGCAAGCGCACTAATTTCAGATAATAACGTTGACGCGTTTTCGGTAACGTTTCGATTAATTACACATTCATATATTTCGTCCACACCATGTATATGTACATTGATAGGAAACATTAAACTGGTGCTAACGCCGCTAAGATTCATATACCGGATAAAAATAAATCGTACAAAAAAAATTGCACAAAAATAAAATCGCACAAAACCAATCGCATAAAAAAGGACCGCACAAAAACAGGTTTCACTGTACTGCAAAGTATAATTAAATCGAGCAAAATTAAGGTAACATAGAGTTGTTTGAAGCCAAAGTATTGAAGCACCGTTCCAATAGCAATTGCTTTTACAAGATTGCAAATAAGCTTCATTGTGAATTTTTTGCATTTCTACTCAAATCTTTTGCGCCGGTCACCGCATTCTTTGCTATGTTAAAACCGCGATGCGATAAAATACTGCAGAATATGATTAAACCGTGCAAAATGAAGGTAACGCAGAGTTGTAAGAAGCCAAAGTATTAAAACACCGTTCCAATATCAATTGCTTCTACAAGATTGAAAATAGGCTTCATTGCGAATTTTTACACTTTTAGTCAAATCTTTTGCGCTGATCACTGGTGACCATCGTGGCAGTCAACGTATTAACGTATCCGGACACTGTGAATGTACCACCAGTTACTTATGAGGGCGGGTTGTCAAACCTACAGATGGTTTTGAAGACGGCACGGAACACGGTTTCATGCTCAACTGAAAAAATTGTAAATTTCTACAAACAAGGATACTATATTTAGATCTTATAATAAAATACGAATCGGTCAATTCTTCAGATGAAACGATCGCGATGGAGAAGTTTCCGGTGCTTCGCAACGTGACGGAAGTTCAGAGATTTTTGGAACTGACAGGTTATTTCCGTAGATTTATACGTCAATATTTCCTTCATTCCTGGACCCATTACCAACTTATTAAAAGCAGACCTAAAGTTGAAATTCGGTGCAAGCGAATAAAACGCGTTTAATCAACTGACGGCATTATTAGTTGATAAGCCAGTTTTAAATCTACATATATAGCATTCACGTTCAGCAAGACCTGCATATAGACGCTTGCAGGTATAGCTACGGTGCAATATTAATGTAAAAAGACAAGGTAGACAAAATGTTCCATACCAGATCCTACGCGAGTGGTAAAACTATAAATAGTGAAGAAAAATATACAAGTTAGAGCTCAAAGTTTCCGCTATGAACGCGCTACGATAGTTTGGAATTTATTTATTTGGAAAAGAGTTTTAAACTGTGACCGAGCGCAGTGCTTCCGATCAATGAGAGAAAAGGATCTTTGCATATAAGTAGCGATGCGGGCACTTATTCTGTCAGAATATACATATTTGTGTGGAACGGCAGCATGAAACATGTGGACGGTTTGGGTCGCAATCCACTGCCTTGCGTGATGTTTACGCAGGTTGAGGAGGACAATATGCTATCAAGGTTAAAAGAGGCACAAAAGAATGGCGAAGAGCTATATAAAATCAGTCGCGATGTAAGGGACGCTGTTGACTGCCAATATTCCGATAGCATATTCCTCATTATTATGCCTCAGGCGTTGCAATCGGAAGTAATTAGACGTGCGCATAAACGGACATTTTGCGGGAGATAAGGCATAAGAGTTGTTAAAGCACGACTATTGGTTTGAGAAAATGCCGCCGAAGATTGAAAAGGTCTTAACGAATTGTATAGACTGTATGACTGCATAGACTGCGGACCGGGCATTCTATTACCAATGGTACCCAGTGGTCGGGTATTTTTTTGCGTCAAATATTTTTAAATTAGTGATAATTTGTTAGTAGTTAACACGTTGACTATCACGGTGGTCACCGGTGACCGGTGCAAAACATTTGACTAAAAATGCAAAAAATTCGCAATTAAGCCTGTTAGGAATCTTGTAAAAGCAATTTATATTGAAACGGTGCATTCTAATAGAGCAAAATACATTTGGCAGTCAACGTGTTAAAAATAATTGTCCCGTGAAATATTTATTTTTAACAACATTAAAAATGAATGTTTTTTTAATATTTTTCAGTAAGTAAAAATGTGTAAAAACTAAACATTTTTTAAAGTATGATATTTCGTAAAACATGACACTAAATGAAGTGGAACACGGCAAAGTCCTCACAAATATTCATATTCTCGTCAACACTTGATGTATCCGTTAAACTATCCGCAAATATTTTTGTAATATTGCTAATCGTTTTGTCGCTATCCATATTTCAGAGCTTCAAATAATTAATTCGCAACACAAATTACGAAAAACTGCGGTTAACAATCACGTAGCAACTCTGTGATATCTCGTCACCTGCCTCAAACGACAGAATATACAAGACGATATATCTCATCAGTGGCCCAGAATGACGAAATACGCAAGACGATATATCTCGTCAATGGTCCCGAACGACGAAATAGCAATGACGAGATATCTCGTCATCGGTCCGCAATGTGTTAACAACGTGTAACGACGGAAGCGAGAAGGTATGCTGCATCCCATTGCAAAAGGGAACTGCCCCTTGGTACCTAGCATGTCGATCATTTGAAGCCGATGTCCCTCCACACGTAAGTCTTACGAACATATTCTCGTAATATCGGATGCTTTCTCAAAACTTGCGTAGCTGTATCCCCCAAAGTTTGTACGGACGGTGAAAATAGTCGACAGATTAGGAAAATAGGCAGTGGTACTCGGGAAGCCGAAAAAGATTATCTGTGGTCGGGACACTGCATTTATGTCCCAAGCATTTGAGAATTATTGTGAAGAAGAGGGGATTGAACACTTAACGATAGGAACCCGAGTCCCTAAGGGAAACGGGCAAGTCGAACGCATCAACAGGATACTCATTCCGCTATTAACCAAATGATCTCTGTCCTACTCGGAGGAATGGTTCAAACATGTGGCTGATGCTCAGTGATACATCAATAATACTCCCAGTAGGGCCACTGGCACCTCTATCTTTCATCGCCTAATAGGCACGGGAATGCTATTGAAAATTGACCCCCATATATCCACGGATTACTGGAAGACGAAGCGACCATTATTTACGATGAACAGCTATCGCAATTTCGGTAATAAACTCAACAAAGTATTGCAAGAATCCAAGTGGAAAACCGAAAACAATACATACAATAAACGAAAGAAGGCAAACAAGTCTAACGCAAGAGCATTGGGTGGGTATTAACACGTTGAACGCCACGTCACCCAGATTTGAGTGACAGCTATGTTTCCACAGGAGCCCAGTCACCCGTATACGGGTGACACCATTCTTCGTCCAATTACGACATGATTTTTTAGGTAATTTATAATAATTTTATTTGTAACACAATTATGATGAGTATAGACAATAGGAAGTCACAATAAGCTATAAAATAAACAAAAGTAAGTATTAAAAATATACTTATATTTACACTTTTGCACTGACTGACAAACATTTTAAGGATCAAGATATATATAAAGATGTGAAATATATGCAAAAAATACTGCTCGACTAAATGAATTGAAGAAACTGAAAGTTCTGAGGAGACTGAGTATTTCCCATTTCGAGGTTCTTTGTACTTTGTAAGCATCTTCCACAAAATTATCTTTTAATCCTCTTTAAGAAAAAAAATATTTTCTAAAAATAAAAATGATACATACCAAAAACATGTCTTCTAAAAAAGATCCTCTAATATATCACAAAATAAACTGTGGTTATATTTAAACGACGCATTGCATTGTATTGCTCATTCTTATCGCGCTGCTTAGATTCCGAGTTTCGGATTTGGGCCCGGGAAAAACTCCACCGCTGGGCGTTCAACGTGTTAAGCAGACTCAGTTTGAAATTCAGCATAAAACGTTGACTGCCAAGCGTATTTTGCAATGTTAGAACCGCGATACGATGGAATAGTTGTTGGAAGCCAAAGTATTGAGGCACCATTCCAATATCAATTGCTTTTACAAGATTACAAATGGGCTTCATTGCGAATTTTTTGCATTCTTAGTAAACTCGTTCGCACCGGTCACCGATGACCACCGTGGCAGTCAACGTGTTAAATTTCACGCGAAATTCTTGGGTTCTAATCGTATGATAAAGGTGCTGCGAAATGACCGATACGTCGTGCGAAAGATTGGGGAAGGTAAAGGACTGCAGGAAACATCAACGTCACCAGATCATGTGAAGCCGTGGTCGAAAGACCTACTCAGCGATAGTGAATCCGACATGAATGAGTAAACACCGGACAGAAAGAAGCGTGAGCATCTGCGGGCTGATGCAATTTGCAGGATGGTCGAGTGTGGGATCCCAGTCGTCGCAGAGCTTACAAAGGTCTATGCGAGCGGTTTCGATGGGTAAATGACGGATAAATACCTCCATGTGTGTGCGTCTGTGACACAGCAAGCCACCTGTGATCGTCAGGCTAAGAGTAGCCGTGAAAACGAAAAGACGTAAAAGATTTAACCCTTTGGCTGCCAAGATGCATCGGCTCTGTGCGTTTACATTCATATTATCGCTCCTCAGCGTCAAGTTTGTTTCCACTTATGCTTGGTCGTTATCTATAATACATTTTTGTGAAAATAATTTTCCACGTATATTTTATATAATTTAAATATAAAAATTTACATTATTTATTATTAAATATTTCATTTCACTAAAATTGTATTCAATATCTTCTAAGTTTGAAAAGAATAAATTTGAAAACTTTCCTCCAGAAAATCGGCATTTTGTTGTTTATAAAGCAATTCATAGAAGCATTTACATTCATATTATCGCTCCTCTGAGTCTCAAGTTTGTTTTCACTCATGCTTGGTCGTTATCTTTAATACATTTTGGTGAAAATAATTTTCCACGTATACTTTATATAATTTAAATATAAACATTTATATGTTTTATTATTAAATATTTCATTTCACTAAAATTGTATTCAATGGCTTCTAAGTTTGAAAAAAATAAATTTGAAAACTTTCCTCCAGAAAATCGGCATTTTGTTCTTTATAAAGCAATTCATAGAAGCGTTTACATTTATATTATCGCTGCTCTGAGTGTCAAGTTTGTTTTCACTCATGCTTGGTCGTTATCTTTAATACATTTTTGTGAAAATAATTTTCCACGTTTATTTTATATAATATAAAAATCTACATATAAATTAAATATTTCATTTATATGTATTCAATTCTTCTAAGTTTGAAAAGAATTAAAAATATTTTGTTCTTCATTTCATAGAAGCTAAAATTTATATTATCGTATTCAATGGCTTTAATACATTTTTGTAAAAATAATTTTCCACGTATATTTTATATAAAATAAATATAAAAATGTACATTATTTATTATTAAATATTTCATTTCAATAAAATAGTGTTCATTCAGTATCGGCATTTTGTTCTTCATAAAGCATATTCATAGAAGCGTTTACATTTATATTATCGTTGCTTTGAGTGTCAAGTTTGTTTTCAATCATGCTTGGTCGTTATCTTTAATACATTTTTGTGAAAATAATTTTCCATGTATATTTTATATAATTTATATATAAAAATTTACATTATTTATTAATAAATATTTCATTTCGCTATAATTGTATTCAATATCTTCTAAGTTTGAAGAGAATAAATTTTAAAACTTTCCTCCAGAAAATCGGCATTTTGTTCTTTATAAAGCAATTCATAGAAGCGTGAATATCAAATCGACCCTAGCAGTCTTCGCGCGTACCGCTTAGATGGGCTTGGCAATAAAAGGGTTAATGACGAAGGGATGTTAAGCCGTGCAAAAGCAAAAGGTGATTTCTGTGTCTTATTGTTATCGACAGTTTCCTTATTAAACATATACATAGTTATAGTTTACCTCAACCCGTTGTCCCTCATTTATCCCACATGTGATAGATCACGCATTTGCATGCTCGCTTTACACTATTGGTGCCACCTTTCCACTTTTATGCACTTCGTGCTACCGTGCACCATACGATCCGCAAAACGTACTATTACCAGCTGACAACCGGGTGCCGCTAATTAACCCGCAATGCCACACTGGCCCGCCTAATTAGACTCGTTCTATAATTAACCGCGCCCAAGTTTAATCGGTTCGCACCGTGCGCTGCCCTTTCGTAGTAAGAGCGTCATAGAACATTCGCTGGACGGCGTCAAAGATCGCTCGAACTCCACTAAATTAAACGGAACTCATTAATTGCCTATGCATATAAACGTCCAACTTCCTTTGCAGCCATTATCGCCGTGGATTAATTTTGTAAACGGAAATAAGTCTTCCGTCGTTTAAAGGTGCCGATGAAAGGACAATGTAGACTGACTCTCTCACGATCTGGAATCGGATCGTTTGTTTGTACTCGCGGTGCCGTCATCTCTCGTCACATTCAATGTAAGAAAAAGGCACGCTACCCCGGCAATGTAGGCAATACGTATTGATTTCCACTTGAGCAAATGGATGCGATATCCACCCGCACGTTCCTAAAATAGGTATGCGCACGTAGTTGGCCCGTGAATTCCCAGGTAGTTAACGGTGACAACGTCGTTCTCTAACCTCTCTGTTAGCACTTTGAGGACCGCTAAGAAATTTATAAGAAATGCGCCTGGGACCGCACGTTTTTTGGAAACTTGTACGTTATAAAACATCATAAATTTGCTATCTATGAAGTAATTTTTGTGAAACTTTGATAAATTGTATAGTTGGAAGTATTTGAAGTATTATTAAAAAAATTATGTTTTTTAATCATTATCATAATTTTTTCACTTAAAAAATAAATTTGTATGAAATTTACAGAAATTGTAAAATAGGATGCATTTTAGGTATTATTTGAAATAATGGTTAACATTTTTTTTTAAATTATCTAATATTTTGTTTAAATTAAATTTTATCAGAATTTCTAATCGTTTTTTTAAGGTATGATATGGCGTGAAGCATTTTTCTCTGTGAAGAGAAACCATACAAAATAAGCGAAAAAACATGAAGACAGTCGAGTTTAATGTATTGAATATTGATGTAAATACTTAAATAGACAAAATAGATACAATGTATCAAAGTAAGTGACATCTAAAGACAGCGTGTAGAAAACATGAGAAAATTCGTGGGCGGTCCTTAAAGTGTCAAACATTCGTTCATTCAACTGAAATTCCTTTGCTGATTTTCATAGCCTCGAGAAACCGTGTCGATTTATCGCATCTCTGTACGTAAAGACAGGTCTCTTATGTCGTCATGAATTTTATTGAGGGCGATAAGTCGATAAACCGTTCATCGTTAATATTTATCTCTAACCGGGTATACTGTGTCTGTTACTCGCTCGTTGATCAACGACCTATCCTCACAAATAGTGACGCTCTATACCCGTTATAGCTTTGAACGTCGAAAGAATTGTTTCCTGGGGTCGGGCGTTTATTAAAAAAAAAAAAAGGTTATTACCGCTGGCGGTAATTGGACAAAACGGGCACGGCGAAGAATTGCGCTAGTCGAAGGTCGATCGACCGAAAGATTCGCATGAAAAACAGGTTCCGCAGTTTGGACCCTTTCCGCCATTGAGGATAAAAGGCGACGTACTTAATTTCAACGAACGAACGTCAGCCCCCGCGATAACCGGAAGAAATTTATTGTCGGAATAATCTTGAGGCTTGACCGTAAAGGATCGATTCAGAATCGTAAAATCGTGCGCAGGGTACACATTTCCCCCTCGACTCCGGCACAGTTAACGAAGAGACGTTCTTAAGGAGAGCTTTGAGATCTTAACCTACTGTTAGCAGGTCGTGAAAGTTCTCCTCGCATTCTGATAACGACGATTAACAGCACTGCGTGCGTCTCGTGAATGGATCCATTGTGCCAGTCGACAGGCAGCCGTTCTTTTACGTGTTTTGTGTTTCACGTCTGCCACCCGCTTCGGCTAGCCAGTGCGCGTTCATGGGAACTATATGTCTGGCACAAACGTCACATCACGGCGCTGTCGTACTTTATTCGTCGTTCATTCGCCGTTCACTCGACGTTTCGGCCCTTCGATTTGTCTCTTCCCTTCGTATCCGTTCCCTTCCATGCCCATTCTCATGGCCGCTTCTTTGTTAACGCGTTGACTGCCACGGTGGTCACCGGTGACCGGCGCAAAAGATTTTACTATAAATGCAAAAAAATTCGCCATGAAGCCTATTTGCAATCTTGTAAAAGCAATTGATATTGGAATGGCGCTTCAATACTTTGGCTTCTAATAACTCTGCGTCCCCTTCATATTGTACGATTTAATCATACTGTGCAGTATTTCATCGCATCGCGGTTCTAACATAGCAAAATACGTTTGGCAGTGAACGTGTTAACACGTTGACTGCCATGGTGGTCACCGGGGACCGGCGCAAAAGATTTTACTATAAATGCAAAAAAATTCGCTATGAAGTCTATTTGCAATCTTGTAAAAGCAATTGATATTGGAATGGCGCTTCAATACTTTGGCTTCTAATAACTCTGCGTCACCTTCATTTTGCACGATTTAATCATACTCTGCAGTATTTCATCATATCGCGGTTCTAACATAGCAAAATACGTTTGGCAGTGAACGTGTTAACACGTTGACTGCCATGGTGGTCACCGGTGACCGGCGCAAAAGATTTTACTATAAATGCAAAAAAATTCGCTATGAAGTCTATTTGCAATCTTGTAAAAGCAATTGATATTGGAATGGCGCTTCAATACTTTGGCTTCTAACAACTCTGCGTTACCTTCATTTTGCACGATTTAATCATACTCTGCAGTATTTCTTCGTATCGCGCTTCTAACATAGCAAAATACACTTGGCAGTCAACGTGTTAAGGGTCAGTCTTCGATAGTCCGATGCCGCCAACGGTTTGGCATACTTCGAGCTCAGCCTCTTTTAAATTCCTTATAATCACTGTTTGATATATGCGTCGTCGAGCTGCATGCGAAAACATGCGGTATTTGAAAAGCGGCAGTGCGCGTACGATAATTGCTCAGACTGTATCAACGGCGATAATTACGTAGACTACCGTGCGCTCGTTCGCTCCTATTAAATTTCGTCGCTTCAAATTTACCGCTCTCGTCACAGTGCTTATCGCGGTGGTCGTCATCGCTATCATTATCATTATACATCCGGAGCGATGAAAGTCTAAATTAGCGAGGAGCATCGAATGCTGTGTAGATAAACCTGCGCGTTCTTCAGACAGACTCGTCGATCTTGGCTTGCCCACGACAGCGACAACGACGACATCCTGTGCCCGGCGGCTGACTTCTGCGATTCTGCATGCAGGCGCGCATTGCAATTAGCGTAATTACTGGCGAGTATAATTACAGTTCAATCGAGCGCGCCCAGCTCCGCCAGACAAACGCGGACACTGTTCGTTCCAGGAAGCCACGGCTCAGCAGTGGGGATAGAAGTCAGTAATGCGGCTTGTACTGCAAGGCAAATCGAACTTCGTTTCTGTGAAGTGAGAGCACGAGGGCAGGTCAAGTGCAAAAAGGGCGAGAAGCACGGAGATAAAGAGCCGGGGAGGTGGATAGATGGATAAGCAACTAGGCAGATAAGAGAGGTAACACGAGAGCTAGACCGAGTAAGAGGGAGAAGAGGCGGAGAAACATGGACAGGGAGGAGAGTGCGAATGCGAAGAGGAACATAAAGTGTCGGAGAGAAAGAAGAAAGCGAAACTGCGGGCGAATCCGACATCTGTTGCGTGTTAATGCGTGGATTCTCCAAAGACTGGCACAACGAGTCGTCGAGAGTTAGACGGATATAAAAAAAGCTGGTGCCACTGCGTCGGTCACTCTCTGATGTCGACAGTTGCGCTCAATTTAAGGAATCGTCCGAGTGCCCGTTTCACATTCGTTTTCAAGTATCAAGTGAACGAACGAAATAATGAAAATCCAATAACCGTAGCCCTTGAGATAACATGAGTTATTCATGTAACATGAAAATGTTCCTTTCGAGGGAATTCAGTAGCAACGACATTATTTTCAGCCTCAAGTTTACCGCGCATCGTCCGTTAACCGGGCCGCTTTGTCGGATCGCAACGAATGCAACTTTCATTCGCTGTTGCCGGGTAGTTATATTCTGGTCAAGAATGCTTTATTTAGTATCCTGCATCACGTTGCAGGCTATATTTACCGTTTGACGCCGTTAAAAAATAACATGCTCGTTGGAAGATTCATTTTATAAACACGTATGTGCGCTCGAATGGTAGGAATTAACACTGTCGGCAAACACTTCATTAGCGTGAACTTTTAATGTGCACTAGAGCAGATGCGAGCATTCAAGAAGTGTGCGTGGCAACATAGGGCATTGCGTTACTTCCTGAATGGGTCTGCAGGCCGCATACCATGCCAATTGTCCCTTCGCTGGATAAGACGCATTTAGGCGAATACATGGAAATAAAACTATTCGCCAGTTGCCGTTGACGATCGTTGGACGAATTTTTATGACTGCACAGAAAGGGGACAAAGGAGTATACACGTTCGACGAAGGACGAATGAAAAATATTAGGGTTAGTAGCTCGTGAGGGTAAGCTAAATATTTCCTCTGCGTTTGACACGGCGGGTTTGAGAGCTTCATGATTGTAAGGGTGTGGGATTTATCCGGGGAAAGGCCCTTCCCATCTTCTTGGCCGATGTAAAACCGTTCCCTTCCTTCTCCTTCTCGCCCATCTCGAAGGATTATCCTGGAGGACTGCCGAGCAACGTCCCTCCTCATTTGTCGACCCTTTATGACTCGCCAGTGATTCTCTATCACGAGTGCAACCCACTTTCTCGAAAGGCGTTTCGCTGAGTATAGCTTGAAATAGTCTTCTCGCTGCGGCGGAAAATCGTCGCAATCTTCGAGAATCAGTTTAGTTACCTTACATCAAACCATTCACAGCGCAGCGAAGTGTATAGGTATTGTAGGGTATACACCTTTACCCTTTGCGGTTCTATGTCGAGTGTGACTCGGCATCGCATGTCATTCTCACTATATCTTTCGAAATAAACATTTTAGGATATTACAAAGCAATGCTAGTTATTCCAAAAATATACTTAGTAGTATCATGATTTTATGCGCTCTGATTGTACATAGTTATGCAACTTGAAGCGTATAGGCTTGATGATAGCGAATATAGTGCGGAGTGGCTTGAAGTTATAAAAATTTCGCGAACCACACAGGGTTAATAATTTAGGCTCTACCACACGATAGCCATGCTCGTAATCTCATCGACCGAGTGAATTGTATAGCGTTGCCTCGAAATTGACACGAACAATTTCGAACATGTTTATAATTGCACGAAGTGGGCCTGTGCTGCCGATGAAAACGCTGCGCGTGCGTGATAGGGCTGAGGGAAAAATGATAAAATAGAGCGCAAGCTGTGGAGCACGCGCCAATTATAACTTTCGCAGGCGCAACATAATGCGTGCGTGCATGGTTGTGCGTTATCGCGCAATGCCGTTGGCCTGGCAATAGGCTTAATCAAGAGTAATAGAGCGTACGTCCACCTATTAATAGTGAGTAGTCCGGCCCGGCGTGTCCGCCCCGAGCACATAATAATGCAATAATGCAAACGTTTCTGCCCCTATTGTCTCTCTGTAGTCGCTTCCTGAACAATTTCTGTCGGCAGCCGACAATTAGACTTCCCCGACATTAGTATCAGGCACCTACGGTTTTCTTCCAAAATAAGCAACACGCTCGTAACTAAGCAAGTACTTATTTTGAATCAGCTATACTATTCGACTTGACTTCCATTTCGAGTGGAACGACAGCCACAATGTTTGTTCAACGAACCGTAAAGTTTTGTAGATTCACGACGTCACTCTCACGCTGGACCTCTTATTCTCCGCGCGACTTCAAATAAAAGAGAGAGGAGTTGCTATTTTGCGCCAGAACACAATTGCTTACTTCAAATGAAGAGTGCATATGCAGCATTGGCGTCGGAAGAATTTTGGCACGTGTAAATTCTTCAACAGACACAGAGGCGCGCAGGGAATGTTGCTTTGGGCGTGTGTCGAATGTGAGTGCACTGTGACGGCACCGAAGTTTCGTAATGAACCGATCCGCGCCAGCAAGAAGTACCGCAATCGTAGTGACTCACCCGTTTCCCTACCGTTGTTTACCTGCCGCGTAAAGTGTACACGCCTACCGTTCTCGTCTTTACCTCTTCGGCCTCTGCTCGATGACGTCGGTCCAACCTTCCGGGCACGATATTGCTGCAACCCGGAGAATGTCAGACGGCGAAGCCGGTTTGCATCAACCCCCAAAAATAACGACGCGAGTGTTGTGCCCCCCCCATGTACGTGCATGCGGGCGCATGCGGTCGTGGCCCGCATCGTCCGAACGCACATCGCACTGTACCAGTGGTGCCATATACCGTTCGGCTATGCCAAATTGCAGCCAGCCGCTGATGTTGATCGGTTGCCAAAGTAAAAGGAAATTATGATCTCACGCGACTGACCCGCTGAAAATCGCACCCGACACCGCGGCGAGCACATTATATGCGGGAGACTTTCGTGGAATGTTCGTAGTTAGCGGGGAATATATTAGCACCTTTTTAACCCTTTGCGCTCGACCGGTGCCTCTCAGGCACCACGGCATGTGCTGCGCCAACTCGACGGGTGCCTCTCAGGCACCACTCGCATCGATGCGGTAAATTGAGTGGTAACGGTGTTTATTTGTGTTTGGCCTAACGAATATCGCTTGACAAGTCTACCTGGCCTTTTGTAGATCATTTTATGAGGTGTCTACATAGCTATAAAGATGTCTTATCTCAAAAACACAAACGAATTTCAATGCGTGCATTATGTCTTGAGAATAATAGAACGCTGATAGACGTCGCAACGCTTCTTTCAATTCGCTTCTTTCAAAAAAAGGTACCAATCACCGTCTTCGCACTTTTGAGATAAAATGTCTTATCTCAAAAATACTTGCAAACGCGGGTTGGACTCTGTCTTCGACATTAGTTCGAATTCAACCTTCTTGTCAATCGCAATATTTCTTTCAAAGTTAGTGAGCCCAATTAGTATGAAACACGACGAAGAAATTACTTCTAGTGAAGATGAGTTCAATTTTTCGGCAATAACGAACGAAATTACGTCACTACATAGACAGCTTGCCCATGAGAATGAAGACGGAAGTGATGAAGATAGTGACGACGTTATAGATGTAAGAAGACGAAAAATCCGAATAATCGATAGTGAATCTGAAAGCCAAAAGCCAACGTAGCACAGCTTCTACTTTACAGAGCACTTCTGAAATGATCCGACTCAATGGGAAGCTGCATGTTATTTTGATGGGACAAAAAAAGGATTGCAAAGTTTGTTCCCAACGAAAGTTCGGCCAAAGACGACAAACTGTGTACTATTGTGACACATGCCCCGACAAGCCAAGAATGCACATTGGAGATTGTTTTACAAAATACCACAAGAAGAAAAATTATAGAACGTAATCTTTAATAAATATCCTTCATTAAGTTAAATAAATGTATGTAATGTTAAAATATACGAGTTTAAAGTGTCCTATTGTGCCTAAAATTATTTTAAGTTAACAGAAACGAACTCATGAAATAGGCGCGCGCGCGCGGCGGATTACTGTCGAGTTGCTGGTCAGCCCGAGAGAAAAGCGCGTCGAGCAAAAGGGTTAATATATCGTGATCAAAATGGGAACCCCATGACGCGTAACTTTTCAAAGGACCCTGAGCGTTTGAAAGTGGAAGCCTTATGCTCTAAGTTTGGACTTTATGTTATCTTGTTTGCACATTCCGCCGGATGGGCTTAAAAATAACATACGGATATAAAGAAAGTTTCTGATCCGACTATTGCATATGGATTGAGCCATCAGTATATTCTTCGCTTGTGTCAATATCGAATGGATTAGCAGCGGTCAAGTTAACAACATTTTAGGTTATCCCCTGAGAAATGGAAAATTAAACACAATAGTGAGCATAGTGGCATAATATATGTTCACAGTTTATTAGCTTGTTCTAGAAATAGTGATTGTAAACTATGTTCTGAAACTGAATCGAGTGAGGATGAAAACATACCGTCACTGCGTCGAATCTTTTCGAGTTGAATTTAGATCCAATATGAGCACAAATATAGATATTGGCATCACAATATATTAGTAATTAGAGCGATTTTTAAACACTCTTCCAAACGCCTCTGATCGCTAAAAATACCGCGCGCCACGTAGACCGAACTAAGCACGATAGCCCGCAAACAATGTGTTAGTAACGCGCGGATCCACGCAAGTGTAGCGCACTTGCGTATGTACGCCGCACTTTATGCCTCAAATGGCTTGCATGTCGCACATCCCAACTCTCAACATGCGACGTCGCGCGCGTTCAAAACGAATTTCTTTCAGACTCACTTTCAAAGCGCGAACGGAAAAATGCGCTCCGCGACATAAAATGTGTTGCTGTGAAAGTCAGAATTGTTTTCAACCGCGGGAACAGCCTCGTGTGACATCGCGTCCTCGCGATATTCTTGAAAGAAAAGTCTGCACCCGCTTTTTGCGATTTATGCGCTGCTGGTGTCCTCTCTTCGCGGAGTGATGGCACGCAATATTATTGCTTGTGAAGCATATTTTGTGCGGACGAGGAAATATTTTGCAACAGGCTGTGACGGGGACGTAAATTTGACGGAAACCGTAGTGATAGAATACACTTAAGCGACAAGGAGTAGAAGCGCGCGGATGCATTCTTCCCGAAAGACAAAAGGGCCTCTGACTACTTGATTACAGAGTAGGCTCGCCAGGTCGGTAAAACACTTGAGACCTTTCGATCCTCCGTAAAACGAGTCACAAGCCAGGAGACGAGAGGATGGAATGAAGATGATTTAATTCGATATACATGTACGATGGGGTGGGAAGATGAAGAGTAGGCGTTAACCTTTCTCAGATGATTGCGGATTGTATTACATTGAAGCGGAGGCGGTCGACGGAAGCGAACGCGGATGCTCTTTTCGTGCTGACTTTTAAACAATGCTCTGCCATGCGTACAGCGAAAATCGCGATGAAGAAAACGTCACGCAGCCGGTGTACGGACACGGAATAACGATACGCCCCTCACAAAAGTGCCGAAAGGTATCGCCGGAAACTAGAGGTAAATATTCATGAGCCGTGAATGCAACGACTCGTTTTGTTTTGATTATCTGCGCTTCGCTGGTGATTTGGCGATAAGGAATGAAGATAGAGTAACAGAGATTCTCGCGTAAACGAGATCTCAGAAGTTTCGCGCTCTGCCGAATGTGAAACGTGTCAAAATGGGGTACGCCGCGGAAAAAATATGAAAATAAGAATAATTCGTCAGGCAGGAAATAACCGTACCGACAGCGAATGAAATAAAAATTCATGACATCTGCATACAGACAGGGGAAAGTGCGTGACATATCTAATGCCGTTTCCGAATGGCCGCATTTTGCGCAACGTTACCTCTTTCAGTGCAATCCGTTTATTTTTTATGCATAAGTTTGTCAGCAGAGCTTCTGTCAATTACATCAGCAGCGTTTCAGAGCGGACGCGATTTTTAAAAAGCTCGTTTCGTCTCTCCACGCCGAATGGGATTAGCATTCGCTCACAGATGCAGTCAAGCATTATCGTTGTAACCTGACGATTTTAGAGTAAAATCAAACGGCGTTGCGATGCGGTGATTTGAGCATACCACAGATTTATTCCCTCAGGCACACCACCCTTGCGTTACGATGTATATCGAGAGTGGCAGGGGCGACTAGTTGACTGGCTACGGGTATTACGCGTCACGCAGCCAGTGATCGTCAAACCGGTGGTTTTCGGTTTGCTAACTGTCCATGTGTGTACACAAAATACACGCATTATTTGCATGGCGAACGATGTCAGTGCCTGTTTGGCTTCGACACTGGTCGGCGAGCAAACGATCGCCCCCCGTAGGATTCATCGAAATGTGTCAGATTTTAAAGCATGCAAAACGCGGCAGGGCATTCCAATTTAAGTTAGATACGTCACACCTCCAGCCGAGCGGAGTGCGAAGAGTAGATTTCAAGTTCCTTCAGGGCAATGAATTTTCTAGCCGCATTACCTTTGCGAGGTGAAAGCGCGGCGATTCCTCACTTCCTGTCCGAACTAATGCAATTACAAACACCAAACTTCCACCATCCAGGATCCATAAATTAAGAAGAAGTTTTTCTAATTTATAGGGAAATTATGCAGGTTCTTCTGACCGGTACGTAAGCGGACTCGGGCTGGTCGCGGCGCTTAACCGGTGTTTCGCCGATACTTTTTCCGTAAAAGAAGTTTAACGAGTCGTTTGTTCGCCTGAGAGCTGACTGAGAAGGCACGCGGAGTGAAAAATGCGAGTCTCATGCAAGGAGATCGTGCGGCAGTGTGTTCTACGCACGTGTGCGCTCTTACGTGCAAACACAGTGGAGCAAAAGTGGGACGTTCGCGGCGATGCTTGTTTCAGGAACAAGTGTCATATATGCAACAGAGACACTACCTGCCCTGCGGTCAAAGTATGCGCGTGCAAGAAAGACGCCGGGCAAGTGAAATTCTCAGGAAAGTCAGATCCAGCGGCATCATTACCGCGACCGACGAACGATACCTCCGAGCAGAAGGAGTAAAAAAGCAAAATATCGAAATTAAATTTTGGTCTACGCATCGCAAAAATCCGTCTGTATTGTTAACCAGTTAAGTGTGTTTGATGACTACATCTCCGTTATGGAAATGTGGCAGAATTTTGTGTCATGACGATTATATCCGTCATGCGTAAAATTTTGTTAAAATTTGATACTTAAATTGTAATTTTAGCGAAGAATAAATTATATTCGTCAATTTTAATATATTTGAAATCTTTGAAGGCCAAGACGAAATGAAAGAAACAAATAAAAATTATAAATAATTCCAGATGGTTTCATAACTTCCTGAGAGCTAACTCGTGAGCAGTGCACTAACACTGAATCGTTGATTATTTCGAATTTCATCTTGGTGTATCAAACCCAAAAAAAGTGTATTGCATTCTCCATCTGCGGTGATTCCTGGAAAGAGCTTATGTGCGCGCTGTCTCACGTCTCCTTCTTTTTATTGGTCATAATTTCGTGCAGAGTTGCCAAGGGCGCCTTCGCTTTAATTCTTTTTTCTAAGTTTTCCGTTTATTATGTATATAATATATGTTCATGTTAACACGTTGACTGCCGTGCGTATTTTGCTGTTTTAGAACGGCGATCCTATGAAATACTACAGCGTTTCACTGAATTATGCAAAATGTAAATAATGTGCAGGTGTTGGAAACCAAAGGATCGCATCACCATTCTAACAATAACTGCATTTACAAAATAACTCTTGCTACCCTTTGCGAATATTTCAGATCTTCAGTCAAATCTGTTGCGCCGGTCAGCGATGACCATCACGGCAGTCAAAGTGTTAAGCAACTATGTAAATATTAGAAATAAAATTGTTCATTTTATAAAATAAAGTTGTCTTTTTACCCAATATTTCAATAGCGACACTTACTCTGTGTTTGACGACTACATCCGTCATCGCTCGATTGCCGCAACACACACTGCTGCGCGCTCTGCAAAGAGATCCGCACAGTTAACTGGTTAACACGTTCGCGGACATTAAAAGTTTCACCGAGGTGCAAAAATTGACAGTCATTTTATCTTTAAATTGGTTGTGTTATCCAACATTTGATTAAACACATTTTATAAGGGTAGTCAGATTATCATATTCTAGTTCAGTTAGTCATTATCTTGACAGGTATAGTAATTACAAAAATTTAAGGTTATATAAAATTGAATTCAAAATAATTGAATTTAAGATTTGAATGCTATAGCATTCATGTCATTCTGCATCATCATGAAAACGAATGCTATAGCATCCACGTCCGCGAACGTGTTAAGAGAACGGGGCGTGCTTAAATTTCGCGTCTCGACGCACGCACGATATCTATTGTGCAGGTGGTATGCGTTAGCACTAACCGAAAGAGGGTACGTGGAGCAAAGTCGTACATGTCTGCATGCGGCAATATTATCGCAGCTATTTGATCCGTGTGGCGTAGCTACGAAAATACGACTAATGCTCAATGTACCGCAAGCCTCGGCAACGCTTGACTGGGCCCCGAATTCCACGACGGCTTACGCCGGGGCACGTAAAATATGCGTTTGCGCGACAAATTTCAAGCATTCGTATATATTCCGCATACCATCGTCGACGGAATGCCGCACGGCACTAAACGGTAGATCCAACGACGCGGACACTTACGGATATTTCAACGCACGTGGCTATACCCACTCGTTTGACGCGTTACGTCTAAGCAATACCGCGATAGATTATGGAGACTGGTACCGCGACAAGCGCTCTGACGCCAAAGCGGCACGTCTAAATCGTCGATAAGGTGCGGGTAGATAGTGCACGAAGAAATGAGCGTGCACTGCCGACGCGAAGGATTCTTGAGCGCTGGTGTCTGCTTATCGCTTAATAACGCATGTGGAATGCGCAACGAAGGCGACCAACATTTAGAGCCGTGCGATATGCAGCAACGCGTCGCCAAAGAGAACCGGCTAAATCGTCTAAGTCGCGACAATAAACTCATCGTTCGGTGGGAACCTTTTTCCGAGATGCTAATGATGGACTGCTTATGTTTTCTGGCATGAAATTGAGAACCACGACGGTGGGCTAGACGATAGGTTACGCGGTGCAGGGATCACATTTCAAAAGCCGTTGACCTAGCCTCCGGTTCCAAGAGGGGAGAAAAGAAATCTCTGTACAAAGTGTACTGCATCGACGCTGAAGACAGAGAAGTGGGGGTAAAAAGGAAGGAAAGCGGGCCGTTCATTAGCTTTTCGGCGATGACATTAAATTGGGCCGATAAACTTTATATGGATCGTTCCGACTGCCGCAAACGTGAGTCCACGCGGCCGCCCAGCACTCGATTTTTTATTTGCATCGCCGTCAGTGGTCAACATACAGCGGAAACACTACAAAAGAATATATCGTCGCCATTATGCGCTCCAAATCCAATAAACTCACAGAGAAAGGCAGATTCGAACTCGTCGTAACTATTCGTATTTATTTGCCAGTGGCGAGGTGAAAAGCGATTTCAGGTGCTGACAAACAAACAAACAAGCATTCCCGATCGAACGAGCTTTTTTGGGATCCTCTACATTCACCCTTCTATCGGTCGTCTACCTTCTACCATTTCTCACGTACATCCAAACGTGTGCATGGGCCCTGGAATGTACGCTTTTTCGTTTGGCGGAACCTGAAGTGGTACGCATGGGAAATTGCCGGAAATTGTACGAGTTGATAGGATCCAACAAGAAGCGATATACCATCCTCTTCGGCAGTTTGACTGTTATTCGAACAGAGAATAAAACGTATCTTACTCATTGAATGACGTCCGTTCTCACAGAAATGCAGTTGCGAGTTTTGCACTGACGCATGGTGCCAATAACCTCGTTCTCACCGTTGGTGAATATTTTGAGTGGCGACATGATTGTCTGCGTTCAAAGCTTCTACGCTATTAAAAAAGAATTCTAAAAATGGCAGGTAGGAGGTGGAGAATGAGATACCTGCGGTTCAGTTATGCGCAGATAATACTGGTTTTTATCGGATGTTGGATATATAACGGTGATGCTGTCAATAACTTTTAAGGGCTGTGCGGTAGGATGCCCTGGAATGTATTCATTAACCTCTTTCTTAGTCAACGCGTTGGCAGTTGCAAAGTCAATAATTTCGCTGTTTTAGGATTTCGCCCTAGTAATTACAAATTAACCTAATGTTCAGCATCGTCTTAATATTTATTATTAGTAAAAACCGTTTCTCATACTTTCTCGCGTCAAGGCATCAGTTTACGTAGCGAGATCAATGATAATCGAAACATGAGATACGATGGGCGAGCAACGAACATAGCGAATGTTCAGTCGTTTATTCATGAACTTCATTGAATGGTCGATCTCACCGTCTGAGTCACACGCTAAATTCAGAGGTGGCGAAATGAATTATCGTGCCGCGTGGAAAAGAAAAAACAGAGAAAGTAATAGACGTTCCTCTGAACATGATTCACTCTTCTCCCACCAAACGACCGAATGCATACAAAGTTATTCGCGCGGATATTTTTCGCGGGCGAGGCCGAACGATTCTTTTCGCATCAAGGAAAATTTAATGTGGAATACGTTCAAGTGGATTTCCCGTTTGGGAGAAGTGAGTACCTAACCGTGGAACGTAGGTTGGTACGTGCATGGAAATGCACTCCTACGCGAGGGTGCCTGAGACACTTATAGCGAACGCACGCGCAGTTGCAGTTCCTAAGCTCATTCAAAACGCCTTCAACTTCTCGAGATCCATTTACTCGTGTCTCGAAATAGACAATGCCACTTCTTTGTTTCCTCATCTATCGATACTCGCTTCCGTCTTCTTTTTTCCCTGTCCACCCACCTGGACCACCTTATTTCGCTCACGCCACATCCAATCCTCTTTCTCTTACTCCTCTTCCTCCACGGTGCGACATTCCTCTCATCCCTCTTGACGGCGGTTTAATCAACGACTACAGCAATTTACCCTTCCACAGACCTTACAATGGGCTGCGAGGAAAAATATAGCTAAACGATTTCCACGTGATGAGCCGCGCGAGGAATTGCCGAAACAGAAAACGAATTCTGCTACACGTGCACGTGGCGTCTGCCACTTATCATTGTGAGACGACGAAAACGAATTTGTGTTCTTGCAAATTCACGTAGTTTCAAACACCAGACAGACGAGAAGTCATACGTTTATGTAGATCAAATAAGTCCGACACGCGTCTGCCGACTCATCTTCCTTAGATTTACATCACACAATAAAACGTGTAGTGCGACGACACGACTATGTACAGATATTATACAATTCCAGATTATATTTAACTTGGAGGTCTTATATTTACAAGCAACGTCCGATAACGGAACTTGCGATAACACGTAACGACATCCACTACGCACGTACTGGTACTTTACTTTCTAGTACGTACATTAAAGAAACGAAACACTGACGAAGCAGCGGATTAACTTACGCGGAAAAATGCCCATAATTATCAACTAAACGACGATGGCGGCGCGGTACAAAGAATATTGCCCTACAAGACTACTCCGCGGCTGCAGTCAATGTCACGTATCACGTTCGCCTTTTACCATGCGTGTCATGGTAATGGCGTGGTCATTCGACCCGAATCAGCGGTATGTGAATTATACACTGCGAATTGCGTGAGAGCTAAATTACCAAGACAAATATCGTGTGCGCAGCCGAAAATTTCCATGCGTCGGAATTAACTATACGACAGCCGAAGCGATCGACATTTCGTGGGATCGCGAGCAATGCGAAGCCGTGCAATTTAAAAAGGCGAACTCGTCCGAACGAATTGTTAAGGTGGCAATTTGATAGAAATTAAACCGGATACCACTTCCTCCCGATTCAGTTAACAGCTCACACAGAGAGCACGTTTTTTCGGCAGGCTAATTCCGTGCCAGAGAGTGGTTGTATCAGGTACGTAATGGAAGGAAAAGATTATCAAATGGTCGTCACAAAAACAAGACGTCTTCACGTCGGAGGAATCGCTCTGTTTTTGTTGGGATAAAAATGCAGATTCATTTCCACGAATTATTTTTGCCTGTCTTTTTGCGATAATCGATGCAACAACATCGTGACCGATAAATATTGGTAAACAAACATTGATATGAGCGCACAAGAAATTGCGTCTAAGCTTAACGATTGAAGATATGCTCCGTTTGGTGACGTACAGTGATAATTTATTTGCAACTGACTGTAGTATTAGTCAGTCCACATAATACGATAGTCTTGAGAAACAACTTGTGCACCGAATGCCTGAGTATTTTTTTACGTTTTGTCACTATTTTATAGCCATGGCTGAATCATAGATTTTTGCACGACAAAGTCCGGAGTAATATCTGTACCATCGTTCCGATACAGCGAACCGGTTCGACTGTGCCATGATCAAGGGGGTGACATAAAATACGAGTAGAGTACGCTCGACGTGACCGATTTTCGAATTGGCCGGAGGAAGGAATGAGGAACGGCAGGGACTGAAAAGACTCCGAGCAAACAAGATATTTTTATTCTGTGGTAACGCGTATCGACAGACCCCGTGCCCGCTATAATACTAATGAGTTGACGTCTATCTCCACACCGGGGACGTTTTACAAGCCATCGCCGAATGCAAGCAGAAACGCGATACTGACCGAAAGCACTTATGCTTCAAGATTGAGAAAAAACACCCCCTGCACAACATTAAATTCTCTTAATTTTTATTTTTCATAAAAAGTTGATAAAGAAAAGGGAAAACTTTATATTTATGACCGTGGTAAGACCTGACAGGCAAATCTTTGTCGTCGCATGAATATGCCGGTCCACGACGGCCCTGCTATAATTCATATTTCCAAGGATACAGTCCACAATGCGTTCGCGCAATGTCAACGTTGCGAATAAATTATATTTTCTTTGCACCTTTGACAGAAAGAATCAGAGAGAATACGTAGACGTGGGAAAGAGAGAGGCGAGTGAGAGAGAGAGAGAGAGATAAACAAGGTTTCCTTTGTGCGAGCGGAAGTTCGAGGCGAGGGTAAACTGGGCCGTCCTTTGGAGCCATTGATGATCGTTACGATAGACAGAGCGAATAACCGAGAAAAAGAAGAGGCACGGTCCAGCCGATAGCTGCAGCTGCGAACAGGTGCACTCGAATGCTTTGAAAATATACCTTTGCGTCTCTGCTTCATATTTTATACAGTGCTCTTCAGCTCTTTCTGTCTAATTGCTGGGATCGATTACGAGCAATCCCATGGATGACCTACCTAGCCCCAATGGCCAATATTGGGAATGCAAGTTGAATGCAGGAGGGTCCTCGAAATGACGACTGTTCCATTTTCTATTGAACTTCTTAAATGGTGCACGTCGGCATGTCAGTTAATCAGCCGTGACTAGAATGCGGCCGTGTGAAAAATATGTCTAGTCCCTCTCTTTGTTTTAGCGAAAGTTTTTCCATCCAGGGAAAAAATATGTTCAATCGTACCTCATCGTGATAGCGCCGAAAATGGCTATTCAGTTTTAGCAACGGGAAGACATCGGCGGATAATCGGTGTGCTACGTGGGATGGTTCATTAAAGCATTTACCATGTAGACAAAACCATAGAAGAGCAACACAGATTTTCACGCATCCATTAACGGCACCTTAACTGAATTATTACGGACGCATCACATACAGGATACTTTCGGAGTACACACTGATTTTATCGACAGATTCAGATTGATTCAATCGTCTTAATTGGATGATAATCCGACGTAATTCAATGGAAAGTTTCGCTATCGGCATATGTGGCCTTACTTTAAACGCTGAGATGTGTTTCCCAACAGTTATCGCACGGTACCTGAACGATAACACGTTGAGACACGATGAATCCACGCAGGCCGTCGAGATCATAAAACAGTACGTCGCAATCACGTGGTGCACCGACGGTGTAAATGCCGCTAAAATGCCATTAACCCGCTCGCGGTTGTCGAAAGTTGCAGCCGATATACCGAGCTATATATGGGGTGTCCCGTAACACTTGCTCCTCACTCAACGGCACCCGCAGACTTTCTCATGTAAAGAATGTCAACCAAATGGTAATTACTCTGGCATTACGTCTAAAATGAAGCGGGCTCCAGTTTGGCAGTGCAGCCACGGATAAGTGCAAACGTATAGTACCGGGGATGTACATTAAATCCCTGTAGTGCCGAACAAAATGCGCGCCAGTGTGAAATGTCGAGCGCTTTTACATTCTTCGTTATCAGATGGAGCGGTGACAATCACACGAAATATAACTACAGCGTCGCTCTCGGGCTTTGGGCCATTTTCCCAAAAATATGCAAAGTACATTTTCAGGCGCTCGACAGCTATATCGTACGTTACTTAAGCGGAGCAATTAGGCGACGTCGTACAAAATTTCTTTGCCAACACATAGCCCGGAGGAACGTCTGCAGAACAAGGCATACGTGTAACAGTAGACGTCTTTGAACGGATTTTGAGTTTGCACACTCACAGACTTTCTCTTCTTCCCTTTTCTCCGCGCGGACATGTTGCTATAGTCATGTATACGTACACAACTGGTCGTCTACTTTAGCCAAACAGTCCAAACGTCGCACCTCTATTTGCCACAAATGTGTGCATTGTGTAACATACGGCCGGTCCACAACATTATACGTGCAGACGCTCCCCGAATCCAGACTGAACCCTACATACTACCCTAAGCAGGGGCGTAGGATCGTCTTTCGTCGTCGAGGAGCTACTGTAACTCTAAACAACCTGGGTCTACGCATTCTTTTTAGCACGATCTCCTTTTTCACGGCATGAACATTGTACTCCTTAATTCAGAAAATATGTTTCCAGGGTGCCGTCGTTGCTATTGAAACGGCGTAACAAACATCCTTTTCAAGAGACCAAAAATCAATTTGGGAGGTATCACTGGAGATGTGAAAGGATCTGTTTCCAAGGAAAACTTCTTCTAAAACGATTATAGGTAAGTTACCGCAAGAGAAGTACACACTGAAACATTATAACACATCCAGAAAACATAGCATAATTGTAGGCTCCTGAAGAGGGAATGCAAGGATCCGGCAACGTGTAGATCTTGTAGAACATTATAATAATAAACAATTTCAATATAACAGAAGTTTCAAAGTCTCGGTAAAGACAACATCAGTTGATGGGATTGACGCCCGAATAATGATGTGTTAGTACATTATTAACAATTTCAGTGTTCAGTGGAAGCCTACACCTGGTTATATGTGGAGCGTATGTGTACAATACGTGGTAAGATGGTACACACATACGAGCGTAAGTTAGTAATGTTGACCACAGACACAATTAGAGAATGCTTCCATACGTCGGCCCTCCAATCCAAAATGATATATTGACAGAAGCGTCCACGGCGACGATCTCAGGGGAGAAGAGAGGATCATGCATGCAGCGTAATCAGGAGGATCGGCTGAGGTCAGTACTCCGCTAATGAGTCTTAATGAACGGGCGTGAGAGCACGCGGCATGTCGATGGCTTTTCATTAATGTTAATTGTGCTCGAGACGAGATGGATATCAGTTTTGCCTGAGTCCCGAGAAATAACAAATCCACAGAAATCAAGAGTGAAGAGAAAGAAACTTGGATCGACGCCGCCATCCTGGTAGAAGCGGTTATTTAGTTTAAATAAGCGTAGGAAGAAACTGACTGATAGCAAGTTTAACAGTAAAAGTGTTTGTTCGAAATTGTGGGTAAATTAGTCGTGTATGGACCTGGCCAGCTGCACCCGCATCAATGAATCGATTCATGCACGTTACTGAAAGGAATCAACGCGTCGAGCATGAAACCACCTTCGGTGCTGCAGGGTCAAGCTGTTACTTCACAGGAGAACCACACGTTCACCACGTGCGAAAATTGTGGACATTTTAGCAACGGTAGCGGCGCCTATTCTTCTGACACAGTAAAACCGTCTAATGCAGTTATTTCAGGTAACGGTCTGCCATGCCCGTCGCATTACAAACGTCGAGCTGGCAACGTCCCATTGTAACAATGCCGTTTACTGGGTCCCCGAAAAGTTTGCTAGTTGGCAGGGCCAACTGGCAGACTTTTGGTAGTCTTGGTCAAATGAAAACTTCGTTTCACTTCATTTTGCCGGGGAAAAAAAAGGAGAAAAGTAATATCAGCTGACTGCCAGTGATTCTTGGTGCATGACCACGCACGTATCCCGCTCTTCCTTCCCATTGGCTTCTTTGAAATACAACCTTCCTGCCCTTTTACTTCTTCTAGGAATTCCTTTCCTTTCACGTCCGTGCCTCAGTGCCAACCTACGGTAACGATTGCACGCCTACTGGACGACCGGATGGATGGGACAGCGAGCGCGAGGAGAAGGGCGAGGCGAGTTGGGGAGACTGAGAGAAAAAGAAACGAATAAATTCCACCGGTGTGTACACGCATGGCCGCTGCGAAGGTAGATCTATGAAATTCTTTCGTTGTATGGGTCGTTGATATACAGGATGGACCACCGGAGACAAGTCAACTGAATGTGTCCCTTCGACTCGACGGTACAAAAAAATCCGTCGGCTACGGGGTTGTTGGTTCTAAGAATGAAGTCGGTGGAAGAGGAATACCGTTTCTAAGATCATTTTCTTTGGCTGATTAAGAGTCGCTAATGCGCGGGGGAGGGCATCCGCTGTGCATATGCATGTTTCGTGGAAGCTATCAAAGATTCGTTACGGTATGATGTTTTCTGACGTGAAAGGGCGAGCGGGCCTTTGTACGGATCAGCGTAAGTTTATGGTAATATTTCATGTACCTCGTCACATACCGATAAGCGTTCTGCGGCTCGAGGCTAAATAAATTTACGCTTTGAGTGTGGGTACTATTCTGTTCGCAGCATCTCGACGGGAAGAAGCTCTGGTCGACGCGACTCGTGTGACTCCTACTTCAGAAGAGTATCCGTTGCGACCGCCGTAAGTTACGGCGAGATACAATTTTCTGACGGATGTCGAAACTGTCCTCGCAAACTCAACGCCCTGGGCCACGAGTCGACAATGAACTCGATTCTTCGTCCCACTTCGCACAAATCGATTAAGGACAAGTTTTACTTTCTGCAACGGTGAGTATCTCCGATTTTCGAGTACTTTGTCCGGCGGCCGACGGTCCAGAAAAAAGTGCTTAGCGTTCCAAAACACTCGACCGTGTCGGCGAACGAATGATTACGGCACGTTTCAGTCTACTTTGTTTGTCCGTGGAGCGAGAATAACGGTGGTAACTAAATTAGCAGGCCCATATCTAACGGAGCACTTTGTCCACGTAATTCCACGGCTATCGTAATTACCGTCGTTCACTACATTATGTGCATTGACAAACGATAGGCATGACAATGTTTGCGTTTAACTCGTACGATGCGCAATTAAAAATGATTCGACGTAATTTCAATTACGCGCTTCGTTAATCTTACGTGTCCCAATTATCAAGTTTCCTTGACGAAAGGTTATGTATTTTAGGATCTGTGTTTATTTGACAAACGATATCCGTGCTGGTAACTCGCACTACAATTACATCTTTCTCTAACGGTTCACGTAGCATTCTGCAAAATCGGCGGCGGTCAAGCTTAAACGGATCAATCTGTGCAAATTCATTCTATACGGAACGAAAAGTGACATTGGATCAATGAACGCTACATCGCGCGCACGGACGGAAACTAATATAGCATCGCGGCATTCTGTATAGGCACTGTTCTTTGTCGAGGCGAAATTAAAGACGGCGCTCGTATTCCTTAACCATTATTTGCCACGATGCTTACATCCGTACAGGTACACTCAGGTAAAAAAATCCCCTCCTGACAATGCGCTCTCGCAAAATAAGGAAAAATCAGGTCCGTCGCTTGAGGCCCGCGCATGTGTAGATAGGCACGATTGAAAACGCGAGTCAGCTGTTAACGCGAAGCACACGCATCGTGGCTGTCCGAAACCGGAGCGAGTTCGAACGAAAGTAAAACCGCCGAGCACGTTCGTGCGACACAATGCGGAGGGCAGAACGGTGTGTTGGAAGGCGTGAGTTTCGCAAAAACGAGAGCACCGTTAGAAGGAGCCAAGCTGTGCGAAGCTACGGCTCGCCGAAGCAAGCCTCGCCTTGACAAGGCGTCACGGCGACCGGCCTACAGAACACGGTGTCGTTTTCAAACGCACTCTTCCGACTTCAGCGCATAGAAAATCACGGCGCACTCACCGCGTATCGTTGTGCAGAGGTTGCGGGGCGAGTGAGCACGGGAGAGTCAGGTAGGCGGCAGCGAAAGCAGAATGAAGATCCGCTCGGCGTAAAAATCCCGCTGGCACCCGGCTACTGGCGGCGGACTGGTGTCGTTTCATGCACCACTCGACGTATCCTTGCAGAAGGGGCGCACGACGGCTGTCCAACGAAAAAGGCACACCAGCGACCGCGAGGATTGGTGAAACAAGGACAGCGAGCACAGTGAGTGTTGCTCGCCGGCACAGAACGGGCAGGACGAGGAGGACAACGAATTTCTCGCTATCCACGACGCACGCACGACCGGAAGGTAACCCTCAGGACGCGAGACGTCGTGCGCGTCGGGTGCGGGCAAGCAAAGAACGTGTACACTAGCCACGAACAACGAAAAACGAGAAATGCAGACTGCGACCGTAGGCGACCACACTGCGACGGATCAGCGGAGTCGCTGGGCGCGTACTGTGCCGAACGAACCAAAGTAGTATGGCGCCCGGCAGCTTTCCTGCCAGTGCGCCGCTCGCTCCTCTTTGTCCCCTTCTCCGCTCAGACTCACTCTCTCGCTCCTGCTTTTCGCACGTACGACCTTCTCTCTTAACTGTGCGCGCGCGCACGCCCGTCACGCTCGCTCTACCTATCCTTCGTTCGCGCGGAGGCGCGCGTCACTGTAGTGCAACCTCTTTGTCAGACCGCCCGCGTACGTTTCCGTCCTCTTCCATGCTCGCGCTGTCTCTTTTACAGCTCCATGTCGTCGGCACGTCGCCCTCTCCGTCGCACCGTTCGACCTGCCTTCGTCGAACCAACAAGCGTCTTTCCCTCTTCACCCCGTTGCCACGACGGCGGAGAGCGGCGGATAGCGTCGGGACGCCAAATCGCTACAGCCGCCGCCACTGTCGATGCCACATAGCCGCCGCCGTACTCCCACTCTCCAGAATCCCGCCGGACGGCCGTGTAGGGGAACCTCCTCTGAGCCGTGTGCATTCGACGCGGCCGACGAACGATACTTTCCGTTGGCGCAGGCCAATCACCGCCGTCGGAGCACTGTTCTCTGCGAGGTCGCGCGACGAGACTCGACGCCGTTGCTTCGCCACCGTGTATTGCCTCACGAGACACCTTCAGTGCGTGGGTGAAGCGGCGAGATTAAAATTAGATCGATTGCCGTTAATAAGATCTCGGCCGGCGTGTGATCGGACCTTCTCTTCATTGATACTGAATGTCGTCTCTACGGCGTGCAAGCGTCTACGTAAAGAAGGGATGCTCTCTCCATACTTACCTTTTTTCTGCTTCGAGTGACCGATTTCCCCGCCGATTGACGCGCCAGAGTGCGCCTACGTACTTCGCATAACGTGGAGCGAAATCAAGCGGTACTGATGCAGGTTTTAATCGCGGAAGAATAACGAAGAAATGCACGATTGCAATTTCTTCTAAATGTATGAACGAGATCAATGTATCCGTACTTGGCATTAATGAATAATCGGTGGGGCGCAGCGACGTGGGTCTCATATTATGTAAGGAGTGCATTTTCGCTGTTTGATGTGTGCAGATGAAATGATTCGCAATGTACGCATTTGCGATATCACGGGCTTAAGAAGTTGGCCAGAAGCTATCGGCAGCTTGGCAGCGTTGAAGATCAAGCGAAAATTTGTTAATCGATCACCCAAGAACGATCTTTCCTCGGTTTTAAAATGTTTCAGCGTCGAGCTAATGGTTTTGCTCGTGTTTTAATACACACGCTCATTTGCTTCGTTAGTCGCACGCTAATTGCTGATCGCGTCTTTCGATAATTACCGTTCCTGGGTCTGGTGGGAAAGCCATTACACGACGGCCTATCGATTTTTGTCTCCGCGAAATAACAATATCGTCTTAATGGGACGGCTCGTGAAATCTTGCAAGCAATCTAGCGTCTGATTTTCCAAACCCTGGTTCCAACCGAAGGTGCGGTATATTGGCGGAAGTTATGTCGGTATATCGCCGTCGACAGGCGATTTTCTCGAGAAAATGAACGTTCGAAAGGTAGGGTGTATAAGAAGTTACTCCGTCAATCGGAGTCTCGTTCGAACGAATAGACGAAAGAGATAATAATGTTCGAAGAATCGAGAGGCCACCGATAGTTCGAAGCTAGCAATAAGCGCATACTGTTCATTTAGCCGCGTGCTGGGTCATAAGTTCGTGGCTACCGACGATGGGCCTCTCGATGCCAAAAGACAACCTGAGAATATGCCCATACGGTCAGAAGAGAAGTAATATCGCTGAAGAGGACTTAACATCGAAGCTAATGGAAACGAACGACGAACGAAATAAGAGGCGCGTTCCATGGGGATGTCTTGCCTTTCTTGCCTTTCTAGCACGCTCGCTCCCCTTTCATCTCCATGGCTCCAGACTCACAGTGATCTTCAATGTGGACGGCTGCAACCTCGTAATTACACGACTACGCAGGATATCTTTCTTTAGTCCCTTTCTCGAGCAAATCTCTATTGTCGCCACTGTTAAACGGAATTCTATTAATATTTGAGATCCAATAATCCCACATCCGTGCTAAAATTATATGCAATGGAGCACCCGCCACAATGGAAAAAATCTTCACTGACGTGATTGACAACGTACTTATAGGTAGGAGAGCATACGCATGAACGTAATTACTAAAAATGGAAGGTGACGATATTGCAGGGTTTGCTATAAGAATATCCTCCGTGCTGCCGGGAGGGGTCGGCTTTTGCATAAAGAAACTTTCAGTCACGCATTTACACGAAAGTTTGTGTAACTCATAACAGCCACTCGCTCGTGTATTAAATTATAATAATTTCACAATACTTTTATTGCAGCACGCATTGTATACGTCTGCCAGTATTGGCTAAGCTATAAAGGGTGAATCCGGTGGAAACTTGCATCTTCCTATTTTAGCGTGTGCTCGGCTATATCCGTCAAGGTTGCACCTCATTCATGATGAATTACGCCCATTCATCTCTCGCTTGCCAATACATTGGGGTGTCGACGAACTGACATCAACGTAAGGCAAATTGGCGTTTCGCGTTTTTTCTCCCGCTCAAAGCTGGTTTCGAGTAATCCAAAAGGTGCTTCCGTTGAAAGCAGTGTCTATGAATGCTGAAACGTCGCAGCTTCCGATACCTTCCGAGATAGCGGTAACCACGGGCAGTTACTACGCACAACGATGCACATCGATCGTTTTTGTTTGACGTTAACACTTGCCTCCCAGCGCTAGAAACCTATCTTCATCCTAAGAAATCATCGATGCACGATGTTCTGTTGCGTCCGAGGATTAAGATGTACCATCCGCCGACGAAAAATTGATTCACGTTCAAGATTCGTGATTCGGTTATGTAGGCCAACGCAGATAGCTTGCTGCGGTAAAACTTGCCTGCACGGATAAGAATTGCCTGAACCGTTTTGCTTGAAAGTTACAGAGAATCAGCTCGTGCTCTCATGCGTGAAGATTGCATGCGGTTAAAATGTTGGACAGACGCCGGCATCGAGTGTTTCTGCGATAGCGTATCGTGCCAGATCGAAGAAAGCTTTGGGTTCCGAGTCTTTAGGTAGTCGCGGGTAGAGATGATCGTCAAGAACTTAAATTTGCGTGCATGCAAAAAAGTTTTTATGCGGTTAATCTCGTTCTTATGGAATTCCAGGAGTTGGCAGCGTTTTCAATCGACGTGCATAAGTGTCTTTCAAACTAACTCGAGATGTTCTTTCCCGAGCTAACTTGAACGTGCGGTACTTTGAAGAGGACTTCTATTCGCAGTAAACAAAGTAATGAGTACGCGATAAGCTAAATGTAAATAAGCGACTTACAAAAACGTGGAAAGATATTGTACGCGAGCAGTTCGCGGGTTCCTATATATTCAGCGAAAATATCGTGGAATCGGGCGCACGAAACAGCGGTTATGATGAATTCGATCGATGAAAAGAGTTCAACGTTGCATGGAATGCCGAATTGCTGTGCATAGACGCTAATCAGAAGCGATCTCTCATGAGCGCATAATATGGTAGCGGTGTATTTACACGTCGTTACAGTGTGACTTAATTAATCGGTATGTCGTGCACGTACTCTGTTCCCAAAGTCACCGCAGTATCAGAGTTGTATCCGCGAACTGCAATCGCGGGTTGCCTGTGTCAATAGTCAGACAAGTGTGCAAACGTCACGATGCCAGCTAATAAAGCCTGCGAACTCTAACTCGGCATCTACTTCATGTGCACGTCATGCACCGGCTTCCGCTATATCCATTTACCCGAGGCTCATAATTAAACTCTACTTTAACGCATTCACTGCCACACAAAATTCAGCAATGCCCAGGGCAATAACAAAGCAGCCCACAGTGGATTAGTACAGAAGATACTTGACAAACGTAATTATCTGGGTTGGGCCTGCATAGAAAACAGGCGCAACACTTCAAAATCTTGTTCCCTCCGTACCTTCACCTATCCATTTCCGCTGAAGGTGGGCCATTCTCTACTCACTGAGCATTTAATACTTTCAGGAATGTGGCAATCTTTCAGACCCAAGAACTGTTTTTAATTCAATAAATGTTGTTTGCTCGTGTTCGCCGAAGGTTCCTATTTTCATTAAAAACCTGAAGTTTTTATTAAAATGTACCCTTTAATCCATTGCCGTACCATTTAACTCAGAAGAATTCAGGCCCAAGAGAGGCGCAGACATGTTTACGAATGGAGCCGAAGCGGCGGCGACGTATTGTTGGAACTTGAAACAAATGATATCTTGCAACTGCCTGTGAAGTAGCCGTGCGCTTATTTACTTCATGCGATAGTGCTCTTGTGGATTTCAAATGAACTTGAACTAAAAACTTGTAAAAAAATAATTTAATTTGTTATATATATAAATTTTGATCAGGAGCTAGACTCGTGATATTCACGTTGGCCTAAAATTCTCATCACAAGTCAAACTAGTCAAAGTACGGCAAAGCGTTCAGGTATAAAATTATTTCCATGATATATACAAAACCGTAAAATAATAGACAAAAAAATATATTTTTTTTATTAATTACTGAAAGGCGCTTAAATGTTTTGATATTAACAGTGAACATGGAATGACTAATAAAATTCAAAGCTTCAAAGATGCTTTCTTGCCTAGTGGCTGCGCGCAAAGAATCACGAAATTGCATTTCTTGTATCAATCTGGTCGGACTAATGCACACGCCTCTCATAACGTCCACGCAGGTGGTTTCGTGCGAAAAGGATATTTACGTTTGAGACCTTTACCAGGCTCGTTAGTTGAGAAGAGAGGTGCTATTCAATTTGGTCTTGTTTCCTGACGGTCCCTGATCGAATTCCGCCCACTATGAGTGCAATTTCGATTTCGCTCATTGCGGGTCCCCAAATGCCTCCACTTCCGCGCCCACGTCGCCCTTCCGAAATTGACGCGAAAATGAAGGAGGATGCGGACGAAGGCGACATTAATTATCGGACAATCGAACGATCGGCAGACGGCGTGGGCATGGCTGGCCATCGTTCGGTATCGAAAATTACAACGTCGCCGGGAAGAAACATCTGTGATGACGACATAGTGAGTCGGATATACCGAGCTGAATCTAGGTAAAAAAACAAAGTTACCCAATTGAAAATCGTGCAAAAAGAAACACAAATAAAGAAATGATACGAAAGTAGAAAGAAGAAAAAAGAGGACAATAAGATGGAAGAACCCAGAAATGCGACGACGAGGCAACACTAGGATGAGGACGCAATTTGAAAACCGATAATGTTTGGAAGTTTGGAATGTGCAAGTCCTAATGACATATGTATGGGGCGAAGCATGTGGGTACGAGAAATGCAGGTGAATGCCGTAATGGGTGCGGAGTTGTGTGGACGCGCATGATTGATTTTGATAAAACGAAGACGCTCTTTGCGCCAATGAGTTTTCAACAAGCAAATTGTAAGCAACGTGGGAGCTTGTAGCGAATGCAGCGATTAATCGTTACTTTCCATTGAAAGTTAGCTTTATAAGCCATTATTCTTCTGTACTAAAATCGAGCGCCTCGAGCAGCACGGAGGATTTTCTTCAAATAATCCTTACAAAATGAAGAGCGTATAATTTCCTACCTTCGTGACTACGTAGTACCTCGTAATATCCGTGAACCAGAGGAAGTCAGGATTTCAGAATGTTTGCCAATTGGTCTAGTCTTATAGCCGTCTCTACTTTTAGCTAATGCTTGACATGACTTCTAGCAAGCGCGATCGATGATAAGTCAAAATAGCGAAAAGGGAAGACGGAACTGGGTAAGTCGGTGATCGTTGGAAAGTACCAGTCGCGTATTCAGCAAAAAGGGCGAGACACGAAGGGGAGCGCAATGTAACGAGACCATCTCGTTACGCCCGTTGTCTGTTACGAGAGAATGAGCACTCGTCTACGTTTGAGTACCTTGTTTTCCACTCGACATAGGGGAACCAGGCGAAAAGAACTCCCGCAAAAGGAACTGGAAGAACAAAACCGCCTGCGAAAATGGACAAACGAACGGTGTCAATTTTAATGAAATATCCCGTGTCGGAACCTTTCGTTATTTTTCACCAGACTCAACTTTCATTAATCGACGAATTCGTCGGACGAAATAACGTGTGCGCATTTTCAACGAGCAGTCGCGACGTGCACCTTTTCAATCTTTACACTGATTGCAACCCGACGTCAACACTCATTGCAGCCAGCGTTTGAAACCATTCTCATCCCACCCACGCATCGCGCGAATTTCACAAGACTCCCTAATGATTTTGCAACTCAACGCTGTTTGAACGCCGCGACGAAGCCTGGGTATTCTCTGTCCTTCGTAACTCGGCAAACTACTCGGCGCAGATGCTTTTCGCAGATGCTCCGCGTGTTAGTGTAGCAGGCTACCAATTTCGCCGTGGGTGGGTAACAAGAGTAACGCCACAGAGGCGCATTGACGCACGCATTGAACGTGGAAGGCATTCAGTCCGAGACAAGTGCATCCGTACAATTGCTGAGTAATGCATACCGTTTAAAATGCGGCTTTAGCCGACGGTCGCGTTGCTCTCTGAAAAGTAGCACGCACCATGTTCGCACACGCGACGACCCTTAGCCCTTTAATGGAAATGGCCGTCCAATAACAAACGCCATTGCGGGAAGCGCTTTGGCGGGAGGAAGAGAGTGTGAGCAAATGTGCTATGGAGGGGGAGAGAGAGAGAGAGAGGGAGAGAGAGAGACGCCCACACGCGCAGCTTTCAGCGATACTGTGTGACCGGGTATAATTCTGACGAATTAACGTCTAGCGATGTCTGAGTATTACCTACTTTCCACTCGGCCGTCGTTAAACGCGAAAGGCGGCGAAACGTTGAGTTAATCCGTGCACGCATCTGCTTCTGCGCTCGGTCAGCGAGAGTCGGAGTAGGGAAGTTTCGGCAGATTCCGGTATAAATAACTTTAAGGGGTCGTGCGTCTCCTTGCGTACGCGTGAGGGTGCGTACGCAAGTGTACACGGTGCGTGCGAAACAACCACCCGTATTCACCGATCGCCTTCGTCGATACGTTGGCGCACAGCCAAGATTAGTCATCGTAGTCGTGGATCTCGCGCATCCCGCGGCTACGTGTGTGTACTCGCCAAGGAGGTAAGTCGATGTTTGGATACCGAATTTTAGGTAGCGATAGGTCGTCCGCGTGGAGGCTGCCTGCCAGGAAATCCCGCCGAGAGGATAACGATGGAAGCCACGTACGTCGGTAGAGAGCGATAATAAGGTATCCACAATGCTCGTTCGCTCATGAAATCTTCCGCCGAAGATCGGGACGCTCGTAAGGGACATTACCTTTATCCCAGGTGCATCGACAAAAATTGTATGGACGCTGCGACACTGTCTCCTAGTACGTGGAGGAAATCCGAACGTGTAACCCGAGTGGCTTTGCGGATGAATCACAAAAATGTGGGAGGCCGAAGGCGTCGGGCCGTGAAGGAGCTTACGGAGTACAGTGGTGACGGTGAACGACTTTAGAGAAACGTTGCGAAATGTGGCCGAATGTGGATGAATCGAGTGAGCGAACAGAAGCGCCGCGTGCAAAATGGGAGTAACCGAGCGTGCAATTAACTGGATTAATGGACGAAGGCACGCGATACTGACGCCACTTTCAAGGAGGTGGGTTGTTGACCGGCTGACTGACACTCTCGACTCTTTTTCTTGGGCACCCACGTAGCTTCTTTCCTTCTCTATGACCCTGCGCACCCGTTCTTCTCGTCTAAGCAGTACTCGCGCAACACTGATATACCGGATTCAAAAGCCATTGACGATTGGAGCGAAACAGTCAGACACTTCGCCGAGGATCGTATCGTCTGTATCCAGTCTGTAACCAGGAACATGTATCTTGTTTTATGTAGGATAAATCGTGTCTTCGCCGAGTGATGTAGTTTCGATGTAAGGCTTTCCTGAAGAGCAGTGTTCAAAGTGTGACCCAGAGTATATCGAGGATCAAATAGACGGGTGAGGATAGGTACAATGCGAAAGTAACGGAGTTGAGTTACGAACGGAGCAAAAATTACGAAGTTCGCTTAGCAAGTACCTTCGTATTGAGTGATACACAATTCACAAACTCACCGGTGCCCGTTCTCTGTAAATTGTGCGATTCACATTCCCATTGGGATTAACGGCTTCGGCTGATCGGCCAGCAGCTTAGTCTGACAAAATGCAAAGCGCTAAATTGCGCTCTGCACAGGGTGAATTTACGGTGACCATTATCGTCGAGGGCGGCCCTTGTTACACGGGAGCCACTTTCGTTTTGTATTTTCGGATGGAAACAATGGAAGCCATCCGTGCGGGTAACATGCATTTCCAATTTGAACTTTGGCACCGCATTCGGGCATTTATCTCATCGTCACAAAGGCGGCCATCAAATTTCGCCGGAAGGCTCTTAAAACTGAAGCCGCAGAGATTTTCGTTCGATCGACGGCAGCTGCTCTTTATTACGGGCGTCGTTCGGTATCTCCCACCGCGCGCCGAAACTACAGCTTCGTCGAACAGCAACGATTCCCCCAAAACGCCTTAATCTACGGCGCTACTCCAAAGGCATTCGAAGCTTATTTCCAACTGTGCAGCGCCCAACTTCGTAAGTTACGTCGAAAGCCTCCATCAATCGGAGCCTAGTTCCGTGCGGAGCTAAAAGTTGGAAACTCAGTATACTCGGGCGCTAAAAGCGTCACGCGGTGCACCAGACGCCGAAACACTACGAGCGACAAGCTCGTCGAGAGTCGGCAGCTCTTTCTCGCGCGTAGAGTGTCGCGATCGGGGAATTTCTTCGGACGCGGAAGACATCGGCACGAACGATGTGTGGCTGCAAAAGGCGCGCGCTTTCGCGGATGCGTCAGGTCAAGTATCGGGGCGAAAAAAGCCGCTCCTTACATAAGCATACGCAGAACGGGCGTGCAATTAAAAGAGGCTGCACCCAGGCCCGATTGTTCGCCGTGACGAAGCGCGACGATAGGCAGAAAGGAGAAGCCAGACACACGTTTACGAACAATGTACGAGGTGTACCATTGTCCGCGTAATGGGATGACTGAGGAGAGAGTAGCGTGAGAGAGCGAGAAATGAGAAGGGCAGGGGTTGGACGAGGTATCCAGGATGTCAACGCCATTACGGATGCGCAGATCCCGGCACACAGCATTAACCCACTTTTGTTTAATCACAAAGGCAATCTGCGATCGGCTGGCGGGGTTCAATGTCTCGCTGCACACCCGGCGCCACCGTGCTCGGCTTAATTGCGCTATCGCCCTGACGCCATGAACGACAAAATCGTCAATCATCGACGCGGTGACAAGTCTCGTGAAAGTTTGAGAGCGCTCGTACTCTTTCGTCGGTGTCGCGGGTCGCAGAAGAATACACACTTTGATGTTGCCCCTACTGGTTGGAATCGAATTGGGACAGTTAGGGAACAGGGACAGTATTTCTTCGAGTTTCCAGCTCGTTTTTGTAGCTTTCGAATCTAGATAAGGATACCGAAAAAAAGAAAACAATGAAATGAGAGTTGGAGCAACCGAAACCGTTGAAACCCAATGTACCAATACTATTACAAGGACGAAGCTTACAAGATTATATTTTCAACTTTTTCTGTGTAAAAATATGCACAACATACTGTTGAGATCAAACATGATATCATTCGATTCACCATTACTTCTAATTCCTAATTGAGTAACTTATTTCATAACAAATATAGAGTAAGTAAATGTGGTTCAAATTATATCGTGCTTAATCTCAATTTATTTGGAAAAATATCACTAATATCTTATGAAATTTTCCGATGAGAAAAAACGCAATTTAACAATATGTTATTATATTGCAACCTGTCAAGTCTTGCACTCTCGTCAAAAGAACCGTGGGGAACCTTGGTTAAGTAAACATAGATGCACGTATAACCTTTACATAGGTGTGCGGATACAAAGGTGGGCACAGTGACGGAAGTCCCAGTAGGGACGATAATAAGAGAGTGTACACCATAGACAAAATTCCATATCCAACTATTGTCGTGCGCGTCGACGAATGTAAGAGCCCAGTGCGTGCATAACTTCGACGACTGGCGAATTTAGCAACAACCCCCAGACGATTTGCATGCTAACTCTCGACCGCCCGAGTTTGTCGCATCTCCTCCTGGCAATTCTGTTTCTCCGCCTCAATTTCTATGCCGATTGTTTCCTTATACCAATTCCAGTTTGCCGGAACTCGAACTCGCCCGATCGGCTCTCGACGCGATGCTCCTTACTTCTGGTACGAAATGACGATGTAACGATTCCGCTCCGAGGTGCGCGAACATAGCCGAACTGGCGTTTAAAGTCCGACGGCGAGTCGCGCGGAATAAGCCAATAAAGACCTCGACAAACTAGGTATGTCCCAAGGGAAGCGTGACGTTTTGCCTTTAGGAAATACGCGAATGCCGCGTCGGTCCTAACGTAGGACATTATTGTTAATGCTAAATTCACGGGATTCGTTAATTTCGTGGGTTTTGGAGTTCAGGAGCAAAATTACAGAAATTATTACTATTGTTTTCTAGCAACTTTCAGTGACTTTTATTAACACGTTGGCTGCCGTGGGGGTCACCGGTGACCGGCGCAAGAGATTTTACTGAAGATCCAAAATATTCGCAATGGGTAGTAATAATTATTTTATAAATGCAGTTATTGTTAAAATAGTGATGCGATTCTTCGGTCTCCGATACTTGCACATTATTTACATTTTGCATAATTCAGTCAAACGCTGTAGTATTTCATAGCATCGCCGTTCTAATACGGCAAAATACGCACGGCAGTCAACGTGTTAACTATATCTTGCATTGAACTATCGATTAAACGAAATCCTTGAAATGCCCATGTTTGTTGAATGTTCTTTATTTATGGTTTTCTTACGGGAAATGTTCACACGATTGGAGGCCTTCGGGCTCCCTCTTTAGGAAGCGTCATCATTATAAGTAATTATTGTGCTATTGTGCAACAGTCTATTGTACACGAAGTCTAATTATGATATTTCTGTTATATTGTGGTACATTGATACAATGAAACATATAATGACTGTCAATTATGAATTGTATTATTACATAACAGTCTGTTTGAACCAACATTTTAATTAAAATATTTAAATTATTGACTAGACTTTAGAAGAGGAGGCTCTAGGGTCTCGAAACGTCTAAATATTTACCGTAAGTATACATAAATAAAATACATTAAATCAAAATAGACGATTCAAGAACGACTTTCATTAATAGAATGGCATGAATATATATTCAATTTCATTTCTTCTTCAGGTTTGTCATTTTCAAATTCTGTATGTCCTATGCCTACATATTTCTCCGATTGATGTTGTGTACCCGCATACTTCCTCGCCAATCTAGTGTTAAGTAAAATTATGCGTAAACTGTATTGCCCTATGCTGAGCAGAGGCACGCAATGCACTTCTTCCATCGTACATGTCTGTCAACAGATAACCGTAGTTGCGTTTATAGCAGTTATTACGCTCAACATTAATTTGATGCTAATACGAAACCGCATGTGTTGAAAGTAAGCGCTGCGAGTGGCTGCTGCATAGGCAAATGCAGGTTAACACATTAAGTGGCTGCTGCATAGGAAAATGAAGGTTAACCTGTGTATCATTTTTGGTAGATTATGAATCTCATGTCCACGCCACGGAACGTTTTTGTCATTGATTGATAAATCACAAGAAAGAAATTGTTGTCATTCTAAAATGCAAACAGAAGTTTTGTTTGCCACACTTTTGCACTCTTTACTATTTTTAATTTTACGTTAGAACTTAATCCTTTCTTATATTCTTTTAAATAGATATTATTTTGGTATATTGCACGTCTTAAAATTTGAAGGTGTACTTTAATCGTAAATAACTTTTCAGCTCACAAAAAGAGGAAACATATATTTCTCACGTATCTAACAAACTCTATATTACGTACCATTTTTCGTAGATGCGGCATTTTAGGGTAGACCACTCAATATTGCTTCAGTACTTAACTTACTAAGCAAAGATTTACGTGTGCACGTGGAGTATGGTAGCAGCTCGATTTTAGTGATAAGGCCTAAATTAACAGCTGCATTACGGGTCAGTAATCGCACGTGTAAAGTGCATAGAAGTCGGATGAGTCAGGGTGGTCATCCTATTTTCGAGTACGTTTACGAAATCAATTGCGTGTGTCCATGCATCCGGTGTTTAAATGGGACTGTGCGAAGACCTTAAATGCCTGAGCCTCACCTTTGTCTCATCCGAGCGTCTATGTCTACTCTCTATTCTTTGTGGCTGTATCTATATGTATGACATAATTCTATTGGAGCTACTCGTCCGTTCTGTCATTTTTTGCTCTGTGTTCTTGTCCGGTTAAGCCTATTCATTGACGCTGGACGTCGATTTCCGTCCCTGCTTAACACAGATAAGAAACGATGACTGTAATGGGTGGGTAATAAACGTAGAAAGATAAGTTACGGAGTAATAAAACTGCGACCGATTTACGGACCATCGTATTTCAATGATCGCGATCAATGAACTAGGTGCTCCAACGAAAATGTATTGTATCAGTGTCCACTACTTGTAAACAGTGATGATGTCACGCAGACTCAGTTATCGCAATCAGTCGTTCCGTTGAAAAATGATTCAATGAATCCGAGAAGAAGGATGCGGTCAACCGCAATTAAAACGGCATTCAACGTTGTATTCTGCGTGGAAACGGAAAATAGTATTTCATTACAATTTCGCAACAATGGTGTCATCGAGCCATTTATGCGTCATGTGAAACATTGCGCAAAAAAAATGTAGCTCCCATTAACCTGCGCCGTTAGTTATAAAGGAGTTGGTGATGCGCGCAGGGGGAAAATAACGATGACGCGACTTTGCCAGCGGATAACTGAACGGACCATTTCGTCGAACCGACCACCGCTGCTGTTGTTCAACGGCCCATGATTCCATTGTTATCTGCGATTGTCGGCTATGGAGTAATTTTGTACGATACCCTATCACCCAGCAATTGACGAGCTATATTCACACAGTTATTAATGCCCGCTATCGGTTGGGTGCACGATTATAGGATAAAGTAAATTTTAGACTTCATAATCGGAAGTTCGATGATCAACGCGCCGTATTAGAAATAAACGCAACCAAGCAAACACGTGTACAGTAAAACCTGTTTTTGTGCGGTGGATAGGGACCGAATAAAAGAAATCGTACAAAAAAATATTCGAAAATTTTATAAATTCTTACATATAATAAACAATTTTGTACGATATACTACCTAAAATCTTTTTTATGCGGTGGATAGGGACCGCATAAAAAAAGTCGGACTTAGAAAATACATCAATGATTTATGAAATAGGTGAGAAAATGCTTTCAATTAAATTAAATAATTAAATTACACCTAAAGAAATTTTAAAAATATTTAATTCTTCATTGTACATATACATGGAGAAGTTTTCAAATTGTACATTAAATAGTTTGCTGCTACTCGTCGTAATCCAAAACGCGCATCCTCTTGTGATGAATTGGTTGAAAATCGCTTTCGTCGCTTGAAGATAGGATTTCAATTGATTTGTTTTTTGGTACCATAAACTCAGTGATCAGTTTTTGTGACGACGGTCGACTGGTCAATTGCTTGTAAACGTCACGATAGTGAGACATGCATGATCTCAGCTCTTTTTGGAATTTTAAGCGTCTTTCCGCGTTGGTATCTATTTTAAGAAAATGCGTTTCCAATTTTTTCGAAATCTGGATCCCTGCATATATTTTATCTGCTGTAATAGATTCCGGTTCTTCTTGTGTATTTTCATAATCTATCAAACTATTGATAATCAAACTATCATCGACAGTTTGGTCCTCAATCATCTCGTCCAGGTCATTATCGCCGAAAGAATCAAAGCCTTCTCCGCTGATGTTATGTGCGAGCGCATTAATTTCAGATAATAACGTTGACGTGTTTTTGGTAACGTTTCGATTAATTACACATTCATACATTTCGTCCACAACATGTATATGTACATTGATAGGAAACATTAAACTGGTGCTAACGCCGCTAAGATTCATATACCGCATAAAAATAAAATCGCACAAAAAAAATTGCACAAAAATAAAATCGCACAAAAACAAAATCGCATAGATAGGAACCGCACAAAAACAGGTTTTACTGTATATGCTCCGTGTGTTTTGTCGGTACCCAGGACGAAATTGCTGGCGCACAAAGTGAATGGGATTCTCCTTCGGTGAAGTCCGAAAACCGAGAAATGCGACAGTGTGTCATGCCACAGTGGCGCATGACAACAAAGTAACGGCGGAGCATGCGGCTGACATTTCATTACCGAAACTGACGCCCCCTAATGTCGGCAGGCTTCAATCTTGCAGGCAACTGGAAGCCCGAATAAGCGTCAAGACCATTTTCTACGCTGAAACGGCCGCGGATCGAAATCCTTGCTTAAGACCGACTTTCATTGTTCGCGTGCTTTCTGAAGTGCTCTTCGCCGATTCGCCTACGCTCGCCTCTTCGTGCACCGACTCATCGTCGGCGCTGTGCAGGCAGCGAATAAAGCGTAAACGCTGTGCGATAAAATTGGTCGCGGTTTTTTGCACTTTTACGTTACGCCAGTTTACCGCGCTAACCTTGTTTCGGAGTCTATGCAGGTCAGACCGTTCGGCTGAAATCAAAAGCCACGGTATCGCGGTGCCGGAATTATCCCACCGCTGAGATTATTAAATTTACCCGATTTCCGGTTCTCGTTCGCCGATAAATTACCCTCGTTTACCCATTTCGGAATGTAGACTGGAAATAGATATTTCCGTGCGGCACGCTGGCAATCAGTTTTCGATGACGTTCGGCGCAAATTGCGTCCCGTTTTATCTCGCTATCGCCCACCGGATTTTTTCGACGTGCATCGAAACGCCCGTCCGAACAGACTGGATCCCGCCGGATGATGTAATCGCGTTAGAAAGTTCCATCGGGCTGAAACGCGCGACGTTCGACAAGGCAAATATGTACATGCGTACTGTTTCTTTCGTGACAAAACGCACGTAGTAGGCAAATGCTTGGATATTTTATTATCCGAGCTTTTTGTTAACCCATTGCGTTCTCCAGCGGATTAATCCGCACCTGATGATTGTCAATTATCAGGACGCGCCTAATAATTCGTAAGTTGCGACTCACAAATAATCACTGTCCCCGATCGGGAATAATATACTCACGACAATTTTCTCTTTGGGTAAAATGTCAAACATTCCAGGCGAGCATTCCACATATCGCGCGCCGTGTAGAAGCAATAAATAAGAAATTTTGAGCTTTTATACATTATTTGTAAACTTTACGTTTTTCATTATTGAGCGGTGTTAAGATTATCTACGCGCGGCATATTTTTATCATATTGTGTCATTTATTGCTACCGTTTTGCGACGTACAAACACAAAGTGACATGGCATATGAACCGTGCTGGCGGACTGTGTAAGCTTTCTTTGTTTCTGATATGTGTCGTAAAGGCATCAATTTATGTTTACTACTCCAACATTTCGACAAAAAAGAATATAATATAACAAAAGGACTACTGTTGTGCGGGGTGATATGCGGTGTTACGAGCCGACTGTCAGTTCAACGTCTTCGCTTAAAGAAGCTCGTAAATTATTTAGTACTGTAACACAAGTGGTTTAAATGCGCAGCGAAAAATACACGTTTTATTAAAAAATCGATTTGGAACTCGCCGAATATCTTATTAGTGCAAAGTTTTCCTCTGAGAAATATTTATCGGGGAAACCTTTTTTGCCGAAGTCAATTATTCGACTGCCTTCGTCCTTTAGGAGAGGTATACAAACGTACCCAATTTTGCGTGACGCAGAAGTGGCGAAAGCGTAAGGCCGAGCATACATTTTTCACGTGGTTCGCGCGAAGTAGCTTGATGTCGAGAGCCCAGTGAATTTAGCTCGTTCAACGCTCAAGTGCTGACCACCGCACATTGTGTTGGACCAGCTAAAACATTTATCGCGCGCGAACCCGTCAGAATTTCGTGTGTGATGAGTGGCTGTCAAGGCACCGTTTCGCAACTTAACTAACACGCCAGCGCCCGGTGGTTTTTGATCAAAATTGCCTGAGAACGTAGCCGCCTAGAGCGTATCAAGGCAAAAGGGCTGGCGAACTTAACACGTTCAATACTCAAGAGCTGACCACCGGGCATTGTGTTGAACCAGCCGTTTCCCAACTTACGTAACACGCCAGCGTGCAGCGGCCTTTGAGAAAATTTGCAAAAGAAGGCCAATAAAATTGCCTTAACGCGCTCCACCCATCCGCACAGCATGAATGCGCGGAGCATATCAAGCCAAAGCTCCGCCGCATCGAACGTTGCGCTACCGTTAGCGTCGAAATGGGTTCGGACAACGGCCGGCAGTATTTGATTTGAGCTTTTGCGAACTCAGGGAGAAGCTGCAACGCGGTCGCGGGAACGTGGGCATTCACCCCAGCAGTCTCAGAATAACTGCATACCTATTTGCCCCGGGGTAAGCGGCCAGTGGTGCACACGCGCAAAATTAGCAACTGAAGAAGCTCCGCGAAACCGCAAACGCGAAGCTTGAAGACCGCCGCGTCCGCCTCTTTCGTCCTGTAGAGCTTTGCGCCCGCTCGAACACGCTCGGCAAGTCGCTTTGAGAGTCGCTGCCCTTCAGCTAACGCAAAAATGTGCGCCTAATCTTGATGAAGTTACCGGGTTCGTTTGCGTACGCGGAATCACGGTTGAATTTACCGTTTAGACTCGTTCGGAGTCCTGTGATAACGCCGCCCGAAACGTCGAGAGCGAGATTACTCGCGCGAATTTAGAAGCAATCACCGTATCGCCGTCGTTGTTGGGCAACAAAGAGTTGCGCCTGCCGCATCGGCGCGCAGGCGCGCGCATTCATCGATGCTGCTCTTTTTTGATGTGAAAGAAGAGTTAATGAGCCTTCGATCGAAAGTATCTGAAGTTATTAGAAGTACCTGGGCGTGGAACGCGCTGGGTCGCTAGAATTCTGCCGTGCATGATATCGACTGTTGCTTCCGGGGGTTAAAGCGAGCAAAATTCAAACTGTGCAACTCGGATATCGCCGAAGCGAGTGCCAGGACATTATAACTCGTGATTAAAGATAATGGCGGCGAGACGCAGTAACGAGTTTTATAAATACGTGCTAAAGCTGATGTCACTTTGCGCCTTTTTGCTTTTTCCGTACGCGCCCGCAAGTTGTTTTTAATGACGTCGCGTGTTGCGGTGCGACGATCTAATGCTGTCTCATTAGTTTCCGTCAGGACTCATTTCGACGATGACAATTCCGCGTTTAACGCTTTGAGTGTCAAGCGTATTTCGCCTTTGTTTCCTGCGGGGCCCAAGAGGCAACGAGTCTTGTCGCTCATACTTAATAACTTTTTTTTTCATATTTTGGCCGCTTCCGTCGCGTCCTAATGAAACGATAAAAGTGCCTTACTTAACACATATGCGTTACTTATACCTGTTTTGCATTAACGTGATTTTAAAGAATCTAAGTTACCAAGAAAAAATTTAGGTATAACATGGGGAAGTTGCCCTGATTCATTGAAATTAAACCATCAGCTGTGTCAAATAACAATAAGAAAAAAATGGCACTAATTTTCTCTACTCAACTCATTTCTCATATGTTAATACTGAGGAAATGTATAAAATTACACCGAAAATGAGGTATGTTCTTAATTCTACAAAGTTCTAAATGTTTTCATAAATTTCAAAACTGCAGCCAAGCAAAATATTAAAAACATGCCTTACAGAGAATTATTAGCTCTTAAACTTAATTAAATTCCCTTTAAATATTCTTGCTACCAGCAAACTAAAGTCTTGAGAATCAACTCCGTAAATTGTCCAAAGTAAATTAACTCGCAGGGTCGTGAAAAAAATGGATGCAAATGGAAAAATAATCTGACAATGCATTTATTATTACATAAAATGTAGATAAACTTTACGTTGCTTACGAGCTAAAAGCCATTGTGAAAATTATGATAACGTATTCAACATTATGTACATAATGTGTGCAACACGTGTACAAATGACTGCAAACACCGATGACCTTTAGCACTTTCAAGACCGTCGTTTAATAACAGAAAGTTTTAATAGCGGGCAACGTTTATGCGGCTTACTTTCTTCGTAACCATTTGAATTTTTATGCGACTTAAACGTAAAACCAATGACAAATTTATTTTCTATATACCTTATTCTAAATTTCATATATTTTATTATACCATGTTCTTCATCGCTTTCTGATGGCCGAATGATAATACAGAATTCTACGTGACCCACATGATGAGTCATCGACCAATGAGGAGAGATTACATGACACACATGCTGTCTTTTTGGTTTCGAAAAGTTTAAGTGCATCCCTGCTATTTTTGAGCGACTGGTTCCCTGAAGACAGTCGCACGTCTCCCACTTCTGGGAGACGTGGCTCTCAAAGTGTCAAAGTAACGAAGTCCGGTGTAGATACACTCTACCCGCTCGCGACTGAGTAGCCTGTAAATAAAGTAGACGTAGCTCGCATACCACTAGAGCGTAAAGACATTATGCGTGCACCGTTGCACGCCGAGTAACTCGACCGCTGCCCTCGAATCTTACGGTTCATCCGAATAATCTGGCAAACAAATGGTCGCAGGCCACAGGGCGTTGCATGCATACGAGTGTCCATATGGATAATTGACCATAATCATCCCTGCGATCTACTGCAACCAGTCGCTGCACGGGAACCTGTCACGATTAAAAAGACAAGGAATTCTCTGCAGGCATGTGCCGCTGCGGTGGGTAGCAGAGAGTAGCAACAGTTGCTGCGAAAGCTAGGCATTGAGAGACACTGCTTGTTGGCTATACGTTGGGATGGAGGCGACGACCGTCTGGGGTACAATCCGAGACGGGTTCGAAGCTATCGCCAGCAACGTATCGAAAACCATAGGTGGATGCAACGCACGACCGTAGGGGGAGAAAGAGTGACAGAGAAAAATACAGAAGGGTGTACAGACCGCCGCGTGAGGAGAAAGAGCGCTCTCGAAGCTCCTGAAAGTTCGCGCGTGAGAAACGCTGCACGCAACAAGAAACCGCGCGGGGTCTATCGGCGGCTAATTCAGAGAGCTGTCAGATAACGTCGATCTGTCATGAAACTGTGAAAAATGAGAAATCTGAGCAGACGACGTATGCGACGCAGACCCTTCGACCAATTTACACCCGTAATTATACTGCTGCCCGACGTCATACTTTTCTTTGTTCTTTTTTTTACTTCTGCATAAACAGACGACAGTACAGGATAAATGTGCGTATACACGAAGTTGGATATCTCGAATATTTTATGCCGTGTATTTACTTTGTGTAGAGACCTTGCACGTTGAACCTGCCACGGAAAAAGCAAACAGGTATAAGTAGTGTTATGATACAGAATGAAGCCACCATGCAGTTCACACGATGCCAGTCCTGAACACTGCTGTTTCATCGTTTGGTCATATAAGGCGAGTTCAGGAAGATACGGACGACCGTGCAGGTATGTGTCCGGTGGCAGCCACCAACAATTACGACGGTGTACACGGACGACGCTTCCCCCTCAATTATTGGCTTTGGGGAGGCGGCCTTTAGCACGCAGGCGCGAATAAACATGAGCACGTGCCTCGCTTCGACGAAGAAAGTCTGCCAAAGAACGGTATTACTTTGTCAATCCATTTCTCGCCTAGCGATTCGATAATCGGTGCGAAATCACTGTGCAATCGTAGCAATCAACTATCATTGCTATTAAAAATTATTAAAAAGATAGTGGAAGTGGAAGAATTTTCACTTTCTTCACTCTAATATTCTTTGTTAGTTCCGACAATGTTATTGGAAACATGTTTGCTAAAGAACGGTGTTACTTTGTCAATTCTTTTCTCGCCTAGCGATTCGGTAATCGGTATGCAATCATTGTGCAATCGCAACAATGAATTATCACTGCTATTTAGAATTATTAAAAAGAAAATGAAGATGTTTCCACCTTCTTGTCTCTAAGGTTCTTTGTTAGCTCCGACGGTGTAATTGGAAGCATGTGTGCTAAAGAATAGTATTACTCTGTCAATTAATTTCTCGCCAAGCGATTCGATAATCGGTGCGAAATCACTGTGCAATCGCACCAATCAACTATTGTTACTATTTAGAATTATTAACATATAGTGGAAGTGTTTCCACCTTCTTGTTTCTAAGGTCCTTTATTAGCTCCGACAGTGTAATTGGGAGCATGTCTAGCAAAGAACGGTATTACTCTATTAATCCATTTCTCGCCTAGTGACTTGGTAATCGGTGTGCAATTACTGCGCAATCGACAACAATGAACTATCGTTGCTATTTAGAATTATTAAAATATAATGGAAGTGTTTCCACCTTCTTGTTTCTAAGATCCTTTGTTAGCTCCGCTAGTGTAATTGGAAGCATGTCTGCCAAAGAACGGTATTACTTCGTCAATTCATTTCTCGCCTACCGATTCGGTAATCGGTGTGCAATCATTGTGCAATCTACAACAATGAACTGTCATTGCTATTTGTAATTAATAAAAAAATAGTGGAAGTGCTTCCAGCTTCTTGTTTCTAAAATCCTCTGTTACCTTCGATAGTGTAATTGGAAGCATGTCTGTCAAAGAACGGTATTAATTTGTCTCTTCATTTGTCGCCTAGCGATCCGGTAATCAGTGTGCAATCACTGTACAATCAGCAACAAAAAAACTGTCATTGCTATTTAGAATTATTAAAAAGATAGTGAAAGTGTTTCCACCTTCTTGTTTCTAAGGTCCTTTATTAGCTCCGACAGTGTAATTGGGAGCATGTCTAGAAAAGAACGGTATTACTTTATTAATCCATTTCTCGCCTAGTGACTTGGTAATCGGTGTGCAATTACTGCGCAATCGACAACAATGAACTATCATTGCTATTTAGAATTATTAAAATATAATGGAAGTGTTTCCACCTTCTTGTTTCTAAGATCCTTTATTAGCTTCGATAGTGTAATTGGAAGCATGTCTGTCAAAGAACGGTATTAATTTGTCTATTCATTTGTCGCCTAGCGATTCGGTAATCAGTGTGCAATCACTGTACAATCAGCAACAAAAAAACTGTCATTGCTATTTAGAATTATTAAAAAGATAGTGAAAGTGTTTCCACCTTCTTGTTTCTAAGGTCCTTTGTGTGCTCCGACAATGTAATTGGAAGCATGTACGGTGAGACAGCGGTAAGTCTACGAATCACAACTCTTCTGCCTGATGCAAATTCCAAAATAAGCACATTGTTACTAGTTTATCAGTCTTCAATAATACCACGAATTGATGATGAAAATATGTGAATTAAATCGAATATGACACACGTGGCAACCGTTTACATGTACAGATTGTCACAAATATTCAAGGAATCGTCTTATCAGTTCGAGGTACCGCTGCTGGTGATTAATTTCAATGGTATTGTCGTCGAAACAGTTGCATTGTGAATCCTACCTAACTCTTCATTTTTGGCCTGAGAATATGGGAACAACACTGCAAAATTAGCAAACCCTGCAATTTTTATTCGCGTAACGACTTTCATAAGAATCTTCAGCTTTGTAATAATCATAGCACCAAGTGAAATATTTTATAAAATATTCAGTCCCAAAATTAAAAAGGTTTCACTAATACATAACTAGAGATCACTTTGGCCTTTGGGTAATACACTATATTTAATATAATTCTAAGTACAAATAAATGATAACAACTATTGTATGAAGAATATTAATAAAATTAATCGAAGTACAGCATTAACAGATTCTCACATTTATACATTGCCAAGTCAATGCTGATATCATAACATTAAAAGGTTGCCGATATTACAACTGTATTATTACTCGAAATAACGTCATCATACCCTCCTATAAAAAGAAGTTCAAGATGTAGCAAAGACCCGCCTACTTGGAGTATCACGATTGCTTTGGGTTCCGTCAATGGCTATGGATGCTGTAATTAATACAGGACAAATACTATAGTGAGAATAATCAATAGCAGCAGGATTTTCATATTCACATATTGCGGGCTATTTTCCGCGTCAAAACACAAATTTGTTATCGGCACCACACAACATTTTCACCTCATATGATGTAATCATGCTCGCCTATAGAACCGTATAAAGGGCTGGTTATTTTAATATTGCGACTGCGCATATATGCGTCCGCCGAAATCTATCGATGTCGACTATGGACGCATATTTGCGTTTCCGAATCGTTCCGATTTCTCACCTATTTCTTATGAACTCATTTTCTTGCATTGTTTAATTTGGAGTAAATGAGGAATTTTCATTAGAACTTAGTTGCGCCTTACATAATCAATCAACAGAGTTCACACTGGTGAAAAGTATTTCGCTCTCAGCGAGCGCTTCGGCCGGAAGTCTTCAGCAGTCAAAGGGTTAATAGTGGTAATAATATTAGTAATTATACCAATCAGTATAATTACTGATAGTATAAATATTGTAACTGGTAGAAGTTGGATTTTCTCATTAAAATGTTGCCGAGGCACTTCTGGCATCATAACGCTACTTTGTATTGACGCTGCAACAATATTGTGACCTGCTATGACATAATCATGCTCCTCTATAGAAGCGTGTTCAAGATGCAGCAGAGGGCCTCCTACTTGGACATCACGTCTGCTTTGGGTTCTGCCAATGACATCAGCACCCAGAAAACACTCCTGCAGCCTGCTGTACGCGGTCAGCACCGAATCGCGCCTCATTACATCATTATGCGTGCCACGCGTGACGCCGCGTTTGAATTTAGGATCTCGCGCTGGATAGCGTCGATTAACCTTGCGCCGTACGCCGATGTCGTTTAGTTTTACAGCAATTCGCTGAAAGTACACCAACCCGACAATCGCGTTGATATACGCATAACGACACGCAAACGAGCAGCAATTGTACCGCGTTCAGCCGATGCCTCTTCAATGCCCGTCAACACGTTATTCCACTCATGCTGTCGCACACGGTGGCCTGGCACCGTTTTTTCACTCGCATCAGTCGGTTCGTAACGTGTGCCGTCGTTCGGGCGATTGTCATTTTATTGCAACGACGAATGTCGCACTTGGTGAAAATTCGTTGAATGTTTGGAGGTTCTGGCGTATGCCATAGGTTTCTTAACACGTTGACTGCCGAGCGTATTTTACTACATTAGAACGGCGATGCTATGAAATATTACAGCGTTTGACTGCATTATGCAAAATGTAAATAATGTGCAGGCATTGGAGACCAAAGGATCGCATCACTATTTTAACAACAAATGCATTTGTAAAATAATAATTGCTACCCATTGCAAACATTTGGATCTTCAGTAAAATCTCTTGCGCCGGTCACCGGTGACCATTACGGCAGTCAACGTGTTAACATTTTAACTGCTGAATACTTCCGGCCGAAGCGCTCGCTGAGGACAAAACACTTTTCACAAGTGTGAACTCTATTGATTGATTATGTAAGACGCAACTAAATTCTAATGATACAATAAATAATGCAAGAAAATTATTCGGTAAAGAACGCATCTGTATTCATCTTGTACATTGATAATTGTGGCTACAGTAAGTAAGAAATCGCAACGATTGGGGACGCATATATGCGCCCATAGTCGATACCGATAGATTTCGGCCGACGCATATATGCGTCCATAGCAGTCGAAGGGTTAATGTAGAACCTATAGTCATCGATGAGGCCCAAAGCAGTCGCAATATTCAAATAACCGGCCCTCGTATCAAATAACCATCTCGACACCGATAGATTTCGGCAGTCGTATATATGCGTCCACAGCACTCAAAGGGTTAAACGTCTGTGGCGGCCGTGCTGAATACTAAAGATCGTCGCATCCGCCGCATTTCCCTTTAGATTTTCGCGTATTAATTTGGGAGCTTTGTGCATCGCGTGCTGGCGGCAGTGCCGGGCGTGCTCGACGAGTCGCCCCACAGCAAAGGATCTCGTTCATAACGCCGTTCGAAAATAGATTCCTCGGCGAGCACGCCGTGCCCACCCAGTTAACGCTTCCGAGCGAACGCGTATATTAATCTTCCACAGCGAACCGAAGACGTATATACACGAATTATTCGCGGTCGGCGTGCACGGCGCCGTGTGTATCTTTACGCTGTTGCCGTGTGATATTTATGCCGGCGATGCACGTCAGGTTGTTCCCCAACGTCAATAAGGGTCGGCGTTAATGATTTCACGCATAGGACTGCTTGCCCACACTCTGACCTAAGAAAGAAGCCTTGTTTCGCTATATGCACTTATATACGTCGGAACACAGTGACTCACAAGGTCCCAACAGCGTTATTATTAGATTTCGGGGAGTGAAACTATATTTGGCTTTGCATATACAACAATGGGCCTGGGACGCGTGAAAAAAGGCGGACGGGTGAACGACGAAGTTTACGCTTTACTGTCCTTCCCGTCGGCACGCCGGGGACGTTCGGATATCGACCACGGTGCGTTTTTAATTTTGCCTCTGAATATCTTGCCCCTGACGCTCCGAGTTTGCTCGGAAGTCGATCGTCGACTAAAATATACGGGCGTATGACGGCACAATAGGAAATCGTACTAGCATTTCCACGAAAGGAGACGGGAACGGGCGAACGAAATGCTATCGAACAGGGAAATTGCCCGGTCGGTGGACAATAACCGGATATCGTTTTGTTCAGGCGGGTAGCTACGGTGCTTTTCACGACAGGATGCTCGACCGGTTTAATGCCCGATAATGAAACCCACACCCAAGAGGTACTGTCTTATTTTTTTTCTCTTTTTCGAAAATCCGGTAAGACTCGAGTTCATTAGGCAGACACAATGCGGTGGAAATGATGTGTAAAATGTCGTTATGACGAAATGACGCCCGATCGTCGCGAATTGGATAATAAATGTTACGCCAGCGAATAAAATGGGCTCGACGTTACGCGAACAATGCCGGTCGTACATATATCCGTCGGACAATTGACGCATCTCGCCGTCAGTTGATGCATCTATGGGACTAAAGCAATCGAATCGGCGATAACGCTAACGATTCGGAGGTGTTCAACGCAGCACATGTAAGTCGCCAGATGCGCACGCCGTGGAGCTCCATTACTTATGCCTTCTATAAATATTGGCTGATTCGTTAGGCGGTTCAGAGTTCACCAGAACGATGACGTCAGTGGATGAGAATTGGCACAACTCGGTGGACTCATCTAAACTGTTAAGAGCCGCTGTGTCTCCCTTATCCGTCCACTTGTTTCTTTCCTCTTCACGCTGCTTTCCCTTCCTATGTCGCTGTCGTTGGTTCTCTTTCCTTCACCGTTCCCCGATATCTTTTGACTCTCTCTCGTTCTCTTTCGTTTGGCTACTCGACCCGTGACGCTTAATTCAGCAAGAATGCTTATGGATAACCAAGATGTCTCAGCATGGCTGGCATTGACGCATCGATGTTTTTGCAGGCGTGTATATTGCCCCTACAACATTAAGCAACGTGCGGGGCCTACTTAGGCGAGAGAGCAGCAGGATGCGCGGGTGTCGTCACCTAATATGAAATGGAAGCGATGTATGTGCATCTCATCACTCCTACGAATAACCCAAAAGTCAAGCGAGACGTTGAGTGAGATGAAAAATGTGAACAGGCCAGGCGTACGAAGATATGTTTTTCAGCCTTGTTGTAAAATGGATAAAACTAATGTGCCGTTCTATTTCCTACAATTTCGTAACCGTAGACTTCTGATGAGGGGGCTTTAATAGCCTCGAAATATGTGGAAGATTAATAAATTATAATTTGTTCAAACGTTTCAACCAATTAAAGGGCTCTTTATTTTTATCCATTTTTCATTACCGTGGATTATGGAAGTTTGTGTGTCAGATGAAGGATACCGCGAAACCGACGGTAACCGCGGTGTATGCATAGTAAATGTTGTATGTTTTCGCCGGAATTTGTTTGACCGCTTTATTTCAGCTGACCATATTTTATTACGCTTTACAGTGAGGGTTTATGTATACATTCAATATTGACAATTCAGTGTTAATCGCTAATGTATTCAACGTAAAATTCACAGCGCCGCACGAGTGAATACCCGTGGATTATCTTATTACACATTATCGGTGTGCTGATTCGTTAAGCGCTTTATTGTTCTGTCATATTATTCCGCGCGGGAGATACCGGTGAGATGGAAGTGACGGTAATGACATTTTAGATAATGGCAAAAGACGTTTCGATAAATATTAGCCTGACTGATGTAAGCTAGAAGTGCGACTTAGTGCACTTGCGATTGCAGCCGCACGTTCCACTTACGAATTATTATTGCCATTATCGCTTAATGTTTTTCGCGAAATAATAACGGCTTGGCGTCTTTTCTTTTTTAATAAACCCACGATGCTGAAAGATAAGAAAGCGCCTTTGGTTTGCGGCCGGATGTCATTGCCGCGTTGCATCTTCAAACTGCAGTCCCTGTAGAGCATGAATTTTCCTGACACCTCGAGCGGAAAACTGTTCGCTGGTACATCGGTGGCGCCGCCGTTCTACTTAATTGCGCTTTTCCCCGTGGACAAATGTACGAGACTTAATCTTTCAAATGAATCCTGCCGGATGATACATCGAACATTAACTCGGGTTGTTCCTATTACCGCCGAGCGATGCGCTTGTGAAAAAAAAGTCCACGTCCACCCGCGCCATTGTACTCAGAATTTCATCGAAGCTCGCGTTCGAACGCTTGAAATGACATTCCAGCGCGCTGATATAAGCTCCCGCTCCACGTAAGATGGCCGCAGTGAAAGAGCATTAACGATGCTCTTGACGTAATTATTTTCATCAAGTGGTAGTAAGTGAAACGCAGCGGCGGATCATTTTTCTGGGCCAATCTCTACCCGTTCGCGATTATCTTTTCTTTGTATGAGACGACTGGCCTGGCGTCGTAACAAGGAATTCCGCTGCAAGACGTTGCACAAGGTTCTCCTCGATCGAAGAAACGAAGTTTCGCGTAGTACCGGCTACGAAAGTGGATTATGTGCACCATCCAGAAATGACTATCTGAAGCTTTGCTCTCCAGGGCGGACCCTCATTTTCGAGGAGGATACCGGAGACCAACTACGTGCCACGGAACGGATGAAGCAACGTGCAGGAGGGAGAAGAAGGAGAGAAAGAGAGAGGGAGGGAGAGAGACAGAAACAGCGACAGACAGGGAGCAAAGGGAATCGCGAGAAAGGTTTGAACGGAACTAGAAATAGAACCGAAGCTCGTTTCGGAGAACTTCGTGGAAGCGTCGCGACGCGCGATGCATCGAACATCGAGAATCGCCTCAACCGCGTTCGTCGAACGTGGCTTGCTTCTACAAACTACCACGAATTTTGAAGCCCACGCAGTCATACACGCCTTCACGCGCCGTCCTACGGCACGAGGACCCGTGTACTCGCGTGCTTTATTGCACGCGTTAAGTTACACCGAGTTGAAGATGACCTACGCCGGTCGTCAACAAAAAACACGCGCATGCTTTATCGTGCGTTTTGATGTCTAGACACCGTGTGGCAGCACTAGCGACCTTTTGCTTCAGTAACTAGAGACTGCCTTACAAATGTGAGCCGGTTCGAACCGGTTACAACCCTTTCGACGTTGATATTGTACCGGTAAACGATATCGTGTCTCCATTCTCAAATCGACGCTTTCCGCACTCATGCCGAGCAGCTTGATGAGCAGTAATTCCATTCAGTCGTATTCACCCCGACTGGTATAAAGGGTTGCTTTTTCCGAATGACGCGACGTCGAGAGGCAGAAGAAAAACGACTCGATCTAATCTACGGACCGGTTGACGAGTCAACAAAACGTAACTGCCATTTGAAAATGGAAATGCTTCGGTCTTCTGCGAGAGTGCTGGAAATACTGACACGGAAAAGCCACCTGCGTGGGCACAGGGAACGACGTCGATACAAACAAACACTGAGTGTGGGTAAGTGAAATAAGCTTGCACGCGAGATTGCCTCCTTCGAAGAAGGTACGCGAGCGTGGGATCATAAATCAATCGTAAAATAAAGCGCATCCCGTGATTTACGAGACTTTAATGTCACAGTTGAGTTCGACGTCAACATAACGATCGTCGGTGCGGCGGAGTTAAAAACGTTCAGCATTTTACCTGCGTTAGGCAGGCGCAATGCGCTTGAAATCGTAAATTTGGCTGCATCAATTCGCACACCGAAACCGCCGATGTTACTGCACCCGCAACGATAACGAGGTATGGCGACAAATAAATATCGATTTACACGTGGGATTTCCTACGCTGGCCGTTTGCCGGTGATTCAGAAAGTTGCACTTTACCAGAACCGCAGGGTATTCAACTAAAAGCGTTATCTCCTTATGGCTCGACAGTTCCACGACCCACGACTGCCCATGTTCTCCATGGTTACCACGGACGAAGGAAATGCCTCGTGTCCACGGAATTAAAACAAAAAAAAGACGGCAGTCGGTGAGTGCAGCAGCGGAGGACTGCCATTATGACCGTTCTGTATATAACTTTTTATTCGTTTATATATATATCGTGAGGATAGAGACTGCAGAGCAGACTTTCATATGCAGCATCAATCGGTTATAGCTATTGCCACAAACCGTTCCGTGGGCAAATATAGCTACGCAATTGAAAATGCAATTGACTGCATCGCCAAAACCGATTTCACGTCAAAATGCGAATGACGCTCGACTGTACATTAGCAAACATTTATCCTCGCGGGCAGTAATTATTAGGGAGCGGCGTGGGCGTTGAAAGGTGTTTAAAAATGCAGGAAAAATAGGCCGCTGTGATGAGAAAACTAACGGATACGGTGGCGTTTATTAATGAATATTCGAGAGGAGTTTATTTTCATGAAGTATCTGGGTGGTGTTGGGCGACCACACACGAAAAATGCACTGTATATTTGTCCTCTTGGGCAACACCGGTGGCGGACGTGTGAAGTATCGCCGACGTTAAATCGAAGCGAGGGCGTCGGTTCCCACACGTCATTGAAATTTAATCAAGGAAAATCCCCTTTTCCGCATGGATTCTGTGTCGAAGCGCAACGTGTACGGAAAACAGAAAAACCGGTGCTTTTACGATGACTTATGACGCCTTATTTCTTCATTGTTGAAGGTGCGTAGTATCAACGGAATATTTAACGATCCGGCATCGGTGGAGAACGCGCTCTTCAGATCTTTGCATTTCAGTCACGTGCCTACGAGCATCCGGTCGTAGTTTCCTGCTGATGTATGCCTTAAAGACGATTGGAGCCTATTTCTGTGTTTTGTTACTAATCGCTAACGACTTCGACGCGCATATCTCCACTGAGAGTCTGGCAACGCATTCGCATTTATTTCAAATATCGAAAGTTAATCGATTCAAGAGTACAAATAAGCTCAACGAGCTGAGTCTTCTTCACACGTACCACTTTGGCGAATTTTGCCGTAAGCAGTTTCTCCTTAAATGCCACGAACTTGTTCTCACAAGACCGGCGATGCGGACCAAAAAAGGCGCACGATTAAGGTCAGTCTCTGGTGTGCGAGGTTTTAATAAGCGGGATCTTCGCCGCAAGTTAGCCAGCTTTAAAACACCCCCGCTGCAAACATACACGGCGAATCGCAATGACCCGCTTTTCCAAGCGATTCATTCCGTTGTCGAGCACACTGCCTCAGGATTCAATTCATGAATGAAGTCATTTCGCATCGACATTAGTGAAGTTGCGCGAGCAGAACGTTATACACATTCACCGAGTAGCGTTCAGATAACAGTTTACACACAAATTGCACTTTGCTCATGAATTAATCTGCGCACGCCGACACTAACATTATGATATGTGTGGCGACGTAAAAATTGTACCACTTTTGTTACCTTTGTTTCGTCGGAGTTTCGTTGGCGGAACTTTCATGTATTATATACGCACATAGACGTTCAAACATAATAGCCAAACGATCAGGCAAAACGTACTGAATCCCACAGCGGTCCAGTAAACGCAAAATAAATAATGCAGGCGGGAGTTGAATCGAAAACGAAGCTAGTTTTATTACGTTATACAAAAGAGTTGCTAACGATTGTTATGGGAAGTAGTTACAACACCGGGTTCTCTTAGGTTTACAGTAGAATGAATTTGTAAACGTACAGACATGGGCAACATCCATGTCCAAATACGGTCGGGATTCATCGATTGCGTGTCGCTCTGTTGACTTGTCCGGAATACAAAACTCACTTACCTCATTAATAAAGATCTTGATGTGATTGTACTCGATGATTAACATCCAAACGTGTGTGAGCGCTATGTTTTGTTCACTTCACCGTGAAGACCGCAATTAGATCAGCAACAACGATAAGCATCTACTACATCTACTAAGGAAAAAAACATTGAAGGCGTTGCAGCAGATATTGCCAGTTTCTGAGCGTCCTAAAAAGCACCATCGAAATCATCCGGCGTCATCTTGTGTAGAAAACTCATGTGCCTAAACTCACGTACCCCACCTTTCCTATTGTGGATATGCCTTACGCGAGGTATTGAATGATATTACCGTTACAGTCTTAACCCCTTCTGACCCTGTGCACATTGTAATGTACATAATACCTTTCGCGCTATATTTTATTACGTATATTATTTTTACGAATACAAATTTTATTTTTTTTATGCAAATATTTCTCAGGATCTCCTTAATGTTACAAATTTAGCGTAAAGACCATATGTCTATTAAAATGTATATTCACAAATTATAAATAAATAAATACATATTTCTGTAGAAAGTATATTGTTGCCTTCATTTACATGAATTAAGTTAATTTGAGTATAAAAAATAATTTTTCCTAAATGAAAAAAAAAATTCGGGTCTGAAGGGGTTAACATTGACACTGATACTTTACGTTGTCGGAATGTGATTAATAATGTCGGCTCCGTAAATGCTTAGAAATAATTTATTATAACTAGTCTTTATCCTCTAAAACGGCCGTTGCGACCGATGAACGGTCATCGAGTAGTTATTTCACGGTTTGATGCTTGTGACGCCATCTACTCTGCTTTCGACAATACCAACGCTCAATTAAAGTTCCGTACTCTCGTGCATCGAGCGTCGTTTACTTCTCGTTCAAGCAAACATGTTCGTTTCCTTTGACGGTCAATAATCTGGTGTGTGTTTCTTGTTTAAAAACAATCAACAAAATGGGTGTCACGGTGTAAGTACAAAGCACAGTTGAAATTTGTTACCGCATTTACTTTCGTAGAGATTAACGTCGCCACGAGCTCGTACTTTTGCGTAGTATATGCGTTCTCGTGTTGTTCCGACGTTTATAGGTTATGTTATAACGCCGACGCACATTTTTCCAACTTGAAATACCTTTACCGTACACGTTCTTGACGTTAAGTTTATTATGCGGATACCTTATTCTTGAATATTCGACAGCACCGCGATGCGTATTGTCAATTTGTTCACTCTAACCGGCGTTGTATTTTGTAGGCTGCAACAGTTTCCTATGACAGAGAACCGAACCGGACCGCAAACGATCGAATTCCTGACGAAAAGGGTCGTTGCACTTGGAGCTGTGCAAACGGGGCAGTTTCTCGTCGATTGTGAAACCTACATGTCGGTGCCCCAGCTCGGTAAGTGACGTTTATATTGAACGCGCATGAAACTTGTTATGGGTCGTATTGGCCACGCCATTTCTTTTAGACAGTTTCGATACAGTTGTATTTTTCTGCTGCATTTGTTTTCGTGAAAATACCATGCTGCGGCAAACAGAATCGTGCTGTTGCATGGAAATATTGCTGTCAGTGGGTTTTGTCGTGACAGTTGCATGTCATGTGTTCGTCGGTAAGTTGGTAAATTCGAAACCAACGCTATCGCCATATTGGTTGCCGTCCGAAATGGAGAAGCGCTGCACTGTAGACGGCAGTGGAATAATATCGAAGGTGCAGTAGTTTAAGAAATATGGGGAAGTGCGTGGAAAGCCTGATTATTTAGTCAAAGTTGGACAAAATTTATCTTAATCATAGATGCAAAACATCAACATTTATTTTGTTTGGGACGAGTACTATGCGACAGCGGATAACTTACGGTAATGATCGACCATTATCTGTTCGGTGGACTTTCAGTGGTTTTAGGGGTAGGGCAGTTTCCGGAAAACATATTTTTTTCAAGATTGATCGTCGGTCATTATCTCATGCAAAGTTCGTTTAAAATCCTTTAAGACACATTGTATGTATTGAATATTTGGGTAGGTTAACACGTTCACACCGGGGCCGATTTTCATGTTTTTCGCTGTGAGGCGGCAGTCGAATTTATGTAGTGCTTCATTTGGTGGCGTACGATTGTTGCTTGTTTCAATTATTTAAATTTCAATTATTTAAGTTTTCAACTATACGGAAATTTTGTCTACTTACTAAACGAACAATATTTTTAATGGTGAGCGGCGTCTAAACAAATGTTCACGCCCGATGGGACAGTCGAGCGCGAGCCACCGGTGGTACACGCCGGCGTGAACGTGTTAAGCAACATAGGTCTTGACGGAAATTTTAGGGGTCGTTGACATTAGTGTCAGAAACTCTTTATAAACATTTGCCGTTTCGGGGTATAAAAGAGGATTCACAAAATGTCACAGAGTCATAAACAGGAAACTAGGTAGATACGAAACAAAGTAAGCGTAAAAAGTCAGCAAATTAAAGTCTTTCAGAAAAAGAAACATTTTTGTTTGATTGCAACATGTGCAGTGATGTGGGAAATATATCTGAAAAATGTGAATTGCTAACAGTGGTTTCATAAACCAACTTTACCTAAGTACAAATTAGAAGGAATACTATCGGGGTGGGAAGAATAAATCGGTCAACGCCTTTTCCGTTGATTAGGTCTCTCTCGTTTTGGCATTTATATACGTGTATATGGATATCTATACAAACACGCAACAGTTTGGTTCCGCAAATCGTCGGTAGCGATCGTATATCCAGTATCGTTTCGTTATTCCTAAAGAGATACAAACGCAGACACACTAACAAATCGTGACTTAAGTACATATTTACGTTATTACTCTGATCGGTAGTGCACGTTTTATTTTGCTCGCGTCTCTGCCGAACTCGACGCGGCTACTGTATGCAATTCGTGTTAATCGCAATCGGACATCGCCGACAATACGGCTAGACCCTCGAATCGCTCACAACGCGCACTATACATCTGGATAAGTTCTCATCTACTTTCATGCGAGTAACTGAGCAATCGGAGTATTTATTAAAATACGTCACTAAACATTTCTGCACACGTATGCCTCAACGTAGAAGAAACTCATCGCATTTTCAACGGGAAGTTAAGGTAGTCGCGTTCGGTGCTCTCGCGCGATCCGACAAATGATAAGAAATAAATGATAGGGAAAGTCCGCAGGTTCGTCGCCGCGTTGGCTTATAATCGTTCGATCGCGTGACCGCTGCGTCGAGTTTCGTCTAATGCCTCCCGAATGAATCGCTGCCACCTCTATTCGACGACGTGTTCGCGTCGTCGCTGCGGTGTAATGTTACAGTGCACACGTTTGCTCTATGAAGGTACAAACAAGCTATATCTAGGCGTTATTACAAAAATATTAAATCTATCAAGCGAAGCTTGGCGCGATTCCTCGGACGAGGTCTTATCGAATACGTTTAATAATTTCGCATCTTCACCCTTCTGTTAAATAATTTCATTTTCTGACGTTGATTATAACATTTGAACGTTGCTTTTTACAATAACGGCCAGCGTTTATTATCTTCGGTTGTCTTTATTGTCGTTAAATTTGTATATGCCTTTTAGCTTATTGTCGATAGTTATATAGATTATTTAGGACTGACGTCAACGGGCCCGCCGCTTTTACGGGCGAATGGAAATCATTGTCCCGTTTACGTGCGTCGAAACGGTAGTTTTTTCGCGAAACTGTCTTTTCCGATGAAATTGTCGTTCATTGTTAGGAGGATAATCGGTATATGCACATCTAAAAACGACTTTCATGATTCGTATTTTCATAGTATGTATAGAAAATACCTACACACACACCGCGGTACGTACGTGAGTACGCATACATTTGCATACGTAAGCAGTCGAGAATGATACAAGAATTTCTTCTTAAGTTCCACTAGTATCTCTATTAAGTGTTATCGTAGTAAACCTTTCAATTCACGAAAGTGCACAGTGCAGATTTTGTTTTTGTTTTGTTCTCGGTTAACGAACGTACTTATTTCGACGAAAGGAGCGCTTAGAGTATCAGAAGAATTCTACTTTAAGGTATACTATATGTATATATTCCACATTAACTTCCTATCAATGTATATGTCATATCGTACATTTACTTAGTTGTTTTGAAAGTTCACGGCTGTGCCTTTGGCAAGAATAAAGATTACATATTCGGCGTGGCAATCTAAGAATTAAGATAGTCTTTCGGTGGTCGAAAAATTGTTCTGTACAACTGTACAGAGATCTGAGGTTAGTCCTCTTTAACTTCTACGTGCACTCGTTTAACGAGCAATGCACTCGCTCTACCTTATCGTATATGTTCATTGTAAACGTTATTCAATACTGCGTCCAAGCCCTTGAGCATCATGGATATATATATATATGTATATATATATCTATATATATTTGAGGGTAGATATTAGGTGTATATACGTAGAGACGCCACGCATTACTGCTTTGTGTAGACAGTAAATATATTTCAATTTTTCTTCTTGCACTAATTACGATATGGTTGAAATTTACGGCCGTAGGACAAACAGGGATGAGACGTGTCAGATTTATATAATGTGCCGCTGAATGACTGTACTGAGAACCGCGCAAGTACGCGGGATCCCTTATTTTATCTCTTTGAGCCAAGTATTGTCTACAAAAGCAACAGTAATGTTGGATATTTAAGTACTCGCGTTCAAGACGTTTCCCGAAAAGAATTCTACGCACCTCCTTAGAATATCGGATATGGCAAGGATATGACTCACGGGTACAAACGATATCATCGATGTAAGAAGAAGTCCGATAACGAGGGCTGCACGGAGAAAAATATTGTTACTGTCGCGTCACTCGTCACTTTTTCTACGTTATTGCACCAATTTAACCACCTTTGTGGTACGATATTCAATACGATTAATGTTAGTGCTGTTATTCGCGCATCATCATCACGACTAGGACAGCCCGAAGACTTGTCTGAGCGAAAATCTTTTTCTCCGTGGCCTTCAGTCACAGGTTTACACATGTATGGTATCTACGTACCTGCGTATATGTATTCACGCGATGACATACATCGCACGACATGTTTCTACAAACTATATAAAAATACAAAATACATGTTCCATTCTGAAAGCCTTTTTCGCGTGATCGACTTTCCACTTGCGACTCGGGGATTGCACGAATCAATTTTTCGCCTGCCTTTCGCGGCGGATTATTACAAAATGCGTTATATTAGATTGCGGCTGTACGTTGGGGTTGCAGCTGGCCAGCAAGAAAAATCTCAACCCGGTGCACAGCTCCTCCACTCGTTTTTGGATTCGACTACGTTATAAAATTTCCGTTCTTACGTTTAGCGATTAATCAAGTTTCAATGCTGAGTTCTAGAAATTTGGCCATTTTTAGTATTGTCAATGGGCTTGTTCATCCTTACGAGTAAACTTTTATATAGATACAACAAGTACAATTGGGTGTATGTAAGAAAAAGAGAAAAACAGACAGAGAAATAGAGACAGTCTGCAAGTATCTACATTTGATATTGTCATCATTAAGTCGTTGGCCCGTGTTTCAAGTCAGGTAAAAGAACCTGAGATCCTGAATTCGATGGGCACAAATTATTTCTACCTTTTTTTTTTAATCGCCGAGGATCTTTAAATTGTGAGAAAATCAATCTGCTTGATAATGTATACGCACTCTTACGTGTACCGCACGAGGCTTACAGTGCGACGCTTCTTTCGGTTTATAATTTTCGTAAAACTTTCAGTTGGAAGAATTAACGGAATACGATTTCGTAAGACGGAGCAGGAAGAAATAATTTGCACGAAATTGTTCATGCCGTTCTCTCTCGAACGCGCTATGATGGATTACCGTGGAGCAATTTATCGAGAAATATGATACATCGATGTCATTTGACGAGCAGTCTATCGAGCCTATGCTAAGAACTCAATAAGTCTGCTTCTACAGTATATACACAATATATATTTATATATTATGTCATTTTACGTATTACCATTACGCTGAATAATATTGTCGTGTTTTCGGGGAAGGTACGATGTATGGAAGTTCTGCCTTGTGACGTGGCGAGATTTTGTTCTAACGCTTATAACGATATTTCGCGAGAAAGAACAAAACAGACGATAATGGTCGTAATCGAAAGTAATCGTATCTAATGAAGCCCTCTTATAGATCGAAGACTTCCTTGTCTTGACAAATAAGGTTCAACGATATCTACCGTTCCACGATTTGATCAACCTCACTTTTCGTTTCACTAAAGAGAATCGAAGCGTTTGTAAAAATAGATTTGGTTATACGCGATACTCTTAAACAAACTAATTTTACAACGGTGGCTTATTTAAATATCGAACTGGCCAGAGAGGAAACTGTTTCGACACGAAACTCGACACTTTTTTTGAGAATGTACGAAAAATTGGAAATTACTACGGAAATCGTTACAAAAACCTACACGCACCCTGAATATTATTCTTTCTGCCGATACAACTGATTTAAACACCCAGACACAAAGGAACTATTGCCACTGCGTTGCAGTAATAATTATAAGTATATTTGCGTTGAACAGGCGGCTTTAATTCAATACCGAAAAAGTAATTATGCATCTTGAAATTATCGAAACGTATCGTTGATGCATATTCCAATGCTGTTATCGTCCTTGAACGAAATGTAGTTTCCTGTCTGCGATCGCAAGGAGCTTAAAAGAGAAAAAAACCTAAAGCGACCGCGGCAATTCTCTTTCACAGCGCTTTCTCGCAACGGTCTTCAAGGAACTTATTGCAAAAAATATTCTCCCGGCTAGGCTCGCACAAGTGATTTTTTTCCCTTCTCCTGCCAACTCAGTCGATCGAAGTACGCCGAGTGAAAAATGTAGAGTTGAGAGAAAGAAACAAACGAAAACGATTAACGTTAAGAAGACCGGCTCACCGCACTTCAGCGTATGTGAAACCGTGCATTTTGCAAGACACAGTCTTCTCGGTTCGTCGGGCTCGTGTTTCCTCGTGGATCACAAATAACACGTTTTGTAGTAGATGAAGGCGACGGTGTCCTTTCCGAATGTCCTGCACTCTCTTTCGTAGTGAACCTGCCCTGGCTCATACTTGCCGCCTTGCGGGTATTTATCTAGACTGGACAAGTTTCTACAAAATCGTTGGTACTCATCCTCTTCCACGGTCGGAGAATCCTCCAGACATCTTCGGCGACGACGACTATCGAATGCGGATGGTCTGTCTTCCGCCCAGGATAACCTGGTGGTTGAAAGTGTAGGCTCGAGGTTGGTCAAATCCTGCAGACTCTTCGGATAAGGATTTCGGCGTGGAGCCCACGTCTCGCTTGTCTGATCCCTGAAGTTGATCGTTCTGCTTCGTCGCGGCAGCGTTGAACTGTATTGTCTTTCGTCCCTGTCGTATCTCGCATAGTCGAAGTCATTTCTCAAACCGTTCCTCACGCCGTTCCTCAAAATTGGTTTCGCGATGTTCTGATTTCGTGACAGATCTTTCGTGACGTCCCTTGTCAGGTCTCTCGATAGCTCTCTCGAAAATTCCCTCGAAAACTCCCTTGAAAACTCTCTTGAAAAATCCCTCCAGGCGTTTCTTTCCTCGTACATAGAATAATACTCGCGCCTTTTAGGCCGTCGCAGCTCACTATCCGCCTTGCGGCGCTCATGAGTGCTTTGTCCGTTAACATGTGGGGTTCCGCTATGACTGGCCTCGCCAAAGCTGTAGAAGTTCTTGGACAAGGCCGTGCGATCGCGGTTGTTACGTGTGACTCTCTCGTAACGAGGATTTTCCTCGAGGTTTTCAGGTGGCCTTTGTCGGGGATTCCTGACGACGGCGCCATTGCTTCTAGAAGTGGTGCTGTTGCACGGCGTCTCCTCGGTTGTACGGCGGGACGGCAGGAGTCCGCGCGATTGCATGAAACTCTCCACGTTTCTGCTGATCCTGTTGGTCTTCTCGACGAAGATGCCGCAGTAGTCGAGTAGCTTGCGATGTGCACTGCGGGGTATCGACGTCGGCACGCTGCCGATTCTTTCGCCCCTGACGCCTTGTCCGCCAGTTTGCACGTTCGATTTCACGCTGTACAAGTCGCGTGGATCGTGCTGGTTGGGGTAGGCGCCGCTGGGTAACGGCTTATTCGCCTTCTCGAGGTTCGACAGGCCGCCCGTCAGCGAGGCCTTATACTACCGTGTCTGGGCGTAGTCCGGATTCATCTCGTCCAGTTGCTTTCCCTTGGTCTCCGGTACGCAACAGACCACGAAACACAGACCACAGACCGCCACCGCCGCGTAAAACCAGAAAGCCCCGTGTAAGCCGAGGGTCTGGAAAGATATTTCGAACGTACAGCACCGTACCTTAGATACTTTGTTGGGGATGAAGTTTCTAGGACACGATGCGCGATGCGTCTAAAATTCGTTTCACCGCTCGACGTCGGTGCTTTCAAAGTGTACGAGCCGGCGAAACCACGAAGTGGGGTCGGCCTCTCAATGACGTTTACCGCGAAAGCTGCTCCAGTAGGGAATGGAGAAAGTGAGCGAAAGCCAGTAATCATTAACGATAAATTGCGGGGTGCGACGGGATAAAATAGCAATTGCACGCGTTCTATTGTTCCGGATGCGTCTAAGATGATGGACATTGAGTTGACGTTGTACCTGTTGGAAGTCCATGAACAGCTTGATCCCAAAGAAGGCGCAGAAGTAGCTGAAGCTTGTGCTGATGCTCGAGCCGAGGCCGCGATACTCCAGGGGGAATAGCTCGCCAATCAATAGCCACGAAATTGGCGATATGCCCAGCGCGAGGGCAGTCGTGAACACGAGAACGCACAGCAGTGGTATCCAATCATGTTGACCGACGACCGCCGAATCCGGATAGCCTAGATTTTGAGTCTGTGACATGTAGTAGGCATAACTGCCGAAGCCCGCGAGCGCCAGAGACATGAAGACGGTGCTGGCAATAAGAAGCGGCAGTCTTCCGACGATGTCGATGAGGAAACCTTTAGAAAAAAGAAAGCGTCGGAAAGGTTTAGAATCTTTAACGGCTCGATCAATTTTAGCAAGATTAGTTACGCGGACAGTAATAGCGTGAATTTAGTGGCGTCCTATTTTGGTTATATGACGTTATCTGGCGTTATATACGGCTTATAAAGCCTATTCCGTTGTCGCAACGCAATGTGGGCTAATGTCGGCTCGGTCGATGTAGATCGGTCGGTTTAGTCTCTAATCGCGTTCCTCCGCTTACCGCTTTTTGTTGATACACATAGCTATCATGTACCTGATAATAAGGAAGCCAACAGTTGCACGAATCCAATTGCTATGGTCGCTCCGTGAGGATTCATCCCACCCAGCGTCTGGCGGAATATGAGGACTGCGTAATAATTAAAAGCGTTCGCTCCGGAGAATCTCTGGAAGAACATGAGGCCGCACGTTATGGCGATGGGTTTGTAGAGCCGGGGCGTGAACACACTGTTTTTGAACGTGAGCTCGTACTGTTTCGCCCTCGAGGCCAGTATGTTCGTCTTGATGACCTAAAAAGCATGGTATTGTTAATCTTCGTTCCCCCTTGACGAATGTCTTTGTACGCGAGGCACACAGAAAAGAGCCTGGCTGTCGAAGTATCGATTTTACACAATTTCCATCGTCCAGACAGAGGTGTGCTAGACCCAAACGAACCTTTTCTCGCCGCTATTTTTCACGATTACGGATACCGCATCGGCGTAATTATCGGGCTGCCGGCAGCTTTCGTTAAGAGTGCACGTAACGTGACATGTACCTGTAGTTCGTGTCGTATGTCGACGTGCTCACCACGCAACCATTGAAGACTACTGGCAGCCTCCTCGTCCTTGCCATTCAAAACGAGGTACGAAGGTGTCTCGGGTATAAAGAGGGTGCCGACAAAGAGCATCGATGGCGCAATGGCTACCAATAGTGCACTTTGCCGCCAATTCAGGTAGGTCCCAGCTATGTATGACAGTAACACACCCACGTGCCCCAACACCTTTAACATCGCCGAGAGGCAGCCCCTAATGCCCGGCATTGAGATTTCTGATATGTACACCTGACGAGAAAAAAGAAATCTTTTACTACGCACGAACATTCCGCGCCTCCGCCGCTTATTTTGTCATATGCCAGAAAATTGGATGCAAAGCAACAGAGTGTGGCGCTGAAAACGTCGAGCACGCATCGCGTGAGAATATGAAAGCAGGATAATTAGGCGATTACTGTGTGATCGGTGATAATTATTCGTGTACGCACTTGGGCAACCATCGTGATGACCGAGCAACATAGACCGCCGACAAAGCTCGTGACGTAGACCAGCTCGACGCATGGCGCTACACCTGTCAGGATCCACGCAGCTGCCAGTGGTAAGGATGTCACACGGAGCGCTAAACGTCGGCCCCTCCTCATTATCCAATCTCCAATCATTGCGCCAAACCATGCGCCCAACATTGACAGAGATGCCACCCATGAGGCTTCTTGTTGCGTGATCGAGAAGGCTGACCTACAGGCAGATGGTCATACGATTACTGATGACAGTATATGACATTATGCACGTCAAATGCAAATCACGGACATCAAATCCGTTACGAGGTCAAAAATCATCGCTCCACCCGTTCTAACGTATTCAACGTTCATTACCACGTGTCGTTGTTCGTCGTTTGGTAAAGATGAGGGGGTTGATTATCCAAGATAGAATCTAGAGCCGGCGATGTGTAACCCTTGGCCAAACCCGAGGACAGAGTACCCATGGACAGTGCCAAGGTGGCCAAGACCTGCGGCAGAAAGTGTGCAAAATTAGGCGCGCTGGTGTATCATCGCGGAATCCTGCATCTAATATTTTCACGGTTTCTTCGAGTCCACGACGTTATACTCTCTCGTGGTGCATCGATCGTCGCATCTGGAGCGACAAAAAGTGGATTAAGTCTCTGCACAGCCAGGGACGGACGTTTCAGGGGAGGTAACTTATAGACAATTTAAATTTATATCACGGCCGCCTAGGCTTGTATAAGAAAAAACGAAATGAGATACTGTCGCTCGCTAAACTACCACCGATTTACGCAAAACGAGAATAAACCTGTAAACTTCCTGACGAGTTTCGCGGTAATCTAGTACATATGTCGCACATTTGCTTGGGGAAATTTGTCAAATCGCGAGGGAAAATATTCTTATAGGCAAGGACGATCGGTTCGCCACGCTGAATGCTAATATCCTTAGGAAGCGGCGGTCTTCATGTACCAACACATTCTCGAGGTCGCGCAAGGGTGCAAAATCGTTCGTCATTGACGACGCAGTATAGATACGTGCGAAACGTACTCGCTGTATTGCAAATTTGTGTTACCACGGGGTTGCGAGCGGCGGACAAATTGCTGGCTGCAAATTGAAAGCCGAGTTCTGCTCTTCGCGCGGCATACTAAACAATTCGCATGGCCCTCGCTTATACGCTACGTATGTACATATCATACGTTCGTACATGCTCAACGTCCATTCCCATGCGCCGCAAGGGGCATGTACATTCGCGTTATATGTATCCGCGCCACGTGACAATGGGATACGTGGGTACCTTGCATGTACTTTCCGTGTGCGTGAATGCGGGGAAGCAAAGGGTCGAGTGGTCAACTATTTTTCGATACACCGACGTACAATTATGATTTTTTTTCCGTTAATACGCACAGTCTCGAGGCTCGGACAGCTCTTTATATTTTTCTTCGCATTGCAAACGTGCAAACGGCGGTGATTTATCATCGACGCTTGTGCGTACTCGACTAAATGATTCTTACGCACAAGTTTACCGCAGTGTTCAGCAGCAAATTTATTCGTGCATTACGCTTTCCGACGAAGACGCGATTTTAATAATAGCGCTCAGGTTCTTCCTGGTGTCGAGACCGGAAACCTCAAACCGACCGTTTCTTCACCGCATACAAACGCATCCCCGCCCAAGTTTGGCCATGCGCATCTTCGATACTGCACTCGGCGTGCACCGCCTTACAGCTCGACAGGTGACGTAACGAAGTTTTGATTGTACGTACGGTGCCTTTGCAATCGCATTTTGCTTTATTCGTCGCATTCTTTTTGCTACACCACAGTAAAAAATCTTCACGTCGGTGGTCGACGTCGATACCTTTCGATTCTTTATCAATTTCACACGATTACAAGCGTCACAGTTGAGTGCGAGAACAGTTACAAGCGTGTCGCAGACTCGTAAGTACATAAAGTGCGAGTACGCGCGAGCATAAAGATTTCGCAATTGCAGCTGACCGTGTAACCATACAGGTTTTGCACTCAATGTTTACCCTTTTGCATGTCATATTCACCTTTTTGCAAATCAAATTTACCTTTCGGCCGATTGAATTTACGCTTTTGCAAATCAATTTTTTTATTTATTTTCGTACAGTGTCGCCGTAAAAATAAAATTCAATGTAAACTGAAAATCTGTTGATGCGTTGCACTTTCTTGTCTGGTAAAGTAAAATTGGAGCAATCCTATTTTCACTAAATGCAATCTCTAACTAGTCTCTGTAAAATACATTGATTCTTAACTTACTCGATATTTTAACCGCATATAGGAAAGAATAATTTTCTATGAATTCTATGTGACCTAAGGTCGGGGCGATCCATTGATCTATAACGATTTGTTACGATAGATCGATTGAGTCAATGCATTGCTTTTCGAGTATTAATTACTACCATTCGCATCACCGCACGAGCCATTTCGAATAAAATCACGATAAAACAACATTGTGTTATTTCACTCTCGAGTAACGTGAATTTCATTTGCAAGAACATAATTATTATCTGCAAACGGATGAGTTTGATGTGCAAAAGTGACAAATATGCCAAAGACCCCTATATAGTGACTGCGTATCTAAGTTTGCAGCTGGCATTCTGGTCAAAAGTATAATATAAAAAAAGAACATAAGACATATGTATACTTATTTTTTACAATCGTAACAGTTAAAGTAAGTACATACATATTTTTTCGGGGATTATTAGCCACAGATTTACGTACACAAGGATCCGGAAAGCGATTAATTTGGACTCAAAACCCTGTAACGCGCGGAAGGAGAATGGCACGCGAGGAAACCCTAAAGAAAACTCAACGTCAACACGCATCACTGAATGCGCTACGAAGGTCTAGCGTAAAAACTGGCTTTCGATTTTTCCGACTTCGCTGCGCAACGAAGTGGACAAGCAAATATTATTTCTGCGAAAAGAGGCATCAGCGCCCGGTGACAATTTGCCGTTCCATTAAACCCACGCGGGTTGTAATTACGTCAAAATGCTGCGCGGGTCCGGCGGGTGCGGTTTACAGGTCAGCTCTTTTTTTTCGCCGACGCGCAGTTCGCCACTGCACCCGATCTGTAAAGCCACGTCAACTGCACCAGGTATAAAATGCAGTCGATATTTCGCATTAAATCTGGGCCGCTTCTTCCCAGCGCTGGCAAACGCGCGCATCACGGGCCACGAGAGTGCATTGCGTGCACATTACGAGCGCACACGACGCGTATCACGTCTTTTTACCGCCGTCGGACGGCGAGGAATTTCAAGCGATGCGTACCGGCGCCGCTGATCCCACATAAATTTGCATGCGTTTTCAATTATGTCGTCGTTGTCGGTGGAGCGTATAAACGTTCGCATAAACATAGTCTTGCGTTGCGATTAGACGTGTCACCCGGTAACCTTTTCCGTCTGAACACACGTCAGACAGCCTGATCTGTCTCGCGTGAACAATGAGCGTGTGGGTGGTGGCTGCCGATTATCAACCAGAGTCTGGCTCTATCTTTATGTCGATCGTGCGAAACCCGTTACGTCTGATGGCCTTTCTGTAGCGCGATCCTCTTCGTGCGCAACAGCCCGGCATTCTTATGTGATTATATGGTCGGCGAGCGTGATCGAAATTGAGAAATGGTTGTGATTAAATATATCTTCATCGGGCATATCGCGGCCACGGGTTGATTGAGAAGGAGGATATAGAAGGAAGAGGAGGCGGCTTAGACCGTCGCCCATTAATTCTTCCCAGTGTACTTAACCTTTGGCATCCTACGCGCGGCGGTGCTGCGAATTTTTTGGCGGCCGGAAAAGCGTACGCTTAAGCGTGGACATAAATAAAGCGATTTTTCGCCGGGCAACCTGCCGGAGTTCATTGGATGAATTCCGGCCTGACGGGGGTCAAGAGGGTCTTTGCAACGCGTTTGATTGACCTATCGAGAATTTAACGGCGGGATAAACTGCAGCCTGTATGCATTCGATAAGCCGGCGCGTCAGTAAATATCAATACAAATTACAGGTTGCTAACTAACGTGGCCGACGTTCTCGCAGACAAATTATAGTGAGATCGAAATGGGTGGCGCTTTTGGGCAAGCCAATGCAGGAATGTTTCTCGTCCTTTCTTCTTTACACCCTCTTTCTTTTTTCTCTCTCTCTCGCTCTCTCAGTCTTTGTCACTCCTCGCTTTCCTGCATTTCTTCTTACATGGCAAGGTGACGTTAAAAGCTCCTTTGCATGGAGCGGAGCCAATGTTTGGTAGTTCCACGGGTAAGGATATGCCTTGGTCGGCTCTAAGTTAACCTCGAGAGAGCCATTAGCTTAAAACTATTAGCCGACCGTAGACGAAGGTAGAGTGAGAGCAGCGGCGGGTCGGAAAGAAGGGAGCGAACGGGAGAAAGAGAGCAAAGGAACGAGGGTTTTAAAAGTCCCCGGACTTGCGAGATTATGAAAATGGCTGGTCGGTACGGAGTAAAGTGCACCACGTAAATTCGTGCATGTGTGCGGAGCGTACGCGTAGATGGTCGTCTATCGGCAATAGCTTCTACGCGAACGTGGGCGCGAGATGATTTTTCAGCGAAAAGCTGCCGCGCACAGTACTCGATATACGATCTTAAGCCGACCCGTTCAATTAAGCCCGCGCCGATCACCGGTATTTGCATATCAATATGGCCGTGTGCCAAGAAGGCTCGATTTGTCGTGGCTCAATTCGGATTATTAAAAATATGTCGAGGAGCGCGTATGTGTATTGAGAATCGTTCGAACTCGTGCAAAAGGGTTTCACAAGGGTTTTCGCGAATAATACGATCGGCTTAGGCGATAATCAACCTGCTCGCCTGTACATTAACGACCGCCGATGGAACGGAGCGCGCGGTACTTTTCAACAAAATTGCATAAGAGCCTGTTAGAGTGCAATAGCCTCAGCATAAACCGATATGTACGACGTTTTATGCTACTACCGACCGATGGGGAGATGAACTTTGTGCCGCCCTACGTCCTCTTTGAATATTCGCTCTTTGATTATTGGGACCGACCGCGACGTAGAGCCGTCATCGATCACTGAACGTGCTTTATGCCGCTCTTCCGACCCTTTGTCTTTTCCTCCACCTCCTCGTGCTTGCTTATACACATCAGGCAACATCAGGACGCGGGACAGATTTTCTTGCGTGCAAGTATATCTTTTTGTTGGCTGCATAGATTCATACAGCTTTGAACGCTGCGAATAGCGCACGAGCAAATAATGTACCTGGGATATGTGCTGCGGTCTCGTAGCCGTCGATGTCATGTGTACCACGGAAGCCCTGGGCATTTTAAAACTGTCCTCGCCCTCGTTCTGTACCGTTGTCACCTACAACCAAATAAAAAATCAACTGGTCAAGTGCTTTTCAGTGGGAGGAAATGCTTGTGTCACAATTCAATTGGCCTCTATGTTTTTTGGAAGTCACATGCAATCGGCAAATGTTATCAAAAACAGAGTACTGGTCTCTCCTACGAGGGTGCAATTTCCGTAGGAAATTCGACACGCGGCTTTACTTAAGGGGACCAGAAAGGTTTGAAATTTTGAAAAAATCGATTTTTGGTTTTTTACGTAACCAATACATTTTTTTAAGAACATATTGGCGCAAGAAAAACTTCGATATTCGCAAAATTGAGTTTAGGAATGCCAAAAATGTGAGGTCATGCACGGTCACCAGAGTTAATCGCGTTTTTCTCAAAACAGTATTTTCCATTAGTTTTGCCACGATAACTCAAGAATGGTTGAAGATATCGATTTGATTTTTTTTTTTAAATTGAAGATAAATATGTATTCCATAAACTGAACCGATATCTGCATATAAAAATTAATTTTTTTAACATCGTTGTTAACAACAAACAACTTAAATTTGTCAACCTTTTGGATTTTTGGTCGCCATTGCTTCAATTGTGACGTTTTGTCACAGAATTTAGGTTCAGTCTACAGAGAGAAATCTCACCAACCAAATGGCACTAAGAAAATCGGAAAACTCCAATTCGTTCACCCGGAATCCCGGCAAGAAGAAAACAGCGCACGACTCACGCGGTCACTTTCAGATATAAATATTTCCTTTAGTTATTAATATTTTTTACATTTTTAAAGCCTATTTGTTTGTTAAGAATTCGTAGAAAAACCTGCAAAAATCGTTATTCGAATTTCACCCAGTTTTTGGTCGTTGAAAGCTTTCTGGTCCCCTTAAGGATTTTGGGAAAAATATCATATGACATCAAAAAATATTACATTTTCAGCGAAGTGGAACGCTCGTATCACAATTCAATTGGTCCGCATATTTTTTGGAAGTCATATGCAATGAGTAAACGTTATAAAAATGCAGCACTGCTCTTCGCTGCTACAATTTATCGTGAAAGTTCAAGACGCGGCTTTATTTAAGGTATTCAGGAAAAATATCATATCCCAGGTTGACATTATCGTGAAAGCCTCCTTTGTCGCTACCTTTCGCTTTTTCGTATTCCCGTCTCCAATCTGCTGACCATAGGTTTATTAACCTTCCTTTTTTCTTCGCTGAGTGGCGGACCGTCCGTCACTCATTGTTATCTTTTCGTTCACGTCGGAAGTTGCGTGATAAGGAACCGTGAAGCGGCTTTCGAGACCTCGTTGCTGCACAATACTATCCTCAAGACTATCAGATCAGACGCACGTTAGGCTACTCAGCCGAAGGTAACGTGTTCTCGTACCTTTATAACGGAAAAATGATCATCTCCGCAGAATCGCGCCGTAGTTGCCGCATTACTGCATAAATCAATCAATGCGCGCATTGCTTTCCACCAACACGCATGGAAACACCAATCTTTTTCTCAACTGGGCTTTTCTATTTTCCGCCATCCACCTGACGGATGATCGGGATAACTTAACACATAACGGACGGGTCGAATCTGCTGTCTTTCCAGTTTCCGGGCATTTTTCAGCGAAATTAAGTAAACACGAATGTATGAATTTAACGCGTTATAGTTTTATTAAATCAATTATGTTTCTTATAAAATTTTATAACGGTATTTATTAAAAGTTTAGTATTTTTTAAGCGTATGGTATGCTGTAAAACATTCACCTTCATGAAGTGGAACCTGACAAAAATGACAAACAATCTAATTTCGTTCCATTTTCCTTTCGAGCTGCAGACTTTGCACGCTTTTTAGGGATATTTTTTCCTTTGGTTCAACAATTTGCCTAAGGGTGTGCTGCCTTATGTTTCCTGACAATCTACCTTCTAGATCCACTCTTAGAGTTTTTCTTGTTGGTTGAATATTAGTACCAGTTTCCTCAGAATCAAAATCATTTATTTGTTGATCGGTAATCAAGATCCTTGTTACTTCTTTCAGAAAAATACTATAACTTATACGTGTGTTTCTGTTTAATTTCTTATAAGTTACTAAGGAATTGAAGGAAACGCAATTAAATAGAAACAAACCACTCTATTCGGCCATTTTCTACTTTTCCCCGTAATACCGCAATATGAGAGGTACTGATCGGCCCTATCTACATCTTTCATATATTTATTAGAGTCGTCCGCAGAAAACTCTTTCCTGCTTGCCATTTTTATGGTTATAAAATTATTTAGAAATATTTCCTAAAATCAAAACAACACCGTAGGATCAGCAGGCAGTAGTGCTATAAATACAATAATAGTTATGGAAATATATAGTTACACACTATATATATATATAGTTATAATATAGTTATAAAAACCCTAATGCAATATACTAAAAATTCATGCACAATCGTAGACCTATGTGGCCTGTCCTAGGAAGCCACAATTGAAAATTACGGGGTCCATCCGTTAAGTGTTAAGAATGACACTTTCGACGAAGAGTCCGTCAGCCAAGAGCGAGTGGAAGTGTATACTTAGACTTAGACCTAGCGCACCGTTCGATCCAACGAGACTTGCAGGCAGAGCTTGTACGTGTACGCTCCATGCCTTTCGTGATATCCATCGAGTATCGGAATGAATTATGCTAACAGTCCTTTGTCGTCCCTCGTCCCGTTCGCACCTTTCGTGATTTACGATAGACTGGTTTTGCTTGACAAAATTTCGCGGCAGCATGCTGCTGGCGATCGCTGGACGGACTCTGCGAACGTGTACATGCATGCTGCTCAACGGTTAGGAGGAAATCATAGACAAACTACCCTGTTACAGCGGTTGAACGAGTGGCTTCCTGTACTGCGAAAATGATCTTAAACGACTGTATTATTCGTTGCACCGGCATTGCCCCTAATCGATACTATTATCTAAACCGTATTGATCCTGCTACAGTCATGATAGCTGCGTAAAGAACTCGCCGTGCAGATGTACGACTTAAGTAGAACGCCATAACTCCGCGAAGATCGCCAAGTTTCGGCATCACTTAGTTGTAATAAGGCCTTTTATCTTCGAAATTCGGCCGATAGACGTGCGCCAAATTGGTACATGGCGATACATGCTCGAACATCAGCGAAAATCGATGAAGGCGCGCAAAGTGATAGCAGTCCGGATCGAATGTTCATGACTTAACGCGACCTTTGATTACTCATGCGAAGTATTGATTACTCCCGACTCTCCCACTACCGCCCACAGTCTCATTCCCTCGTTCAGTCATTGCTCTCCGCTCGTGTCATTTTCTTCCTGGTTCCCATCTTTGTCTTCGATCCCGCATCTGACTATTTTCCGCCCCCTCACCCACGCGCATAATTAACTACGTTAGTCGTTTTTCTATTGTCTCATCCTTCCTGCCTTTCGTTTTGCAAGGGAGTCACATATAGACGCAACGACACACGACAGCGAAAAAGCTGATTTTCAATAACCGACAAGATAGCAGATAAGCTCTATCGGACACCCCCAGATGCGATCCCTCACGTTTTCTTCCATCGAGCCTCTTCCGCAGGATTTATGTCCTAAAAGTGTTGCGCACCGGGCCCACCCTGTCCTCCTCCCGTGCCCCGCTAAATCGCAGTGAAATCAATAGGTCTCTTTTTCTCGAAAGCGCCGAGGAATTCTCTGAGCAGGGCCGCACAAATTCCCCTTCGTTTTTCCGTGTTATCTATTGGCTGCGCGCTGCAGCGCGGTGTCTATATATTTGTTTTTCCATTTAGCTCACCTGGTGACATTTTTCAATGGCAATATTTGCATGCCGGGAACGTTGCGTGGGAGACATGAAGCCAGCGTCGGTTGATGATATTGTTCATTACGATACGTTGTAAGCCGCGTGCCGGAATATGAGTATATAATATATTTATAATGCAATATAATTTGCACGTATATATACACATATACGTATAATACAATTATATACGTATATATATATTATAAATTATAAATATATTATATATTCACATCACATATATATCGCTAATATCTCTAGGATCTTTGATTGTTCTTTAAATTGCAAATAACGGTAATTTTTTATACTATTTTATACTTTATACTATTACATATTTTCTATACTATTAAAATTTTTTAACCGTAACTTCAAACTTTTAGGACAAACAAACGCCTTATAAACAAGGGCGAGTTAAAAAAATGAACTACGTAAACTGAATGTGAGAAATACAATAAAGACTACTTCATATTGGCAGTGTAAATAGAATTTTGGTGCGTACTTCAGTAAAAAAATTAATTATTAAATGAGGTGATTATCCACAACCTTTCAATTCGACATTTCGACACTTTGACAGTGTGATCGTCAGAAGATACTCTTTGTTTATTCAACTACATTGAAAAAAACGTAGAAAATGTAAATAATGTATGTTGTAAGTTATGTTTTAAATGATAAGTGTTTGCAAAGAATATTGAATACGCTGTTACGCGTGTAATAATTCTATGGCGAGATTTAGTAAGAAAACGTAGTTCTAGTGTGAAAAGTGTCTATGCCGGGAGTTAAGATGGGATTGCACGACGTTTTGAGTCCGTACCATCGGTCTTGCAGTTGTCAGGAAAACAGAGCTTGATTTCTGATTTTTGCCAGTAAGAAGACCTTTCCGCCGCGCCGAAGATAGATCGCGTATGAACACGGAAGGCAGATAAACAAACGCGGTGGAGCGTAATTGCAAATTGTCAGAGCCGCGAGCCACGGTACGTGCCGGTCCGCACACAGATGCGGATTTTAATTGTAGTACCAAGACAAGCGCGGGCTCGTAAAGGCGAAGCTTACGCAAATTTAAGTTTCTCATGAGTATTTGCTGGTCGGGCGTGGCCGTGAAATCTATAAACGTCGGTGTTGCGGTAATTACACGATAGTAACGTTTTTAACACTTTGCGGACCGAACATTCTATCGCTAATCGTACCCAGTGGCCGGGTATTTTTTGCGTCAAATGTCTTTAAATTAGTGATGATTTGTTAGTAGTTAACACGTTGACTGCCATGGTGGTCATCGGTGACCGGTGCAAAAGATTGTACTCAAAATGCAAAAAATTCGCAATGAATCCTATTTGCAATTTTGTAAAAGCAATTGATATTGGAACGGCGCTTCAATACTTTGGCTTCTAACAACTGTGCATTACTTTCATTTTGTACGATTTAATCATACTCTGCAGTATTTTATCGCATCGCGGTTCCAACATAGCAAGAAACGCTTGGCAGTCAAAGTGTTAAACTGTCCACAACTATTTCTGTAATATTGCTAATCATTTTGTCGCTATCCATATTTCAGAGCTCAAATAATTAATTCACAATACAAATTACGAAAAACTGCGGCTGACAATCACGTAGCAACTGTGTGATATCTCGTCACCTGCCTCGAACGACAGAATACGCAAGACGATATATCTCGTCAATGGCCCCGAATGGCGAAATAGCAATGACGAGATATCTCGTCATCCGTCCGCAATGTGTTAACAACATTCTTGCAAACCTTTGCCTGACAATGACGATAGTTCGTCTGGTAAAATTCTGCCGCATTGCATCGCGGTGGTGAACTAAGGTGCAGTTATATGCAAGAGTAACGGCGACGTTTTTTTAACATTTCTTATCAGAAGACTTGAGAGAAATCGGACAAACGGTGAGAGGGCGGTGGTGTAAGATCGATTATCGTGGTGGATGTCATGAAGCGGGACATGACCGCCTGACTTTTAATTTTCCGAGCAGGTTTTCTCGACGAGCTCGTTACGAGCTTTACGAGGAGAACTTCCGAGAAAGGGATTTCATTAGTAAAGGGTTGCGGGCCTCTGAAGAGAGCGCGGAAGGTATCATTCTTGCGGTTGCCTCGTTCACTAGACGTCATCTGTCGTCTCGACTTTCGTTGTTGTAGGTGGCTGGGTTCATCCGCTTCTTAAAATAGCAAGCCCGTCGGGTGATAGGAAAATTGCGCTGACATTTGGAAGAACACATCAAACCCGAAATAGTTGTTGGCTCAACTCAGAGTAATGACACATTTGCAATAATTTTGCAGGTATCGTGTTATTAATGTAATTAGTACTGCACCGAAGGTTGTAGAGAAAATCTTTTGGTGGCTTGGTTTTTACACACCAAATAATATTAACACTTTGACTGCCATGGTGGTCACCGGTGACCGGCACAAAAGATTTTACTAGAAATGCAAAAAATTCGCAATAAATCCTATTTGCCATCTTGTAAGAGCAATTGATATTGGAACGATGCTTCAATACTTTGGTTTCTGACAACTCTGTGTTATTTTTATTTTGCACGATTTAATCATGCTCTGCAGTATTTTCTCGCATCGCGGTTCTAACATAGCAAAATACGCTTGGCAGTCAAAGTGTTAACGCAAACAACAAATCACGTGCAGGAACGGCGCGTGGTCGGCTTATTGCATTGTGTATACTTATTTGAGCTACTGACGGTACCAATTTTGTGGGTGAAATCATACATGTACTGTGACCACAACCAAAACTGATCTTAATTTGTGGTCTATGTTAGTATTATTAACACTTTGACTGCCGTGATGGTCACCGCTGACCAGCGCAAGATATTTTACTGAAGATCCAAATATTCGCAATGGGTAGCAGTAATTATTTTATAAATGCAGTTATTGTTAGAATAGTGATGCGATTCTTTGGTCTCCAATACCTGCAGATTATTTACATTTTGCATAATTCAGTGGAATACTGTAGTATTTCATAGCATCGTTATTCTAAAACAACAAAATACGCACGGCAATCGACGTGTTAAGACGCATGAATCCATGATCGCCCACAAATGATCGTCGTTTTGTGGTATGTGATGTGATTATAAATGTTTGTCGTTGTCATTATGAAAAAAGGATTACCGGCAAGTAAACACCGTTTGTTAGTTCAATACAGTTAATAATACGATTAATTCTTCTAGTGTGTTCGATGGATAATCAGTAACTGTGGTGCTGTTGTTCGTTATCACAATTGTACGGCCCAATAAATATGCCAACTTAATACTGCGTGTAAATAAAACAACCACGATCGATAATAGTTTCACAAAATAAGCCGATGCCTTGGAAATAATGGCGTACGATCACCAGTCAATTTTGCTTAGTCAATTTTTCTAGTGACCGTATGGATTTGTCACTGTTTCCAATGTATCGATTTATTCTGCTACTTCCAGGAAACGGTAAAAACATTTAATATATATTTCAATAGAGAACAGTATATTCCGTGTACAATTTAAATACTTTAACACTAAAGTGGCCTATCTGCGTTAAGCTTAAATCGACCGTTACGCCAATCGCAACTGAAGCAATTGATCGTCCACATCTTTCGTGCATTTGTTAACCGTTCCGGCAGCACATGCACCAGCAAGATACTATTCGCTATAAAGTCTAATCCAAACTCGCGAACTCGGAAGTTTCTCCTTTATTTCGTTGCAGCCTTATTTCTCACCCCGAAACTTGGCACCGTTTGTCTTCCCTAGCTCTACCGTTCTTAGCCTCTCGCCCCCCTGCCCCTGGATACTTAGCACTGAAATTCGAAAGATACCGCGATACTTCTGAGACGATCAATCGGGCCACGTGTGTAAGATCCAGCATCCCAGTGGAGTTTCTCCGTGAAAAGTTTTTCCATCGCGGCGCTTTCCTTCGAAATTAATCAGCCGACGCTTCCGGATAAGCTTCGTGCTTCCCTGCAGTGGACTACCAATTGCGCGATTGACCATGTAAGACGCGCTGCTTCTCTATCCAAGTTACATCGCGGATTAGAGTTTTTATTTGAAAAATCCTTCGGCTAACGTAGAGAACGTAATACAGTTCCTGTGAGCAATGCATTTTGTAGTGGATACACTGTGTCGACGTAGGACCGTGAACGTATCACCAGAGGGCTGAGATTAGAAAGCAAAAGGCGCGAAACGTGCCAGCATATTCGTGTATTTACGTCCCTCTTGCGCGCTGCTTCTCTCTCTTGTTCAGTGAATTTGTTCTATTACCTTTATCTTCGTAAACAAGACGCGCAAAAACACGGTTTTGCTCGCGCATCTTTTTCACTCGTGCGTGCATAGTTGGGGTTTTTCGGGAGAAGCGATTTTACAAGCGTCTTCGTTTGTATACGTCATTAATTTAGTGCAGAAATATTTGGTTCTTCGCCGCACTGCGCATTCGTTTCGCACGAAGAACATTGCACAGCGGCATAGTTAAAGTGAAAATCGCGAAACCTAATGCAGGTATATGGGAATTCGCTATACGGAAAATTGGACATTGTAATCATACCGATTAATACGTTGACCACCATGGTCATCGGTAACCGGCGCAAAAGGTCGCACGAAAAATTCAAAAAATACCCAATCGGTAGCATTTATAATTTTGTAAATGCAATTAATATTAAGTAGTGATTCGATTCTTTGGTCTCCGATACCTTCGCATTATTTTCATTTTGCACAATTCAATTATAGTCTGTAGTACTTCAACACGTTGCGGTTTCAATATAGTCAAATACATATGGCAGTCAACGTGTTAAACGCTTTTAAGCGTCAACAGTACCGTCTTGACAATATAAATTGAATGCATAAAGTCACTTATTGTAATATTCAAGCGATAGGAATTGAGCATCTATTATTACCGAATTTTCTTTCAACATCTATTTTCTATCAACATGTTTCGAAACTGTGGATTTGCTATCATGAGTGACTGTTTCCACGTGTTACCGGTACGTATCACGTTCTGACTAGGAGTACATGCAGAACAGTAGCTATCTATTGATATATATAGTATAGTAGCTATTATTGTGTTCTTTTTCACTTTCATCACGCTGTATTACGTTACACTGTAGCTGATGATTGGTTTCTTATTAACTGTCGTGATGTGGGTACCATAGGGTTCCGGAACAGCAGTTAAAGAAAATTTGGCAATAACAGGTACCGCAACCAAGCAGAACTACATTATTTCCAAACCATTAAAACAGCATAATAGCATAGAAACATAAAGGCACCGTTGCACGGGAAGCAACGCGCATCGTGTCGAGGGTGAAAATAAACAGACACGCACGATACACCGTCGCACATCGAATAGCGCATAACGCACCCACTGATGTGGCAGATTTAGCGGGTGGCGGGAGATGGCGGGGCCAGGGGTAATAATGAAATGCAGCCTACACCCTGTGCTTTACGTTTTACTAGGCCCACCGTCACCCCACCCTTCGCAGCTTCCGTTGCGCATTCGGGTCAAGTGGCTATGAATATCTGTATCCAGTTGTGGCCGCCTAAAGCAACCGCTCAACTCGCGCGCCACATTCCGTGCCTGGCGTTTGCCTTTATCTACGACGGTGGACAGTCTTTTTTCACGTGAGTTCCCACCGAAAAAATTACCGGCGCTCGACTCCCCGTGGCGCGCGAGATTTTTCTCAGGAACACCTTCGAGCTGGACATATTGTCGGTGCACTAGATCGTACCGCAGCGCGTCTATCTATTTTACCCGGAATCACCGTCAATCTCGGATTTATCGCTCGGTCTCTCTGAATTCTATTACAGTCGTCTCTGCAAATCGCATGGCGATTTGCATCGTTCACGTGGCACGGTGTCGCGTTCGGCGGGAATCTCTCTGTCGCTTTCTCTGTCCTTTTCTCTGTCCTTTTCTCTTTCTTCCTGCCTCCCGTTCCACTGAAAGGCTCATCGGTCCCGATCCCTCGATAGTGTCTGGCTTTGATGTGGACTGCTAAGGAGGCGAAAGAAAGAGCCGGAGATACTTGCTGTCTCGTTCTGGTAATAAATTCCGGGGTATTATGAATCACCGTCGAGAAAAATCGATGCTCGTGGGTACATTTACTCCGTAATCCTCGAGATGCACGTGCACTCGAGCTTGAACTTGGTACGTAATGACAGGAACTCGGCGTAAGTCACGATCCGGCAATACAAGGTGCCCTCACTTTGGCCGGGTCGGTCCGCCGAGCGCGTGTTTTTTTCTCATTTCTCCTTGTCACAGTGCCGCACAAATGATTAAACGCTAGACGGACGCGGATTGTACGGTGGAAGGTAATTTTTCAGGTTCCGTCCGCTGAAAAGTAGCTTGCCTTCGTAATTCGCCGGGCTTGCGGATACACCGCCATAGTGTCGCAATGCAATTTTTATTTATTGACGACAGTACTGGCGAGATATGCAGCGCAATAATCAGCCAGACGCTGAGAGCGCGTCGTTTGTTACACTCGATCACGCAGTCGATTTATAAGTATTTTGCCGGTCGAAGAAACGCCTACGACGTACGGGCGGGTTTGTTCTGTCTGCAAATGTAATTGCGCTACCAGGTAATTTGTCCTGCCTCAGCCGTGTTTCTCTATCTCCCTCAATAATCTCTTTATCGACCTGTCGGAACGCGATTAATCACGCGCGTGTATCCCTCTGCACGGACGAGCAATTATCGTCGTCGGCGAGGATGTCCGCCATTAAACTCCGAGAGGGACACGATCGTATGCCTTCCGATTCGTCTCCGACTGGCCTTTCGCCGACCGTTTGCCGTCTTCGCTTCGCGCCTTTGCATCGTTTCAGAGATTTGACTACTCGCAGTAGACCGCGATAAGGTTCCTCGACGAACGTCATGAAACGAGCGGTCAAGGTGGCAAAGTGGGATCCAGGGACAGGGAGAGGGAAATTTCGATACGTAGCCATCCCTCGGGCACTATAATTGCTCGTCTGCCTACCTACCGCAGTTTCGACCAAAAGCAAACGACGCCGCGCAGACACTTCGCTTCCCAGCTTATTTCTCTACCGATTTATCGTTAGGTTCGATCCAGTTCGTCCCTTGCACTGTTGTCAATAATGTAAGAAATACTTGACAACGTCAAGCGTTTGACGATGATAGTTCTAGAGTAATTGAAAGGCATGGCGAATATTTGATGAAATTTGCAAAAAGAAACTATACTTCACTGCCCGCATTATTTTCACATCGATTTATTGTCAAGTTTGATTTAATTTGTCCCCTGGATTGCTACTAAATGCGCAGACATAATGTAATAATCAGGAGCGTTTGCTGATGGCAGTGCCATTCCAACAGAATGCAGCGACGAAAATTTGATGTAATTGAATAGTTATGTGTAGGAAAAGAAAAATGGCGTCGGCATGACACTTTGCTAGCCAAATTATTTTTCCACCGACTTATCATCAGACCTGATTTAATTGCGAAAACGCGGAAAATACTTAGCAATATCAAGTGTTAGATAATGACAGATTCATTCCAGTGGAAGCGCAGGATAATATTTGACGTAAATAAATAATGAAATTTATTTTAAAAAAATGATACTGTTATGATAGTTCGCTACCCAATTTATTTCTCCATCGATTTATCATTAGAGTTGATACAATAGGTTCCCTGAATTATTGCTAAAAGCGTAGAAATTTCTTAGTAATGTCAATATCATTCCAGCGAATGCGCACAGATTTATTATTTTCCCAGAATAGTTATTTTATTTTATACGAATGCCTAGACTTTCAAGAAAAATTAAAATTAAATCTTAGTCAAATTTGCTTATTTACTTTCAAGAGAATTTATTTTCAAGAGAATAACGAATTTTATAGCACACTTTAACTATAATTATCGTTTATTACTAAAAAAAAAACAGTCAATTTTCTATATGACAATAATTTTTCCTATATTAAGTTTTCTTCAAATTCATTATTGTGTTCTTAAGAATTTCATCAAGGGAATATCTCGAGGTCATATAAAGTGAATAATAATAAGAAGAAACTCACGGAAAACAACCGACTTCGTCTCGACGCTTTACTCCTCAACTTAATTTTCCACTGATTTACCGTCATGCCCGATTTATTTGTTTCCCGGCATTATTACCAAATACGTCGAAGCCACGCAGTAATATCGGGTATTTAACGATGCCACTACCCTTTCAGCGGCAGCACACGAATATTTGATGTAATGAAATAACGAGACAAAAACCGGAACTCCGAAACGGATTTTGTTCCGACACTTTGCTACCCAATTTATTTTTCCACCGATTCGTCAAACCCGATTTAATTGATCCCTTGCATTGTTACCAACCGCATGCAGACGACACTACCATTCCAGCGGCAGTTCCTGAATATTCGCTTTAAATAAACAACGAAGCTTATTGCCCCGCAGCTTTTATATTTCTCGCGACTCCCGACCGCTTTTGTTTCCACGCCAGAAAGGAAACCGCAGGCTGTCGAAACGCAAGCTAAGAATATCTGACTGGCACGTGCCATCTTCTTGTACTCTCCTGTAGACAGCTGTAACCGATAATTGGATCGACCAATGCCGAAATCGCACGGCAACAGAAGCTGTGAATCTTCTGTTCCATTCCCTAAAGAGTTTGTCTACTTCCTTCCCGTAACACGCCGAAAGATTAGCACTTTTAGTGCGTAATATTTAACTCAATCCTGTTGCGAGTCCGCGTGTGCTTAGGACTGGTTTGAAGGCGCAAGACTGCGCGGACGACTGCCATCGGGAGTGTCGGAAAGAGAAGAAGGACGACGTTCGAGGAGAGGGCCGCAAAGCAGGAAAGAGAATTATCCGTCCACGTGGCTCGTGATCCATGAATAAACGGCTTGGTCGTTCTTGTGGATGCTGCTTTAGTGACGCGGCTCTCCTGATAAGTAATCGCGCGTCCTCCCGAGAAAGACTTACACGTTGCGAGAGGCTTTGCGCGTTGTTTTTGCTCGTCTGCCTCGCCTATCGGTGTATCGGACGGGCGTCATACGTGTATCTAATTTGGGATGGTGCCCGGTGCCGTATTTTACTAGATTTCGTGCTTGCGCTGGTCTCTTAATCTCTTGTACGTTGACCGGTTCGTGCTTAAAGCACTGTCGAGGATGCCCGCCGCAACAATCTCGGTAAACCTGATCTATAGGCGATCGTCCCAGCTCCGGGTTAGTTGTGAACAAAAAAAGCTGTACGTAAGCTCGTTTCACACCCATACGTTGAATATTCAACGAAGGGACAACGCCGAATTATTAATGTGAGGTGAGCGACGATTACTCGTTTCTTTCGGTCGATGCTATTTTGGCGCACGAATTAACAGGTTTTAATAAACAGCGGACTTGTGCTGGTGGTACAGCGTACGAAGGATGAGCGAAAGTAACTGATAGGTGTGTTTGTGTCGAGCGGGAAAGAATCGAAATTGGGTGGACAGTTTGGTAATTTTCTGTCACTTCAGACGTGTGTTCATGGAGGCCAATTTGTATTGAAGGTAGATTACTGGCAATTCGCTAAATTTTGAATAGTTCTACAGAAACAGCCTTTCGCCGTTTATTTCATATGAAAGTAAGTCTAAAGAGCTCTGAGAAGCATTATATGCGTTAAAAATTTGGGTTCGTAGTTTCAGTGCTACAAGTCCTCACAGAAGTAGAAATAAGAATAGAAATAGAAATAGAAATAGAAAATATCTTAATGGGTATTCTTGCCAGTTTCGTAACAAACTGAAGGCTTAAAACACATGTGTTCGAATATGAAGATATTACATAACGATACGAAGAAACTCAGAATCTCACAAACACCGATGTAAAATGTACAATAGCTGAGGAGATATATAAGCGATTATGTACAACTGATACCAAACACATCTGAACTGGAAATTAAAAATGAAAGTATCGAATGACCTGCAGTTTTGGGAGATAAATGTTTCATAAAAAAATAGATTTGTAAAAACACAAGCAGTACCCTAAAATCTACAAAAGCTCAAAAGATATAACTAGAAATAAATGACAAGGGCGTGAAACTGTTATCACGAGTCCTTTGACTTTTATTATACGACCCCCAAAAATGCGAGACTATCGATTGACTTGCATTTTTGGATATAAAGAAAACAGTAAAAAAACGACCTGGAGAAAAGCAAATTGCATTCCAGAATTTACAGTGTCTCACAAGATATAATCGCGATTAAATAAAACGAACGTCAATACTATTGCCATGTACCTATTGACTTTTACTGTACGTTAACCCGTTGACTGCCAAGCGTATTTTGCTATGTTAGAACCGCGATGCGATGAAATACTGCAGAGTATGATTAAATCGTGCAAAATAAAGGTAACACAGAGTTGTTAGAAGCCAAAGCATTGAAACACCGTTCCAATATCAATTGCTTCTGCAAGATTACAAATAGGCGTCATTGTGAATTTTTGGAGTTTTTAGTAAAATCTTTTTCACCGGTCACCGGTGACCACCGTGGCAGTCAACGTGTTAAGGGGACCAGAAAGGTTTGAAGTTTCAAAAATATCGATTTTTTTTTTTTTTTACATAATCGGTTAGTACCATTTTTTAAGAACATATTGGCGCAAGAAAAACTTCGATATTCGCAAAATTGAGTTCAGGAAAGCCAAAAATGTGAGGTCATGCACGATTGCCAGAGTAGCCGTAATCCTGTTCCCAAACTTTAATCGCGTTTTTCTCAAAACAGTATTTTCAATTACTTTTGGCGCGATAACTCAAGAATGGTTGAAGATATCAATTTGATTTTTGTTTAAATTGATGATGAATATGTATTCCATAAACTGAACAGATGTCTGCATATAAAAATTAATTTTTTAATATTGTTTTTAACAACAAACAACTTAAATTTGTCAACTTTTTGGATTTTTGGTCGCTATTGCTTCAATTGTGACGTTTTGTCACATAATTTAGGTTCAGTCTACAGAAAGAAATCTCACCATCCAAATGGCGCTAAGAAAATCGGAAAACTCCAACTCGTTCACCCGGAATCCCGGGCAAGAAGAAAACAGCGCACGACTCACGTGGTTACCTTCACATATAAATATTTCCTTTAATTATTAATATTTTTTAAATTTTTTAAAGCTTAATTTGAGAATGCAAAAAAAAAACCCGCAAAAAAGAAAATTTGTGTATGTTTATTCGTTCGTCCACAATCGTTATTCGAGTTTCACCCAGTTTTGAGTCGTTGAAAGCTTTCTGGTCCCCTTAAGCGCAAATAGCCTGTTTCTTGAAGTGGTACGTTGACCGTCTCCTGTTGTCCATACGACGTCGACAGTTCGCTGTGTACGAGACTTAAGGTGGCGTGACTGTTAATTCACGCTTTCGTCTCGCAGTTCGTGGACGACATTGGGGCATCGCCCACGGCAGGCGATGTAATGCGATCTGCGTACCAACATATAATTGCTCTGTCAAATGGGCAGCAGGTAGATATCCGGCGCACCCTTTCTGTTACTTCCTTTCAGCTGCATTTTCAGGGCTGTACAGCGACACACGTCGTACAGAGACGAGGAGAAAACGAGCGCGGCCCGAAGTCAGAACTGTCGATTTGTCGACCCCTTGTTTCCGCTCGCATCGGTGTGTCGTGTCGACACCTCGTGACCTTAGGCATCGAGCACTGCATCCTGCACGTCCGTATCGCTTCTGTATCGCATCGGAATTATGTCGCTCACACGTATTGCGTTCGACAATAATTTGATCATATTTTAAGATAAAACGGATCGTCGATTGATTTCCGATGCTCGGTAAAAAAATATTATTGACAACGCCATGTTCCGTAATTGTACGTTGTGTATTCTGCACGTGCAAAAAAGAAGGAAGCGGCGCACGAGAGGTCTACTTAACCCTTTTGGGACGAACAACACGGCATGTGTGTCGTGTAGTACCTCTCATGATTGGTCGACGATTCAGGCTATGGAGTATATACAGATCAATATTAACAATCCATTATCAGACAACAATGAAAAAAGTGATACAAGTAGAGGTGTAAAGTTTAGAATATCGTACATAAGAAATATATTTGTTATTGATTTTGCTTTCAATGGTCAGTAGTTTTTAAGGAAATTGCATAAAACAATGCCCATGCACATCACAGTCTTCTTATAACGTCGCGTATAACTTCAAGCAGCAATGTGCTTCAATATTGCAAAGTGAATGCGGTGTCTAAAGGTTCAAGTTTCTTTTTACTGTGACCTTTTCTCAACCCCATTCTTCTTTAACACGTTGATTGCCACGGTGGTCACCGGTGACCGGCGCAAAAGATTTGACTAAAAATGAACAAATTCGCAATGAAGTCTATTTGCAATCTTGTAAAAGCAATTGATATTGAAACGGTGCTTCAATACTTTGGCGTCTAACAACTCTGCGTTACCTTCATTTTGCACGATTTAATCATACTCTGCAGTATTTCATCGCATCGCGGCTCTAACATAGCAAAATCTGCTTGGCAGTGAAAAAATGAAAATACGAAAACATTGTTTCGCTTGGAACTTGCTTGAATTAAATTAGAAAATTACACAAACGCACTGTCAATTATATCGGAGGATTTGCTGACGTATCAAATAATTAAGTATTTAGGTATCAACACAAGCTGAATGTTCATGTTTTCATTGATTAAAGTCACTCAGTTTTGACCATAGTATAAGAGAAATGTGTCTTCAAAGAATAGGATTGGAAAGAAAAGTTCTAGTCACGAGAATTTAAACATACATCTTGTCTCCTGAGCAACATTGCTGCTTGAAATGAAATGTCACATTATAGGAAGAACATACACATGTAGCTCATTTCATACAATTTGCTTAAAAAGTACTGACTACTGGAAGCACATTTTGGGGTTTTACAGGTCTTGAGGGCTACAACAACATATGAGGTTCATAGTTAAAATCTCGTTGAAACCGTCATTCTTGCGAGACGAGCTGTACGTGTGTATCGAGCGAATCCACGATAATCGCGGAAACTGTAGCGAACCGTTAATTTTACCGAGGATCGCGGGGCTCTAGGCAATCGGCTTGGAATTTCGGCGATGGTTAGGATACTTCCAGTTCGGTGCATGACGTTCAGCAGAGCGAGACGTTTAAAAATAAACTGCACGGCCTCGACGCTTCTAACGACTGATCGGCGCATTTCGCAAACGGCCAAGTTGACCGCTTCAAATTGAATCGTGTGTTATCGAGGAGCGCCGCTCTCACCGATGGCCTCCTATCAACGTGTCCAGGAAATGGACCGACTCACACAATTATCGGCCCGGCGTGATGTTGTTGACCGTTTTTTTAACCTCGCCACCGCGATTCAACCCTCTGACGGCGATGACTTCCGCCCTTTTGTTGTTCCGGAACGTTTGTACGAACAATACCGGAAAAATAAGCTCGTATCGTCTCGTCTTCTACTCTAGATATTTCGTGGCCCGAGGCAATGGGTTCGCATGAAATATACACTGCGCCGTATACGTCAAGTGCATTTTGCCTCGGCATTGTTTTAGACCAATTTTTCCTTAAGCACAAAGCCAGAAGCCCGCGCACAACCGACGCGCAAAGAAAATGTTCGAGCGCAGAGATTAACGGTCATGAATTCCGCTCACCGTGAATCGGTAAACAGTGTTTTACCGCGGGCCGAATCTGTTGAACATTCGAAAATCGTGTAGACGATCCTTCTTTCGTTTCGTGCGAGCAAATATTTGCGGGGCGCGCCCACTTTCCTCCTGCAACCGCATCCTCTCTCGCCTTTTCTCCTTACTCACTCTTCACCTTTCTCTCCCTTCGTTCCCGCTACCCACTTCAGCGTCTTACTGCTCGCCAGCGTGTTTTCGCAAAAATCAAATTGTGATATCGTCGTTTGCGTGGATTCCCGACCACAAGCCAGCGATCCCTAAGATCTCAGCGTGAATGCACTGAATTACTCTCAAGTGCACTGCCAAAAGCAGAGCGCATCTACCTACGGCTGGCGGTACAAGCCCTTCCGGTTCGGAAGTCACGGCTATTTACAAGCAGAATTAGCTACGTTCGCGGTTCAAACCGCAGGAGCTGTGGACCTCTTACCTTGTGGTTCATTCGACCGACAAGCAGTCTACCGTAATTTCGGTTCCTCGTGCAAATAAGGTAACACTACCTGGCGCGATGTGAGAAATTGCGGTGCGAAAAGATGAGACACTTCCGAGCGAAAAGACATACGGGCGATGACAGAAAGATAATACACGGTCCTAACATATTGTCGACCGATGTGGGATCGTCCCATTTTGGTTTCATTTCATGCATTTTTTGTAACTTTTCTTTTCTATAACACTTTGACTGCCAAGCGTATTTTGCTATGTTAGAACCGCGATGCGATGAAATACGGCAGAGTATGATTAAATCGTGCAAAATGAAGGTAACACAGAGTTGTTAGAAGCTAAAGTATTGAAGTTCCAATATCAATTGCTTTTACAAGATTGCAAATTTGCTTTATTGCGAATTTTTTGCATTTTTAGTAAAAACTTATGCACCGGTCACTGGTGACCACCGTGACAATCAACGTGTTAAATGTAGAATCTCAAGTACAGGGTCTTCTAATTGGCGAGCAAAGGTCACTTATGATCCTCAATTATTATATTGTGGTATCATAGGTGACAAGTTGAATTGTGTTGTTTGGTTCCGTAGTAGTCAGTTAACAATGAAACGTAAAGACGATAAGACATAAAGACAAAAAGGCAAAACGACGAAACGACAAAAGATTAGGAAATAAGATTAAAGTGTCTTGATTGTGTGTTTATTGTTTATAAATATTATACTCTCTAGTTTCACGTATTTAAATTCTACATAAATGAAATATCAAATGCCGGTTTATTATTTGAAACTAGTTACACTATTATAATCAATTCAACCTCAATTGCAACCGCGTGAAACGATAATCCTTCTTTTCGTTGAAAGTATTTCCGCCTCTCCGTGTAAAATCTGTTCCCTCTACATCTTTCGAAATCGGTGATTTCCTTCTCAAGTTGAGGGTGCTTAAGCCCGTGATGGTCTCTAGTCTTCGTTCGCGAAATATGCATGGCAGACACTACATGCGAGGCTATGTGTTAGCGGCGCGCACTTACGGACATTGAATGAATCAATATCACTCTCGTGTCAATCTTCGTCTCGATAATACGCAACTCCACGCCCGTTTGTGGCGTGCTGCCGTTTACGCACCAACGGAAGTCATTCACTGAGTCGTCGGTAGACGGGACATTCTAAATGTGGAACGGCCAGCGGCATGTCGACGCAAAGAAGCAATTGCGGTCCGGCCAATCGAACGGGCCGAACAGTCCAAAAGTGGACCGGCCGTCTGTTAATCGCGTCTCGCCGCGCAACAGGAATTAATCGGCATCGCGCGTCGTTTTATCCAGTCGACATCGGCCTCCAGTATCGACGGCGACATGCTACAGTCGGGCGTAAAGTTTTCAATGGCGGTGCTCCAGCGGTAATCGCACTTTTGGTTCCATCTATTCAGCGTCGCATACGTCTCCACCCGCCAGCCAGGTTCGTGCACGTATATGAACGTACATGCAATGTGCATGACGCCGTTCGTACAATCGCGACTTCCAAATGGCAGTGGCACTTCTGCGCTAAACCTGAATGTAGGCTCCATTGTTCTACGAGTGTTTTAAAGTATACGTTCGAACTCTGACATTGAAGCCAGAGCGCCGGGAGAGTTTGAGAGCGACAGACGATGGTGCTCAGAGACTGCTCAAATTCTCGTTTTCGCCTGGCGTCGCTCGTTCTGACACATTCACGACGAAACGAACGCATCAACTTGCGAAAGGGGTTTCGCGATGGTACGTGACGCACACGGCGCATCGGAGTGTCTAAAAGCACGGCTCCGCAGATATTTCAGCAGATTTCGATGACAAAGACCGAGCACGCGCTTTATTGGGACGTGTCCATCGAAGGACCTTCGGGAGAACCGCTGTGCTCTAGATATGTATATATATGTATATGCATTCGATGTATTCAAAAGTGCAACCCTTTCATTAGCGTGTAGGCCACGCGCTCTATTATGCCTAACAAAACATCCGATTCCATTGTCGTACGTCGAACAATAAGCCCCACAGTCACGTGTTCCACTTTCGATTATTATTCCCAAAGTGTGCATAAAATTGGCAAATTGCAAGCGCGATCTCCGTCCCGGCCGTTCCGCTTACGCAGTCTTGGGGTGTTAAGGCGAATAAGTCGCAGCTCGAAATTCTTGGCGCCATCCTGAAGTATTCTCGCCGAGACGTTTAGTCGGACACGAAGGTGCGGAAAGGATCTATCGATGATGAATATTGATGCGGCAAGCCCAAGACGCAGGGGACTTTAAAGTGGAATGTGATCTTTGGGCGAGTTCGATTGTGAGGAATGTTTCGTCGGCACTCAGGAGAGGTCCTTCTCCAGGATAGTCTCTGCATCGAACAAACAATAGACCACAGAGGATGGCGTGACTCGCGGGGAAATAAATATGCAGAAATATCGTAGCTTTGTCCGAGCGGTGCGCGCTACTCGCCGCCTAAAAAGAGAAATAACGTGCGAAGCCTTTTCCCGGGAAGGTCGGCACGTGCTCCGCTTTTACGGCGGACAAATTATGCTGGGACTCCGGCATCGACCCCTCCGCGGCCCGGCCAACCAGTTTGCAAACACCCCTGCGCCATTAGAATGAAAAAAGGAAATCCGGTGGGCCGGATCTTTTCGAGGGCGCATCTGCAAATATTGGCCAACAATGTATCGGCGTTTTTTCGTTAATAAGCATTTACCGCTCTATTCTCGGCGAGTGACCGCTCCCGCCGCGTCGATCGCGTGCAGCAAATATAACTCGCGCGACAAATTGAGCGGATGACGATGAGTGACAGGATTCGAATTTAATTTTACAGTTAAATCTTACGCGCGCGCTCTGGCCCGCGTGGGCAATCTGGGCTTAATCGGATCATCAAAACATAGTGGTAAATGTTGCGACGTTGCGCGCAGCGTTTCATTTCGATTCATTCGATTTACGATCGCGCGGGCATTCGGAATCGCATGATTTATGGTACGCTTATCGTGTAAACCGAACGACGTCCTTTTGCTGCGAAATAACGGGCGCGCGCCCGAAATAAATGATGACGCGTAACTTGTCGTCCAATAAATTGCGCGTCCGTCCCTCGCAGGGCTTGATCGAAGGAGCCGCTTTCTAATGGTTCGATATTTACGCCGGCTTCGATACAAAGCCAGGCACAGTTCAATGAAGATCGCGCTCGCGGCTATTATCGCGAGGCTCCAGACGCTTCACAACGATAGAGACGTAAATCCGCTCTAAACGCACATCTACGCACGTGCATTTTATCACAATAGGAAGCTCCCCCCTTTGTCGAGTGATACTTCCGACAAGGCAATCCACTGAAATAGATGAAGATCCTACGTGGGCAACCGGCGCGCGTCACTCTGCTTCTCTCACACAATGATACTCTTACATGCTGAGCCGTGCTTCAAGTCTGGTTTCAAGCCACGTCTCACCCCGTGCAGCGCCTGTCTTAAACGTGTCTTATTTATCGTGCACGATTCATCATCATGCATTGATCGCACGAGTGCCAGAAACGAATTTGCGCTTTAACCCCATGAGTGCTAAGGGCGCATATACGCGTCTGGCGTAAGTTATCGGTGCGCATTATGGGTGCGTACATACGTTCGATAAAAGTCTCCACCTTGAACATTCCGCGCATATATGCATTCAGGAATAGTTACAGGCATGGGCGCATGTATATATATTTGTCATTTTTTCCCATCTCCCGCGTACTGTAGTTACACTCCTCAGTATGGGAGATAAATGCATGTTCATTTCTATCAACAGCAGTAATAAATGGAAAACGCAAATAACTGTCTTACATTATTTCGTTTTAAAGAATTACAATAATAACTTATGTGCGCCTTATATAACGAACCAAGAATTCACACTAGCGAAAAAGTATTCCGCGCTCAGCGATCGCAATCGCCAGACGTGCAGTCTACACGGAGTGTTTCGACCGAGAGTATTCAGCACTTGATTTGTTAGCCCTTAAATCCTATGGACTCTATATGCAACTGTCAATATTTCCGATCTTCCATTTGCTGCAGCACAATTATCAGTGCATCGGATGAATTTATGTGCGCTCCCTAGCACACTTCTTACATTACTTAATTTGGCATGACTAATCAATACGGATTATAACTTAGTTGTGTCTTCTATAATAAGTGAACGACGTTCAATGTATGTAGTGCTCACCAAGTGCTTCCGCCAACAGCACTCAAAGCGTTAACTCGCAGATATCCAGCAAAAAAGTTCAACGAATTTCCGGAACTCGATGTCACGCCCCGCAAACTCTGCTCCGAAAGAAATGTGGAGCGATACGCGCTATCTTCCGTTGATAGGTCCCGAGGCGGTCTCGGGGAATCAATGAAAAAAGAAACGAACATCGATAGTCCGTTCTCGGCAGCGGTTCGATCTTTCCCGCGCGATAGGTCGGTATCGTGTGTTTCAGAGATACGCGTAATTATGCGCGTACGCGAGCCGTTTCAGCATCAACGTAAATAATCAACTGGTTCTACGTGTGAGAAATGAGAACGTTTCGCGAACCGCGCTGCCGCGTGAATAATCGTGTCAGCCGATTCGTGAAAAATCGTCGCTAGAATGAGTCTTACATCGGCTGATTATGCCGAACGTGTACAGTTACATGTCCGAGTACTGGGAATACGTCGCGAGCACATTGATTGACTAATTATCCGCCAGCGGAAGCCGAACACTCCTCAACGAAGAGCGGTGCTATTCTGTTCATTGTGGAAATGCGAGAGCGCCAAACGTTTAACGACATTTTATCCGCGGTTGCGAGTGACGTAAGCGTTCGTACGATACACATTACGTTCTGGTCAGAAATTGGTCCAACCAGGCGGGCCTCGTTAACGAACGTAAACTCGTCGCAGGCCGTTCACGCCACGCGGTTCCTTCAAATACGTCGATCGCGCTTTTGAAAGCCCGACAACTCTTTCTCCCGCACGATCGTCGGGCCGATCTCTGCTCCGGAGCGTAGTTAATCCGACGAGTGGCAGCGCATGACAGCGGATTTTTCATCCGAACGACGTCCGTGTTCTACACAGACGGACGATTCCGAAATAAATCTATTACCATAAACTTCTTCAATTATTGTTAGCCGCGCTATGTGCTCACATCTTTCACTCCACGCTTTTTACCGGCGATGTATCGTTGCACATCTGTTACTTCGACGCATCGCGCTGCACCGCTACACGGTCGCTTGTCGGCGATCAATATAAATCGGTGGAATGTAAGATCCGTCGTGGGATAAGAAACTTACGCTCGTCGAAGTGTGTCTTCCCGGCAGCGTACACGTGGTAGCGTCTGAAAATCGCGAGACCATCTACAAGTTCACGTGCGCACGTGAACACGTTCTCGCCGACGTGTCAGCTGGACCCGCGTCGTTTTTCAAGTCGTCCTTCAATCCGTTTCCCAAACTGGACCTCGACGAAATTCCTTCGCCACGAAACAATCCTCTCAATGATAAATCGTCATCCTTTCCTCGCCGACATCTCTTTCCAGCAGCCCCGTTGTTCACATACACAGGATTCAGGGACAGCTCACTCGACCACAGCTAATCTCATCCGCACACGTATCGGCGTTCGCCGGTATTCTTCGCGACTCCTACTCAGACGCGCGCATTACAAAACTGTCCGTCTGCCACACGCAGCAGCGCGTGCTCGATGTCGATCATCTCGTGGTTCGGAGTCGCGCGCGAATATTTCGTCTCCGCGTTAGTCAGGAGTCAGTTCACGAGAATAGCTTTCTATATCGTCCGTGACACGAGTTTTCGGCATACTCTGTCACGCTAGCTGTTCCTTCGCTTCTCTTGACATCATCCGTCCACCCTCTTAGCTATGTCGCGGGAGGGAAAATGGAGGAGCGCGCGGTCGAGTTGCGGATGGCAGGAGGGGGAGATTGAGAGACAGTGAACGCGAGAGACAGAGACCGGCAGACAGACCGAGAAGAGGCCGGCTTGATTTACGAGGATCGCGCGCACCGTAGACGGTCAATGACAGTGCATGCGCGGACGAAGCGAAGAGACCGAATCGTCTTAATTAAGCGCGATTAACCAAGGCACGCGCTTCCCCCGCTCCGCGCGACACCACGCGGCTCCGAGATACGAAATTGGCGGATGAACCGGGAGGCGCAACACGGCAGTGCCTAGCTCCGCGACTTGTCGGCCTGGTGACCATCGTAGCACTGAGAGCCGAACTCTCTTTCAGTCGGGGCGTATAGGGCTTCGAGCCCCGTGCGCTTTCTCTCTCCTTCTCGCGCTTTCGCTCTCCAACCTCTACTCCCCCTCTCTTCCTTCTCGCACCAACGCGCGCACTCTAATTCTTGCGCTTTATTCTGTTTTTCCCTCGTTCCTCCGCCCTCCTACTTGTTTGCTCGCTGTGCTTTTCGCTCCGGCGCTCGTGCGCGTGTAATAATTATGCGCCGGAGTGATAAGACGCGTGGACGTTTTTTGTGGCAGCGACGCCTGGTGAAAATGATTCAGGGACTTGTTAATGCCGGCATCCGGCACTTTCCCGGTTTTTCAACGGACACGTGTACAGCCGTAAATCACGCGCGAATACTCGAAAAAGAGTTCGAGATGACAGCGTCGAGGTCTGGCGCTAAAAAGAAAGATTGTCGCGCGAGCACATTGAATTCTGCCTGTACTTGTCTTCGCTTGAATGCATCTTTTCCGGTGGAACCTGTGCCCCAACGTTCTTCACGCGCGACGCGTTCAGTGAAGTTTCATTGTAAAACCTTAACTTTTTTGTTCGTTGTAGCTTTGCAGTGAAAGGAAAAGGGACGGCTATAGGGTAGAAATGTTATTCAAGGTGGGATCATATATTGTTTTGGCAACGAATTGGGCCACCTCTCGAATGTGGACGCAGCTACCCATGAATCTTTCTTACTCCGGACGCACAAGCAGAAAGAGAATGAAGGGAGGAGCCGGAGACGGGAAAAAATTCCAACATACGTCAGACGCATATTTCAGGCGGAAAGAGTTTGGTCTCGAAAATCCTCATCTCGGCGACGCACGCTCCGACTGCACCTTGGAAAATTATTTTTACGGTCGCACCCAGTAGGCGACTACTGTCATGTCAAAATGCGAATGCAAATCGATGAATAAGCAACGATTTATTCGTGGCGCGCCTTTAGTCTGTCTGTGATGCCAACCTGCGTTTTCTCGCCAACGCGGTTTCGAACTTGATGACATTGTAGCGAGAGAGAAAAAAGGAAAGTGTGAGAGAGAGAGGCGTCGATTCGACGCGTGACTCGGATAGTTTACTAATTTTATCTCGGTTGACTGTTTCACGCGATAATGAGGAAAGATGCTGCTTTTATCAGTTGACCAGCTTTGTTTTATTCAGATATCAAACGTTTCTCCGGTTATTCTACAGGACCAATTTATTCGATGACACAAAAACGCATAGATTCTTCGTGTCTTCTTTCGCCAACACATGATGAATCCCAGTGGACATCGCCAATGGCCCACGGGACAATCCATCTAACGACAAACGGACTTGTCAAGACGGCGGGACCGTGCCGAGTCTCTTTCTCTTCAATGGTATCGTCGATTTTTGCTGCATAGCGAATGGGCAAAATGGTCGCGATTTCTTTAACATCGATCCAACGTGACTCGCGACAGCAATACGAAATGATATTCCATTACGCCGCTAACCCGCCGTACGTTCGGCGAATGAAAAACAACTGGTAGCCTGTATGGCGTGCTCATACGTATGCTCAATTGCACGCCTGTGTCCTTTTAGATGCCCGCGCTATGCGCTTCCTACAAATATCCTGTGACAAAGCAGACACCCGTCTAGCAAGTGTCTCCTCCGGCATAGCCGACGAAAGAGGCTGCCCTCTTTTTAGACTTCTATTCTTGCATACCACGAGTGCGGACGCCGCCTAAGTTTCACGATTATTTGTACAAAAATTCCAAGATCTAGCACGTGTTTGTTCACCATCGATCCCTGTAACAGAGCATTTAGCACGTCCGACCGTCGTAATTCGCTTTGTTGTGCGACCGTCACGTGGGTCACAGCTGAAAAAGATGGCACACTCGTGGACTTCTTCAACGACAAGATAAAACGCTGATCCTATCGTGCCGTTTGGTCCCTTTGAAAATTCTGTTGTATATACTGCGACGAACGGTCAAGGCACTCGACGCCTCGAGAGCTCGTTCGCATGCGATCGTTTCAGTTTACATCGAGGGACTATAGATTTGTGCGCCGACAAACTTCGAGCGTTTCACTCGTCGTGTTGTGCTTCGTTTACACGGTTCAATCTGGTTCGCGTAAGACGCTTGACGCGTCCGTTTTTGTCGCTGCACGCGCACAACAACAGGATCGTAAATTTTCTTCGATTCTCGGAAAACGTCGACTCTTCGCGACGTCAGTTTCGCCTGAAAACGAATCTCCCCTATTCGTCCCTTGGTTCTCAGAATGCCGCTGGTATCAAGAAGCGCGTCGTTTCCTGTTATCTTCGCGGCCGCGAAAAAATGGAAACATCGGGGGCCGTCGCACGAAATAATACGGACCAAAAAATTGCGTTTCAATATTTATTCGGCAAGTTTGAAGGGCCTCTTTGCGGGAGCCGCCGCTCTCCTCTGCCCTTGCATTTTACCGCTTGCACCCACTCGAGGATTCCGCTCGATCCTCGGTGACCATATACCGCAGACGCCTGTAGAAATTCTCAACACCATCGCGAGCAGCGGGCCACTTCGTCCTTCCATCGAACCGAACCTTGCTTCCGCGAGATTGTTCCTTTTCCGAAACTTCCTCGACAGTTTTGGAAAACCGATAGTCGGCCACGAGCACCAACGCGAAACGACGAACTCTTTCGGAGCGTGTGCACGAAAAAGTCAATTCTGACATTTTCTTTCGACCGTTTCGGTTAATGGAACACTCGTTCCGTGGAGATTCTGGATTAAATCCACTCGGGAACCCTGCGTAATGAAGAATTGACGGAAAACTCTAGCGTGTCCTTCACCAACAGAACAGAATCGAGAAATTAATCGCGGGGGCTAGACGCGTTTACGAAAAAGATCGAATTGCGGCATTTTGGGGACAAGTTGACATAACTAACTAGAGAGGCGTGTGCACGAAAAAGTCAATTCTGACATTTTCTTTCGACCGTTTCGGTTAATGGAACACTCGTTCCCTGGAGACTTTAGATTAAATTCGCTCGGGAACCTTGCGTAATGAAGAATTTACAGAAAACTCTAGCGTGCCCTTCGCCAACAGAACAGATTCGAGAAATTAATCGCGGGGGCTAGACGCGTTTGCCAAAAAGGTCGCATCGCGGCATTTTGGGGACAAGTTGACATGACTAACTATAGACACGACCCAAAGAAAATATTTATAGTAATAACAATCTCTTGACGGCCTCCTTTTGGGTGTTTCAAGGGTCTCGAGAGCCTGTTCGTTCCTCCTGAAACGCTTTCAGCGCTTCGAACGCGACGCAGGGATGATGTTTGATTTGATTTTGTGACTCGGAAGCAGCGTGACAGGGGTCTGATTACGTTGTGTTGCTTCACCGTTGCGTCTACATGAGCCTACGCTTTCCCCCTCTCTTTCGCGTTTCTCGCCTACGAAGAGCCGGAAGTCTCGAGAAATCTCAACTTCGCGCCCGATCGTCTTTAACTGTGTTTTAATACCATACTCAATGCCCGACACAGACGACACGCCATCCTGTGAAAGATCCCTCGAGAAAGGATGGGAAAAAAGTCTTCCTGCTTTCGTACCCCAACCGCGTGAAAACGTTTTCCTTGCACGTGGGACTTGTAATAAGTTGTACTGACATATGTCGTGCTCGTTGAATGTTAATCGGCCTCCGTCAACGTTCCCAGACAAGCAGTTCATACGCGTGATCCGCACTTTGACGGCAGGACGGAGGCAGATTCTCTATAAAACCGCGATAGCACGTTGTAATGCGGTGTAGTTTTGTTCCGAAATAAGCAACATGCTCAGGTTGGTAAGAGGCTTTTTACAGATAAGGTATACTATTCGGCTTGACTTTGATCCCGAATGACACGACAGTTGCATCAATGATTCTTCATTCGATCGTAAAAATGTATGGCTTCTCACTTCTTGTTCTCGGATCTCGCATTCAGCGAGTGACTTCGAATAAAGCAGGGGGATGACGAATTGCTATTTTCGAGCCAAAAAATAGTCGTTTGTTTTAGACTAAAACAGTCCTATTTAGAAATACATACGAAACGTAGGCAACGTACGCGGGTTGGCCTATAGCTTGTTACGCATAAGGTACACTATTCCATCTGATGAATTTAAGATCAAATTGGTTGTCAGATGCAACAATGCCCGTTTATACAATCGCAAAAATGATCACTTTCACGGACCTCTCACCCATTTTCGGATTTGTCACTTTGTAAGCGACTTCAAATAAAGAAAGGGGATGGCATGTTGATATTTTCTGGCCACAAAACAATTCTTTACTTCTTTTCATCTCAAGACTGCATTCACCTAAACAGCGCGGCAGCGTTCGAGCGCAAAGTTGATTTATTGAAATTTCTGTCAGATCCTCTCGTAGCACCTTACATTCGGTCCGACAACGCGAGTAATTGTACTTTACGCCTTCGCTTCGCGGAGGGAGCATTTAAAGGCATTCGTGCGGACTCTTGAGCCGCCGCTATGAGGAATATCCATATAAAATGATTGCGCGTCCCGCCTGAAATATGCGTCGCCGATATATTCCAGGCAATAAAATCGGTATGGCCCTTTGTCCCAGAGAATCATCGATCAATTTCTGGCCGACAAGACGGACGCATTATTTCTCTTTAACTGTCGCTTTAAGAGCACGGAGCAGTTAAACATTCACACGAGCCTTTGACCTTCGTGCGACCAGCCTCGTACCACACGCAGTTTCGCAAAGACGTGCGCGGCTGAAGTTTCTTGGCAGTTCGACGACCCTATCCGAGAGTCGAGACGAAAAACTTTCGTTACTAATGTGACGATGTTTAATCTATATATTAATGTGACGTCGACTTCCAAGTATAATACTTTGTCGCCACTATCGTCCCGGACTTCGACGCTGTTGCCGTGGAACTACACGACATGCAGCGCCTGATTCTTTTTTCACGATCGATCGACGACAATTTTATGCTCGTTAACCAGTGCCTCTCTTCAGACGTGTGCGAATGTACATGTAAACGGTATGGTACGCCGGGCTATGCATTTGTGGCCTGTCTTGCGTTCGAGGTTTATCTTTTCTTTATAAGTACGTGGTGTACGCTCATTTCTTAACACGTTAACTGCGAAGCGTATTTTACTGGTTCTACCTCCAACGCTGCAGCGAAGTTTCCCACATTACAACTACATTATGCTGATCCCATCGCCATGTGTCGATTTGAATGTATATTACTAGAAATAAAAATATCGACATATTCGCATGTGCGCTTATTATTTGTGCATTATTCGTATATTAAATGCGTTTGTAAAATTATGAATGTTATCGGTTCTGAATTTACCGATATTTGTCGAGATTACCTGCGCCGGTCAGCTATGAGCACCACGGCGTCATTGAAAAGTTTTGTGCCGGTCTCTGGTGACCCCAGCACTCAACGTATTAATGCGTAAGTCCTGCTTCTGGAGTTGTTCGTCTCGCAACCCTTTCCGTTTTCTCCGTCGCGGATACTTCCGACTCGTTTAATCGACGAGGGAGAGAGAGAGGCTGACATACTTTTTCTCGATTACCTCCATGTCGATTGATTAGTCGAGCGGTAAGATCTCTCCTTTCTTTCGCCGCCGTCGCCGTCGTGGTCCTGTTCCTCCTTTTTCGTTCTCTCCTTCGACGAGTCCATTATTGTAAAAGTTTTAATTAAATCCGGCTGCTGAAGGAGACGATAGTCTCGCGATCGAAAATAAACTTTTCTCGCGAGTAGACTGTTAGAATTGTAGTACCGACCACCGAGCGTTTTAAGCGTTCGAGAGCTATGAATAATTTGAAATATAAAGAAAGGGCCACTGGTCCTCTGTCTTCGATTGAACAGTCAGAATAGACACTCGCGACGTGCTTGAGCCACAGTGGATTGTCTTTGAAGACGTCTCTGCTATTACACGTCCTGCAACGCTGAGAGTATCCAGACTCGAGAACTGGTCGGCCCACTCGTGCCTCCTTTTTGTATCAGCATATAATATATAATCTCAAGCGTGAAATGACCTATGGCGAAGGCGACTTCGGTGACGCCCATGTTCATTCACGTGTGCATCCTTGCGCGCGCAAACTCGCTTTCGTGAAGTGATATATGATACGGTATAAGTGCACGGAATCACGTGACTGTTGTCATCTGCGACGGTAAGTGGAAATGTATTAACGACAGTGGCTCTTCCAAGGGCAAGTTTCTTGAAAATTCGCAATCACGCTAGCGCTGCTACTGTTTCACGGTTAAACGATGAAATTCGTTGTGTTCGTGTCATGGTAATAATTTTAGAATCTCCACCTGTGCTTGGCTGTTTTCGGCGGATGTTCTTTCATGTCGACGGTAACATTTCCATTAACCCCACTTTTGATGTGCGAGACTTTGACGAGGATCTCAGACCTTCCGATTCATGCTTTTTTACCCTCATTTCGACGTCACGTTATTAGGAGACGCCTGGGAGGTCGGAACACGGCTCCACACAGCTCCTCGCTGCTTTGATTATCACGCACGTTCGTCATTGTACATTTCACCTCTACGTACGATATTCAACTGGTACCTTACAACTCGCGAACACGTGTCCCGTTTCCTCCGACAGTCATCCCTATTTTTCCGAGCGCTTTTCGCGCGTTCGTGTACATCTTCGAAACTACCCATGTTTCTCTCCTCTCTTCCCTCCGACCTGGATGCGCGCGAATACACAACGCGCGAACAACTCCATCGGCCGTTCCGAAGTTACGAGCCGCGTGGTCGCGCGTTTCTAATAAATTCCCATTAAATGCTCAACTCGTCAGGACCAAATGGAAAATGCTCGTCCACCGTACATGCGCCGCGATAATTCTGTGCGAGGTTCCGCGAATGAGTATGGATTAAATGCACGTCAGTCGAATCGCATTATCACGAATCGATTTGGGCAGCGGCCGATGGAAGCACGTCCATAAACAGTGTTTACGAATTTCACGCTTATTCGGCCCTGTAAGTGTATCGCTGGTGTACGCGCGAATTTCCGTGCCTGTCGCTCATCCGGCCGTTAATGCTATACACTCCAGCCCATTGTTGGGCGCACAATAATTGGTTACAACGGTAATACGGGAAAGATGGTTCATTCGGACCAGTCCCGGCTATAGCCATTATGCTAAATGCCGCCAATTAAGTCAGCGACTCTCCATCATGTCCGTCCTTTTGTAACGCGCAACCCGCTGCTTCGCTGGAAACGTCATATGCCAGGCACGTCGAGTGCTTCATGCCGTTATGTCGTGAAAAAACTAAACGAGTCCTGCACCGCGTATGCGCCGGTTAACGCATATATTACCGAACGACTTTCCTCCACGAATCAAGTCTATCGGCGATCTATTTAAAGGCGGCGTAATCTAGATTAGTCATGGACCACCATAAATTTTCACGCTCGCACTCGTGAGTGCGGCCGATTTTCCAGAACGCCGTTCCGTTACGCGTTGTGAGCACTCGTGCGGCGACAAGATAAAATTGATAAAAGTGTATCATAGCGTGCCGTACGTGGAAATGAGAACCATCCGTGGCGTAATCAACACTGAATGGATACGGCGAGGGAGACAGCGGGGGAGGCAGAGAGAAAGAGGGAAAGAGAGAGAGTTGTCGAGACGGAGAAAGACGCCGCAAGAGCGGAGGGCGTCTATTTCTCACGCTTTAAGTATTATTGTGTCAACCTCATGCCTAAGTTATTTGCGGCAAGACGTACTGCCGAGAAACGCAACCCTCTCGTGAATTCCAAAAGAGGCCCTCGAAAACGAACGCTGGAGTGAGTGTTGCGCCACCGAGATAACCCGTGACGATCGAGAAAGCTTGCTGTGCGTCAAACTTCGAAATGTAACAGTGTCGGATCGGCGAGCCCTCGTAAAACATTCCGAACGATGAAAGAGGAGAATGGTTGCGGCCGTCATTCGAGAGCAGCTCTTGGGTAGGTCCACCTTTTGCTTGGCCGTCGACCAATGCGTCCTTGCGTTTGTGTTTTTCCATTCGACACGGTACTCATGGCTCTTGTCAAGACCATCCTACGTGTTGTCTTAGCAATTTGGGTGCAATATCTCCCAGAAATGGGAGACGTTTTTATTTGTTTACTTAAAGAGAAACAATTCCCTGAAAGATATGGTTTCAATATCTTGTTTGGTCGCAACTTTGTAAAATATGAAGGTATTTACAATTGATAAACTTAGAATAAATATACGCCTAATTTTCGGTACCGTTTTATACCTTTTCTCAGTATCAATGCATAAGAAACCAGTTGATCAGAAAGATCAGTACTATCATTTTCTATATTATAATTTAACTTTCGATGACTTCAATTTTCGTGAATCAAGATGACCTGTAGCATAGATAAGGCATATCAAATGCGATCAAAATACGCTTGAGACTTAAGGTATCAATCTGTTCCTGAAGATGTGGGCTTGCTAGGCTGACTGAACTTTGATAAAATGCACAGTGACATTATGCTAAAGTGGTTAATTTTGTTGGCTCAGAGAAATGTTCAGGTGTCGTCGGCCGTCGGGTGCGTGCGTTATAGAAAATGACCAGGTGTATAGGACGCTTAAGGGTAATCCCAGGAATCTTTCCCGCTAGCCTTGCCTCAGACCGTTTGGTCAGAGCGAGAAACGGGATGCCTGAAAAATGTGAATCCGTTTCCCTCTTTCTCGATACATCCCTTTCTCTCCCTGTCGCACGCTTCTCCCGACTTAAATTATGCGACCTTATCTGGAGGGTCGAAATAAGCTTACGGCAGTTACCCCACTGAATTTATTAGCTTCTAAGGCCCACATGCCAGGGTAAATAAATATCAAAGATATCTCGCAACGTACGATCGCTTAAATCTGTCGTTTCGGTGGCACCGGCGGTGTTTAGGAAAACAGAAGGAAAATAGGAGACACTGCAGACGGGCCGATAGCTCTGAAACAGTCGACGCTTTCCAGATGTATCAAGACCTACAATTTCTATACTTTTACTCTCGTCGTTGGACCCGCGCGCTATTCCGCTTGCCATCCAACGCACAAACGATTTTCGCTGGGCGCTAGTCGTCGATTGCCAAACTTTCCCAGCAGTCTGAACTTGCATCCTGCCATAGCGGCCTCGCGTTCCGAATTCCTAAATCTCTTGAATGGACCTGCGTTCAATCATAGCCCGCCGTGGGCGGTGAGTTGCGCACAGGCGCAAGAGGATTCCCCGAAAAGGGCCCTAACAGTCTAATTGCTGCTATTTTGGAGCCTACCCTTCGGCCGCTGGATATTTTTTCGGCGGTGGAGCAAAAAGTCGTAGACCGATAGACGCGGCCATTTCAACAAATTGACCAATCACGTGGTGGGTTCGCAAACCATTTGTCTGTCTCGGACGTAATTACCGCAAGAATCGGATATTCACTAACGTGTCTAATATACGCCCATAATTTAGCAGATTCGACATCTTTATAAGGCTGCTAGTAGGCAGATTTATTTAGCAGGTTAAAACTATGTGCTTTGTTATTATTTATAGTCCCCATTTAGAGTACATCGTATTTTGTAACTATTTATATGATTTTATTGAAACATCGAAATCGTTAGTTCTATAAAGTAGTTGTCTTTTTTCTTGATTTTTTTCTATAAAATGTGCTTGTAGTATATGTATATATACGGTCATATGACGTTTCACGAAATGTAGGACAATTTTGTTTTGGTATATTTTCGGACATCTTCTACTTATTTATAAAATATGTGACAGTCGTGTTTATTGATATATTTTTATTTTCGAAGCTCTGCATCTTAAATATACTTGAAATTTAACCTGAAGTAAGCGATCATAAACAAAACACTATCTTATTAATAACTCTTTCCGAAAATTAAAATTCTATTTTGCATTGTTACTTCCATAAAAAATGCATTCCACTTTGTAACTAAATTGTTCCCTTCGCGAACAAATAATTTTGACCCGCCCGGTAGAACTAGGTACACAGCAAACCGTGGAAATTGTAGCATTAAAATACCGATGATAGAGATACTCGATTATCGGAGAGGTTTGCAACAAATACCACACGCAACAGAGCATACAATAGTACTTCAACATCACACCTCGATATTTCAATAAGCCCGATCCCCGTCGGCCACTAATGTGCGGAACGCATTCGCACCGAAAAATCAGCGTGTAGCATCTTACGTGGCAATTCTCGATTGCTATCACTGCAATCATCGTCATCGTTGTCTCCAATGGCGGATGTGTCAGGATTCCGCCGTGTATTGTTCGTGACTTGGTAGCTTGCCAGTTTAGAGCTTCCTGCACAGTAGCCAATGCCGCCACCGCCATCCCCTGATAGCTCCTTATTAATGAGCTACCCATTTTCACGTGTGATTTACCGTTTCCCTTTGTAACACCACCTACCGTACCTGCCAACGAGGTATTTATCGCGGTGGTTTAGAGCACGTGAAATGATAAGTGGCCGTGCAATGTGTGCTGGCCACGCGCGTTCATACGTAATTCTTTCGACAGACAGTGTCACAGCCATTTTCCAACTAACGGCTTATCGCGAGGCAGTCGGCAGACATGCGTACGGTATAACTTGCTTTCGTATAATCGCGTTCAAGGCAGCCTCCGGCGACAGGGCTGAAATATTTTCGCCCGCCGGGCGCGAATAGATTAAGAATCATCGCGTAGATGGCTATATTCAACGTGGCCGATAGAAAATCGAGACTCGCGACGTCAAATGAATTAGCGAGGACGGCACAAGAGGGATGTAATGATCGAGCGGTAGTGTATTTATTGGCGTGCCGAGAACTGACGCTGCTGAGATGATTGGCTTCAGACGTGATGTTGAGATTTTTCGTGAGACTGAAACTAACGCTGGCGCTCGAGTGTTATCTGCGTGCAAACTTTCACGTGTCTGTATGGAGTCGGCGGAGCAATGTTTACAATGGGTGCGAGCGCGGCGAATGTGGTTCATATTCGATGTGCTGTTAAACAATGGTATAACCCGAGCACGCCGATCGAGCTGTCTCTGCGGCCAACGCGAGTTTAACTGCTCTTCGGTTACCGGATAATTAATTCCGTCTATCTTGCGCTGCTTCCCGCCATGTCGTGTCTTTCGTCTCTTTCCCCGTTCGCTTGGCAAACTTCAAGCATCGTTCCTAATTAATTGGAATCCCGTTAGAGAAAGACGTATCACTTACCTTTCATTTTTTCCCACGGAAGAATGCGCGAACGACAAAGTTCAAGTTCGCGGATACTCCCGGGTGTTGAGTAAGTTTTTGCAAAAGGGCGCCTTAGCAGCCAGTACGGAAAACCCAGATTCTAAGTTAGACGATTACGTGCATCGTATAGTTACAACTCAAATACCTATCGTTTGCTAGGTTCGTCGGTATAAAACGACTGAGAGAACATCCACGGAAAAACGGGCCAATTTTAGCCACTTGAATTATCGGCGAAAAGCTTTAAATGCAGCACCGAGTGCGAATAGAGGGCGGAATAAAAAGCTTGAGGCGGGCGACTGCAATGCGGAGCAGAAAGAAACAGACAGTACGCCCTCGTGTTACAGTTGTTTTCTAGGTTAAACGCAACTTCCGCCGCATCTACGTACGATGGGAAGAAACCGTTTCACGCGAATGATAGAACGTGAGCGCCCACCGCACGGCATTGGGGAAATAGCGGGCAAGGTCAGTTCAGAGAGAGACTAGCGAAAAAAATCGTCTGGCACTGACGCAGCGCGGGAAAAACCGCAACGCAGACGAATTACAGCGGAAGGAGTGGAATCGGAAACCGAAGTAAAAACCGATAATTAATTCGGTCATGCCACAGTGTCACCTTCGAGTTCCTCCTATTTCTGTCGAGCCAAGGGCCTCCTCGTCCGGCGCCTCAGATTTTCTCTCTTCCTGCTCGTCCCGCTTTTCTCATGGAAATATCCGCGATCTTTCCCTTTCAGTTAAAGTTGCGCACGGATCTGCGATCGAACGTGTGTGAGTGCCGAACGAATTGCCCGGGATTTTCGATAAGACCAATCGTCGGATTCGAGGAGTCGCATACATCGTGCCCGCGAATGGAATCGATGCTAAAGGGATTCGACGTCGACGCGCAAATAGTAAAAAGGTTCACGAGTTCGAATGCTCGTTCGAATGACTCGCTTGCGGTAAGCGCTTTCATTAACACGTTGATCGCCGAGCATAAATTGAATGTGTTTTCTATGGGGTCGCGACAGTCTTTCAATTATTTTGAAGATCACTAGAGAAAAGATTTGCAATAGTAAATCCTACTTAAAAATTAAAACTTATAATTTTTTTTTACGTATAAAATACTGGAAAACACTTGAATATAGTTGTGTATCTTGCTACTAATAACACTATATTTACGGAAAAATATGTACGTATACGACATTATACGGAAAAACATACAGGTCCTATGGCCTACAGAATTTGCAAATTAGAATTGATGCTAAAGGAATTCAACGTCAACGCGCAAATAGTAAAAAGGTTCACGAGTTCGAATGCTCGTTCGAATTATTAACACGTTGATCGCCGAGCATAAACTGAATGTGTTTTCTATGGGGTTGCAACAGTCTTTCGATTATTTTGAAGATCACTAGAGAAAAACATTTGCAATGTTAAATCTTAATTAAAAATTAAAAATTATAATTTTTTTTACGTATGAAATACTCGAAAGCACCTGAATACAAGCACCAAGAAATATGTAGGTCTATGGCATACAGAATTTGTAAATTAGAAAGCAGGGGGGGGGGTGGACGTATATTCGTGTTATTGCATTAGCAAAAGTCTGTTGAATTATTAGAAGAAAATAATAATAATTTCTGTAATTTTGTTCGTGAAATCCGAACTCCGGTGACTTGAGGGATCCGAAAGATTTGACATTGATTACCTTTGTTAAGATTAAATCTACTTGTAAAATATTTATAAATTCTTGATAATATGGTGCCTAAAACAGTCATCTACCTTCGGGCAATAGACTCCCGTGAAAACTCAATTGACACCCCTATGTTGATCACGCCGCTCCTAGCGTGTTAATAAATACCGGAAAAAAGGTAGGGGCGATGTAGTTCAACTAAGAAATATTGAAATAGAAATACAAATGTGTGACTATTGCCGAAAGTTTTACGAGCACATATATGAGTTCTGATCATTGGAATATTATGAATGTAATTGCATTGCTTTAATACTTCACTAGAAATATAATATAAAAGTGGTGTGGGGAAGAATTGGGATTGAACTTTCTCTATTACGACTCTCTATATATAACTCTATAAATGTATTGTCTTTTTGATCTTTCCTGCATGCATCAACGTTCTTTGGCCGACTGCCTTTACACTTACGTTCCAACTTTGTTGACTTTTCGGAGAGGACTGCTCGCTTAGCAACAGTCGTTTACCCAGACCTACTCCACTTGTCATTCATCACATACGCACCATCTCATCATGCTCTTTAATACCTTGTCTCTTACAATAATTCCATTCTGAAAGTAAGATCTGAATCTTACAGATATACAAACATTCGCATGACCACATTACAGGTTGTATTTAGCAAAACTACGTTGTAAAGAAATCAGTAGCGAAGGAGATAACAAGCTATGATTAATTAAAATGAACAGTGAAATTCCAAATTTTATTATGAAAAATTCCGCCTTTTTATATGAAAAAAAAAACATATTATAATATCTTCAGCGCGTTGTGGAAACTCGCGTTATTCTTGTATAAGAAAATAAGTTAGGGCAAAGAAATTTAGTTAAGCGTCTTAACAGAGCTAAAAAGGTAGAATATGAATCATTATAAGCTGATAAGTTAAGGTGCGTAACTCCAAGCCCGATATACTGCCAGTTACGAAGAATTGCGAACAGACTCTGGAGTTCGCATATTCGTCACAATGGTCCCTTCGGAGCCGTCAACAAATATTGTATTAATAATTGTTGTTTGAAGGGTCAAGCTCGTTAGTCGGGGATTATCGGCAAAGTATCATGGCTCAAAGGAGTCGCGGCGATAAGATTATGAAACGAATCGGTAAGACGGTTTGTTCGGGATTGGGGTAAAAATTTCACGCTGCCCCGACTCGTGCGTCACCCACAGCGTCAAAAGAGAAAATACAATGACCTTCGCGGTCATTACTTTCACGGCAATTTTCAGTGAACGTTTCCGAGTAGCGGTGATTTATCGCGGATTCAAATAACTTCGAAGACGAATGGTTTTCGGAAAAGCGAGTGTTCGCAAACAACGTCCTGCGGCGGGTTGGTATTTCAAAGGAAGTTGTAAAGTTTCTCTATTACGTGTCAAAAGGTAAACGCGATATTTCTTCGGTAAAGGTCTTCCCGCCGCAATGTCCATCTCTCTGTTCCGACTTTCCTTCGTGGCGTATCACGGCAGCTTTTTCCGTTTATCGCGCAGCGCGGCGTTCAAAGTGTCACGGATGGATGACTCAGTGATCCGCGAACACTGTTATTCTAGTATCTGGGTTAATTGTCTCCGGAAATTCGAGACTGGCGCGTTGATTCCTCTCGTGCTTTATCGGTTGCCAGGCATATCGCGCACATTGTACGCATTGATACGTTCGTACGCGGCCGCGGCCACGCACGTTCCTCCATACAAGCGAGTTCAATTTATTTCCTCAAGCGGGCGGAAATTAAAATCGATCATTGCCTGGCCGTATCTCGACGAAATCGTTCTCTTCCCTCAATCTCGCACCCCGCCTTGCCCCTCTTCAGCCCTCCCTTTCGGTCTCCACGCCTCCTCAATCTTTGCTCTCGAGATTGCACCGTCGAGAGCTACCGAAATAAATAATAACAGCGAAACTCAATCGGCAGGTTATTCAGGTCACTCGATCGCCACTGATCGAACGGCTTGTTTTACAACCGGAAGTTCAAGGGAACGGTCGAAGTGCGATATAGGTTGCGGCCTTCTTGCACTGTCGAACGGCGCGCGCTACTTATCTGTCCAATACTGCGTATGAGGGAAACACTGGACTGGTTTGCGAATTGCCGGGACTCCGTATTCTCGTAGATGATACATCGAACGCGTATGAGCGAGTGTCAAAAGGATTGTCCGGTGCATCCGTGCTGAGCACCACTGACGTTGCGATGGATAAGTTTAAGGCCTAAGCCGCGTTGCAGGATAGGGAATATTGTTTCATAAATCACGCCTTAGCTCCGCACCTAACCCCAAGTCACTCTATGTAGAGCTCGTTACTCCGGAGCGCATATAGAAGCGCCTGGCTGCTCGCCGTTCGCATCCACTGCATTGGCAAAGCGTCTTCGTAAGGCCAGCGCCGAAAGCCCGCAGCCAAAGCCTAGAGCTTCAGCGCGCATCCAAGTAGGACTTTGCCCCTTTTCTGCGGACGTTATAAAAAATTCTCATGCCCTGCTTTTTCTCGTCTGCCGGAGATGATAACGACCGTCTCGTCTTCTGCACCTTCTTTCTTACTTTCCCCTCTGACGTCCCTGTCCCGCGCATCCTTGACAATGGATCTGCAGCTTATATAACGTAAGAATGCGACTCCGTTCCTCTCTGTACCCTTGGATGTACTCCGAAATGGTCCGCGACTCTATGTCGAAAGACTTTCTCGCGCATCGAATGCGTCGCGGATAAATAATGACACGCGAACTCTTTGCCAGGACGTACAAATAGCGACGTCGTAAAGATGTAGTGTAAATCACGCGTCTGTTAGCGTGCATTGTTGAGGCGATAAAAATGCAATCGCTCGTTGCGGTGTGGGCGCTTGTTAGGTACAACATTGCGCGTGCACGAAGCGAACGCGACGGTAAATGTTTCAGCGGTGTATAAAGTACGTTAAAATTGATGGCTCCTCACCTTATCGGGAGAGACAGTGTAGTGTTTTAGTGGCTGTTTAGCGTAGGCGCGATCACTGGGGATATTGAAAACAACGAAACGCGGCGAGCGGTTTTGTAATATTCTGACGAGTTCTTCCTGGCGGTCTTTCAGAAGTAACAAGGGATAACGAGTGCAGGCCGCAGTAACCTGGACATTGTCTAGGTTTAATTGGACCTGAAACGATCTCGAAACTTCTTCGTCTCCGCCCCGTCGCGAAAACGATAACGAGAAATTGCACTTCCACCCCGCCATGCCTCTCTGATCTCAGTCTAATTAATCCCGAGCCAAGTTTGATTGAGTCCACAAAGCTATTTGGTGCGTGAAATTTATAATAACTTTCGCAACGTTCGCAAATGTCGGTAATTTCTTTCTCAAAAATGACGCAACCCTGCGAGGCGAACTGAAAATTGTTCGGTGGGAAAACGAGGTGACGTAAAATGAACCCCCACCCTAACGTCGACCGGTTGCTCTCTCGATCGGCCTAGTTCTGCCAGACATAATCTTGACTCGTAAGTCAAACAGTGATGTCTTATTGCGGACTCTTTCGCGGGTGCGGTGACGAAAAATCTTTCACTTTCACCACCTTCCCTTTTGGCGGCACGGGTAAATTGCCGCTGGCGGTATCGTTATTAATTATTGTCGATAGCGCGCTTTCGCCGGGCAGTCGGGGCATCTTAATCGGATTTATCAAAAGGTTGTCGTGATAGCGGACATACGGCATGCGGAAGAATGGCGCGATCTATTTTCGGTTGCGAGGTCTTTCCGTTGGTGCCCGCGCCGATATTTATGCGTGCCGATTAGAAAATGACGAATCCACCGAACAGTCCTGCGGCATGCTTTCTCTTTTTATCACGCGTTCCGACAGCGGCCATTAATCTTAATTAGAAACGATACGCGATATCACTTTTCTTTCAATTACGCCACGTCAACGATAAGCCTATATTATAGTTGGCTGGAGGGACGCGTTCGCCGATAAGCAGAAGTCACTCTTGCGTTCATACGTTCGCGCGCTATCGAACTTTTTCGTGGTAACCAGATTTTTGGCCAGCGGCTTCCCGAGCAGTAACATTCGCTATTATCCCACGCGTTACGTCTTTAGGTACGTTATCCCCCGCAACCGCGTACCAGCCATTGCGGAGGTGTTTCGAGCGCCTATGGAAAGTAGGATTAACCGCAGGAACCGGCTTGCCATTTTCTTGGCACGTTTGTCTCCTCGACATTCTCTTTTTTTTTTGTTAGCGAAGCGGCTACCTTCGGGAAATTATCAAGTCACCCAGGGCACGTACCGAACCCCAGTGAACTCCTTTTCTACCGCCGGCCTCACCCTCCACTCTCGCTCTTCTTTATTTTTCCTGTCGTCGTTCGAACGTTAACGGGGGCAACCCTCTCGACGTTCCCGCCCAATTGGGCCAAATCTTGGCACCTCGGCCAATCTGCCATTTTCTCCTTTTCTCCCACAATGACCCTTCAGGCCTATTATCGGCGGATTGTTAACGCGAAATAATGTCGGACAGCCCTTTGATTCTCATTCCGCCGGCCTCCTTGTCACGAATCTGTCCACTCGGTTACAGAAGCACGCTTTTTATGTAAATATTACGACGGCAATGACAATCAGAATAACGAAAGGCGTCTTTAGGTTGGCCCGCGTGTTCGGAGCTGTAATAACGGCTGATGTCCATTTCGAAACGGCTCGTTCACTCCACGCTACGGATGAAACTGGCCGGATACGATCAAACCGAATCTGTAATCAATTTCACCGAGGTTTTGACACCCTGCCGTGTAATAATGCGCTTAGTTATGTAGGGTGGGTTCGACCGACGCGTAATCTTGAACTTTGCCGTAACGGCATTAAATTTTATGAGACACGAAGTCCTATACCCCAGTGCCACCTTCGCAACGGTAATATGCATAAACGGATTGTCCCACAAACTTGTAAGACTTATGCTCATCACGACAGTTGATTAAAGATCAAAAAATGTTCCGCTGTCACGGGCTTGGAATTTCATCTGCCGTTACAATTTCAAAATATCCCCAAGCGGAAAGCCGTACACGATCAAAAGCATGCTATCGGTCAAGTACATGACATTAGGAGCAAGGAACGTAACCGTTCGCCGCATCGATTGAAAATATTTTCGTCGCGAACACTTCGCAGCATTCCAGTGTCATAAAGCACGCCGCCCGTCAAAGCGGCTATTCCGCACTTTGCGTTAATTGTTTCGCCCGGCCTTTCACGTTGTGCGTCTGCACTCTCGATGCCCGCCGATGATTCTATATGCGCGTTAGCGCAAAAATCGGGAACTATGTCCGCGGTACAGTACGGTGTTTAAGTGTACTTTAGCCAACGGAAGAAAATGCATCAAGGCGCTCAACGCTTGCGAAGGTAAGCGCGTTTTACTGGCGTGCATTCTAGACAGTTACACGCATTCTCACGCCTGTATGCGTGATTAATCTTTCTGCCTCTCTGTTTCCTTTTACGTTTGCACACGCGTGCCGAGTGTGTACGTAAAGTGAAAACGAACCGTGTGTATCGTGAACTCGCTCAGGGTTGTATCAACTTCAAAACGATGGTTAGAAACGAAAAGGCGGTATGAACCGAAATGAGGGAGAGCCAGAAAGGCAGACAGGGAAGAGGGGGCGTAGTAAGAGGGGCGAGAGAACAGCAGAGAAGGAGAGAATGTCTAAAGGGGTAGATGTACTCTAATGCAGAGTACTAGGGGATTGGTTTCGCTCGCTCTTTCTGATTTTCTCGCTTTCTCCCTCTGCCGCTCTCTGCATCTCACCCCATCCCATCCCATCCACTCCTTTGCCCCCTACACTCTCCCGTATCTCACTCTGTCCCACTCGTTCCACTATGCTCCGCGTTTCTCCTCCCGCTGTTTCTCTTCTACTCCCTCTCTTTTCGTTGTGTGTGTCGGTGGGTCGATCACTATCTGGGTCGCGGGTTTTGGCAGTAAGACCCTCTTCCCACCTTCAGCCGCGTGTACTGTCTCACTCACCAGTACGCGCGCAACGTGCGACACATTCGAGCGAAATTCAATTATTTTCATAGAAAACAATTAGGAATCGTCGAGGTCACATGCCACGTCGCCATATCCCGTGAATTGATCCATCCCGGCAAAGAAACCGGAGCAAATTCCTCGTCGACTGGAACTTACAATTATTACTCGGCTATTACGGAGATATTCCATAAGCGCGTCGAAGACGAATTGCGCTTCGCCTCTATGCTGAAAATTCGAAGTGGAGATCGGGGGTGCCTTCTGACCGAGTTCCATCTAGATCGCATCCTATACCACCTTCGCTACGTGTAGGAGAATTGATAATGCACCCTATTGCGGCGGGACTTAATCCTATTAGAACTTAACCGATCTACCATAATACCTTCGGGGTTACGTACACAGTCGCGATGGCCACGCGCGAATCCCTCTCGCTCTCTCTCGCACACAGTTTGCCCCTCACCCTATCATCGCTCACATACTCAGTCATTCTCATCGATCTACTTACGAGACCGGATGCGGCCGGTTGCGATGCGAGATCCGTTGAATCGGGTTGAAGCGGTTACAAAAGATAGTCTCACAGTTGCCGCTCTCTAAAATTCAGATTCGGAGCCGAAGGTAGGCGCTCGAGTACGTCTCGGATACGATAATGCCTTTTGTTCTCCCGAGGACTAGACAACTCGCGAGCACACTTTGGCCCTCCCTCACAGCTAAGAGTAGCCGTTCGAGTATTCGTTGGGTTCCGAAGGGCAGGCCTCACCGACCGTTGCGGCTCTCGAATTTATTGCCCGCAGAGACGCGATACGGATTTTGCCACGACTTTTTCGCACTCGACGATTCTCACAGGGCATCTAGGACTCTAAAGACCTTACACGAAGTCGAGTATAGATCGTCCGTGGGCACAGGTGCTCTTGACGTAGTCATTACGGGGATACGTACAAAAAAGGGTAAGCAGCGTTGGTTTTAACCGCAGTGAAAACACTCTGGTTTGAGGATGTCATGAAAAAGACTCGTACAGCAGTAACGTTACTCGCAACGTTCTTACGGTTCATGAACGTTCTTCGAATAGACGGTGATTCAGGCGCTCTGTAGAACCGAGAAACAAAAGCAACAGAACCGCTCAACAATCGACACGGCGCATTCGCCTGTTGTCTCGTTGGGCACGTGATCGCGGTCACACAAGAAGGCAAGCAGCCTGCATGCTAAACCGTCTGCGCAGCACGTGGGACCAGGCTTCGAGTATGAATAAACATCAAATCAGCGTTACACAGGTTCGTTCACACGGATTTTCGGCAGGTACGGTCGATGGTACACGTCGATACTCTGAAATTAGTACCTGCCCGACGGTACGACGAAAGGCGGCGTCGTTACGGGCTGAAAAATCATTAGGCTGTCATAAGGAAGATCGATGAAGATAAAATGATTCTGCGCGTACTTATCCGTCGCCTCGCTCTCAAGCACTTTTTCTCCTCCGAGTTATTCCGTGCACGCCCGGATGTTAACGCATTTGGCGTCGGCGTTCAGCCGGTTACGTAGCTTATTATTAGCGTGGCGAATAACTGCACGTTGATAGCGCACTCAGGGGCAACGTCGCGAGGTCCCCTTTAACTCTTTGGATTCAGTTGAGCGGCAAGATACAGAGTGGACGGCGAAGAGGGTGGGTCGTGCATCTGGGTACGCGTACGTATGCATGCATGCATGTGTATTTGAGAGGGGGAGCGCGAAGCTACGATAGGTAGAGAAATAGACCCAGAGGGCGAGAGCGAGAGAGCGCACCCCGTTCAAATCATGGTACGGTCGATATGTAGCACTAGAGCTGCCCCGTGAGGTGGTCCATGCACCCTTACCTATTATGGTCTGGCCACGCTTGTTGCGAACAATAACCGTGCCAAGCCCGAGGATTCGAATTTGTCGTAGCCAGGGCCATATTGCGGTTGTTCCGGGAGTATCCATCATTACTCGTACGGCTTTGCTGCGAATTTTGTGTACGCATGGGCAACGTACACCGCAGTTGCACGCGCCCGTTCGCGTCAAGTAATAACCGGCAAACTACGCCAAGTTCCAAACCCCTTCTAACCTTGTATTTAACGTTTCGAGCGTGCTTGTTTAGCGGCTAATCTCTCCAGTTATGCTGTGCCGACGAACCGCTATTATTTCAGTATGATCCGAGCGCTCGAAAATGAGCGAGCGTATTTCACTCAGGTTTTCCACGTTCATGCGAGTAGAAGGAAGTTATCTAAGCCGACTGGCGACTTCTCGCGCTAGTTTCAAATGCGCCGGCTTGTCACAGTGCGCTCAAGATATCTGTCATAGTTGCAGCCGTGTTTCAGTTAAATTCCACTGTAACGTTTATCTTTCACTTTCAGTGTGGCTTCAACCCACTAACCGACTTTAAAGTCAGTCGGACCCTTGTTGAGATGAGTTCTCCTTCGGGTACTCTTCTAACTAAAAAGTTCCGCCCGCACGTCGATGATAATAATACTGTGCGTGTACCAAGTAAAACATCTTGGAATAAGTTTTTCCCGAAGAGCGAAGCATTGTCTGCGGTAGAATAACTTTCTTCGCAGCCAGCCATCCAACACTTCTACGACCGGAATTTTGTTTTATACGCGAAAACTTACATAATCGTGCGCTGGTAAAGGCAAAACGGAATAAAGCTCGGATTACATTCTTTTAATTAATATATTGACTACCGCCTAAAGATCGGTAATTATTATCAGAGTTAAAAAAAATACGTTCGTATGGAGTCAGTTTACAAGCGAGTACATATAGTTTCAGTGTACAACCAAAAGTACACAAAATGCTTTAACAAGCCTTGTGCATAATTGCAATTTCTATCCTTTTATATTTGCTTTAATTTCACTCCTCTTAACCATCCTCTACATCAGGCGTACATAAAAGTCTGCTAATGGAAATTCGTATTTGAGATCAAAACGTCCAGCAATGTTCTCGCGATTATATTTCAGCTTTAATATTTCCTGATTGAATCACATCACATATTTCCTTGCACGTTTGCTGCACCGACTGATTATCAATAAACAGTAAAATGTTTTAACGGTTTTATTGACTCAAATCTGTGCACTTTGATTGAGAATAATTTGCATTGAAGGCAGACCGGTGTTTTTCGATACTAAATTGTACGGTGAATCTTCCGATTTTGTGATAATGAAAAATTATGTTTTTCCTTTAATTGATTAGAAAGACAAATTCCACATAAATCAAGAATCAAAGAGGTTCGAGAAATATTATTTTTTAAATGCATCACACTCTGACAGAATTCGGTACTATTGTACAAGTCATAATTTCAACACCCCTTGCTATTATTGTAAAAACTGAGACTTTTAAACAAACCGCTATTTTAAAATGTTAGCAATAAATAAATTCTGCTCCCTGCAAACACAAGTTGCGAACTTCTACACAATTTAAGAGATATGACCAGAAACATGTGAAGAAAAAGGTGAAACACTCCGTAGAATAAGAGAAAAAAATTAATGTCTTTCAATAGATTTGCCATTTTGTAAGCTAAAAGACGGCCCAAAAAGACTCAGAAAAATTGCAAGCGGTCTTTTCTAAGTGCAATAGTTTGAGACATACGGCCAAAACCAAGTAGAACACCGATGGAACTTTTCGTTGGGTCGATGTTTCATCTTATACTGCTTCTACTATTGTCATTGCTTCTTCTATTGTCAACGATAAACTTAATATGTCATCACTCTATTTCGTTAATATTTTTAAGCGACACAAGTAAACCAGAGTCATTTTTCTATAACAGCTTGTTTAAATTGACCATAAGGTATTAAATCGCATCAGGTATTAAAAGTACGTCACATCTACTGGAATGGTCAAGCTACGATTCAGGCAAACCTTTTTGCCAATATTTATGTATGAAGTGTGATTCTGAGTTTGTGTGAATGTATGAAAGAGAGTGAGTGTGTTTGTTGTGTGGTTTCGAGGATCCATTTTGTTTGTAAGATCAGAGTGAAAAGCGAAGCGTCACCAGACAAAACTAGAAAATTTGTTCCAAACGAAAGTTTGTGCGTGTTAGTTGAGAAGGCATTGTTTCAGGTTTAGTTCCTGTTAATCCTTTGAGTGCTGCGGACGCATACATGCCTTCGATAAATGTTACCAGTATACCAGTTTTCCGATCCTCTATGTGCTGCAGTGGCCATTAACAATGAACGAGATGAATACGCGTTTGCTCATTAGCAAATAACTTCCCTGCATTATCTAACCCTTTAAGTGCTATGGACGCACATATGCATACAGCGAAATCTACTGGTATGGACGATGGATGCATATACTTATGCATTTGTCAATATCTTTGATCTTCTACCTATTGTAATCACAACTATCAATGTATGTAATGAACATATGTGCGTTACTTACTAAATAACTTTATTCCGTTATTTGATTTTTCCTAACAGAAGAATTATAATTATAGTTTAGTTAAATATTCTATGATTCATCTATAGAATTCAACACGTGTCGTCCACATGTAGTGTTTCGATTGAGAGTATTCAGCACTCAAACGGTTAATTCGGCATAGCTGAAGAATTGTCATTATAATTTTCTTCCGCCTCGTATAATTCATCACTATTGTTGACACAAGCGAAAAACTATTCCGTTCTAAGGGAGCACCTCGCTTAACACTGTTCACCACCCGAACGGTTTATTTGATCCTCTTTATCCTTATCAACTAATTAACAAATTCTAGCCTACATATTTAACGTAAATACTCACATAATATCTGTGATTCAGTGACATCTCTCCTCTCTCTACTTCAGCGTCACCCTTTCTCGACTAGGAAGCACTGCGCGGCCTCGAATAATCGCCCCAAAGGACGAGCAGGTACATTTTTCCCCGGCACCCCGCACCAAGGGTGTTTGACTTCCCACCGTGCTCCGCCCACTTGATTAGAGATCCCTTCGTTACCTTCCTTCGTCAGTGGTCGTCCTCCCAAGAACGAAGGCAACGCCAGGAGCCTTGACGTTGTGGGCTCTTGACACTCTTTCACCGTTGGCCGACACCGTTCAGGCAACTTTTCATCCTTCACCTCGAAATCCTCCACGTGCCGCTCTTCGTTCCGCGGCATCAAACGAGACTCGCTATTTATCGTCCGACGTACCACTTCACGTCATCCCCGGCGCTTTTGTTTGCGCGCATGTCGCTTCCGGCATATTTCGGTCAGACGCTGTGTCGCCCAACCAGCTGCTGGCGCCAGCGACTTTTATTTCCTCGCGTGCCTGTGGAACAAGGACCTTGAAATGCGCGTATTTGTAGGAGGCCGTATGGCGAAAATCGTCGGCAAGCTAATAAGTTCGACAACGAGTGAGAAGGCATGCGGCGAATCGGCAAGACAAAGGGTGAGCCGCGTTATGGCCAATGCGTGGGCGTGCCGCGAGACACTGATCAGACAAACGTCGAAACAGCGGGGGAACGACTTAGAGCAGCTGTGCGCGTCCGTGAACTTCGCACGGCTAAAAGTCGCGCGTCTTCGCGCGGTCGTTGCTACGATGTTATCGGCTCGGACTAACGGTGCACGGGAATAAATAGCGCACATTCAAAACGTCAGTTTTATGGTCCGGAGCTTTTAGTCGCGTCAATAAAAACCGTATCCAGTCCATTAGCGCACGCCGCAAGATGCAGACGTGTTAGTTTGGCCGCGCAGAAATTCGCGGCGCTCATTTGCCACCCCGAGATCCACGCGTTAGTGTTTCATGATTTCGGCGAAGATGTTGGATCGATACAGCACGTTTCGTTCAGGAAAAATGGCCTGACAGCCGCGCGTTCTCTGTAGATGCGATCGAGCGAATGTCGGTGAATGGTTTAGTACCGGCAACGTTAGGGATGTTTAGTGTTTGCACGTGTCGCGCAAAATTACTTCGCCTACGCGATCATCGTGCCAACCGCACGTGCAATACTTTCTGTAATACGTTCACTTTTCTATAATACGCGCATCCTCTTGCACTGAATTCCCTTCTACCGAAATAAAGTTACTGGCCACCTCCAACACGCTTGAACATTTGCACGTTTCCTGACCTAGCAGCCAAACATACGACCAGATATTTCGTTACCCACAATCTCAAGGACTTTTGCGTTCGATGCAAAAAATCTTTTGGAATGCGATCACACGTGCAACACCTTCTGCGAGTATGCGTCAAATCCCTGATACGCGCGCGTTCTCCTGCACTTAGCTCCTATCTATCAAACTCTAATCACAGGCCACCTCCAGCGCGCTCAACATTTGCAAGTCCTTTGACGCAGAACCCTATCCTTTGCGAACTCCGTCGCAGCACCCAAGGTTACGCTTTGTTCGGGTCCAATCTCGTGATCGGGTACCAGCCCGTTCGGAAAAAGTTGGGAACAGGGCAAAGTCGCGCTTTAGGTCAGCATCGGTACACAGGCTCGCGCTGATACCGGTAATTAACATTTTGCACGGTTTCGCTCTACAAAACAAAACTCTCCACATGGCACGTCGACGTCGATGAATGGAATCGTCACGTCGCAGATAGCGCGACGAGGCTGCCTCCGCCTATTGTTCTTCATTCTGAGAGCCGAAGTGCTGCCAATATCGTTCTGTTCCGCGGCAATATCGGGTCACGAAGTCCACCGCCCCTGTACCTGGCACCCGACGATAACTCAGGCCATGCACGTGGACGGCCACTAATTCGATTGAATTCGCCGTGATTACCGTCGGATAAACTGTCCGCCGCTTGATCCCGCGTCCATCTTACCACCGTGCGATGCCTCGGCAGAAAAGTTCCCGCGAACCGACTAATTCGCTACAGACACGATCAGACGAGGCAATGTCGCGCTTCATGACCTCCGACAATTTTCCCGGTCTGCCATTCGCCTGCCGTACGATTATCGAACACTCACCAGGCGAAGAACAGGGTTGTAGGTCACCAATTTTGTGCAAAGGCAGAGCCTGAATAAAGTATTGAGATTCCCCGATCCAGTTGAAATTGGGCAGGCACATTTAAAATTGCAAGTGAAGGAATACGCAAATTTTTGTCTAAGAAAAGGATGTTGTTTGATAACAGTAGAATGACTTTAAATTATCCAGAATATATAGCATTTTCGTGGAAGCGTACGGAATTAACACGTTGACTGCCGTAATGGTCACAAGAGACTGTCACTGAACTTTCTAATAACGTGTTGGTCATAGCTGACTGGCGCAAACGGTCTTAATAAAAATGCGTAAAATTCGCAAGCAACAACGTTTATAACTTTGTGAATGCAATCAACATAAAAGCAGTAATATTGGATTTTAATAAATTTTAAATAGACGTATGTCGGTAGAATATGTCAATTACTCTATGATCCATTGTATTTTGGAAAATATGATTAATGTTACAATATCACGCAAAAATATAAACGATCAGATCACGATTCCGTCAATAACGATAACATTATGAATTAATAAGTGCAATATCCAGCAATTAAACACTTCAATAAAAGGTAATATTTTACACGCATGAAATACTGCAGCTGCTATATTACATGCTATTATGACTCCCAGGGCAAAAACATACAAACTCGCGTGGAAGTTAACGTATTAAGCGAACGGCATGCCTTTATTCATCGTGAACGGAAGGAAACACGCGAGAAAGTGCTAACTGGCGACGCGGAGTAATTTGTTCCGGCTCGTTTAGAGAATTTGTGGTGCGAAAAAACGTTGGCGAGGGAAGACGCGGAAAATCCTTGTCTTTATGTTCGGTGGGAAGTCCTACGAAGTGTCAGTGTCGGCAGCGCAGGAATAAATGATGAGGCGCCGGAGGAAAAAAGTTTTGATACCGTTCGCGCAGTATGAAGGCACCTTAAGCCGCTCTCGCGATTCCTCCTTCCGCTCGCGTGTTGTCTGCATGAACGGCGCGCCATTCGTATCGCCGGCCGAAAGAGAGACCGGAAAACAAAATTGCATTTTTTCCCGTCGCACCGGCAGACGCGAATTTGTGCAAAGTGAAACGCTTTGACTGCGAAAAAAGTGAAAGCCGATGTTATTAATTTCTAAATGCGCGAATGCTACAAAGCGCGCCCGGCTTCAGTGATGAATTTACGAGAAAAGGAGGAAGCGTTTGGTAACGGTCGCACGCGCTACAAAGGATGAAACGCGTGTCTGCGGATAAAAATGTTCATTACCGCTAATCCGCTTAATTCGTTGCTATTTTTGCCATTACAGTGCATTCACGCCAATCCCGTGCATCCGTGGGGAGACAGCAACGGTACGTCGCGGATTCATCGAAGCACTTCCTGTTTGCCGTGCAGTCACTTTTAATTATCGGCGCCGTAAGCAGCCTTTAATTACGAGATTATCGGCGTTTATTACCTACCGTCAGTCTCTCAGTGACGTGTCTCTCTGACCTCGTTATTAGAAAATTCATTGCCCGTCTCCACGGGACGTCTTTGTTGCTACTGCCGCGTGACGCTGCACGGAATCAGAAAAATTTCATCAAGCCAGTTATAAGGTATGAACTTGCACAAAAGAATTCCTGCCGCATTGGCGAAAAATGGGCGTTATATAAAAATACTATTGCCCGGGCGGCGTCTTAGCTTAACTTCGCTTTGACTCGTAGGGGTGGCATTGGAAAGAAACTAGCGAAACAGGAGTCGACAGCTAAGAGCGACGAGCGGTAGCGTGCAATCGAATGCATCGCGACATCGACATCGCGTGTTATTTATCGCCACCGGTAGCACGAGAGTCTACGTCGAGTGTGTACGTACAACGCTGTCTTTCGCTACGGGTTTGCAGATCGACGTGCGTCGACTTCAATTTACGCTGCCGTGCGACCATATGGGCAATCTTCCTACACACCGACACGCCCGTGCTGTTCCTCGTCTTGCGCCATTTCATTCTATTCTTACCATACGCGTGATACGCCCTTTAACGTGTCCACTGCCGTATAAAATTCGATCGTGCTTCGTCAGAGTTGCATTTGTTGATAAAGTCAGTAGGTGGAACCTTGCGGTGGTCATCTAGTCTTTCAGTGACAATGATATATCGGCAACGCGCTGAATAACGATAGACCAAACGCGTCCCTTGTATGCCAGCAATTTTTTGAACCAGTCTCGCAAGTTCATGTTTCATGCTATTTCTGCCACACTCGTGTTACGTCCTGTAACGTGTCCACTGTCGCAATAAAGTTCCCTCATACCTCGTCAAAGTTACTTTTATTAATAAAGTCACTAGGTCAAACCTTACGTCGGTGGTTTGCTCTTTCAGCGACATAAAGTGTTGAACCAAACTAAACATTTCGTGTAGTCTTGCAGTCGAACGTCCAGTCTCACAATTTCACCTTTCATCACCAAAGTCACAGTCAACTAAAAGCGCACATCTACCCGCAAACGGACTTTCATTAGGCATTTTAATTTTCGCCGATCGACCCTGCCGAGCCGTCGAAATCTCGGACAGGTCAAACGTGAAACGTACCCCTCGCCGTGCTGCGACGTATGAGCACTCGCACATTCTGTAAATGTCTCCGTTGTAAATGGATCCTGTCTTGCGCGTGAACTAGTCGTAAATCATAGCGACTCTCAACGGTGAATGCGCCGGCGCTTAGATTAAGCCGAGCATTAAATCAGTTGTATCTGCAGCGACGATTAATTCAAATTATTGTCCGCGCACCGGCCGCCGTCCGCTCGTAAACGCGCGAATCACGTTGCCTTGCCGCGTACTCATTCCAGTTGCTTTCCGTTTTCGTATTGAAGCGAAATGCTGAGGGTGCAGACGGTACTATAACATATGCAGCTGGACATATTACCGCCTGATCGATTGACGTAGACGCGCTGAATGTCTCTCTGCGGCCGCGATTATATTCCCCGTCGTGTAATTGCACCTGTTTTATCCAGCGCCGATGTTGCGGGAAAATTAGTCGGCCCGGCCTGGCATCGGAGATGCCCGCGGAGAGTTATAGACGGCCGACGGTCATAAAATGGGCGTCGGCGCTGTTGGCAAAATGCTAGAGCGAACGAAATAGTGCAGCCGACGCTATCGCCGCCGTCGAAGAATAATTATCGCGACGACCCTCGCCGCAAAACGAAAGGCGAGAAGGGTGGAAGCGCGCCATGGCCACGATTGATAACATAGAACCGTCTCTGTCGCCTTCTCTCTGTGCAGATTAAATTTATCGATCGATCATAGAATGTAAAACGAAAGTCTGCCGCATGTATAAGGTAGGGAGGGTGATAGCTACGTGCTTCTCTACGGTTCTCATAACGTTCGAAGTTTGTTTGGGCCAATAACCTTCCCGTGCGCTATTAAATCGTCGGATAAACCCGGGCCGGCTATGCATTGCGGGCATCGTCGTCAAACGTGAGAAACATGTGAACCTGGGAGGCACGGGCACTTTTCAGAGCAAGCGCACGCTTTTGATTTGACGGCCGGCGCAAAATAATGATGGAGATAAACGGCTACCCTATTTTCGACGGGCGACAAAGCGGAGAGTTCAAAATGAAAATCGCGATAACTGTGACGTAGGCGCGCCCTCGCGTTAAACTGAGATAGAGGCGTCAGTGACCGGACAGTTTTCAATCAGGCGAAGTTAAAGCTCGGGGCAAGGGGAGTTTAAATCGAGAGATAAACTGCTTCGCGTCGCATGGATTCACACATACCGTACGTAGAAACCGGCATGGTGGAAGATGGGGTCACGCGGGTGCGCGAATGTGCAATAAATTTTGCCGGGAGCGGAAAAAGTATGTCAACCACTGCCACATAGCCGACGCTCGCCACGCTTTACTGGCAAGAATATTTTTGTTAAAAATTCGAATCGCGGTATCGCACTGACGCGTCGACTTCGTCGCGAGGCGAGTCGAGTGTGAGAACAAGTTCTCCTTGCCTTTTCTCTCGCAGCTCCTCTCATTCTCGCACTTATCGCGATATTAGCCGTACTACTAATATGCGCAGTTACACGTGGTGAAATCTGAAATAAACAACATTCGCGGTTGCCCGACGCATTGCAAAATCTAAATTTGCCAGACGGTGGAAAACCCGTGCATGAAGATCAACGAACGCCCGGCACTTCTGCGGCATCCCACGATTTCATCAGTCATTGTTAGCGCCAACAATTGCCCGATACGTCTTCATTTTTGGGACTTTAGGCGCAGTCTGAAAATTCGAGAAACCGTTACGACCGGGACCAAGTTAATCTACCTCAGACAGTCTCACGCGGTTTCCGTCTCATTATCATAATTCACCGAGTGAATCTCATTCGCGATTCCGCCATCGAGAGTTCTTGCCTGCCGTTGTAATTCCCGGCCAAGGCAGAGTGTAGCTAGCGTAAAACTCGCTGAATGGGGATCAACGAGTCGTGCGACATTGCTGCAGCACCGCAGTCTCGTCAATCGTTACTCGCGACAATGGATCAACTTCTGTGCCATTTTTAAGCATCGTCAGAGAACTGCATCTCTTACGTTTTCATCCTACCGCAACGCGGTAATCTATTAAGAACAACGGAACGAATGTAGGTCTAAAGAAGGCGCGCGTATGGTCAAAGCCGTGTCACGTTTGTTCCATCCGCACACTCGACAAATTCCCTCGGAAACTCGGGGATCATCATCTGATGTTCGTAATTGCAAAACGTGCAACTCGAGACTTTCGTACATGTGGTCGTGTGCCAGCAAAGAAAGATCCGAACGGCAGACAAGAGATGATTACAGCCCGTCAGCTTCGACAATCTTTTTTTTTCGTACGAGCAACTACTGCATCTTCCATCCTTCACCTTCTCTGCCGAACTTGGAGAGGACTCGCAATGCGTCGCAATATATAGATGACGCACGAACCTCTGCAGTGGAAGTTGAATCCCATCGAGACAAAGAAGTCGCGCGAGCATCCGCTTTAGCGTTTAATTAATTCCGCGGACGTGGTTTCTCGTTAGATTCGTCATACCGACGTAAAGTGCACAACCACTGGCACATGCTTTTATTTAGCCCGTTCGTTATAAGCCGAGATTTATTAAAAATCCTTGGACTCGCTCAGCTTCTAATGAATTACCGCGTGGCCTCTTCACGCCGAACAACCGAATGTCGTATTGCAGCAGTCGTGTTGCTAGACGCATATTCAAAACCGGCCTCAAATTAAAGCAATTTCACGTGCGGCCCTTCTGGCTGCGCGACGCATTTCCGGTTTGAGACCTTGCAGGATCGGCACGCGGACATTGCAGATATGACACAACTCGCAGACTGTGCACGCTGTCTATGGACAAGGTAACACGCACATCACTTTGCAGCGTCCAATTTCACTCTACTCCTTTGACAGGCGACGTGTGTCGTGTTCGTCACCAGGACGTCTTCGCTGGGCAACGCGAAGCAACAAGGCAGACAGAAAATGCAAAACGCGGGGTTGAATCGATCCTAAACCCTTGCGGTCTACGGGGTCGTAAAGTCGTGGTAAACAGCCAGACAAGTCCTTCGCCTCTACTGTATATATACGTGCAAACATCCTCTCGCATCTTGCCATTTCGCGTGTACTCTAATCTCACCGCTGATGCGTCAATGTAAATTCCACGTAAAACACACGTCGTGGCACGAAGATCGAAGGCCTAGCGGCTGAAAATTTCGCGATGTTTCACGAGCATCATGCAACGAAGTGGAAAGAAATTTGAAACGCGAAGGCGAATCGATCCTTAACCCTGGCGAACGGGGCTGGAGAGCCGAGGTAAACAGGCAGAGGAGCCCTCCTCTTGTCCGTCCCTCGGTGAAAACATCCTCTCGTGTTTTCTCACTGCGGCCCGTGAAGACACTCTCCCTCGCCTCGCTCTCTCCGCGCTATCGTCCACTCTGATCCCAACCACCAATACACCAGGCAACGAAACGCACGCGACACGTCAGCGAAACAGCCAATATCCGCGCTAACTACCCTTCCACTGGTTCTGCATTTTTCGATCGGTCCATTGTCATCGTTACACTCTCTCCACACGGTGGTCGCGCGACACAAGGGGAGCACAGCTCGCGTTTGAGCTTCGCCGCGGTCAAGTGCGACGGACACTTACGACAATAACGCACCAGCGCACCTCCGGGATGGAGAGTGGCAAGTTAGCGGAGAGGAAACGAGGAGCGCGGAAGAAGAGAATGTCACCCAGGAGATCTTCCCTTTGCCCGTTCGCGTCTCTTCGTCCGTATACCCGCGCCGCGTTCGGGACATACACCCGGCGCTGAATCGCGGCCAACTGAGAGGGAGAGAACTACCCCCCAGATACTACCGACGGTTGGCTGTAGCATCGCGCACGGAAACCCCCTGCGCAACGGTGCTCCGTACTACGGATCCGCGCGTTTCGTAACTTCAGGGGGAGGAAAAGGGCGGGGGTCGGAGAGTAGGGAGTTATTAGGTACGACGGCAGAGCGCCGAGTGAACTCGCACGCCGGGATAACATCTGTAATTTTGCTTAATGACCTTACATAAATGTTATTCCCATTCTGCCGTGTAATTGTGTACGCGTAATTTACGGAGTGCCGGGGGCCGGAGTCGACGCGATGGTCGAATGGGTATTTTTCGCACGCCGACGCGGTTATTTCGCCTAATGATCAGTCACGACGCTGTAAAAGTTAATGCGGCTTATGGCCTCTGTTCATTACGCGTAACGGGCGGCGCATTGTATCTGGGACAATGAGCGCGGAAGAGTTTCCGTTCGAACGGAGAAAACTTGCGAAATGGGAAAAGAGTACGTAAGCGGCGGGGGAAATCGAGCGCGATTGCCGAAGATTAGAGTGGGAGGGATGTTTGGGAGAAAAAGTGCGCGGGGACAAATTCAGATTGACGTCGGAACGAAGTAATTAATGAACTCGTTATTCCGGGTTTATTCCGCCGGGAATATGCATCGATAGAAAATTTAACAGGACGTACGCGCGCGCACGCGACATTAAGGTTGCGGGGCTTGCACGCCATTCAGTCGGAATGAATTCTGAATTTCTACGGCAGTGCAGTAGGGCCGATGTAGAAGCGCCCTGAAAAAAAGGATTCATTCTTTTTTCGGCGCGTCAATCGTACTCTGAATGGAGAATAAATTGCTCGACGATAAAGTTTCGCCTCATCGTCAACCCTCCCCGTAGGCTTCGCCTTCGTGATTGGGGTGGCTTTTCAAATACCAGGGGTCTCGGCGGTACAATAGAATCTCGTGATTCTCAGAATTATTTGTGTCACGACCTTACAGCCAGGCTGAATTGTGAAATTGACGGGCATGAGTGGAGGATAGAGGACCGAGAACAGAGTGCGGATTCGAAAAGAATGATTGTCGGTGGCTCTCTCGCGTGATTTTCAACCCCCCGACCGCAGTCGATCGTTCGAATGCAGAGAATCCGACCTATCTTCGTCACTAAGACAATTCTACTTGCTGACAGCGAAGCCCGTCATCGCTAACTCAACGATGAAACACGCATGTCAGCTTCAGTCCATAGAAAGTCGCACAATTACGATATTTTCCTGAGCGTACGGATACCCATCGATAAACACACTTATCAGTTGAAATTCATAGAAAATCGCACAATTATGTTATTCTACTGACCGAAAGGGTGAACGAGGAAGCTTGCTACGAAATCCTTCGGAGAAATGCAAACGTTCCTCGGCAATGAGTTTGACTCGACCTTTTTACCTCAAAGAATATAAGACACCGGTTTTATAAACTTTTGCGAGGGAGGATCGGAGGTTAGTCGACTGGTAACAGCTGGAACTTTTAATAAAGCGATCACAAATCTCCCCGAATGGTAAAGCGATAGAGAGAGAGAGAGAGAGAGAGAGAGAGGAAGAGAAAGGAAGAGAGAGGGGGACACCTGTTCCTTTCTTTCGTCAACCTCTTCCCCCTTCCAAATCTATTATTATATCGCACCAAGTTATTCGTCCGCATAGTTCTTCAACTATCGGTTATTCACTCCGACAATATTATTGGAGGGTAACGGCAAGTCCTACTTCGACAGGATTAGCACGTTTCGTTTTTCTATCTGTTTTAAACGACAAAAATTGCTCAACCTTGACGACTAATTTCCGGTATAAATACTAACCCTTGTTCATGGTTGAGGTTACTTTATTATTCAAAACATCAGCATTCTACGTGATACAGAACGATTAGTTCCCCCTTTCAGGAGTCCATACAATAATAAATCGAACATGTAAAAATGTTACTTTAAACTAATTAATAATTAAATAATATGGAACAAAGTTTTTGCATTCAGTTAACTCTTAATTTTGAACTTCAGAGTCTTAGATTATAATAGAAAGGCTCCAGCATGTCCATAATTGAAAGAATCTTAGTGTACCACATTGTAACAAAATGACTCCAAATTTCGAAATTAAAAGTCAACTTTTCGTAAAATATTATTTCCCTATTATTTAATTATTACTAAATATAAATTAATTGTTTCACCTATCTCATCCATTATCGTTAAAGAAAAGTATTTTCGTTATTAATCAGTTTAAAGACCGTTTCCACATATTCAATTTATTATTGCACTGACCCCTGAAGAGGAACCTAATGGTTCCGAAACGTGTAGAGGAGGGAACTTTTGAACAGGCATAAGTAATCTTAACTTTCGACAAATCTCGCGCGCGACATATCTGCGTAGAACAGTCGACAACGGTCCGCGAACAGAGCCCCTGCGATAGAGACGCAATCGTATCAGAAGAGAAGAGCAACTATTTACACATCGTGCGGCAGCACCCCGCTTTAATTTATTCAACGCCACGCTGTATTGTAATTACGTTTGATTTATCGCGCGAATAATGAGCCCCTTTATATAGCGGGGCTTCATTAATGACATTTCTCTCGCGACACAGATGCACCGCTCCTGGCCACCTGACTCGCTGGTAGCTGTTGCTCGCAAGATAGATATACGTGCATGTTGGTGCAGGCGTTTGAAAGCACCGCTGGAAATCAACGAACAGAAACTATGAACGGAGATTTAGACAGGTGGTATTGCTCAATTAGTCTAATTAATTATCACTTCGGGGACTATCGTTGCAACGCCACAATGTCCTGATACCCATCAGGGTAATGTGATACGGCTACTCGACCACAACATCGAACGCGCGTCGCATTGGCAGAAAAATAGCTTGGTGAAGATCCATGGCGGCTGACGTATTAACGCTTTCCGGTCCAAGCCCGGAATATTCCCGGCAATCATCTAGGCCACGAAACACTACACTGCTTATCTTATGCACGCACTTTTAAACGCTGTGCAGTTCCTTCAGCTGCTCAAGCAGGCGGTTGAGATCGTTCTTTAAGAAAAGCAGTTGAAAATTAGGTTAGTACTGTTGGTAATTACTGCGATACGAAAATAATTCCGAATAGTACAGCTTCCACGTCTACGGAAAATATGATCAGGAAGAGAGAACACATGAATGAGTCCCAACTCATGAATGCGGTGCAGATAAACTGCTGAACACGACTTATCTGGTTTTCCAATAGAATTGGAGCTGTTCGAAGACAAGTTAAAATGACAAAATGTAAGGAATGTTGAATTACGAAATTATTATGCCCCGAAGTAATAGCACCGGTAGTATTCGACAGGATATAACGCACAATTACAACAATTAGGAAAAAGTGAAGATCCACATAGAAGATCCCATAAGGAATATAACAAAACAAGGACTCTTCCCCTAATTGTCCTAAAATACGCAAGTTTGCTTAAACCGTTCTAAAGGCCATTACAAACAACAACTCTAATATTAACCCTTTGACTGCTGAATACTTTCGGCCGAAGCGCTCGCTGAGGACGAAACGCTTTTGGCTAGTGTGAAGCTATTGATTGATTATGTAAAGCGCAACTAAATTCTGATGATAATTCTTAATTTACGCCAAATGAAATAATGCAAGAAAGTTATTTAATGAAGAACGCATCTGTATTCATCTCGTATATTGATAATTGTGGCTGCAATAGGTAAGAAACCGAAACGATTGGGGACGCATATATACGCCCATAGTCGACACCGATAGATTTCGGCGGACGTATATACGCCCCCATAGCAGTCAAAGCGTTAAGAAAATCTATGTATAAACTATTATACGTAAATAAATACGTATAAATAACGTTATTATGAAAAACACGTGGTAGCACGCAGGTCACCCATATTTGGGTGACGCGTTGTTGAACGCTGTAACGCCGGATCCATATCTGGCGCGGTGACGGGCGGTACGCAGGAAATTCCGACGCAGCAACGGCGATGATATTTATTTCGCGTCGATGCACCGCTAATGCGCAATTGGTCCCTGCGAAGTTGAAACGATGGTCGAGCGTTTGCGGCTCCTACGGCACAAGTGCAGCCGTGAAACGGCACATACGTGCGATGCAGACGATGCGGTATGCGGCATACGGCGCGCGTCACAGGGCTGTGCGATCGTTGGTGCAAGCTGTAGGTAGTTTAGGTAGCGAAAGAGCGGAAAAGAGCGAGAGGGAAGGTGCGAACGACGAGCACCGGCGAGAGTGGCGGAAGAGGGTGGCGGAAAAGGGCGGAAAGGGACAGGAGTCTAATCGCCTTCGTTAATCTGGGGTCATTCAATTCATATCCGAGCGCCCGTTGTATTCCACGGAGCGTGAACGAAAATGGGTCACGATCGCTCGCAATGAGCGTAAATACGCTGCGCCGGCGATCATCGACGGTAATCGTCCGGAAAAAGGTAAAAGGACTGCTGCGAGTATTTGCAAGTTGTTTCCTTGCGCTTGCAGGTGTTCAACGGACGGTGCACGTTCTCCACAACTCCGAGCAGCCAGCCTCGGTCTTTGCAGTCTTGGAGTCCGGGAGCAAGGTGGTGCCGCTGATCGCCGACGGACTTTTCGATCTGCTCATGATGAAGATGACGAGCATTTACACCAGCAAGAAGCAGACGAAGATCGAATCGAAAGGGCCGCGCTTCGAGATCGGCGATTTTTGCGTAAAACTCGGCAGCGTGACGATGAGCCAGAACTTCAAGGGTGTTCTGGTCGAGGTGAGTTACGCTCGTGAATAGCGGGGCTCGTTAGGATATTAGTCGGGCAAAAACCTCTGATGTTCGGCCTCCTTCGGAAACTTCGCTATCTGAGAATCTGCATCTGTGCAGATGGATAAACGGATCTCGAAGTTTTGTCGGGCTTTCTGACGGAAAGTTTCCTTCGTAAATAGATGATCGGTCCAATTAATAATTTGGCGACTGTCCTGTCGTTACTCGTGGCACGAAACTCATTAACCAAGCAACGGCCCGAGGGTGAGGGAAATTTGTGCGAATTCGTGACGGAAATGGCGGCCAATTATTTTCTTAATTAAATTTGATCATTGCGAAAGTATAGTTTGTTACTTCCGGAAGCCTTGCCAATCACGTGACGACTGTGCACTATCGATTGACAGTTCAGTCTCGCGAGGTTTGAGGTACACACGAATCGCAACACATCGCTTATAGATATACTCAGGGTCGGATCGACGCGTTAGCATCCCCTACGTTGCACCGTAAACTATTCATTACAATCAACCCTCGCGTCTTCCGTTTTGATCAAAATTTCTCACTAATCATCGCTCGATTGCCGCACCTTTTCCCAGTTTTTCGGATTGCAGCGTAACTTCCCCCACAACCCTACTCACGCTACTTGTCTTCGTTACCGTCAAACGTACGCTCGTCGAAAATACATATTGCTTCTACCATAAAATGATGTACTTTATGCGCCTGCATTGCCGTTCAGCGCACCTGCTCCTTGTTCTCGACACAATACCATCGATTCATAATTATACCGCAGAAATGCCAGCGCATAAGATTGCGTTTTGAGGAAACGTTCGTGCTTCGCGTTTTATTTCATTGCGAGCAGTTTGATCATCCCTGCTTACATTCGTCCCTTTTCCGCACAGGAATCACACTCATGCATACGTGTGCATGCACGTGCTGAACGGCAGGATGCACGTGTATTGAGGCTCGTGCCCCTTGTAAACATACGAGATCCGTATACCACGGAACGTCATTACAATTTGTCACTTGCCAATGCCCTACCGTTTGTCGTGTGCGCACACCTACGAGACTGACTTGCAGGGGAGAATCGAAAACTCGATCTACCGGGTGTCCCATTTTTTCCCCAGTGCACCGTGCAAAAAAGCACTCTGCCCACTGTCACTTGTGCGAGGACGGTATCGTTAATCTGCCGTTTCTCGTTTTCGCGCCGAACGCACGGCGTTAAACCGTGGCTGACTCCATTAATTTCAATGAGAGCCTGTGCAATCCTTTTCAATCTCCGCCGTTTTAATTTTTTTTTGTCTACCGCCATTCTATCCGCGCTCCAGTGCAACCAGACCTGTCGGAGAGAGGTGGGAAAAAGTCAGAAAATATTGTGTGTTAACTTTCCATTGCTGATCATTGATACACGCGCAATTTAGATGACTGGACTTTTCTGGACATTGGCAAGGGACGCATTCAAGAAACGTTTGGTAATAAATATAATTAAGTATATATTAAGTACTCTGAGAAAAGTCTGGCATCAGAGACTCGAGTGACGTTAGTTAATAACTACCATATAATTAAGTATATATTAAGTATTCTGCGAAAAGTCTGACATCAGAGATTTGAGTGACGTTTGGTAACAACTATAATTAAGTATATATTAAGTACTCTGCGAAAAGTCTGACATCAGAGATTCGAGTAACGTTTGGTAATAACTATAGTTAAGTAATTATTACGTACCCTGCAAAAAGTCCGACATCAGAAATTCGAGTAACGTTCGGTAATAACTATAACTAAGTATATATTAAGTACTCTGCCAAAAATCTGGCATCAGAAATTCGAGTAACGTTTGGTAATAACTATAGTTAAGTAATTATTAAGTACCCTGCGAAAAGCCTGGCATCAGAAATTCGAGTAACGTTTGGTAATAACTATAACTATGTATATATTAAGTACTCTGCGAATGGTCTGACATCAGAAATGCAAGTATTGTTTGTTAATAACTATAATTAAGTACCCTGCGAAAAGTCTGGCATCATAAATTCGAGTAACGTTCGGTAATAACTATAACTAAGTATATATTAAGTACTCTGCCAAAAGTCTGGCATCATAAATTCGAGTAACGTTTGGTAATAACTATAATTAAGTACATATTAAGTACTCTGCGAAAAGTCTGGCATCAGAGATTCGAGTAACGTTTGGTAATAACTATAATTCAGTATATATTAAGTACTCTGCTAAAAGTCTGGCATCAGAAATATTGTACTCGTTGATTACTGTTGCCAATTTCCCGTCGTAAACTTGCATTGTATCGTTTTGTAGGTAGAGTACAGACCGTGCGTCATACCTGGCAGCGCTTGGGAACTGATGCGCGAATTTCTCCAAGGATTTCTTGGCTCTGCAGTCTCGAATCAAGCTCCTCAGTACTTACAGGTAAGAAGAGAATATTGAAAACGAGAGTGGCACTTTGACGGAATAGAGTAATTAGCATTTGGCGCCTGCAATGTTTTACAGAATCGCATGAATGATATCTACCAGCCAATGGATACAATACAGCAATACTTGGAGCATTTTGGTCAGTACAGAAAAGCCACTGGCGTGATTTAAACATGGCCACGGCGATGGGAAAGCCGCAGGTGTAATTTAAGAACGGCCACGAGTACAGGAAAACTGTCGATGTGATTTAAGAGGAACAACCGCTGCGACGTCGCTCTGGGATCTTTACAACCCCTTCTTTATTGCCACATTAACAACGACGTCGATGTACGGCCCTCCAATGATTTATGGACTTTTGCGTACTCTGCGCTGACGATGTTGATTGTATTACTCACCTTCGCATGTCAAATTACTATATTCTATTTTGACACGCCGATCTGTCGACGTCTACGTAAAATTATGGAATGAACTGTCACTGACGTAGTAGATAAGAGTATGGTCAATTTTTAATAGTCCTTTTCAATAATATTCATAAGCCATATATAACCTGCCCCATGTAATACAAAATACAATCATTCTTACGTATATAATCAAATACAATTTTCTACGTTACTCCCCTGTTGAATGAGAATGATATTATCATTCTATAGTGACATTAACCGCACGCAGGCTGTAAAGATAATTTTCCTCACGTGGGTTCGTATGGAAACTGTAATATCGACACGTACCAACTTCTTTCGAAATCAAGTATGCACAAATGCACTCTGTATTCGAGAACGATGAAAATTAAAATTATTACGATAAAAAAATTGAAATTATAACGATTAAAATTAAAACTACAGACGAAGTACATAGAGACTTATGGAGCAATACATATTTTCGGCTCTCGTTCGAAGGGTGTTATTACCCTCTTACCATTTTCGTGTCGCATGCGATATTGTCAACTGGCTAAGATGTAAGACTACAACGCTACCCTTAGTGAGAATTCATACTTGTGCTATTTCTCTTGAATCAATCATGTCTTTTGGGAAGAAATTGCAGGCTTGTCATAAGTTCAAGGTTCCTTCTACCCTGGCCTTCTTCAATGAAATGATGACAGATCTACTGGGTCTACAATGCCATTGTTATGCGTAGCATGTGAAGACTTGCTTGATAATCAATATCACGCTGCACTAGATCCTTTCATTTCTTGGCGAGTAAGACCTCTGCTGGTAGAGTACCTAGCTCGATTGTGGATCAAAGGGGAGAATGTCGCTGATCAGGAGAGAGTGCTGGTAAGGGCTTATGGTAAATCGATGGCGATATATGCTGTTGAGAAACAGATAAGCTTAAATGACAGGCATAATGCTCGAGCTAGGATCATTGCGAAGCTAAAGGCAAACCCACCCAGCGCAGCGGACTTAACCCTTTGCACTCCGAATTTTATTGCAATTTCGTTACCAGCAGCTCCCAACGCTTTTAAGTGTTTTGTTTGAAATTTACTTTAACTAAAAAAATGAGGCAATTTAAATAAATAAAGGAAGAAACTAATTCACTTAAATACCAGTTTTATTTACACTATTGTCGTATTTTGAAATTTTCAAGCCTATGATAATTTTTCAAACAACTTCCAAGATGCAACCCTGCTTTTCTTTCGTATGTTTCGCAAAAATAGGTAGTTTCTCTTCTTCCTCCAGGTATTTTTCTATTTGGGCAAACTGCACAGTCTTTGTGTTTTCCTTCGGAATGTACCAAGATGAAATGAGGCTTTCCATCTAAGCGATCGTGTTTATCAAGTGTTCCAGGCCTCCCCAATTTCATATTTCGTGCACGACAATCACGGGTAAGCATTGACAAAAGCTTTTCGCGAAATTTTTTCTGGGCTATAGGTTTTGTTCCTTGGTTTTTTGTTTTTTTCTTTGTATAAAATATACGCATTTACTATGGAGATTTCTAATCCCGAAAATAAATATTTCCTCCACCACTTGAGTGCTCGACGGAAAAAACAATAAGATGTCGCGTATTGGTGCGCCATATCGACACCACCCATATTTTTATTATAATCTATGATCACATTCGGTTTTTTTATTTCTCTTCGATTACCTGAATGTCTAACACTTGTAGTGACATTGCGAGAGCATTGATAACGTATAATATGTGCGCGACATCTATTTATTTGAACATGAAAAAATGTCGAGTGGGACTCGACAAAGGAGCTCCTGAGATAAAAAGTGATGTCGAGTGACACTCGACATAGGAGTGCAAAGGGTTAAGGGGACATTCTACTTTCTCGGGTCGAAAAAATCGATTTTTTTTTTATTGTCTTATTCGAAAGTATATACTTTCAAGATTATGTCCTTAAATTTGCAGCAATAAATTCCAAAAATTGGGAATTTTAAAGTTCAGACACGCTTAATGAAAAACCCTTTATAATGTTACATTTTTAAAGTATTACTTAAACATTTTACTTAAAAAATGTAACCCTTAGGATCTTTCGTTATTTTTTAATCGTCTCATGACGATATCGCTCCCACTGTCCATATGACTATCACTATCGCTATCAAAACTATTCTCCACGTCTGATAACGGATTAGTATATATTTCCTCTTCGTATGACATTTCGAAGGATATTTTATAATATTTAATCAATTTAACGTAATCTTTCGATATTCAAAGGCAGCGAAAGACAGTGTCAAACTAACCAAACAAGCAGCCGCTTCGATGTGATCGGCAAAGATTTCAATAAAGCACAATCTGGTAAATTGGGAGGGCAAGACAGTTGAAATCACAGTTCCCCGTTCGTGAAATATTGCCCTATAATAATGCACCTCCCTACATAAACATGGAAATTAACACTTTATTAACAAAAATACTGATTCTGTTGTTGAGAATCCTTCGGTTTCAAAGCAGTGTAATTTTATTGTCATTTAGAACTGTCATAATATCATTTGATATTTATTTTATCTAATATAACCTGTAAGATATATGTATATGAGTAGGCTGTGTGTGTGTGGGTGCGAGTGGCTGCGACCGGGAGTGTCCTGTGCGAGTGACAATGTCCGGTATAAAGGTAGCATGGTTTTGTTTGAGGAATGCGTGACGTATGGATGATTGTTGCACGTGTGATCTGCGACGCATTTAGAGTGAGTGATAGAGAATGTCGGTAAGAATGAGAGGATGCGTGTTTTTATGAATAATTGGTTACCGGACTTTTGGGGGGACAGACGAAGGGCGCGTAGCAACGGCCCGCCGAGGAAAAACAACGAACAGTTCGGCCCGAGACAGCGACAGAGTAACGTTAGAATACCTTAGTTATTTAATACCTTAACTTCTCCGTTGTTCAATAAAAGTTAATACCGCGTATCACAAACCGTTGACCACTGAAAAGCCGATTAATCGGCTACCGGCAGATAACAGTTGGAATCGAAAAGCCGATTAACACGTTGACTGCCATGCGTATTTTGCCGTATTAGAACAGCGATGCTATGAAATACTACAGCGTTTGACTGAATTATGCAAAATGTAAATAATGTGCAAGTATTGGAGACCAAAGAATCGCATCACTATTCTAACAATAACTGCATTTATAACATAATTGTTACTACCCATTGCGAATATTTTGGATCTTCAGTAAAATCTCTTGCGCCGGTCACCGGTGACCCCCACGGCAGCCAACGTGTTAATCGGCTGGCGGTCGATAAAGTTAAACATCATCCCTGGAGAAAAAAAGTCACGCGTACGTGATAGCGGCCGATAACGCTTGCCAAGAAGAAGTCATGTATACGTGACAGCGGCCGGCAAAGTGTTAAGAAGCAACTTCAAATTAGGTGATTATTCTGATTGTAATTAGCTAACGCTATACTATTTTTTGTATTTACAGAAAGTTTACGATCAACTATTTTAGTACTAATTCCCACAAAGAGTAGCGTTGTAGTCTTACATCTGAACCAATTGATAATGTCGCATGTGACAGGAAAATGGTAAGGGGGCGTTAACTCCCCCGAATGAGGGACAAAAACATGTATTGTTTAATAGGTCTATACCTACCTCGTCTGTGATAGAAATCATCCACCGTGGCGACCACTAGTGACTACGTCGGGCTAGTAGCTTCTCTTCTCTCGCCATCAATACTTGTGACAGCGGAGAATCTTTCTATAGTCACTAACTTCGTTATCACTAGCCTTTAACAGTGACTTTATTCGATTCAATTGTTTTTATTGTGAAAATCGGTCAGCTGTCACAGTTGAATGAGTACATTGAAAATCTTCGCTTATTCGCTTTTAAGTGAGTAGCCGTTTATATTGGCAAATGTTACTATTATTGTGGCGTTTCTGTTGTAGCGTTTGTGGAAGAAAATAGCTCGAGAAGTAGAAAGCTGGACGGTGTAATGTGCGGTTATGTCTTTAACAATAGGTCTGTCACGTATCAATGGATCCTAGGAAAGTGTTGAACATACCCCGTTACGATACCGTAGTAGTGATAAATCATTAATAATCATATTAGGCTAGGCTCGAGTTTGTTCGGCTTCTATAGAACTTCTTGTGTAGTTGTGAATGGACAAACGATTTAAAATGCCGTCAGTGTTGCCTGCTATAATACTGAGTATCTTTTCTACGAAACAAACGGCAGGGCCTACGTTTAGATGATATTTCACTAGTAATTGCGAGTAATTTATGAAAATGGCAACTTCGGAAATAGACGATCTGTTATCAGGGCCCTTGGTAACTTGGGTAAGTTTTAATAACATGAATGCCACAACCTACAATTCTATCTACATTACTTGTTCTTTACCAGTTTGTTAGTTGCCTTGAGGATCCTGATTTGCTGTCCAACTATGAAGACTTGGTAGACGGCGTTTTGCTTCATAATGTATTTTTACAAATGTAAGCAGTGAATCTATATAAGCGGTATTTCAATATTAACTACGATTAATGTATACACATGGCACAAACATATATTAATGACATTTTTAGCGATCCAGAGCCATTGTATGGTGAGGTAATTCCAAGCGGTGGTAATGCACAAATTCGTGGAAACAATTTGAAAATTATTGTGCAGAACATGAAACAGTTCTACGAAGAAGAATTGGGGCACATTGTCCTAAGACTACCTGATACTGGAAATTTGGGAAAAGAACCAGAGCTGTACATTGCAGATATGAAATTACTGTTGTTATTGCTTCTTGGGTGCGCTGTACATTGCCCCAACAAGGAAAAATTTATTACAAATATAAAGACTCTTAATGTTGATACGCAACTAGCCATAGTGGAATGTATAAAGCAGGTATAAACAACTAAAATGTTGGGTGTACTAAATTTGATGGACACTGAGTTTTAGGATGTTTGGACAATAATTTTTTTATTCAATTTGTGTATCTGAATTATCTTAGGCAAATTTTCAATATGTGTTCTTGATAATATTTTTTATATTTGTCCGCATTTTAGTCTAACTCGATTCAATCCTTGCAGAGACATTTTAATATTCACAAATACCTCTGATATGCTTATATTATTTGTTCATTAACTTGTACCTGTAAATAGTCCAAATATTGACATTTAATTGTATAATAAGTGGCTTCGGTTTTTTTACATACTTGACCAATTTGTCTGTTGGGAACCGTTAGGTTACAGATAATCAAGACATAGTGCTTATGCAAGATGCTATGGAAAATGTCAATATGGGCTGCCTGTTCATACAAATAAAAAAATTGAAGCAGGAACTGGACATTCATCGCGAGGTATGCAGTAAATGATAGTAGCCGTACTCAGATCTAATTATTGATTGATTTGTTCTATGATATTACCAACAGAGATGGAATGGCACGGCGATCAAAGAAATTGCAGAAAGGAATGATTCTTCTATGAACTCGGAAGCTGAGGAAATAAACAAATCCCAGCAATCGAATCCTGTAACAAAGTCAGAGAGAGAAGATAATCATCATTATGCGGTGGAACTAGCCGATTGGAAATCTAAAGTCAGGAAACAGAGACAGGAGCTGTATGTTATATACACTTTAACAGCAGCACTGTGTAATTGAAAAGTAGTGTCTATTACTTAATTGGTATTTATCGTTTTTATTTAGAGAGGAAAAGACTGAGGCTCTCTTAGAATGTAAAGAAGAACTTGGACACAACAAAACTTTAGTCGCAAAGTTAAAACAAGAAAATCAAGAATTGATGCATGAGGCCCGTACTGCAAAATCTTACAGAGACGAATTAGATGCGGTGATCGAAAGGGCAGATCGCGCAGATCGTCTGGAGATTGAAATTTCACGGTATCGAGAAAAACTCACCGACATCGAGTACTATAAATCTCGTATGGAGGAGTTACGTGAAGATAACAAGTATGTGTTAATACTTTACCCGTCAAAGTAATTATGAATCATATTTAACCCTTTGCGCTCGACGCGCTTTTCTCTCCGGCTGACCAGCAACTCGACAGTAATCTGCCGCGCGCGCGCCTATTTCATGAGTTCGTTTCTGTTAACTTAAAATAATTTTAGGCACAATGGGACACTTTAAAACTCGTATATTTTAACATTACATACATTTATATAAAACAATCTCCAATGTGCATTCTTGGCTTGTCGGGGCATGTGTCACAATAGTACACAGTTTGTCGTCTTTGGCCGGACTTTCGTTGGGAACAAACTTTGCATTTGGATTGCATTTTGTGATTGGTTCTTTTTGTACCTTTTTTTTAAAGAAGCGAATTGAAAGAAGCGTTGCGACGTCTATCAGCGTTCTATTATTCTCAAGGCATAATGCACGCATTGAAATTCGTTTGTGTTTTTGAGATAAGACATCTTTATAGCTATGTAGACACCTCATAAAATGATCTGCAAAAGGCCAGGTAGACTTGTCAAGCGATATTCGTTAGGCCAAACACAAATAAACACCGTTACCACTCAATTTACCGCATCGATGCGAGTGGTGCCTGAGAGGCACCGCTAGAGTTGGCGCAGCACATGCCGTGGTGCCTGAGAGGCACCGCTAGAGCGCAAAGGGTTAAACTTTTCTATCATGTGTAATGTTAAATTTTATCTAAAGAGTTTTGATGGAGACAAAGGATATGTTAGAAGAACAGTTATCATCTGCCAGAAGACGCGCTGATAAAGCATTGGAACTTGAATCCGAAATTATAAAATATAAGCAGCTATTGAATGACATGGCATTGGTAAGGAATAGGGTACTTTTGCTTATCACTTTATTAGCATACCTTTGCTATAAAAAGAAACATTTTAGGAGCGGGCCGCAGAAAAGGAAAAATATCAGGAGCTTCTCGAAGAGAATACCCAGTTGCATAAGTTGACTAAGGTTGCTAGTGAAGCTGCATCAGCTGGATCTATAAGTGATTCAGATGAAACTGGTACATTTTCCGTTCTCAAAAATCTATCTTGATTACTGGATGTATATATCCATGTGATAAATCAATTTCATTTATTTCAGTTCAAACAGACAATCGGTTGTCTGAACAATTAACAAACAATGCTCAAACGCGAGCACTAAAATTGGAACTGGAAAACCGTCGTCTTGTGTCGATTATCGACTCGTTGAAAGAAAAATCCTTTCATGAAAGTTCGTCTCGTGTTTTAGAATTGGAAAAGGAGAAAAAGAAACTTTCGTTGAAAATTGAGTCATTAACCGATAATAATGAAAGGCTTACGCAGCAGAATTCAGATTTGGAACTTGTCTGCAAGAAGGCGCTGGAGGAGAACAAGAAATTACAAAATTCTATTAAGAATCAACGAATTTCCTTCGAAAAGCAGCAGCAAGAAATTCAAATGCAGCAAGCAAAGATGATAGAACTAGAAAAAAATTATGACACAGCCGTGAAAGAAAAACAACGAGTTCAGTCATTATTAGATAGTGTCCAGAGACGAGCAGATGATGTGGAACGTAGCATGGAAGTTGCGAATCAAAAAATTGAAGACTTAAAAATTGTCGAGCGTACACTGCATGAGAGAAATGTGAAATGCAGTGAACTCGAGTCAAAAATAACAGGATTAGAGAAAGAAAAGGATATTGGCCAACGCGATATCCACAAATACAAGGAGATTATCGAGGTAATAAAACAAACACATATAAAACTCTTTTTTCGGGTAAAACAAAATAAATATTTATCTGCATACAGGAAAAAGATGTTGCTTTAGATAAAGCAGCGAATATAATTGAAGTACTCGAGAAGAAAATAGACCAACTCGAACAAGAAGTTAGTACTTCGGTTTCTCAGATTACAAGGTAAACATAATCTCATCCGTTCGAAAATGTTTTATTCCCTCAGTATATGCTTTATTTATATGTACTGATTTTTGCATCAGACTACAGGAGATTGAACGATCAAGTAAAGAATTAGATTCAAGGGCTGCAATTGATAGAGAAGCACTAGAAACCCTTCAGTCAAGTCTAGTAGCAGAGAAACTGAACACTCAACAATTGTACACTGTACTAGAAAAGCTTAGTCTCAGTGACGATATGTTATTGTCTCTTCCATTCGACGAAATTGTAGAGAAGTGAGTCTAGAAGTGATTATTACATATTTTCGGAATACCTTATTTGTTTTAATATTTTACGCTTCTGTAGAATAGCGCAAGTACCGAAGGTCCTCGAATACGTCAAAAAGTCTTGCTCATTAGAAACTCCTTGCCAGTGTGCGAAAACAGAGCAATTGGAAGGAAGTGCAGATGAGGAAATAACAGACACTTTTAAGGTATTTTTCTGTTAAACATCATTTTTCCCTTTTAACTTACATTAATTATTACTCTTTCAGAAGGAATATGATCATAATCAATCGAAGTTGACAACGGCGCAAACAACGACAGAAAATCTCTTGTCGGAAAATGCAAAATTACAAGTGATCATAACAACGTTAGAATCGCAAAATGGTTCTTTAATAGCGCAAAATACTGCCCTCCATCTTGCCAAGTCGCAACTCGCTGCTGAAAAGGAAGAGGTTGGCTCAGAAACTGACTTACTGCGTACATTGATTACCGTTCCATGCTTACGTTTTATAAATTATGCTTTTAGATTTCTAAAGAGCGCACAGCAGAAGAACGCGCCCATAAAAGTCTTCTTCATGATCAAGAAACTCTGCAATCGCTGCATGAGCAATTAAATACCGAATACGAAAGACTGCTTCACGAACGTGAAGCATTAAAATCAAACTTGAGAGATGTCAAAAATGAAATGAAAATGCTTCGGGAGTCTAATGAAAGACTGGAAGCAACAGCTAAAACACTACAAGCAGAAAGAGAAACGTTAGTCAATGACGCGAAAAGCTTAACTAATTTAAGAGGAGAGCATTCGAAATTAAAGGATGATTTTAGAAACTTTTATACGGCCACTGAAAAATTAAAGACAGAATATAAAAATTTGCAAGAAGAATGCAGAAAGAATAGGGTTGAGTCGTATCGTCTTACTCTGAAGCAAACAGAAATGCAAGATGAACTCAGTACTAAAGAGGAACGATGTGCAAATTTAGAACTTCAAATCAGTAAATTAAATCAAAGATGTGAGGTATGTTGTACACGTATTGTTAACAAATTACGTTAATAAGAATAAGTATATGTACACTTTGAGGTTTACAATACGATTTATATTTTAGATGTTGTTGCAAATGAATTCAGGATTAGACAATGATAAAAGGTCTTTAATGGATCACATATCCACACTATTTGGTCAGTACCATGAACTTCTAACACTCTGTCTAGAAGACAAAGAGCATTATCATATGGAAGAAAAGATGTATACGTAAGTTACAGTAATATTCATATAATCTTACAAATCTTGAGCAAGGAATAAACGATATTTATTCGTTTCGTCACAGAGACAAGCTGAACTATCTATACAGACAAAAGGAAAAGTTAGAACACAAAATAATGGAGCATTACGGAAAACTGGACAGTTGTACTAGCAAAAAGAAAGGGTTTGGAGCAAGTTTTGTTAGAAGGGTCAGAAAAGCAGGATCCGAGCTCCTTCACAAGGTAACAATCAATTCTATTTCCCGTTGTAGTAATAAGAAAAATGTTTGTCGGTATGTATGAATCGATTTTACTTAGAATCGACGTTCTTGGACCGAGGACTCGAAGCAGTCTGAAGGAAAAACGTATGAATCTGAGTCAGGTGGAAACGACTCCGATGCCAGTACAGAAGAGCATCGCTTGCCAGGTAGGAATACATTTATTTCCCCGCTGGACGAAGAACGATTATTTACGATGTAACTACAAGTTATAGGGGCAACAAGCAGCAGAACTCTAGCAGCAGACGCTTTGTCTCTCGCCCACCCCGGTACTAGAAGAACAGTGTATTACACCAGTGATTCCCCACCACCACCCGGTTCTTTGCCTGTGAGTACTGTTTCGCATGTCATCGATTCTTGTGGAGTCAGGGCTCGAAGAATTTCATCAATATTATAGGAGCAAGAAAACGAAAGACGGACAGCCCCTCCGGAACCAAACGTAAGAACTGAGACGCAAATAGAACCGAGACCATTTCTCATTTTTAACAAACTATCAGCCGTAATAAACGACTCAAAAAACGCTAATACTAGTGCAGCTAAAGAAACAGGACAAGATGAGCCACTGATAGAAACTACACCAGACAAAGATCCGAAAACACGTAGCCCGGTTTGGTTCGAATACGGATGTGTATAAAGTCATGCAGGCAGATCTGTGTCTTAGCATGTCTTTGGTACAGGCAGCACATGCCCATGTATTGAGGTTATATTGATTTTACTTAGAACATTCGATGATTGACAAACATTTGCATAATGTGCATGAAGTAACAAGAAGTAGTAGTTTCACGAAAAACTTCACGTTTCATGATTTGATTAAGGTTTATACTTATGATTAAGGTCATTGTCTTTGGCTTATAAATCGTAGACCTACGAGTAGAAAAGTTAGTTAAACGAGTTAGTTCCTAAAATTCTTTTAGGTTTATTGAATTAACGTACGCTGAATGAAAGAGTTTAAATTAATATTTTCATCATTTTGCATTCATGCATTATTCCACAGCAATGTGTTTCACAGTTTATGGTTGACAGGTGCTGGAGTGCAAGTTAATGGAACCTTTTTTCTCGATAAATGTAATCTTTATGCTTATTTCAGCAGAAACTAAGCAAGCATTAACCCGTTCTTCCTATTCTCTATGCAAAATATAGAACATTATGATAAAGGTTTATCTTACGAGTAACAGCACAAATATTACTTTGCACTCGAAATACTATTGACTACTTCCGTAAATACGAACATAACATTTCATAATATTGTATGTTATTTATGTCGTTTACCACGCGTCATAACTTATATTTTTATAGTGCTGATCTGTGAAATAGATGTAAATTAAGCGATAAATGATATACGACTGAATACTAATCTACGCGTGTAGAAACAACATAACAGCTTAATATATAGTGTGTCCGATGCAACGTCGCACGGCAGCTTAGCCTTCCCGAATAACTGATCTTTGTAATTTACTTATTCTTTGCAATGTCTGTTCTTATGAATGTTTTATATCGAAACTTTTTATATACGGTATGCGACATGGTTTTGTAATTATTTTCCATACAACGCTATTAGAAATAAATATTATGAAAACTTACACAACACCCAATTTTACATTTTAATATTACTATATTACTCATCATGCTGTCAGAAATTTTTATTAAATGCATTAGTTTTCGAAATCTGCTACTATACATTTTAAAGAAAGGTAGATAAATTGGCATCAGTATCTCAGACCGCTGTCTTTCGGAAAAATCTCACGCGTAATATCATCAAAGGGTTGTACAGCCTTCAATTTTTTTGAGATTTTTTTTTAGCGCCAGGCTGAAAAGGTCTTGGTCAAAAAACTGCCCACCATTTACGTACCCCTTTAGAAGGTTTTCTCAGGCACTCTTCCCATTTACATACTTGACACCCATCCGAGAAATCGCCCCTTGCTCTTTGTTTTTTTTTGTTGTACAGATTCCTATGCGGCTTAAGTCAATCACCGTGTGATTCATCCATTCCCATTCGCGCATAGTTGTGCCAATCTTATTTGAACGCTACTAAAGATGTGCACTCGAATAATCAAGGTCTTTCAATTATATGTTTTCTCCGTGAATTCTTATTATTAACGTCTGAAGCACTTGCTATATAGAGCGAGAGATAGCATTAAGGACGAACTCTATATTTCTTGTATGTACATTTTAACAACGTGTCTCAACCACCCTCTTGGCTTCTCCCTATCTCCAGCTCTTACTCCCATTCCTTCTCACAACTCACCCTCTCGCCGTTCGCAGTGTCCGCGCAAAAAAAGTTCCCGCTTGCAGTAACGGTCTGTCGGGAAAAACCTTCCTCTACGTCCTGCTTTTTTCCATGCGCGAAAAGTCTTTCGCTCTTTTCCCACCCGCCCGGAAAAAGAGAGGTCGAAGAAGTGGGGTTGGCGCGACTGAGGCAAGCGCAAAAATAAGACGTACAAAAGCGAAAGGGTAGCGGACTGGAGCGCAATGCTGGCTAAGGGTAAAAAGAAGAGGTCGCGGAAGTGAGAGACGGCGACAGCAGGATGAGCGTCGCCGAAGAAAAAGAATATTTAACGTTACTGAATTCTCGAGGAACAATAGCGATTTTTAATTGCACTCGGAGAAATTCGCTCTACCGATTCTGCTAGCCGCGTTAAATTTTACGCGCCGTCATTACGCCCAACCGTTGCCTTTAATTATAGGCCTGCGTACAGTTCAGCTTTCACAACGATTTATTCGAGCAAATTATCGGAGACGATCTCTGAAGCTTTTTCTCAAAGGGCAGGACGGGATATTAAAAATAACAATTTTTATCCTGTCACCGAAGAGCGACGGAGGAAAGAGAGGGAAAGGTCGGAGAGGACGTGAATTTTGCAGGGAGTCAAGGGGGTTGGGTGGAAACCGGCAAAAATGTCGGTTCTTCACGGACCGATGGTGGGGTAAAGAGGTCGTACCATTCCTACAAGGGCTATACGGGGATGAGAGGAGGGCAGCTACGTTTTTATGACGCGCCTTTCCCCCTACTTCTCCCCCTTCGCCTTTTCTTTTTCATATTCTCTCTCTCGCTCTCTCTCTCTTCCTCTCTGTCTCTTTCGACCGCTTGTTCCCCGCCACGGTTGGTAAGAGGTAGGGGCATCTTTTTGCAATGACGGCAAGGGCCGTGAAGCGAACATATACGCGACGACATTGTGGTGGTAAGGACGGTGGAGGGAAAAGTCGGAGGGATGCGACGATTTTCGCATTGCCAGAGAGCGTGCTGCGACAAAACCACGCCTTCCATTCTGCCGATCTCTCGCGTTGAGGCACTCAATTAAACTTCCATCGAACCCAATGTCGCTTAAGGGTTGCGCGATAGCGTGTAAATTCCATTGTGCACTTGTACCTACTTTCGAAGCAAAACAATGTTTACCGTTACTCCGAGATTTGCCATGAAACATCCACTGCGTACAATTGCAGCTTCGTACCCCAGTTATATCATCCCCTAAAATTGTGTCCCGCAAGGATAGTAGATGGCACCACCTCAAGATATTCGTCGGTGGTTCACCAACTCCGATGGAACTCGCGAATCGGTCGGTACATACACAGAGAATCCTGCGACATCCTCGTTCTCCTTACCCCCGCCACTTCATTTGAACGATGCGAGAGGGGCAGATTCGTGAGCGGAAGGGTGAGAGGGCGCCGAGGAACTTCTCTAAGTGGGGGTAACGTTGCACGTTGTGCCGAGGATGGTGGGGCGGTGTAAGAGACACGACGGATTCACTCGACGGCGGGCAATGTGAAGCGCGCCATCGTTCGAAACGTTTCGTTGTCGTTTCTTTAACCCGCTCAATCGGTTGATCTCTTAGACGATTTGCGATTACGATCCATTGTGGATACACATCGCGCGATTCATTGCACTGACGCGAAACGAGCAATTCTTATTGCTAACTTTGCCACACGAAGCTGACCTATCCGAAAGTTAATCCGTTCGATTCGCGATCCCATCTCATCCCCTCCATGTATACCGGCCGGTACACGCGTTCTTCGAGATCCGCACGTGCTTCCGTGAACCACCCACTCACATCCTTCGTCCGACGCTTTCCTCCAAAATCGAAGTGATTACTCGCTATATACCGCAATACGTAATTCAATTAATCGGAGTACACTCATGTCATAACAATTCTTACCATTTCAGTTTGTGACAGTTTCCTCGCGTTCTTGTCCTTTTCGTCGTTCTCCCTCATTCGAAATCCATCAAATTCAAACCCGTTAATTAAAAATCGGCGATTACCGCGATAATCCCCAAGGTTCACCCATAGAAGCACCGGCTTCAATCTACACCAGCTTCCGGCAAACGTCACCTTCGGGCGATCTTAGCCGAACCGTAGGAGACAGAAGATAAGTCGAAAGGGAAAAGTCAGCGAAAGTCAGGAAGTGAAACTGGGCGGTCCCCAGATCGTCACTCACTCATCTTGGCGCGGCGAATGTGCGTGGCGAGCGTTGGATGCGTAGAGTGGCCGAGGAGCTGGACCGAGGTGGTGGGCATCGGTGTGTCGCTGTGAGTGGACGTTGTGCCAGGGCGTGTGTGGCCAGGGCGGGTGGCCAGGGCGGGTGGCCAGGACGGGTGGCCGGTGCAGCCGTCGTCGCGGTGATCTTCCTACCGCGAGAGGGTGCTGCCGGCTGAGGGATGGACACGCGCGTCGTCCCGGGGACGGAAGAGACGTCGACGGCGACGGCGGCTGTGACGGTGGCAGCGTCGGTCGTCGCCACCAGAGGCATCGGGACGCCTTCTCCCGTGCCGACGGTGCCGACGGCGACGTTAATCGGCGCCGGACCCACAGCCGCCGTCACCTTCACAACCGCCCCCTGCGTTACCCAGAACCCGGTCGTCGTCGTGGCCAGCTCACCCAGTAACCACCAACAGCAGCCCGGCGCTGTCGTGCCGCCAGTGCCCAGGATACTCAGCAGAAACGTCAACGGCACGCGTAAGTCGGCTTTCTCCTTTCTTCCTTCTACTCGTCCGTTGCTTCGCTCATGAATGTATGGATGTTGCGCCGGTGATATGGCCCACGCGTCTCCGGCGTCCGACCGTTTCGGACTGGGACCGAAGGTGCGTTTATCTTCGGTGCACTCTTATGACGGCTGGGGAGAAAAAAAAATTGGGGGGACTCTGATTCTTGCGCGCTTAAGTAGCGTCATGAAAGTTTCAGTAAGAAGCAATGTGTCTGGATGCGCGGTTTCTGTAATTGAACGGCACGGAATTGCGTTTTACTGGGAGCCGGCTTTTTATGTCGGGAGAAAAAATAGACATGGTTGGTGTAACGAAAGATGTATGATGCGGCTACTACGTACAAACGCACCTATACCGTAGAACTGAATGATGTTAACCCACTGACACGTTGTGGCGCCCGGCATTGTATATATATGTATATATATATATGTACACAATATATATATATATATATATATATATATATATATTGCATCGTACCGTACTCCTATATAAGTTTGTTTTTTGCGCGACGGAACGTATACGCCGCAGACGTAACGAAAAGAAACGATTTGATTGACAACAAAATCTTTTGTCGCAGGCCCCACAGTTTCGCGTGGAAAATAATACAGAAAATGCTAATGACACACCAATAAAAAAGACGTGCGAAACAACATGTCGATTGTAAAGGATTCCCTTGTAAACTTTGCATAATGCCAATCCACTTTACGGGATGCATTTCGCTAAATCCGAATGTGAAACTTTCCGAGGTAAAGTAGTCGTCGACGATTTTCTGCAAGTAAGATAATCGTCGGCAGTTACGTAGTTGCCGAAGAAGTTCGCTCCAAAGAAGCACCGAGGGCCATCGCGCTTTTGTCTCTTTCGTCGAGAAACTAGATGACTCACTTGGTGCGCAAAAACCGAGCGTGAATGAAAAACAGAATTTTTCCTCCTCGTTTGGCGAAGTATCGCACGCCTCCCATCTTCTTGGCTCCTTATAGAACAAACCCGGCGAGCTGTTGTTATACGTAACGGAGACAGACTTGTTCAAACAACCTTTCAGCGCGAGGTTTTTAAAAATAATATTCAGCACAGAAGTGCGTCGTAAAACAAAAGAACGAAAGGAGTTTAGAGTGTTAAATGGATATGAAACGAGACGCTGGCAAACGAGTTTATTGACCGTGTCCGTTGCAATTGTAAGAAGGTTCGTCGAACCGATCTGAGAATGCCAAAAGATTTATGTTCTCCCCGAAGATTGTTCTTGGCAGCGGAAAAAGCGAGAATCGCTGCATATCTCACGGGTGGAGGAGTGACGGAATAGTCATGCTTTGTCTATTTCTAATGCCGTATGACTCAGTTGGCAGCAAAAAGTCGTGAGGCCGGCAAAAAGACGCTTTTTCTTCCGCCTACAGAGCGCAACTATTGCGAGAAACGTTTTTGCGAGTTTCTTACGAGACGAACAGGCATCCAAGGCAGCGCGTACGAGCAACGCTGACCGCGGTCGACTACGACAAAAAAGTCAGTGCTCGCGGTTTTGCCAGACGTTTCTCCGAAAGTCGAAATTACGAGAGAGAGAGGAAGAGAGAGGCAGAGAAGAATATCGTCCAGAGACGCCAGTTGGCTGTACAAGACGTAGCAAGCGGGCTACCGCTTTTTCCGGTAGAAGTGTGGAAATCGATTACGTCGCTTTGACGGTCTGGCCAATTGTATGTTTGCACGTTGACGACTCCTCGACGGAGTGTCGTTATTGGAACAACGTTCTATTAACACATTTTTAAGTAAATGAACAAGCACTTCTAAAGTCTTTAAAGACGTTTCACTTGGGAAATTTCAATGACTTGGACAAGTAGGAGTGTGCCAGCTGCCTAACGAGCCTTCTTGTGGATTTCAGTTGTGTACTTTCGGCCTGCTGGACCCGCACAGCACGCAGAAGTAAAGGGTTCACTGAATGTAATCTGAATACGATCGAGAAATCGTACCGTCGGTGGGTGGCTGCACTCGAATAGTGGCTAATTCGAGTGACGAGGCGTAAGGGTCCATGAATTCGTAAAGGCACGTTTAAGAAAGAAGGTCGACGCGTTCGTTTATTCCGATTCACTCCGCCGTTATTCCTTGTCCGAAATTATCGTCGTCCGTCGAATAAAAAAAAAGCCCTTTCACGAGTTACACAACGCCATACGTTTAGATTCGCGTCACAAAAAGGAAGAGTAGCTCGCTGTCGATATTTCTATTTCGTTACACGTTTCGCGCAAGCATTTTAAAAGTTGTTCCAACGAAATTTAAATGAACCCTATAACTTGCGCTCACCGCTTCAGTTGAAATAGATTGGCGAGACGCGGAAATTAGCGTCGAGATATCGTACATCCTCGTGTCCGCTTATTTTCTTTTCTTGAAATTCCTTGCATGCGATCGGTCTCTTTGAATACGCTATACGGTTCCCATAAGGGGTCCGGGCCGCGTGCGAATAAATTAGAAGCCTCGTAGCCCTCTTGTCGCTCTACACTCGCTGAGAACGGGAAAGGACAAGTCCTCCCTGCTTTCTTACGCATTAATTTTTTTTTGTTCTAAGCGATAATCCCGAAGGACGATGCGCCAGTGCGCCCGCGCCTGTGTACCTGTCCGACATACGGGAACGAGCGACACATGGTCCATTCGCTAGTCCGTTCTCCCCCCTGATGTTCTACGTGTCCCTTTAGGAGCTCCCTTTCTCACCCCCCGTTTCTCGCGCATATGCATATCATCACCCTTTGCCGCGCTACTGCGATAGCGATAAAAAAAGTCCGAGAAAGGTTGAAAAAAGAAACAAAGGTCTCGGGGGACCCTTGCGGCTCTATCCGTCTTCCTCGCTCCTCCTCCTTTCTCAGGAGCTTTTTGTCTGACCCGATAGATCTTTTTTTTACTGTTTCTCATCGTTCGGGTTTCGGGAGGCGCACGATGAGAAAGAGTTTTTCTTGAACTATCCCTACTGTACCTACGCTACTCGCGTTTTGCACGCTTTCGTTATTTCTCCTTCGAGTGCGATGAGAAATTTCAATCTATCAGCGGAAAAAAGTTCGCCTGCCGTGCAGGTGTTTTGTTCGCCGTTCGTCACTGCTTTCGGGCAACGTTTTTCCTGTCCTTATGTAAGGTTCCGTGCCACTGCGTCCACAGAAATACAAACTGCGTCAGGTACACGTATATGTGGCAGAAAGATGATGAGCGCTCAATCGATTTTGGCGCATAATAAGCCGCACGGAAAAAGTCACCCTCGAATTCGTAGCGAAGCTCTGACGTCAATTAATGAAAAAATGTTCATAGACTGGATAATTTATGCAACGAGCGAGTACAAGAAACGTGTACACGGTATGAGGCTTAACATTTTTTCAAAATAAACTTCTTGAGGACGATACGTTCGAGGCTGATCGTGTGACGAGACGCTGAAGACGACCGAGCGACAATTATTTCTTTTCGCACGGTCTCTTAATCACGTTATATTCGTTTGGGATAATTTTGTGCATTTCTTACTAGACGGCGACTTTGTGCGTCAGGTCGGGGAGCATAGCACCATCGATGTATCGTCGTTAGTATGCATCGCCACCGACAGTGGCATCCCAATTTAAGCCTGTTTATTCGGTTGCAGCCTGTCACGCGACTTTTTATCGTGGCTGTTTTCGTAGCCAGGTATCCTTAAGTCGACCTCCGAACTCTTTCATTTGGTCGCCAGGTTTCGTGCATTTTATTTCTTAGCTGACCGACGACTACGACATCCGCGTGGCACGGCAGAAACCATAATTACCGAAAACCGTGTTGCTTTTATTATGCTCCTTTTTCGCCCGAACCACTTCAGTCTGTCTCGTTTATATGTCGCGACAAAAGCAATGTCGACAGTCGTTCAAGCAAACGTTTTGATTGTACTTTCATCTGCCGCGGATTATTTCAGCAAGAAAAAAATTGCAAAATTGCCAAATTATACTAATAAGTGTTGCCATTATTTGTTTTGCAAAATCATCTGCCCGCTGTGCGCCATTGATTGCATGCCGAAATACTTTTTTCCACCATTTCACAAGAAACGCACGCCATATTTTCCATTCTCGATTGTCTTTCTATAACGTTTTTCTCTACCAGTTTTAAATTTAGCGTGCAGACATCTGTAGTTGACGTTTCGATATGCATGATTTTCATATCCCGCATTATATATTGCAACTCTGCAAGTAACGATAGCGAACGATAGTGGACACACTGTTGAGGAATCAGCGTCATATTATTGAATATTGCATAAGAGGAATATGGTACACTTACAGGTCGGACCGTTAGTACGTCATTATCGGTTATTCGAATCCGCAACATTTCTATACGAGAATTTAATGCAATGTACGGAAATTACTATTTGCTCTCAGCCAATAATACACACTGACGAGATACGTATAAATGGGAGTAAATTTTCAAATTAAATATGCCGGAAATTACAATACCGAAAGGAACATATATGAAAAATAGTATGTGGTTAAGCGTTTTCTACTCATGTATCCGGTAGTAACGGATCGACATTTTTTTCCAATGGCGCATAGTATGCACTTCGCAGTGGCAACCATTTTTGGGGGTTAAGGAGGGAACAGGAACCCGGGATGGAACCAAACTATGGCAGGGATGAGTTTCTACTGAGGGGTAGGAAAGTGGGCCGTACCCATGGGGCTTGATGCCGTCGGCCAACCAATGCAAACGGTCACCGCAACGCAGCGTATCCTCGAGACTTTACCAATGCTCCCAATGAAATACGGCTTACTACCCTTACTGAAACTACCCACGGATCATCTGTCCTACTAACCCTTTGAACCCTTAGTTTCCATTGAAGCACTTTTGCATCGGTACTTCCGCTTTGACCTCTATTACGTTGCAGCGTACTAACGATTTCAATCTCAGTTTTTATTTTCTTCGCATGCTTCTTTGTTGTTCGAAATATTGGTAAATGCGCGGTATAGTAAGGTCACTCCAAGAGCTTTACGTCTTTCATCCCTGCTACATCCGCATCACTTTTTCTGAAACTCACATTTGCTCGTTAGAGAGTTTTGAACCGGCGGAACGAAAAGAGAGTGAAAAACGATACGTCCGAAAGTACAACCTTCCTCGATTTGGTACATGGTAACCGTCCGCGTTTCCCACCCCATCGTCCGTGGCCCTATCATCCTCAGACCTCTCGCATCGGCGCTGACCACGAGAGAACGTCCGGCGTTTTTTCTTCCTCCTCCTGGGAGTCGCTTGCCGAGAGGGTGAGTGATGCGATCGAGTAGGAGGGTGGTTTGGAAGGAAGGAAGGAAGGAAGGCGAGAGGCAGGAAGGGACAGGGAGGGCAGAGGATAGGGCGCCGTTTCGGCGGATCGAGGGGGTGACACGCGGTGAGGCACGCGGTGGAGCACGCGAGATATAAAAAGAGGGCTGACGGCGAGAAAGAGGTGGTCGTTGAGGCGGGAGGGGAGCAAGGGGTGGCACGCAAGAGGCGCTCGAGGGAGAGGAAAGCGGAGCCGAACGGCGACTCAGTCCATCTGCCTGGTGTTTTGTCCGTGCAGCGGGAGAGGCAACCAGCAAAAACCCACCTAACCCTTCCTTGATTACAATGCCGGCAAAAAGCGAAATACTAACCGCCGGCCGCGCGAGAACGGGCGCTCCTAAGAAACTAGACCCGTTTTTGCGCGCGAGCTCGCTGGAAGAGGAGAGGAGAGCGCCCGCTCCGTGAAGTATCGGACAAAGAACGTATAGCACTCGCCTCCTCATCCTCCGCACCCTCCTCCTCCACCTCCTACGGTTTCTTCTTCTCCTCTCCCTCTCTTTACCGCTTCCAGTCATCTTCATGGTCCCCATCGACCCCCACGCCCCTCTCACGATGTGTTCTATACTCTTCTCCTTCGCGCTCCCTGATCGTCTTCATCCTTCTTGTCCGCCACCTCCTATTCCAGTGAACTTCACGATGCTCCCTAAGGAAACGTACTTGGAGGTGTTTCGCTATGATGCCTCCAGCAATAGAATTGCGAATGGACAAGGATCCTTGTCCGATTTCATGGAGCACCTTCACAATTGTATTGGCACTGTCACGGAATTCTGAAGTATAGCCAAGATTTTGTCACAGTGTCCCTTTTCTATTTTCTCACACGTTACTTGCGAGTCAGTATGATGAAGAAATAATTGTGTTCTTTGAACGTGATATCAAGTAACCCATCGTCAGAGATTGTATATGTACTAGAATTATAGAGAGTGTCAATTTGATTTCTTTAATAATGCTGTTTGCGACCTAATCTGTTAATTCTTACCCGTAAAGTCTTCGTCCGATCGTCGGAAGTACTTGAACCATTCAGAAACATCAGCCGTTACAGCATGTAACTGTATGAGGAAGCTCACACGCTGTCTTCAGAATTCCGTAGACGGGACGCGACAGGAAGAGAATCGTTTCTTCGGCACCGGCGACGAGAATGCTGCCCCAAAAAACGTTCGGCTTATCGTGCGCTTATGACCGCAGTAGTGGGATCCCGCCGTCGAGTTAATTTGATCGTGCATCGTATTCTGAATTGCAGCACGTCAGTTTTTCAATCCGACGCTTTTCTTATTTTGCCCTTCGAAAAAGATCGATTAGAATCGTGGTTGCAGGAGGAATAACAAACGAACCGGCAAGCATGATGCAATGTTAGCAAGAGAAATTCGATCTTGCAAACAATTCAACATTGTGTTTTATGCCGGCTATTAATGATTTCGATTCTCCAGTCGTATTATAGTCGTTTGCACTACGCTGTAGTAATGGGAGGTAGTTTTAATGGCCATTCACACTTTTTTTTGTCGTGGGAGTAAATAATTGTTATTACTCTTTTTTCGTTCACTCGTTGGTACCACGTACCAGCACCATTGTTCTCTTTACTCACGGAACGAAACCTTTGAAACGAACACCCGTAACGCAATCTCGGTTAAGTAGCAGACTTTCCTTCGTCCGGGGAACCCGTCGCGGTCGTACGCGCTGATTTCGATTATCCGCCCGCGTTGACGTACAAGACTACAAAATAACTGAAGCGCGAATTACTGATAACACGAGATCGCAAATAATAATTCACGTGGGTCGTACCAGTACAGGAGAAGGTTTGCGACGGTCGCGAAGGCTACGCTTTCGCGAGCGATCGGAAATTTTTTCCGGGCAAGTATGCAGCATGCATTACGACGAGATTACGATCGTGCCAGTAGGATGAAGAAGATCGGGGAACGCACCATCGCTCGGAACCGGCGGCAGAGCGGAGTCGCGACGATTCCTACCCTCCGCGGTTCCACGTAGAGACCTCGAAATTCCTCCGCACTGGGAGATCGGCGCGGTCCGTTTCTTCGGAAAGCGCGATGCTCCACGTCGTTCTTTTTCCTAGTCTCCCCACTCCCCTTGTCCTCCGTCCCCTGCCCTCTGCCTCTGTTGGTCGTTCGCCGATCGTCGTCGCCTTCTTTCTTTGCCACTCGTTTCTTTCTCCCTCTTCTCGAAAAGCACCCGACCAGTCGTGCACCGTCGCGGTATAGGAAAGCCGATGGCGATGACGGCCTCCGCAGTATAACGCACCGCGGCCTCCGGTGTTCCCAGGGAGCGACGGTGGGATCAGGTTTTTCTCGGCGCGTCCCTGATGCGCGTCGCTGCGTGCCATGCCGCGGTTCCATCTCCTCTCCCTCTTCACTCTCCCAACCCTCTTCCTCTCGCGGGTACGCGTTCCCGGGCGACAAAAACGGCCCACCCCGTGCCAAAAAAGTCGTTATGTAAATGCAGCGCCCAGCCTAGACTGCCCGGTCACAGGTATATACCTGCCTCCTCTCTGTTAATATAAGCGCGGGAATGGAGGAGAGGCAGAACGAAGAAAGTATGGAGAAGACAGGACACGATACTGACTAGATAAACTAGATTAATGATCCTTTTTACGCTTTCCGTGCTTTTCGTTTTTCATTTCGAACGGAACTGCGTTTGTGTCTCTTAACCTCCAACAGCGTGGAGAATTGTCTTAGACATATTGAGAAATGATCATTCGAAATGCAACTCGCTCGGGGGTGAATGGTAAATAGTCTTCCGCGATATAAAATCGTCAAGGAAAGAGCTGGTCTGCCTAGAGTAAAAAGTAGGTCAACGGTGACTATTACATAACGTACTGACTGAAAATTCACGTCATCAATTATCTAGGATCGGGATAAGTCCGCTGGATGCATGCCGTCGTGATCGTAATGGATATCAATATTTTTCTCTGCTATTCGTAAGGGAGAAATTGTGAAAGAGATCCGGGAAGATTAATTTTATCACGGTGATGGGGTTAAGATTGGCTCATTAGGAAGACCGCGCTAAGAATTGATGGACATTACGTAAATACTGGAAAAACTTTCGCGACTGATTACAAGATCTGAACGCGGACGTGGTAAGCGTACCTTTAAGAGAAGCTTCTCAGGTACTGCAACGGACGTTGTGGCGATACGAAGAAAGAGAAACGGGTGACTGATCGATTGGATCGTTTGTGGATTCGTGGTACCACAAGAAGCCTACACCTGTAACAAGACTTTTACCGTACACTCGCATACGTTCTGTATTTCATTAAGTGGATATTCAAAGAGCAATGTCACTTTATTGAAGACGTTACTAATACCTCTCGATACATCCTAATTTATGCACATGCCGAAGTATGAAAGAAAACGTGCGTTCCATCTCTTCCACGAATGCATTGACTAGTCGCGACGAATTCCAGTCTAGAATTTCCCAAAGAAATACTGACCCAAACTCATTGGAGCTACATTTTCCCGAGAAGCTTCCACGAAAGTCAAGTGCTGACCCAAGTCCTACCAGACAATTCACAGGGCAGAAGCCAGACGTACATGAAGTTTCACTTGCGAGATAACAAGGTAGGGGACAGACTAAACCCAAGAAAACGACATTACATTTCCGAGTACTTCACCCGCCAGTTGTCCCGTCGATCGAGACAACATGAAAAATCCAAGTGTCCTGCGCGTTATAGGTTCCACGTAACCCTTTCTTTGGCACACGGCTCGCGTCAGAAAAATCCCGAGGAACGAGTCACCCTGCTCGATGCCACGAAGCTCAACTCGCGGCTCTGAAGCGCGTATACAAGCGTGAGAGCCAGGCCCCAGGCTCGTAATAAGACCCGACGGCCAGTTTTTTTCAACGCTCTCCTGGCTGTACCACCGAGGTGCCCCCGGTGTCTCCCTCCCAGTTTCTTCTCTCCCTCATTCTCTCCGCCCCTCCGCCCGCACCCCCTGCCCACCCTGTGCCCTTTCTTCGGACATCACCTCCCTCCCGCCGACGTCTCGTACCCATTGGACGGCCGGTATTAATTTATACGCGGTACGTGTGTGCACGCAGCTTTTTCTCGCAGTTCCTCGAAATTTGCAAGAAACTAGTCGGACACCCTGGCGGCTCGCCTGCCTGGCTGCCTCCCGACTGCTTATTCGCCTGTTTATACCCGCCTGCCTTCCTGCGTGCCTTGCACTGACCGCCCCTGATCGTCGTCGTTGTTGACACTGAGCTGAGGGCTCTACGGATTACACAAAAAGGGAGATGACATTTTGTGAATTGTAACTTTGCTACTTACAATGTTTTTGTTCCCTTAATTCTTGCCATGGATAAATTACAGATTTACCTGTGCAATCCATTTGTATTTATCATAGTATATATACATATTAGTTCTTGGGCCGAGTATAATTTTTCAATTTCCACGCCTCTGTGCTGAATATCACGGATGACCATTTGCCGTGATCGCAAACGATCTTCCGTGAACGAGCATTTGAAGAAATCACCTGCTACTTTTTAGACCGTGCCGTATACACTCGTTAACTGAACGTATTGGCCGTTCATGTATCTGAAGATATTGATACGCGTGGGCAGTATCCGACAACCGGTCCAATTTACGCCTCCTCGCTTACGGAATATTAATGGCCTTTATATCTGGCGAGCTGTCTAATTATGACGTAATTAATTACACCACATGATTTGATCGACCGGAGCATTCGACGTCAATACACTTGCCCGATTATTACTGCGAAGCAAAACGATTGTGATTGGCGTTACGGCAGCGGCACTACCTTGTTGGTCGACCGGTTTCTAATGAACATTTTGATGATTCCGTTCACAGTGGTGCAGACATCCGTGCCACAAAATGAGGCTGAGCTGCAATTGTACAGAGTTATGCAGCGTGCATCATTGTTGGGGTACTATGACACCTTACTTGAAATGGGTGGGTTGAATCACCAATAAATGCAAAGAGTGGATTGCATGTGATAAAACAGTGACCACATTTTCCTTGTAGGCGGTGATGATGTTCAGCAATTATGCGATGCCGGCGAGGAAGAGTTTTTGGAAATTATGGCGTTAGTCGGCATGGCTAGCAAACCCCTCCACGTGAGAAGATTACAGAAAGCACTTCAGGAATGGCTCACTAATCCTTGTACGGTATTCCCTTCCTATAAAACTTCTTAATCACGATCGTATATTTCTTCGCTAAATCTATTCTTCTCTTTAACAGCATTATTTCAAACACCAGTGGTGCCAGCAAATGCTGCTTGCAAGAATCCGACCGTTGTTGGCTTTCCATGCGCTAGTCCGAGATCGCAAGTTCAACCCATACAAGGGTTCACTACTTCGTCGCAAACACCAACACCTACGCCAACCCCGACACCATACGTCTCTTCCCATGTTTCGTTAACGCCTGTACCATGTCGGAGTGCCAGTCCAATCATACCAGTGACCACTGTCACTGCTCCCGCACCCTCAACTACTTTTCGTCAAAGTCCTAGCCCTAATGCACCGATGTCGTACACTGCGTCGCATAGTCCTGGCGTTCTCCAAGTAAGTTGCATTAGACTTGAGGGATTGCTGGATCGATGACATTCATAATGTTTGATCCTGTGCAACAGGTAGGAACGTGCGAGTCTTCCTGCGGCAGCGGGGCAACACCGAGCCCAAGTGGTGGCGGTGCACCTGCAAGTCCAACGCAACCAACGCCGACGCTCTTGCAGTCGCAGGTGCAACGACTTGCTGAAGCCGCTGAAAGGCTAGCTTCAACGATTCGTACTCTTGATCCGAAGCCCCATAACGTCAAGAAGAAGCTTTCAAAAAACTTGGAGGTACTTGCCCAACTACGTATAGTCTTTTTCCGCTCGGCAAGTCTGCAATCTGCAGATACTCCAGGCTCATTACCTTTTTATTCTCAGATGGTGATGGCTATGTCAGACAATGATCCCCGCAGAATGGAAGAGATCAGAAAGTACGCCGCGATTTACGGTAGATTCGATTGCAAGAGGAAGCCAGAAAAGCCGTTGACGCTACATGAGGTTTCCGTTAATGAAGCTGCCGCGCAAATCTGTAGGTTTGTACCTGCGATGCTTACTAGGAGAGATGAGTTGTTTCCTCTAGCGCGGCGAGTGGTTCGCGATTCAGGATACCATTACTCCAAGAACCAGTAGTAAGTGTAGAGTACATTATTCTGAAACTAGAGGACATTTGTTAGCGTATCGCGTCTCCAGCGTAACAGCTATTTGATTTTTTAGCTTGTCGATATCGAGGCTACGCGAAAATGGTGACGATAGTGAATCTGAACGTGCAAAGCGACGGAAACTTGAGCTGATGGGTGAGGGTGAGGACGCGACGCAGGTTAGCTCACTCCAACCACAAAAATAAAACACGTACCTCACGTGCCCTGACCTGCCAAACTCGCATGGTCGCTAACCACTAACAGTACGTCCAGCACGTAGAGCACAATCCGCATTAACCGCCAAATTTCGCGCTCTCACACGCACTCGAAAATTGGATGGAAAAGGTCAAGTATAGCTACTCCGAATTTGCACCGTTTGATGAGCATCCATGTGACAGCGTAGACAAATAGTACTATAACTTGCATGCAAGAAGTTGCATGCGTGTGTGCTATGCTTCAGAAAAATAATGGATATGTATGCTGCTTGTGTCTTGCGGTTTCGTTGCAACTCCACGCTTAAGCATGACAAACTTTTTGATTGAAGTTTTTATCATCTTGCCTAGAGTAGGATAATGGATAAATAACTTTTTCATCCACAGGTTCTTACGAGTCGCTTGGATTGTACGCTTTATGCTTGCCTAGAATAGGATTTCGAATAAATAACTTTTTCATCCACAGATTCCTACGAGTCGCTCGGATTCTACGCTTTATGCTTGGTCTCCCAGCGAGTCGCATGTTCTCCTGTCCATACCGTTAAAATTGCACGTTTTCTAAGATGCGTGCTTAGTGTTTCCGTATTTATTTTATTCTTGGCACTCTTAACTTTGTTTTTATCTTCATTATATCTGTTGACAGGTGAAATTTGGTACTGTTTGCTATAATGGCATAATATAATTTAAGTTTGACTGTGCTTTCTGATCTTCTTTACAAATGTGATTGTAATTTGAATAACCATTTTGTAAGAGGTTTGAAATAGTACACCCAGGTTGTACCGTTCAAAAAGTAATTAGTCTACGTTACATAGCTCGAAATAGGTGAAAAGTAAAATGATTTGTATTTGGTTTTGATGGAAAATGGGTGGAAAGTTTCAATATGTTTGGTTTTTCAAATCAACTATCGTTCCAAAAACATGTTCCGTGAAAGTATATTCAAAGGTTGCATAATACACTATAACTGTATGGATTTGCTAATCGCTAATTTTGAAACGCTAGAGATCCTGACAAAAATCGGAAAGATCTTAAAAGGCGCTTTTACGATTTTTCATAACAGAAAGTGTCATATTTGCTCTGCCATTTTGGAATGTATAACAAGGTCTAAACGGCTTAAAGAACGAAACAGCACATATAGTTTCGCCACAATTTCTAAAATGCGATAAAAAAATATGAAAAATATCCTAAAATAGAACCGAAATAAGAAAGTGTTTGAACTTTTCATAGGGTGCAACATAATTTAAGGACTACGAAATTGTCACTAGTTCAGGAAATATGACCGAAAGAATATAAACCATTTTGGCAGCTTTGAATATTTGAAGCCCTACGTAAAACTATTGATCTCACCGTTTTATCTGTGAAAACACGTTTAATGTGGCAATACGTATTTTCCATTGTCTGTAGCAGTACATTGTTTCAGGAGGAATTGGACCTACGCTGCTCTGCTACCGACATTAACAATTCCTCAGCGAGAAGGCATGGATCGCCGAGGTGATTAATCTATGAACAAATTTCGTAATCAATAATACTTGTCCACGTGAGTGTGTATTCAGGTTCAGATATTTGCAATATTTTAGTCCAGTTTGGAGGAAGAAGAGTAATAATGGTATGTTCAGTACGAGCGTCGAGGAAATTAGCGACTCGGACAGCCAATTTTCGTTCTCTAATGAAGAATCTTCGTCTATGCACGTATGTAGAAGTATTTCCACTACTTCGAAACAGCGGGTTTGTGTTCTAAAGAAATTTTTTAAATTCCATTAGGATACCAACGAGGCGGAAGCTGACAATACTGACAAAGAGGGTGACTTCAACCTCAAGGTAGATTCCAATACACCTGACAAATTACTTAAATCTTTTATACTTTACTCAATATTTTTGCGCAGGTAATCGCTTCCCGCGGAGACAATATTATCGCCGTTGCAAATCCAGCATTAATGGAATGTAGTCATCCGATAAAAGAAGAGCCTGCTGACGAGAAACCTACGCTGTGATATTACTATTTAACGTTATTGCCATTCATTAGTATCACTACGAGAACCAACCGGTGCTACCTACCGCCATTGTCACGTTCATTGTCTACTTTGCCATTGTCACTGTAATCAGTCTAGGCATTATCGCGACAACCATTACTTCGATAATGAAATCCATTCATCGGAAATTATTATATTTGTTTCAATAACAGATGTTTGCGTTGATCGCGCGTTGTGAAGCGTCGCTTGTTATCTAGTTTTAGTAGTACATTTCAGTTACACGCTCCTGTCGTACTATAAGGTTATATTAGAAATCGATAAAAAATAAACTAGCCTGTTTAAAATAAGAATGCGTTAACTGAAAAATATAGTATTACATAATGTACGTACGAAACCATGTAAATATATAAAGACTCCCTTTTTATTCGGCACTGGTACACTCCTCTGTCCCTTTTACGCGATCAAAGTTAGTGAATAAACACAGCTTCTGTTTTATTTGCTGTAGTACGCAAGTTGGTATATAGTTCAAAATTAACACTTTGACTGCCATGGTGGTCACCGGTGACCGGCGCAAAAGATTTTACTAGAAATGCAAAAAATTCGCAATGAATCCTATTTGCCATCTTGTAAGAGCAATTGATATTGGAACGGTGCTTCAATATTTTGGTTTCTAACAACTTTGCGTTACCTTTATTTTGCACGATTTAATTATAGTCTGCAGCATCTAACTGTATCGCGGTTCTAACATAGCAAAATACGCGGTGACCGGTGCAGAAAATTTGACTAAAAATGCAAAAAATTCGCAATGAAGCCTATTTGCAATCTTGTAAAAGCAATTGATATTGAAACGGTGCTTCAACACTTTGGTTTCTAGCAACTTTACGTTACATTTATTTTGCGCGATTTAATTATATTGTGCAGTATTTAATCGCATCGCGGTGCTAACTTAACAAAATACGCGGTGACCGGTGCAGAAAATTTGACTAAAAATGCAAAAAATTCGCAATGAAGCCTATTTGCAATCTTGTAAAAGCAATTGATATTGGAACGGTGCTTCAATACTTTTGATTCTAACAAATCTCCGTTACCTTCATTATGCTCCATTTAATCATACACTGCAGAATCTAACTGTATCGCGGTTCTAACATAGCAAAATACGCGGTGACCGGTGCAGAAAATTTGACTAAAAATGCAAAAAATTCGCAATGAAGCCTATTTGCCATCTTGTAAAAGCAATTGATATTGGAACGGTGCTTCAACACTTTGGTTTCTAGCAACTTTACGTTACATTTATTTTGCGCGATTTAATTATATTGTGCAGTATTTCATCGCATCGCGGTGCTAACTTAGCAAAGTACGCGGTGACCAGTGCAAAAATTTGACTAAAAATGCAAAAAATTCGCAATGAAGCCTATTTGCAATCTTGTAAAAGCAATTGATATTGGAACGGTGCTTCAATACTTTTGCTTCTAACAATTCTACGTTATCTTTATTTTGCACGATTTAATTATACTCTGCAGCATCTAACTGTATCGCGGTTCAAACATAGCAAAATACGCGGTGACCGGTGCAAAAATTTGACTAAAAATGCAACAAATATCCGAATGAAGCCTATTTGCAATCTTGTAAGAGCAATTGATATTGGAACGGTGCTTCAATATTTTGGTTTCTAACAACTTTGCGTTACCTTTATTTTGCACGATTTAATTATAGTCTGCAGCATCTAACTGTATCGCGGTTCTAACATAGCAAAATACGCGGTGACCGGTGCAGAAAATTTGACTAAAAATGCAAAAAATTCGCAATGAAGCCTATTTGCAATCTTGTAAAAACAATTAATATTGGGACGGTGCTTCAATACTTTGGTTTCTAGCAACTTTGCGTTACATTTATTTTGCGCGATTTAATTATATTGTGCAGTATTTAATCGCATCGCGGTGCTAACTTAACAAAATACGCGGTGACCGGTGCAGAAAATTTGACTAAAAATGCAAAAAATTCCCAATGAAGCCTACTTGCAATCTTGTAAAAGCAATTGATATTGGAACGGTGCTTCAATATTTTGGTTTCTAACAACTTTGCGTTACCTTTATTTTGCACGATTTAATTATAGTCTGCAGCATCTAACTGTATCGCGGTTCTAACATAACAAAATACGCGGTGACCGGTGCAGAAAATTTGACTAAAAATGCAAAAAATTCGCAATGAAGCCTATTTGCAATCTTGTAAAAGCAATTGATATTGGAACGTTGCTTCAATACTTTGGCTTCTAGCAACTTTGCGTTACATTTATTTTGCGCGATTTAATTATATTGTGCAGTATTTAATCGCATCGCGGTGCTAACTTAGCAAAATACGCGGTGACCGGTGCAGAAAATTTGACTAAAAATGCAAAAAATTCGCAATGAAGCCTATTTGCAATCTTGTAAAAGCAATTGATATTGGAACGGTGCTTCAACACTTTGGTTTCTAGCAACTTTACGTTACATTTATTTTGCGCGATTTAATTATATTGTGCAGTATTTAATCGCATCGCGGTTCTAACATAGCAAAATACGCTTGGCAGTCAAAGTGTTAACAGTTACGGTTACATTGTGTTTAGTGTGATTCCATTCCACCAGATGGCCGTATTACGGTCTGTAAAATGGAACGTAGTACGCGAAGACCACCATGACGGAGGTTATATTTACGTGTACACGTGCTGTTCGTTAATTTTTAACACAGAAAACTTGTGGTGAAAAACAATGGCTTCGAAAACCAAGAAGAAGACTCTAGCTGACAAGATAAGTTCTCTCATTACCGTAGCACCTGTACATTTCGGTTCTGACGATGAGGGCGATCTAACGTCGGCGAAAGTGGTGGAAAATTATGGGGAAAGTGACAATTCTGATGAAGATTTTCGCCAGTCGAAGATTCGTAGACAAAATGTTGATCTGCTGGACGAGGTAGACCAGAGGTAAGAGATTTAAAGTGTAAGCTTGATCTGTGATTATCAGAAAAACTTATTCAGTCCTGTAAAAAACACTTGGCAACTTTGTTTATAGGTACGCAGGCAAAAAAGTTTCAAGAAACGACTTGGACAGTGAAGAAGAAAGTAGTATTGCTGAGGGCTCAAATATTGAAGACTCTGAAGCAGAATCACAGGGTGAAGATGCAGAGAATGAAGTGGATGAATTGTCTGATAGGGAAATAGCTAGTGAAGAAAGTGATGACGAAGATAATGTAGCGGCGGAAAATGAAGAGTCTGATGTAGAAGAACAATCAGATGACTCAGTACAAAAATCTGGCTCTGAAGAGGAAGACAATGACAAAGAAGAAGAAGATGAAGATGATGATGATTATGATGATGGTGATGAAGAATATGATGTTGACATTGGTAACCCTCTACTCAGAAAAAGACAGTTCGATGACAACTTTAAAACAATGTCAGAGACGAATGTCAATGCAGATATTGAGAAAGGAAATTGTGTGAGGAGTCAGTTGAATGTCTGGGAGCATTTATTAGAAATGCGTATACAGCTACAAAAATGTCTTGTCGCTAGTAATAAAATGCCTCAATACTATGTATATAAAAATTTTAGAGCTGACTCAGAATTTACAGATAAAATCAGTCAAACAAAAAATAAACTATCAGATGTTTTGGACAAACTGTTGAAGCTGCAGACGTTTCTATTAAACCAATATTCTGAAACGAAAAATATAATTGGAGGTGATAAAAATGCAAAGGCAGGTAAAAGAAAAGCTGCTCAGATAGAGGACGATTCAATGGATGAAGAAATTCCTTCTGATACAGAAGATGAAGCTGAGAAATGTAGTGATATCGAACAGAATGACTCCGAAGGAGATAGAAATGTAACGAACGACAAAATTCCAAGGAAGAAGAAGAAATTATCTGAGCTTGAGGAAGTACTCTCTGAAAGGCACAAATCTTATGTAGAATATAGAGATTCTGTCATACAAAAATGGAATGATAAGACCAGAATCACCAGTGGTGCTGTAAATAAAGGTGCCCAGCAAACTGTACTCAAGCAAATAGAATTTGCGTTACACGACAAAGACAAGCTAAGGAAAAAAGCACAACTGAAACGATCTGAATATGTTATTCTTGGAAAACCGTTGGAAAACGACGATGACGGTGATGGTAGGAGAACTCAAGAATTTGACCCAGAGATCTACGACGATGATGATTTTTATCATCAACTTCTAAGGGACTTGATAGAACATAAATGTTCTGGCGTCACAGATCCTGTGCAACTTAGTAAACAATGGATTCAATTGCAAAATATAAGAAGTAAAATGAAAAGAAAAATTGATACCAGGGCCACTAAAGGAAGGAGAGTGCGATACAATGTTCACAATAAGTTAGTTAATTTTATGGCTCCTATTACCCATTATGATACATGGACAGACACAGCAAAAAATGAATTGTATAATTCCATATTTGGTAAAACTATATCCACACAACAGTAGAACATTAGTTATTGAATGGTAACTTCTGTACAATATAAATGCATTCGTGTACAATGTACATATCTTTAGATTAAATCAATTGTAGAAAGTTGCTGGTGCAACGTTGGTTGCAGTTTCGAAGATAATCTGTTACATGAAATCGTTGACGAAAATATCTACCGCACCATTTTCATTTCTTAGTTCAAGTGTATTGTTTATGAATATGCATCGAGTGTATATAAAATAAATATATTTAATTATATTCTTTCGAATAAAAATATATGTGTCATAAAATTTGATCATTCCATTCTGGCTAGGGCAATGGCATTGAATGCTCATTTCATCAGCAACAAAAAATTGCCTTTTTTCTTTCAGACTATTAAACGATAAATACATCTTATATTATTAATAAATACATCAATACTTGAAGCAGCATATCAATCACAATTATACGAATAACTGATTAATAGCTGGATGAAGATATTAACCTTCATTTTTTATAATTTTTACACATTTTTCAGTTAGTTGTCATTATTCATTAACTGATTTTTGTGCTAGGTTTACTCAGGTCGGTAACCAATGAAAACATTTCAAGTTTATTCAAAGTTGGAAAAAACAACTTCGTGTTTAACAATGGAAATTGTGTGTTCCACTGTTGGGGTTTTAACAAGACTGCTATGAAAGCACACATGCGATTTGAACCATCCAATCGAGGCGCTAGTGTACTTTGCGATTGTTTGCGTTACTAATTGGGATTAGCAATGTAACTCAATGTCTGCAATTTAGTGGTTCGCGGCTATGGGGGAGGGTGTATAATCAGAGTCTGTATGCTAGCTTGATGTTACAGTTATTCAACTGGCGAATTTATGTCTATTATTCGTGCCCACAATTATTTAAATGCGACCATAGGTTGAACATTTTCTCATTCCAAGCTAACATCCGTAGTGTAAAAAGATGCATAGTTACACTGACTTGATGCTTCCTACATACCCGAGAATTCATGATTTTCACAATAGGGTATGATACAGTTATTCAATAGACGAATTTATGTCACTATTATTTATGCCCACAATTATTTAAATGCGACCATAGGTTGAACATTTTTTTATTCGAAGCTAACATCCGTAGTGTAAAAAGATGCATAATTACACTGACTTGATGCCGGCTACACACCCGGGAATTCATGATTTTCACAATAGGGTATGTTACAGTTATTCAACAGGAGAATTTATGTCACTATTATTTGTGCACACAATTATTTAAATACGACCATAGGTTGAACATTTTTTCATTCCAAGCTAACATCCGTAGTGTAAAAAGATGCATAGTTACATTGACTTGATGCTGGCTACATACCCGGGAATTCATGATTTTCACAATAGGGTATGTTACAGTTATTCAATAGACGAATTTATGTCACTATTATTTATGCCCACAATTATTTAAATGCGACCATAGGTTGAACATTTTTTCATTCCAAGCTAACATCCGTAGTGTAAAAAGATGCATAGTTACACTGACTTGATGCTGGCTACATACCCGGGAATTCATGATTTTCACAATAGGGTATGTTACAGTTATTCAATAGACGAATTTATGTCACTATTATTTATGCCCACAATTATTTAAATGCGACCATAGGTTGAACATTTTTTTATTCGAAGCTAACATCCGTAGTGTAAAAAGATGCATAGTTACATTGACTTGATGCTGGCTACATACCCGGGAATTCATGATTTTCACAATAGGGTATGTTACAGTTATTCAATAGACGAATTTATGTCACTGTTATTTATGCCCACAATTATTTAAATGCGACCATAGGTTGAACATTTTTTTATTCGAAGCTAACATCCGTAGTGTAAAAAGATGCATAATTACATTGACTTAATGCTGGCTACATACCTGGGAATTCATGATTTTCACAATAGGGTATGTTACAGTTAATCAACTGGCGAATTTATGTCACTATTCGTGCTCACAATTATTTAAATGCGACCACAGGTTGAACATTTTTTCATTCCAAGCTAACATCCGCAGTATAAAAAGATGCATAGTTACACTGACTTGATGCTGGCTACATACCCGGGAATTCATGATTTTCACAATAGGGTATGTTACAGTTATTCAATAGACGAATTTATGTCACTATTATTTATGCCCACAATTATTTAAATGCGACCACAGGTTGAACATTTTTTCATTCCAAGCTAACATCCGTAGTGTAAAAAGATGCATAGTTACATTGACTTAATGCTGGCTACATACCTGGGAATTCATGATTTTCACAATAGCGCAATGTTAAATCGTATTACTCATTGATACAATTATTCGCGATCATAAGTTGAACATTTTTTCGTAGGGTACCAAAGTCCGTAGAGCAAGAAAATACCTAATTACGTCAGCTTGCCGCTAGATAAACATCCGGGAAATATCCATTCATGATTTGCATAGAAGGATAGAGATCAAAGCGCCCAGGAATATGATCTGTCAATCGTACGTGTTTTCGTGGCATTTCGATAGATGACTAGTGAATGACTAGTGAATGAGAATATTTAGTTCCACTAATAGCTTATTCGTGGAGTGGGCGAACAGTCCAGAGGAGCGTGTACGTTTGATTCTGCATAGTGAATTCGATAAGAAAACATTTTGACGAATAGGATTTTCATCTGAATCATTTACGATAGGAAGCTGAGGGCTACAACTTGGATAGGGTTTCAAGAAGGATAACGATTAGGATAAGGGTGGGATAACCTGCAGGACGAGGGTAGGATAACGGTACCTAGATAACGGACGACAAGGAAGAGTGTTTCTTTATAAATCATGCCTGAACGATTACTATAGCTTAGTGCTTTTCAAAAAGACACGATGAATTTAAAATAATAGAGTTGATGAAATGATGCATAATGTTCGGCATATGGTCTAAAACAGATGAAGAGTTTAACACGTTGACTGCCACGGTGGTCAACGGTGACTGATGCAATCGATTTTACTACAAATGCAAAAAAATTCGCAATGAAGCTTATTTGCAAACTTGTAAAAGCGATTGATATTGGAACGGTGCCTCAATACTTTGGCTTCTAACAACTCTATGTTACCTTTATTTTGCACGATTTAATTATATTCTGCAGTATTTCATCGCATCGCGGTTCTAACATAGCAAAATACGCTTAGCAGTCAACGTGTTAACTAATTTTTTCCACCAATTCGGCGCTATTCAGGAGAATATAATTTTTAATATAAATATACCACTATCTACCTGTTGGATCCTGAATAATTCTAGAGAGATCGCTATTTTTTCAGAAACAGTTTTCATTTTCACGGGATCATTGATAGTGCACATCAATTGCATGAGTAACTTCATATTTTGAAAGTGAATATTTGAGATTTATTCAACAATATAAATATCAACATTGACATTAGAAGTGAAGATGCAGTGTGTATCGACCATTACGATCATTGCGCCTTCATATGAGCTTAAGCAACAGGTGTCTAGTGATGCTACGGACATGCTGACATTGTATGTTCGGACTATTTTGGTTTATCACGGTTCATTTGCTCCATGTTCACCTTTTGATTGTACTAATATATATATAAATAATGAGACTCGGTACGTCTCCAGCATCGTTTTCACCAGTAAAACGCGTTTGACGTGTATATACGTTGGACGAAATCTCTATCGCGGTGCGCATGACGTGTATACACGTCGTGCAAAATAAAAACTTACCATTGACTATCAAAACTTAAAATTTCAATAAAATACAATAGCAATATTATTTGGTGATATGTTTCCTTTACATAACCAATAGAACTGCTAAGTATTTTATATTGCGAAACCAATTACATACGTAAGTCGCGAAATGGACGGCGATCGTTGATTTGCGGAGAAATTGCGTAACCAATTAGCAGGGCCAATATTGGCCCTTTGCTCTACGAGGCAGAGTCCTAGATATTCTTGAATTGAGTACAAGAATCCGAAGCATTCAATCCAAAAGCTCTCCCTTCCTCGCTTTTGAAGCGTCTGAAGTAAACCTGTATATTTTCGCAGTTATTCTCAAAACAAAGCGTAAGGTATGAAAAATAGCTAAATATGCATAATATAATAATAATGATGATACAATACGTTGTTAAATTTACTGTATATTTTCGCAATTATTCTCAAAATAAAGCGTAAGGTATGAAAAATAGCTAAATATGCATAATATAATAATAATGATGATACAATACGTTGTTAAATTTACCCTCCAGGTGGGTCCTCCAGACAGCAGTAGTAGCGAGATTTATAATAGGACCATTATAATTCTTATTTTACTACCTTTTACCATTTATTATTTATTATTTGTAATTCAGTCGCTATAAAACGTCACAAGGGTGACGTAACTTTTTCGCCTCTCTTTCTGAAAGGAATGATCAAGAATTTTAAATACACGGTACATTTTACATGAGAAAAGAAAATAATAGTAATAAACAAATTACTTACTTATGTGATTCAAATCTTATTTATTGAAACAGCTTAAACTATTATGACAATTTGAATTGCACAAGAGTCCCTTGCTTTTACAACTTAAACTATTATGACACTTTTTTGACTCTTCTGTTTTGGACTTCCACCAGAGCATATCTGTTATTGTCGACACACACCGGAGAGGGTCCGAATGTACAACAATGTAATGAAATATTCGATCTTTCACCGACGTATTTGGTATCTGTTGACATTCACCGGTGAAAGTCGATATTCTCCAATTTCGGTCGTTCACGGTAACATATACACGTCATTACTTGATTTTAATTCCGCACCCTATGGGGAATTCCTAAAATTAAATTCCGCGCTTAACTTAAACTATTATGACACTTTTTTGACTCTTCTGTTTTGGATCTCCACCAGAGCATATCTGCTATTGTCGACACACACCGGAGAGGATCCGAATGTACAACAATGTAATGAAATATTCGATCTTTCACCGACGTATTTGGTATCTGTTGACATTCACCGGTGAAAGTCGACATTCTCAAATTTCGGTCGTTCACGGTAACATATATACGTCATTACTTGATTTTAATTCCGCACCCTATGGGGAATTCGTAAAATTAAATTCCGCGCTTAACTTAAACTATTATGACACTTTTTTGACTCTTCTGTTTTGGACCTCCACCAGAGCATATCTGTGATTGTCGACACACACCGGAGAGGGTCCGAATGTACAACAATGTAATGAAATATTCGATCTTTCACCGACGTATTTGGTATCTGTTGACATTCACCGGTGAAAGTCGACATTCTCCAATTTCGGTCATTCACGGTAACATATACACGTCATTACTTGATTTTAATTCCGCACCCTATGGGGAATTCCTAAAATTAAATTCCGCGCTTAACTTAAACTATTATGACACTTTTTTGACTCTTCTGTTTTGGACCTCCACCAGAGCATATCTGTGATTGTCGACACACACCGGAGAGGGTCCGAATGTACAACAATGTAATGAAATATTCGATCTTTCACCGACGTATTTGGTATCTGTTGACATTCACCGGTGAAAGTCGATATTCTCCAATTTCGGTCGTTCACGGTAACATATACACGTCATTACTTGATTTTAATTCCGCACCCTATGGGGAATTCCTAAAATGAAATTCCGCGCTTAACTGGTTAAACCACATTGCATTTTTCTTCTAGCGTTTGCATCGCCAGCGGCGTTGGTAATTATGAATAAAATGTGACAGAATTAACAACGAAGAGTTACCAATAATATATGTCGAACGTAGAATCTTCACTTCTTTTGCACGAAATAACATAGTTAGGGCTGAGGTCACTTGGTCAAGTGATGATCTTACGAATCAAACGTAAAACAGGTTGGATGAATGACAGGTTTAAGTGAGCTAGTGCAGAGCCTCTCAAAACTTATTTTTTTCGGGATACGCGTAACATTTTATTTCCAAAAAATGTAATATTAATTTGGGCAAAGTTAGTTTGTTCAGCATGCATTTCTTGTATTAACAGCAACACGCTAATAATTATTAAACATTGTAAACTTTTATTTGCTGTCTAATATTGTTTGGTATTTAAGATGAACCGGTTGAACCACTTCAATTATACGTGACAAAGAAATACCAGTTACCAAAAAGTTTGGCATGGATGTTCATAAAATCGGTTGTCACCATTGAGCGCCACTGATATACCACAATGACGTTTCTACTATCCTATACGAGATGTTCAAAACGTATCGGCATTCGTACCAGACATACACGTTACTCTACTCTAATTGTAAGTGTTTTTAACTGTCGAACTTACTCGGTAAGCGTGACATAGTCAAGCACGTAAACGTCAAACGTTTCTCAATTAATTATTATTACGACGCTTATCACGATTGACTTGTTTTGCACTGGTTACAACTTTCATCCTAGTTACGTTACTTGTTTACCAATGGACGACGAAAAGTCAAGGATTTTCTCACAGTTAGCTTTAATATATATACTTCGTTTGCACGTAAATTAGAAGACATAATAATGTACTGTTCAAGGTCATGCGAGATAAGAAACGAATTTTATTCGAAAATTGGTCATGCACATAAACCGACGTTGCGCAATTTACTGTCTGGAAGTTTGCAAATGAGTAATCAATGCGAGACGAAAGACCTCTGATAAAGTTTCAGTGGAAAAAAAGGAGTTAAACGCACTAAGCAGTTTATAGTATCAAAGTTTGAGAAATGCATATCATCCGATTGGACGAGCTTAAGATATTCCACGGACTTTAAGATAAATACATCTTCCTCCTTCCCTATTTGTGGAAATTTACGGCCGTTCTTCTTCTTACAGTCATATTTGCATCAAATAAATATAATATGTACTTAAAATTAATTTTCTCCCCTCCCTGACGATAAACCGGGTTATCATTATCGGTAATAACGTCTGTGCTCCCAGAATGGAATTAACTGTCTCTTCCAAGACGATAGCTGACGATAACAGATAAAAATACCAAATTATACAATCCATCTCAATATATATGGACCTTTATAGAACTCATCAATATTCTTGGCAATAAGTGTTACGCGTAAGAGATACTTGACATCCCTGTATTCATGTGATACAACGATTTTACAGATTCCATTGCTCTCTACTTTCTAGACGATTAAACATAGGATCCAAAGAGGAAATAAGGAAATGGCAGAGTATTATTCTGATAAAAATGCGTGGAATTACCGTCAAGAATGAAATATCAGCAGACATCAAGACTAGTCCAATCTCGCAATATTATGTTTCTATCTGATTCCGTTACACACAGACAGGCATTCTTAACTTGGCAAGACTTTGTGGAAAGCATTTGAAGCTTCTTCGCTAAAACAATCTGATATTAAATGCGCAGCTATCTGCAAGCATTGCGTTCTCACGTTTTTCTTTATTAAAGTAACAGTTATATGGCTACAGGTCTCTGAACTAAGGCTGTTTCATGTTCGACAGGTGCCAGGTTTTATTAGCAACATGAGACGCCGGTGGAGAAGATCTTTTACGCTCAACGTCCATTACATTTAACGTTTTCGCTACGGTAGACGTCTTCAAGAATAAATTGTTACTATTCACGGTAGTCAAAACGTGAGCATGTACTTCACCGCAAATAAAACGTAAAAATATAACAGCTTATCTATCGAATCATCAATTGAGTGCTTTGGCAGTGAAATTGTAAAAAGAATCAAAGAATGGAGTTAACATGTTAATCACGTAGTCGATTTGATTTGACTTCATATATTTATTATTTTTTATTATTTATTTCAAGAAAACCCGTTAAAAAATCGTAAAGGTATGTTTCAATATTATATGATTTGTAAATCTTCTCTCGAAGTTGGCATTGTAGCCTAAACGGAAAGTTTAGTGTTTGTCCTCAGAGACTGACACAGCATTTAAAGTGCGAGTGATTAAGTTAGTACTTTGTCACCGATTCTGTTGCAAATTCTCATATTGTCAATAAGAAACAGTTAAAACGACGAAATAAAGTAACTTCGGTTATCTCGGAAGTAATGTGAACCTTTGACGGGTGACCACAGCCACTGTTAACCCTTTGACTGCTATCGACGAATATATGTTTCCGCCAAAATCCATCGGTGTCGACTATGGGTGCATATGTGTGCTTCCCAGTCGTTTCGATTTCTTAACACTTTAAGGACCGCTCCCGAGTTTTCTTGTGTTTCCTACACGCTGTCTTTAGATGTCACTTATTTTGAGACATTGTATCTACTTTGTCTATTTAAGTATTTACATCAATATTCAATGCATTAACACTTTGACTGCCATAAGGGTCACCAGTGACCGGCGCAAGAGATTTGATTGAACATCCAAAATATTTGCAAAGGGTAGCAACGATTATTTGATAAATGCAGATATGGTTAGAATAGTGATGCGATTCTTTCGTCTCCAATACCTGCACATTATTTACATTTTGCATAATTCAATGAAACTGTAGTATTTCATAGCATCGCCGTTCTAATACAGCAAAATACGCATGGCAGTCAAAGTGTTAAATTCGATTGCCGTCATGTCTTTTTCGTATTTTAATTTTTTAGTGAAAAAGTTATTATTATTATTAAAAAACACAATTTTTTTAATAATACCTAAAATACTTCCAATTATACAATTTCTGAAAGTTTCACAAAAATTGCTTCATAAATAATAAAGTTACGATTTTTTGTAACGTACAAGTTTCCCAAAAATGTGCGGCCCCAGGCGTATTTCTTACAGATTTCTTAGGGATCCTTAAGAGGTTAACTACTACAGCTACAGTTATCAACGTGCGAGGTAAATACAGATGCGTTTTTTATCAAATAATTTTCTTGCATTATTTAATTTGGCGTAAATGAAGAATTGCTATTAGAACTTCGTTGCGCCTTACATAATCTATCAATCGAGTTCAAACTATCGAAAAGTATCTCGTGCTCAGCGGGCGCTTCGGCCGGGAGTGTTGAGCAGTCAAAAGGTTAATATCGAAGAGGTTAAGTACAACGAAATCAGAGCAGCCTTCACCTGGTCTTATTTCTCTGCCACTGGCCGGCAGAGTGCGAGGATCGAAAAATGGATGGTCACACGAGACTGTCAACACGCTTCACGTGGGAGATTGCTGGCCGTCAACATTCAGACGAAGTCACATTAACATCCTGCACCATGAGGGAAGGAGAGAAACGTGTTGATGCGACTATCAGTGGCGATTTGACACTTGACCCTCGACGTTGGCCTAAGCTTGCCCGTGTCAGCGTGTAAATCTCGACGCTACCGCGGAATCCACAGTCTCGCGCCGATACTCGTACGTTTAATTAAACGCGCTTCTACGGACTGTAACCGTCAAATGTTCCTCGACATCCGACGGCCATTCGTGTGCAACGGATTCACGTTTTTTCACTACTTTGGTTGACTCGTATCAATCCATTGTCAACGAAAGCACTTGTCGGACCCACGTTGCTACGCAAAGTAACCCCGTCGACGTTTCACTGGAAAGCCTAATGGGATAAAATGTTCATCAAGGCTGAACAGATAATCCTCTACATGCGGAAATTCCTGAAAATGGAAGTAACTGTGTTGTAGAACGAATCGCAAGTGTTTGTGCCGGAACCTTTTACCGGGCGTCTACGTGAAGATAGTAATTTGTGCAAGTCTCCGTTCGTACGATTACACATTTTGGATTATCGTTGACTTTGAAGTGAAGGAACAAATTTGAATTAACGGATAATGGTACATTATAACTTTGCGCTGCTGACGGTTACTGCGGACTTATAAGCGGATAAAATGGAGAAGTTTCACACATAGTCATTATTCGATAACAGTGAGAATATTTCAAATGTGTTCCGGCAAGCTCTGAGAGACTACAGAATTGGGTGAATCACTGCTTCATAAACGGACGAAGCCGACTGAGAGAAAACTAGGAGAATTTCATTGCAAGATAGTTCATTACCTTCGGGTAAACGTAGAGGACGCTTTTACTCTTTTTAAAATGCGTTTTTGAAATGTGGGTAAGTGAATTTTCCGTCAAATGACGTGGAACTAAGTATCTGTCAACGACGAATATGTCGGCGTAGAATCAGATTGCACGTCTCTGGGACGACAAAATATTTACAAAACTTTCCAATTTTCCACATTGTCCGTTCACTTGTAGAGCATTCGTACTTGCAAGCAAATAATTAAAAGCGTATATACCACAAATAGTGATTTTGCTCCACGGAGCATCGTCTTACTACATTTTCGTTGAGAGTTATTGTCTGACAGTTTGCACGTCTCTGGGACGACAAAATATTTACAAGAGCTTTCCAGTTTTCCACACTGTCCGTTCACTTATAGATCATTCGTACTTGCAAGCAAATAATTAAAAGCGTATATACCACAAATAGTGATTTTGCTCAACGGAGCATCGTCTTACCACATTTTAGTTAAGAGTTACTGTCCGACAGACTGCACTTCTCTGGAACGACAAAATATTTACAAGAGCTTTCCAGTTTTCCACACTGTCCGTTCACTTATAGATCATTCGTACTTGCAAGCAAATAATTAAAAGCGTATATACCACAAATAGTGATTTTGCTCAACGGAGCATCGTTTTACCACATTTTAGTTAAGAGTTACTGTCCGACATATTGCTCGTCTCTGGGACGACAAAATATTTACAAGAGCTTTCCAGTTTTCCACACTGTCCGTTCACTTATAGATCATTCGTACTTGCAAGCAAATAATTAAAAGCGTATATACCACAAATAGTGATTTTGCTCAACGGAGCATCGTCTTACCACATTTTAGTTAAGAGTTACTGTCCGACATATTGCTCGTCTCTGGGACGACAAAATATTTACAAGAGCTTTCCAGTTTTCCACACTGTCCGGTCACTTATAGAGCATTCGTACTTGCAAGCAAATAATTAAAAGCGTATATACCACAAATAGTAATTTTGCTCAACAGAGCATCGTCTTACCACATTTTAGTTAAGAGTTACTGTCCGACATATTGCACGTCTCTGGGACGACAAAATATTTACAAAACTTTCCAATTTTCCACATTGTCCGTTCACTTGTAGATCATTCGTACTTGCAAGCAAATAGTTAAAAGCGTATATACCACACATAGTGATTTTGCTCGACGGAGCATCGTCTTACTACATTTTCGTTGAGAGTTATTGTCTGACAAATTCCCTTGTCAGAACGTCGATACGTTTCAGATACTGATAAAAGAAGGCTGTTTGTAACGGTACCGTAAGAAAAAGGCTAGCTTATTTTCCACGCAACGTTAATCAGCTTCCGATGACTAAAACATAGAAAATCAAGTCACGTGAAATTCCGGATCTGCAGCGTGGACCACGTTTTATCAGGTTCGATTCACACACAAAGCGAAAAGATATGATGTCGTGTCAAGCAATCTCAAGGGCGTACGATAACGAGAATCTAGATAAGGGGATGTGACGATTATCGACGTCGAAAGAAGGAAATTATTCTTGTCAGCCACGCGCGTCCACGCGTTTCCACCGAAAATCTTCCAACCCCTGAATCTTGAAACGCGCCAGCGTGTCAGTCGTAAAATAACGTCTATTCGCTTCGCTAACAGGGGATAAAATTGCAGCATTTCTGTACGGGTAATTGAGCAGCACATGGCTGCTGTAGTATAATCATCCAGTTAGCAAGACGTCTCAAAAACATTCTCCATGGAGTACAAGTTAAATCTGCGGATTAAATGGCCCGAATATATTAGACGCGACGTGAATGCCTTATTGAAATAAAATCTTGACGCTAAATTGACGCTCTTGACGCTTCCTTTCAAGTAAAATGGTATTCGTTCAAAAATTCAGTAATAGCACTTTTTTATTATCGTGACGGTCTACTTAAAATTTGGCATATAAATATTTTAGTGTACAAGAAAAATTATTCAACATATACCAATCATTAGCAAACATTTTAAACAAAAATCATATGTTACACATCTAATCATTCGATTGTGTATTATTAATCGGAAAGTTCTTGTATCGTTTTATCTAAAACTTGTTATATATGAACTATAAATATTATACGAAGAAAATTTGTCAAAACGTACCAAAAATCGACAAACATTGTTTACAAAAATTGCGTTACGCTTGTCGTCAGTTGATTGCATATTATACATCGGATGTCAATCACCGTGTCATTCTATTTAAAAATTGACACTCAAATACTTTCGATAGTATGAAAGGGAGTTTGGTTAGAGAATGTATCAATCATCGGCAAGCGTTTTCTGCAAAAATTGTACGTTGCACACCTGGTCAGTCGATCGCGTATTATTAATCGAAAAGCTCAGACATAAAGAATTTTTCAAATACTGAACATCGATTTTGTAATATTACGTCCTAAAAAGAATACATTCTTGAAAGCACTGCAAACGCCTGTAAAAATTTGCAGCACATTTTAATTAGAAACATCACGACTAGAGGTCTGAGGTCAAGCATAAAGTGTTGCAACGTGGGTATTAACTAATTAATTATTTCTCACCGACGTCGTGTACTTTGTGCTTTGGAGTCGAAGTTTAATTGAAGAATATTTCCTATCCAACGCACGCCGGGACCACATGCGCATGCATGATGCACGCATATGTGCACTGATATCGAGAATCTGGTACTTTGAACGCGGTATTTGTTAATCGGAACCGTCGTAAAGCTCAATTTAGAAACATTACACGAGACGATAGTCCGCGCGTGTTCCGGCCTACAGTCAAATATAATATTATCGGCTGCACGGCAATTTTAGAATTCGTAATCCACACGGAAACAAGCTAAAAATGTGTTCATAAGCTGCGAATGCACTTGAAATATTCAACGATTAAGTTTGCACAGCAACGGTGCGCGATTTGCCTAGAATAGCAAGCGTGCTGTAACTTCAAATTTGTCGGCCTCTGAGTTTATAACCAGGTACATCCTACTTCTCACCGTCCCATTGATTTTCATAATTAACACGTTTCCACCTGTATGACCAGTTTATCAGAAAATATTCGAAAAGCGAGATTATGATAGACCTCAGAGTGATTCTGCGCCGAGGGCGCACGTCGAAATCATTGATAGGAAGACCAACGAACGAGTAGCTTCAGTATCTCGATGAGCATCGAGGTGCGAAGGTCCTGTAACCGAAGCGCGACTTTCTTTCCCTCGACTTCTGAAACACGTATAAAACTGCTTTCGAATAAACGATTGACGTGGTCAAGTTCTCACTTGCTGCAAATTTTCCTTTAATCCAACTCTTCGGATTTCTCTTCGCGAACACCCATTTTGCTGGTTCGAAAGCTTTAGAAAAATGTTCCATGGTGTTTCAATCGCGCGTATGCGTAACAACGTTTTCTCACTGACGAAAGGAAGCAACTCCTTGCGTTGAGGAAGCTGCGCCTAAGATGCATTTCTGCTTCGGCGGAAATCGCGGACAACGAGGTTTAGTGCACACACGCGTTCCGCGCTGCGAAGGTTCGCGTACGTGAAAGGTTACATCCGACGAAGTTGTTGAAAACGAATTCTATGATCAAATGCCGAATAAAATCCGATAAGTATCTTACCATCGATTGCGCACGATAACTGGAGCTGGGACGATTTGTGTTGGTGATAAAAAGCTGTGGCAAGAATGATAACAACTTACGTGTGTGAATCCCGAAGTGCTTGGCGATGGGTTCGGCGAAGCAATTGTTGATGGTGGTGAGCACGTGCCGTGAACTTGATACATTGGCAATTGACGCATCGTAACAGTTGCGAAAGTTGACGTTGGCAAGAATAAGGATGATTAAATGGCAAAAAGTGGCAAATAAGTCCTGAATTTATAAATGCCAGTTAGATTTGAGGAAGATCATGCGGCAAGTTGCTTTGGATCTAGATGCATGTTTGGGTGTGGTGTCAGGCGCTTCGAAAATGAATAATGTGTAATCTGATACTATTTTGTAGTTCGTGTTTCATTTTGCTAATGCTATGTCGCGTGAAAGACAATACAGCGAAATTTGTGCCAAACATTTTCGGCGGTACTCATATCTAATCTGACATCGATTGTTCCAGTAGTATAAGTAAAACATTACGCCGACGCGGTTGTCTAAAGGTGAATAATGTTTTAAAAGTCTTTGCATTATATAGGGACAGATTTGAATGTTCCGTAAACATTTACCTACTTGCGAAACTTCGTTATCTTTTTGGAAGAGTTTTAAGGTACTGCCATACTAACTGTTGCACGATCTGCAAATATTTGACACTTACTTTTACATAAAATGTAGTATTTTCCATTTGGTGTTCATATACTCATATATCGAGATCTTCCCAAAATCTCTTAACGTGCGATATCATTACGAATATTTTTCATGTGGATACGATTTAACATTTTTTCCCATATCGGAGTAGACAATAGTAAACAAGAAAACAAACGTATTTAAATGTGTAAGCATATATTCATGAAATGAAAAGTATATTTTTACGCGTAGTTCTAAATATAATAAATGCGCATTCTAAATACAATAAATGCAGTAAATTGTGCGTAATATGATCGGCTTTTGCATTTTATCAGGAATTCATCAAAGAGTTATTATCGGGGATGAAGATCTGTCATTTTTCCACGATTCCAAGGCCTCTTTTTCCATAATCCTTTTTTCCATGATACACTTTCACCACGTTTGACGTACAACTGCTAAATTCTTTATGTTATACATTTTAATAAAGTGTTTTTGTTTTACATAAGGTCGCTTCAGTCTGTTTTTACATGGTGGATGCGTACCTAGGAAAAAGTTGACGGTGTAAAAAAGGACCCATGTGTGTGCTATTATCAGCCTTCCCATCACTATCAATATCATTTTATACATCATATCAATATCACTTGAATCCATATTGTCCGCTTGTTCTTGATCTGATCTTCCGAACTCATTCCAATCAACACATTCTTTTTAATTTCCTAAATTAAACTCTTCGATTATGATTGCTAATCTCCATACATTGAGGAGCAATATTTTGCACAAAATATAACGCCAAATTTGCTTGCTTTTACTCATAAATCGTACCCACAACTGATCATCACTTGAATCCATATTGTCCGCTTGTTCTTGATGTGATCTTCCGAACTCATTCCAATCAACACATTCTTTTTAATTTCCTAAATTAAACTCTTCGATTATGATTGCTAATCTCCATACATTAAGGAGCAATATTTTACACAAAATATAACGCTAAATTTCCTCGCTTTTACTCATAAATCGTACCCACAACTGATCTTGTTTCTAACCATTGCAAAATAAACAAATTTACGTTATTAAATCTAATTAATTAGTACTTCAAACCTGACGACGAGTATAGTTTGGTATTGTATACATTGACAGTCAATGTAATCACAGTCGAAGCTAATCACAGTTCTCAAACTATTCACGGTACGATATAACATTCAAAGCACGTTGAATGTCGCGCAACGTCCTTTCAGATTGGACTATTGACGACTACGTGACTTAAAAAACATTTTTTATTTTCAAAACTAGTGCACGTAGAATACGCGTTTTCCACTTGTCTGAACATCTTTGAGCTTTTGTTCCTGTAGATAATAATTCCATGGCAGAATTTTAATTTTCGACTACGTGACTTATTTATAAGTAAGTCACTTATTTATTATATTTAATTGACGACTACGTGACTTAAAAAACATTTTTTATTTTCAAAACTAGTGCACGTAGAATACGCGTTTTCCACTTGTCTGAACATCTTTGAGCTTTTGTTCCTGTAGATAATAATTCCATGGCAGAATTTTAATTTTCTGTCGCCAACAGCGTTACGGTTTTTAACAAAGAATTAGTGCCACAAATTTGTAACTGTAGCACCTAGGATATATATTGTAATTATAATCCGTAATTATAATACGTATAACATATGTACTCTTCTTAAAGTTCTTTGAATGGGCTCCCGTTTATGATATAACCCGATTGTCGGCATTGAGTTTTGGATCTGGGTCGGAAAAGGAAGTTTGGAATTTCTTATCTATTTTAAACCAACTGTGAATCGATTCCAAAAGATTATTCTCAATACAATCTCTTTTCTAAAAATATTCGGCTAACGAAAAATTATAGTTTTTTGGTTAACGTTAACTATAGCCTTGTAATTTCTATTTAAATGCAAATATCAATTAAGTTTCTTATTAAAATACGGTTACTTGAGATATAGTAATACCAAATCAAATTTAACGTTTCTTTGCGATACGGAGATTCTTTGCTAATTTCGCCATTTTCCTTACAATCTCAGAATAAAATAGGAAAATTACTTTATAATATGACGCAGCTAAGTATAGTTATACAGAATTTTTTCGTCCATGCAAAGCCCATTTCTCTCGCAATTTGTAAATTTTAAATGTTTCAAGATCGTTCAACAGTTAAATGTACTTTAAACTAAATTGATTGACCGGACTCAAATGTGAAATTCTCCATTTTAATTGACGTGTAATTACTTTTTCGTCCTGAGGGTCCAAGTGACAAATTGATTCAATTTTCATGTTTTGAATGAATATCGCATGAACTAAAGCAGTCTTTATTAAAAACTTCTATGAACTGGCCCCAACGAGAGGCAGTAAATTGACCCTAATTGTCCAATTTTCTCTTTTGCATTTTACGGCCGGGAAAAAATTTGCAACGGGACTCACGAGAAAATCCTCCACAGAAGCATAAAATGTTTATTAACAGAGTACTAAGTGTTTTTATCGAAATATATATTTTTCTGTGAAGCCTCTTTAGGTAGATTACAGTGTTCAGCTCCCGTTCTCAGATACGCACTTTCTTCCCGAAGTTTATGTCTCAGCGGGACGCCGAAAATACATCTTCGCAATCATAATCTTGAACATCGCGTATTAAATATCACAGAGAAACCGTCGATGTTGTAATATAAACGAGGTTCTTCGTCCTACGTAATACCGTACATTTAGCGTTCACTCAGACACGGCGACGTAAATATCTGAAAAATTGATTGGGCCGAATTCAGCCCGGCACTAGGGAATCATGTTTTCCGCGAAAACAGTTTCTAGTCATTGAAACGTTATACTGTAACATACGGTAACACAGAAATGGCGATTCACAATTGCTGGTGCGATGTTGAGATATCTGGGTGACGAGATAATTGACGGTAATCGGTCGGGAGCACAAATAGACTTCGATCGTGTAAACATTTATTCCACTATCTGACAAGTCAGCCATAGATTCACTTCATTTCCGGACACGAAACTCGATCCGTCAATAACGACGTGGCATTGTCACATTTGACCGTTAAATTTGAAACCCTTTGTTACTGTACGCACGACGTGTTGCATGAAAATCCGGTAACATCGCGAGAATTATCCACACTTGAGATTATTCCGGAAGCAAAGCAGTAGTGGTTGTGTTACACAAGTGGCGATTACACAAATATTTAACATTCTCCACCCCACGTGTGGACGTTATATTTTCTGCGATGAGATCTACGTTCACTTTATTATTAGGACGTCATTTCATCTGAGTAATTTTATACGATCTCCATGCAAATAACAACAAACTTTTGTTCGCTAGTTCGTTTCTCGTATCGCTCGTTTCCATTGTACATTTTATTAGTTTTATTTGCGCAACGTCAAACACAATGTATGGAAAAACGGAGGGAATCTGAAAGAAAAAATGGCAAAAATATGCCAAGGTTTATTCTGAGCAATCTCTTGTGTTATTTTTACATAAATCTACTGCCGTCAATTGTAGAGGAACGTCTACATTCTTCTTTACCTGTGTTATAAAATTTTACGAAATTATGTCGAGATTTATGTTCTTTGACAGCGCCCGATCAAATTGAAATCATAAACAATTCTTGCTCCCCTACCCTCAATTTAGATTTAACGAAATAAAATCACTCGAGTTTGTTTTCCCCTGTCTAAAAACATAGAGACGGTTCAAAATAAAACAATAGCCCGAATTTCATGCTTTATAATGGTACACTGTTTCATGAAATCGACATTGTTAAGTACACGTAGCTTCCAAAATAATCAATAAAGTTCAAAATAACTGAAAGTGCAATTATTTATGCGCGCACCTAGTGTCTCAGAAATCTCCTTTGACTTCAAGAAAGTTAGAAGTGCATAGAACAGCAACGGTACAAAGGGGGAAACACGAAGGTTAAACGTGATCGAAAATAAACCTCAGTCGCCCAGATGTTTATAAAATTTTACGAAATTATGTCGAGATTCATGTTCTTTGACAGCGCCCGATCAAATTGAAATCATAAACAATTCTTGCTCCCCTACCCCCAATTTAGATTTAACGAAATAAAATCACTCGAGTTTGTTTTCCCCTGTCTAAAAACATAGAGGCGGTTCAAAATAAAACAATAGCCCGAATTTCATGCTTTATAATGGTACACTGTTTCATGAAATCGACATTGTTAAGTACACGTAGCTTCCAAAATAATCAATAAAGTTCAAAATAACTGAAAGTGCAATTATTTATGCGCGCACCTAGTGTCTCAGAAATCTCCTTTGACTTCAAGAAAGTTAGAAGTGCATAGAACAGCAACGGTACAAAGGGGGAAACACGAAGGTTAAACGTGATCGAAAATAAACCTCAGTCGCCCAGATGTTTATCAGGTTGATGGTGAATCCTCTCCAGAAATGTTGCAATGATCGCATTGTCCCGAGGAATTGTTTCCTTGAGACAAGCTGAAGAATGACGCGCGATTACGACGATAAGCAATGCGGGAGGGCGAAAATAGAAGGGTAAAGAGAAAAGATCGAACCTGGACGAATGAAAATAGAATGCGAGGGAAGTACCGGAAACAAGGAATACCGTATTAGCCCGAATATGACGCGATATTTTTCGACCATTTATTTTCCGTTAAAAAAATCGACTCGCGTTAAACTCAGGGTTTAAGTAATGGAATGTGATACAAACAAGGACATTTTCCTATAGAGGTTGAAACGCGACTGAACGACCAATTCCTAGGTAGTTAAAAGTTGCAAGAAACGCTGCATTTCCAATTATTTAAATGGGACGGAAGATGACATTTTGTGGGAGACTGAAAACGTGAATGAAAATACTGATGATACCGATGTGATATCAATGAATTCTCATTCTGAAAACAGTTCAGATTCTGAACAAACATTCCCGTTTTTTGTTGCTACTTACGTCATATTAATTTTGTTTTACATTACTTGATTCTATTGACATGAATGTAACTTGTGTTATTAGCTATAATTACCTAAATAAATGCTTATCTGATTGAATTTTACTTTCTTTGAATTCTTTTATGAATATTATTTTTTTACGTTATATTCGGGCTAATACGGTAGTTTGCTAAGAAGTCTGCATAGCCGTGGGCCGGATCTGAATACTTTTTGTACATTGAACGATGTCGTAACAGACAACGACATGGCCCTGTTAAATTCCATGTTTTGTCGGCAACATTGTTCTTCAATCTTTAGGTCTGATATTTCATTTTCTTACACAACTTGGACGTTTGTCAGAATAAGTTTGCCGTGTGGGCTTTAACTTACACCGAAAAGGAGCCTCATGCAAGAAACATTTTAAAGGATCATCGTGTTGCCGCAAGCGGTGAAAAGTTAAAAGCATAGTACTACTCTGCGTTCACTCCATCATTTACAATCCCGAATGACGTTGTAGCACTGAAGATGGCAAGCACCGTACAAGTTTTCACCCCACCAGATATCGGCGATGTTCAAACCGACAACTCCAGTCAATTTGACTTGCCGCTTGACATGCGGTTCAACGGCGGTCATGTTGTCAGCATCGTCACATACAGCGTTCTCATGGTTATATCGGCCATTGGGAATACGACTATCCTTGTCTTGATATTCAAAAGAAAACGGACTTCCAAATCCAGGATACACACCATGTTGATGCACTTAGCAATCGCTGATCTCCTAGTAAGAACTACTGCGTTTCTGAAGCTACGCAACGTAGAAAGGAGTCGTTTCTGTTATCCTAGTATATGAAACACGGGCAAGTGGTATAATCAGCATTTTTAAATTGTTATCCTAGTACAGTAAAACCTGTTTTTGTGCGGTGGATAGGGACCGCATAAAAGAAATCGTACAAAAAAATATTCGAAAATTTTATAAATTCTTACATATAATAAACAATTTTGTGCGATAAACTACCTAAACATTTTTTTATGCGGTGGATAAGGACCGCATAAAAAAAGTCGGACTAAGAAATACACCAATGATTTATGAAATAGATGAGAGAATGCTTTCAATTAAATTAAATAATTAAATTAGACCTATAGAAATGGTAAAAATATTTAATTCTTCATTCTACATATACATGGAGAAGTTTTTACATTGTACATTAAATAGTTTGCTGCTACTCGTCGTAATCCAAAACGCGCATCTTCTTGTGACGAATTGGTTGAAAATCGCTTCCGTCGCTTGAAGATAGGATTTCAATTGATTTGTTTTTTGGTACCATAAACTCAGTGATCAGTTTTTGTGACGATGGTCGACTGGTCAATTGCTTGTAAACGTAACGATAGTGAGATATGCATGATCTCAGCTCTTTTTCGAATTTCAAGCGCCTTTCCGCTTTGGTATCTACTTTAAGAAAATGCGTTTCCAATTTTTTCGAAATTTGGATCCCTACATATATTTTATCTGCTGTAATAGATTCCGGTTCTTCTTGTCCATTTTCATAATCTATCAAACTATTGATAATGTCACTATCATCGACAGTTTGGTCCTCAATCATCTCGTCTAGGTCATTATCGCCGAAAGAATCAAAGCTTTCTCCGCCGATGTTATGTGCAAGCGCACTAATTTCAGATAATAACGTTTGGTAATTTGGCGTGTTTTCGGTAACGTTTCGATTAATTACACATTCATATATTTCGTCCACAACATGTATATGTACATGATAGGAAACGTTAACACTTTGATCGCCACGGTGGTCACCGGTGATCGGCGCAAAAGATTTGACTATAAATGCAAAAATGCTTCAATACTTTGGCTTCTAATAACTCTGCGTTACCTTCATTTTGCACGATTTAATCATACTCTGCAGAATTTTATCGCATCGCGGTTCTAACATAGCAAAATACGCTTGGCAGTCAAAGTGTTAAACTGGTGCTAACGCCGCTAAGATTCATATACCGCATAAAAATAAATCGCATAAAAAGAGACCGCACAAAAACAGGCTTTACTGTATATGAAACACTACCAATGATAATGGCGTTACAAACAAAATGGTGTAATCAGCGTTTTTAAATTACGGCAAAAGAAAATAACGTCTGAAACAAACGTGTCCAGTGAAATTCAAGGAAATTTCCGGTAAAATCAGTGGATTTTATTTGAGATGTCCAAGAATTTCTTAAATGGGAGAAAAGTTGCAAGTATTGCTGGTCTTTCATACATACCGACTCCCTTTACGTTCGTCCGATGCGTGTTCACGAAAGGATTACTCTCCAGAGAAATGTAATCTCACGCAGGTAACGTTTCTGATGATGCCTCTGGAGATTGGTTGGGCTGCCACCGTATCATGGAAAGCTGGCGACGCTATGTGTCGCGTTATGGCGTTCTTCAGAGTGTTTGGACTTTACTTGTCGTCCTTCGTACTGGTCTGCATAAGCATGGATAGGTTGGACCACAATATTTTTTTTTTACGAAATTCCTAAAAATTCTTCCTAATAACCTATTATGCATCGTGTAAATTTTTTTCTGGTATAAAAATAGATTATATTTTCCTATAATATTATTCTATAATATTTGAGAATATTTTATTTAGAATGATATTTATTTATAGTATTATTCTTTAATATTCTATATTTTATATATTTTTCTATAATTTTTCTCGTATAATAATATATTATATACGCGTCAACTTCCAGCAAAAAGTTTGAGCACATAACAGACCTGTTACGCTCATAACAATATTCGATGGGAACGGTTCATGCTTTAATATATGCAAGCATATGCACCCACAATTTCACCCGCGCATACGGTACATAAATAATTAAATGCAAGGTCTATCGCAAACCGAATCGATTTATGCGATGCATTGTTTCAACGATTTTTACACCTTTCTAATAATCGTTTAATGTTTTTCTGTCTCTACTTCGTGGTAACCGTGTTATAATGATCGTTTAATCCAACTATAGATATTACGCTGTTATACGGCCCCTGCAGTTGTTGGACGTCGACAGAAGAGGCAAGATTATGTTAAGCATTGCTTGGATGGGTTCCATAGCCTGTTCGACACCGCAAGTAAGCACCATTCCGTTCTCTGGATACGTAAGCGCATTTGCACTAAATCTACCAAACACACAACCAACAGTGTTCCATTAAACGTGGACAATATTGCTCAACACTAACCACGTCATTATTGGATTCTCAATCACTTCCGAAAAGCGCAACCATACAAATGAGGTAGTTAATGAAGCTACCGCTGTCCGAATTTAAACCAGAACGGTGGCGATTTCAAACGTTCCCGCAAATTCCCTCAGGCCACTTCCGCATGAGGTATCAAAAGTGATTAGTTGATTCCAGTCCTCTCAGACGTTAATTTATTGTCAAAACACTGTTTTTACACATATAAAAGCTGGTTCTAGTATAATTGCGTTCCGCAATTGAAAGTAGCCGGTCTGATAATGAATCTCGTTTCAAATGGAAAACAGATTTAACTTTAAACGGCGATGCACATTTATCATTGTAACATGGCACCGCAATGCTTGCATGTTTTAAAATTACCAGTTTACGCATTAGCTGATGCATCTTGTTTCAGATGCTAGTATTTCACTTGGAAAACCATCCCAATGTTACGTGGTACACTCAATGTATTACATTCAATACGTTTCCAACGTATACGCAGGAATTAACATACTCTCTTTTTGTTATGGTCATGATGTACTGGTTTCCTCTAATTGTGATTATATATACCTATACAAGTATCCTCCTGGAAATTTGTCGCAGATCAAAGCAAAGTGGGGAAGGTACGTGCCGTTCAGTGATATTTATATTCATATATTTAAACAGAATGTTAAAACATTCACCCTGCTAATGGAAAACATCTGTCTGTTATAGACAAAATTCGTCGATCTTCTGTAGGTTTTCTTAGTCGAGCCAGGATCCGCACCCTCAAGATGACGATAATTATCGTTACGGTATTTTTCATTTGCTGGAGTCCATATTACGTCATGAGTCTATGGTAAGTGACAGAGAACATTAACATAACGGTAATGAAGTTCAGAAACCTGTATGGAAGTTCATTTTATTCTACCTGGGGACGACATTTGATTATACTAGTTAGTTCGAACGGGTTGGCAAAGTATCATATATGAGCATACTTACTTTAAATTGACGGCCAGCTGCATTAGTTCCAATAACCACACATCCAATATTTCGATAAATTGATAAAACTCCTATGAATATGTTTATTAAAATTGCAACCGCCAATAATACATTGGACAACGATTTGATAGGTACTGGATCGATCGGCCGTCAGCGAGAAAAGTCGATCCGCGAATCCAGAAGGCTCTGTTTCTGTTCGCCTGCACAAATTCCTGCATGAACCCAATAGTTTATGGCGCCTTCAATATTCGCGACCGCAACAAGGTGAGTTTTCGCAGCATCAGGGGTACGTAACCTGCAAAAATGTCCACCGCCGGGTGCTTGAAATTACATTCAAATGTATATAATTCTTAACACGTTGACTGCCACGCGTATTTTACTAGATTACAACCGCAACGGGATGAAGTACTACAGAATATGATTGAATTGTGCAAAATGAAAATAATCCGAAGGTATCGGAGACCAAAGAATTGAATCACTATTTAACACGTTCACGCCGGGGCCGATTTTCATGTTTTTCGCTGTGAGGCGGCCCTCGAATTCATGCAGCACTTCATTTGGTGGCGTACGATTGTTGCTTGTTGCAATTATTTAAATTTAAATTATCTAAATTCTCAACTATACGGCAATTTTGTCCACTTACTAAACGAACTATATTTTTTATGGTGAGCGGCATCTAAACAAATGTTCACGCGCGATGGGACAGTTGAGCGCGAGCCACTGGTGGTACACGCCGGCGTGAACGTGTTAATATTAACACGTTGACTGCCAAGCGTATTTTACTATATTACAACGGCGATGCTATGAAATACTACAGCGTTTGACTGAATTATGCAAAATGTAAATAATGTGCAGGTATTGGAGGCCAAAGGGTCGTATCACTATTCTAATAACAACTGCATTTATAATATAATAATTGCTACCCATTGCGAATATTTTGGATCTTCGGTAACATATTTTGCGTTGGTCACCGGTGACCATCATGGCAGTCAAAGTGTTAATTGCATTTTCAAAATTATAAATGCGACCGATTGGGTATTTTTTGAATTTTTCATGAATTTTGCATTTATGGTAAAATCTTTTGCGCCGGTCACCGATGACCACTATGGCAGTCAAAGTGTTAAATGCAGTGTGCTTAGAGGACACTACTCATTATTGCTTCCTGCGATCGAATAGACGCATTTTGTATGAAAGTTTTGTCTGGGTCGCCGTAAAGAAAATTACAGCAAAAGGAAACGTACTCTCGTTGTAGGCACTGGCACGGGCGCCGACCATAGAAACCCGGGTGACACCGCTATCTTTGTCAGTGAGACTTCTCGATTGACGATCGTGAACGATACTCACGAATCTCAAACACCGTCCATAGAAGATTATTAACTCAATATTGCGGGATGGGCTGAGTGACTTTCGCGAGGCTAATCAGTGCAAAGTGTCATACTGGCGATTCGCTCGGGGAAAGTTCCGATACATCAAACACGATGCTCTTCCTGTGTCTCCCTAGACACCATGTTACTCCTTATGTGATATTTATTTTGACATTGATTGCTGTTGCAGACCTACAGTGTACGGTTACGTTTGTGGCAGGTATTAGGTTGACTTTTGAATGATTCCTACTGTTCTCTACAATTTTTCGTTATTATTATTGTATAATTTACCATTATGAAGACGTATTAAAAGTGTTATTTTCATAAACCTTCATCCAGTATTATCAAGTTCTTTTCCTCTGTTATTTAATGTCACGTATTTTCACTTATTTCATGCGTTATCGTACCTTACCCAGAACAGTTTAAACGGCAAACCGTAAGTTTCGTGTGTGAGACATACGCTATGACACAACCACGGTTGATACGCCACGGTTCACTCATACTACTTACAAAAAGTACTCAATTAGTCCTAATTTGTGCGTAAAATAGGCTACACGTCGCCGGGCTGATTTAAATTCGTTCCGGCTAGGAACGTAGTCGAAAAAAAAGCGAGACTAAATGGTTGATGTATCTGGCTTCTAGTTCCGAATTCGTCGTTGTGACGGTTCGAAAAAGTACTGCCACGACATGAGAGACATTGGAATAAAAGACTGAATAATTCGACGTTACATGCACCGAGTTCGGCAAATCGCACATGCACTGATAAATAATCAAAAGCCGCAGTGTCGTTTGAGTTCGATCGATCTTAGTCCGTTCCTCCCGTAGTTACTTCAACTTGTTGGTGCTCGATTTGATTTTGCATATGCATTCACATACCTTCGGAATGAATAATATTTAACCTAGAACATTATCCCCGAATTCCGTCAGCGGGTGAACAAACATCAGAAATACTGTTTCACCTGGGGAATCATAATATTAATTTTGTTCATATCTCGGTAGAAACGCCTCTCCTTCGTTTTGGTTGAGATTATTGTATTGTTTACCAAAGTTAAGTTGACGCTTTACGTATGTTTCAGAATAATGAGTTCCCAGTTCAGGGGTCTATACAATAAGTAAAAAAAATTATATGTACATTTTGAATTTTTATTTAGTGTATAGACTCCTGAAGAGGAAACTCGTGGTTCTGGAGCATATGGAAAGTAAAATTTAGTATGATAAATAATAAAACAATCTGAACCAAGAAGTGTAATAATAATTTATGTTAAAATAATTACCAAGGTGGAGCATTTTGTTTCTAAGTTACTTTGGTTCATTTTCAAGACGTAAATGTTGCAATCCATTATAAAATACAAAATGTCCACAATATAAACACCCGTGTATTTTCGCACTGCGAGTTGTTTCTTATGTAAAAATATGTCCGTGCATTCTTTATCTCGCTGCTGTTAAAACTGTAACGTTGCCGCTTTACGTATATTTCAGAATAATGAGTTCCCAGTTCAGGGGTCTGTACAATAAGTAAAAAAAATACATGTACATTTTGAATTTTTATTTATGTATAGACTCTGAAGAGGATGGTCAGTGGTTCGTCAAGCAATATGGAAAGAAAACTTAGTATGATAAATAATAAAACAATCTGAACCAAGCAGTGTAATAATAATTTATGTTAAAATAATTCAATGGTACATTTTGTTTCAATAATACTTTGGTTATTTTCAAGACGTAAATGTTGCAATCCATTATAAAATACAAAATGTCCACAATATAAACACCCTGTATTTTCGCACTGCATTCTCCGAAGAATATGTAAAAATATGTCAAACGTTCATTCCTTATCTCAGCAAGCTGTTAAAACTGTACATTAAAAAAAGTAAATATGAGGATTCGGAATTAATATTCTCCGTCTCCTACGCAAAGTACGCTATGTTTCGGTCGTTGTAGTTATCCCAAGTCTACTCAATTGGATGGTCAGTTCAAGTTCGTCAAGTGCAATTTCGTAAAAGAAGAACACAGCGGTATGTGAAAACTATTTGGCGCATGTGCATCCTGCCTAACTATCGTACCTTACTTATTTTACACAATTCAATGGTACACCGTCAATAATACCTAATATCCCTGCACAATTTATTTGCCGGTGAAATAGAAGAAGAATGACAAAGAATTTTTTACTCTGCATTTATGCGCATAGACATTCTCCGAAGAATATCGCAATAAAGAAAATTACAAACGTTCATTCCTTCGCTCAGCAAGCGTGTGAAATAGAAATAGTACATTAAAAAATAAATATCACATTCCTGCTTTGAAAGACGTAAAAAACTTTCCTGTCATGTATGCTTAGCGGTTAGCCAAATATTTGTGATAGTTTTTGTTATTTGTTTCATTTGTTATTTCTTTCATTTCTTTCATTTGTTTTTATTATTTCTTTCATTTGACGGGATATTAGAATTTGCTAAGAGCGCTCAGTAACGCGTGTCAGGTGAAGTGTCAAACTTTTGTCGTTACGAATATCTTATACGTCGGGAGAAGAAAACTAAAAATAGTCCACGTTAGTTAATTAAATAGTACGGTCCCGTGCCTTTGTCCAGTCCTATCACGTACAACGTAAACGTGTGGGAGAGAGTCGCAGTTCGCCGATACTCTCTGTTGTGTGCAGGACACGACGTCGCAGAAAGTCGCCACTTTAATGAACAGACCCGAGAAGGGTTGTCCGGTTACCTGGCGACGAGCTGATCACGGATCTGAACGACAATCCGACAATTCGGTCGTCAGTTACCAGTCTACCGTCAACATTTCCGGTATCCGCGTGCGAAATGATAAGCGTAAGCATCGACTATCTCGTCAGTACCACGATTCCCTTCTCTTGTGCGCAACTATTAACCCTTTGCGCTCGACGCGCTTTTCTCTCGGGCGAACCAGCAACTCGAGAGTAATCAGCCGCTCTCGCCGGCTTGTATCTGTCCTTTTTGAACACGTGAAAGTTCAGTCTCTTCTGTACAATCACTTTGGGATTCACTCTCGTTAATCCTTAGCGTCCATGTAGTGATGAAATTTGATCGAAAAATTGAACTAAAAAGTAATTTCGGTTTAAACACTTAGTTTATTGTATATAATCGAAGGCAGATGATTTTATAGCTATGTAGACATATGTTTTCGTATTTTAGTCACCGTTTTTTATGAAAAGTTCTGTCCTTTTTGAACACGTGCACTTTTATGGGTTGTTAATCCTTAACGAGAATTCTGATCGGACTAAAACCGGTTTAAACACTTAGATTAGTGTATGATTGATGATTCATACAAATGTTTTCGTATTTTAGTCAGTTTTTTTAAACTTGTAAAACAGTCAACATGAATAAAGAAAAAGTGCACTTAAGACATTGTATGTTGTATGCGTTCCAAAAATGGAATAACGCGATGGAGGCAAAAAAACTTGTGTGATGTGGTTGGAGAGGACGCAGTAACAACTCGAATATGCCAAAGATGGTTTGCGGAATTTCGTTCGGGTGATTTTCCTTTGAAAGATGAACCCAGATCAGGAAGGTCATCAGATGTTGATGAAGAAGTGCTACGCAGTATGATCAGGGCAAATTCCACGTTAACCTCCAATAGAAGACAGACGGTTGTCACTAACAAAGGACTTTATACTTTGGATTAAATTTTAAATAAAAAGTTAAAAAAATTTGTTTTTTTCTTTGGAAAAAAAATGACAGAACTTTCCCTTACACCTAATACTTCTACCTCAGTTTTTGGCAAAGCGCATAAGCCTGTGTTACGGGTAATACAGTGTACCCGGGGAATTTGGCTGCAGTATTTTACAGGTTGCTCAATAAGTTTTGTCGTTTAATAAGAAAAACACAATGTTATGGTTCAAAATACACTTTATTATTCAGTATAATCTCCCTGAACATTAATGCACTTGCTCCAACGATCCTCCAATCTGTGGATCCCATCCCTGAAGTGAGATTCCGGAAGGTCTGCAAAATACGCTTCAACAGCCGTTATGACCTCTTCATTTGACGAAAAACGCTTGCCACGCATAAATTTTTTGAGTTCTGGAAACAAATGGAAGTCGCTGGGGGCCAAATCTGGTGAATACGGTGGATGCTCCAACAATTCGAACTTTAATTCATGGATTTTAGCCATTGTCAAAATGCTCTTGTGACACGGTGCGTTGTCCTGATGAAAAAGGATTTTTTTCTTCTGCAAACCGGGTCTTTTTTCACGAATTTTTTCCTTCAACTGGTCAAAAAGGTTGCAATAATATTCAGAATTAATTGTTTTACCAGTTTGCAAGTAATCCACAAATAAAATTCCTTTCGCATCCCAAAAAACTGATGCCAGAACCTTCTTGGCCGATTTCTGGACACGAACTCGTTTCGAAGCCGAACAACCAGGTTCACACCACTCTTTAGCCTCTTGTTTTGATTTAGGATCATGCTGATAGACCCAAGTCTCGTCCATAGTGATGAATCGACGCACAAAATCCACTTTATCATTTTTAAAACGCTCCAAATGTTGTTGAGAAAGTCGCATTCGAATGTGTTTTTGTTCAATTGTTAGCGAATGCGGCACCCATTGTGCACACAGCTTTTTAAAACTCAAAATTTCATTTAAAATATGACTCACACTGCCTAATGAGATGTGTAGAGCCTTTACTAAATCCCTCTCAGTCAATCGACGATCTTCCAAAACCATATCCTGTACTTTGGCTACGATTTCTGGTGTTGATGCGATTTTTGGACGTCCTTCGCGTGGATCGTCTTCAAGGCTTGTTCGACCACGTTTAAATTCAGCAACCCATCTTTCTACTGTTCTAATTGAAGGTGAACGTTCATTATACACTCTTAACATTCGTTCGTGAATTTCTTTTGGTGCTACACCTTCCAAAAATAAGAATTTTATCACTGCACGATATTCAATTTTTTCCATTGTCGAAAATACTGTGACACGGCGACACTAAATGGCTTGTAAACAAAGAATGAATTGACTGATTGAAATGAACCTTCACATACGTTGATAAGAAGAGTGAACCAACAAAACAAAAACAAATTTGGACTAGTAGCAACGCCCTCAACAAAACAAAACAAAACTTATTGAACAACCTGGTACATGTAATAGGTTGTATTTGAGCGTAATTAATTTTGGCCGTTTGCATGCAAAACACAATCGAGTACGTGTTCCCGGTTAATACTGTTTTGTAAAGTGAGAAGGTTATCGCGTAATTACTCTTACGTCCGTGCCCTTTAGCTGGAAGCATCGATGAACAAACGACTATGTAGAGGAAAACGCTGAGTGAGGAATCAGAAAGGACGCAGTCGATGGAATCGCACTTCGTCGTCGAAAGGATGCAAAGGAACAAGAAAACTGGAACATTGCAAATTTCAGCGTTTCGGTGCCGAAAAATCCGCAACCGCGTCAAAATTCACTTCTCTTCGCAGTTGTTCGAAATTCACCGAGCCGTACAATTCTTATTGCAACCGTAATACTGTCATTAGCATAAGTAATTTCTAATACGTCGTCTCGTTGTATACATCAATATGTCGATCGGTCAAGCAGTAACTTAAAAGGTTTGGAGAATAACGTTGATTTATCATTCGTTGGTAGCTCTATTCAATTTGGTTCTGTAATTTGGTAGAATTTTGTCTTTTTTACGACGTTCACTGAACATTTGTGAGTGCTATGTTCAGTACACTTAGATGTTTCTAAAATCTACTTCACATTTTTTTAAAGTCTACTTAAATTTTTATTGGTTCCCCGAAAAGAGACAACATTTTTGTAAGAAGTCACATGGAAATATGCGCTGCTAACACTGGATAATGCTTCCGCCTGTTAGATGCGACGTGAACAATGAGCTTGAAGGAAAGGGTCCTTGTTCTTTCCTGACAAATGCAATTCCGCCGAGCAGAGTACCGGTAAGTAGTGTTTCATTTTGTTTGCTACTTCTGTTTGGACGAGAATGCAATACCATATTCGATGGCTGTTAGCTTTACGTCACACGGTACTCTTCTTTATAAAGTAAATGAATGAACTGTAGTGAATCAAACTTCAAAAGAGAACAGCGCCAATATTTTATATGTACTATTTATTGATTGCGATGTTATGAACCAACCAACCGTCCCAAATCGGTGACTAATATTTAATCCCACCGTCAATCACTCTCTGTGCTATGGTATAGATTTTGTACGGAAAAAATGAATTGAATTTATATCTCAGCTACTGAAGATAGTCACCAGAAAAAAACGTATTACGTTATATGAGCTGTTATATAAAGTTTTTCTATGTACATGAGTAAAATGCATTAAATTCTACAGATTAATTTGAATTTATTAAATTTAATATAAATTGAATTTATATCTCAGCTACTGAAGATAGTCACCAGAAAAAAAAACGTATTACGTTATATGAGCTGTTATATAAAGTTCTTGTATGTACATGAGTAAAATGCATTAAATTCTACAGATTAATTTCACAAATCGGGCGACTCGATCGACATATTCAAGATGTGGGTAAGACTCGATAGCTCAACAGGAGAGTTCGGCCATTAATTACGGACGCATAATTATCTAGGCAGTTATTTCGCACGCATACGCATTCGAACATTCTCTCGATTACCGTGAGTATCTACCATTAATTGCTTCGCATATCAAAAGTAATGCCTTTTTAGCCGCAACCGTTGAATAGTCGCATACCCACCATTAGCAACATTTGATCTCTCATGCACATGGGATATAGAGTGACACGCGGCTTTGCATGAAACTCCAACTGTTCGTCTGTGTAGCAATGTACACAACAAGTATCCGTGTCTTATTTAGCAGTTCCGTGCAATGCCTAATTAACAACCGTGGTGAGATTGTACAAAACATATGTCGGTGAAAAGCCAGCGTCTATCGTGAATTGGCAAAAGTGGCCCGTTATGATAGTACGAGTGACATTCACGATGAAACGAGGTTTCGTGAAAACGAGTTCGGAACGCGTATGGACGTTTGTAGGTGGGACTACTTCCCACACAGGTATTTGTAACTGGCACACACCGACGACCCTGGTACATACCTGCCGTAAGGTCCAGTGTTTCGCTGCTAGATAGACGAACTAGGTTGTCTGCTTCACGAAAGCCTCGAAAAGGAAAGATAACTCTGATCATGAAAGCCGATCGTCTCTTTGCATTATACAGTCATTATTTGTCGTGCATATTTAACACTTTCTGTTTCTCAATTTCAGTAACGACGCTGTAGATAGAGGCAGGAAGATGCAATTGACGGAATACTGTTTGCCATCGTTGCTTGTTGCTCTCTGCTTCGTATTTCGTGTGTGAGCGTCAACTCCCTGTATTTGTCTGACATCATCAAACATCCGGAGGACATTTTCACGATTGATCGATTAGTTTGCTTGTGAGTTGTACCACAAGCTCAATGCCGCACAGTTCGCGATACGATTAATCTAGTTTAACACGATTCGGCGTTAAAAATAGTCAGTGTTGACTCGTGACAATAGCGAGAAACACCGACGAATCAACGACGAATAATGCAGCTAAATGATGAGAGAATGACCGGTGAGTTTGTGTAAAACTGTCCATTGCTCAATGAATGAGGAATGTCCGAATGATACCGAGCGAATGCTTTGATAGGAAAAATGTGTTAGCTATGAGGGACGTGCAGGTCACGTATTGTGAGACGTACAATTATTCTAGTCATAATTCGCGTAATAGAAAAGGCCATACGTGCGAATATTTTAGTGTAATCGTCGGTAACTCTAAGACTCATTCCCTCGAAAAAAGTGTTGCAATGCTCATTTAATGTACTACTGTGTAATAAAATACTGATATAACTTAGATGCAATTGGTTTCATTTTGCCCATTAGTGAATACGCAAACGTGTATTAATTTAAACCACTGCAGGAACAATCAGGCTCAAAGTATCTCGTATACGATTACTGATTTGCTACCAAGTATTAATCGCTAAATGCCCGCTAACCGATAGCTTTATCCATATGTTTATTGCAGTCGTGACTAATGCGTGCATGTAAATTATATTTTAAGCCTGAAACTGGTATTACGATAAATTATTGGATGGTAGCATATCGATGAGCGGGCGTCTTACAAAGGAAAATTATTTGTCCTATGTGACAGATTATCGGCTTACCGATAATTGCAACAAACGATAAGTGATCATTTGAAGGGTTCCGCGTGTGATACCTCGAATTAGTTATGCCACTTTAACTGACTTGAAAAATTGAACGTAATTGTTCAATTGTCTAAAATGAACCCACTCGCTCACTCATGAAGTGCTCTTTCAGACGGTATATCAATGTGGTTCAAGTTCATAATAGTAAACTTGCTAAAGAAATAGGAAGTGCCTACTACACCACATTGCATATTAAAATCCAAATGATAACATCCAATTTGATACGATGTTATGCGACATTATGCTAATACAAAAACATAACATCCAATACATCACAAAGTATATTTAGACATTTTAACTGAGTTCATGCCGTCCAATATAGGAACATTCACAAAATCGTATCCTCCTACGTATATTCTATATTTGCACTCTAAAAACTAATTTGCCTAGCATTATTTGACATTGTATTATCAAAGTCAAATGTGTTAACGACATATAAAGTGCCCACTAGACCACATTGAATATTAACACCAAAATGATTTGATATGGTGTTATACGACATTATCTTAATATAAAAACATAACAGCCAATACATCCCAAGGCATATTTTGACAATTCAAATGAGTGTATGCCATCCAATATGGAAAGATTCACAAAATCGTACAATGCCTCCTACGTATATTCCATTTTTGCACTCTAAAAACTAATTTGCCTGACATTATGTCACACGGTATTATAAAAGTCAAACGTGCTAACGAAATATAAAGTGCCCACTAGACCACATTGCATATTAAGATCCAAATAATTTGATACGGTGTTAGCGACATTATGTTAATACAAAAACATAACATCCAATGCGTCACATAGCATATTCAGACATTTTAAATGAGTGTATGCCGTCCAATATGGAAACATTAATAAAATCGTATCCTCCTACGTATATTCTATATTTGCACTCTAAAAACTAATTTGCCTAGCATTATTTGACATTGTATTATCAAACTCAAATGTGCTAATGACATATAAAGTGCCCACTAGACCACATTGCATATTAAGATCCAAATGATTTGATACGGTGTTATGCGACATTATATTAATACAAAAACATAACATCCAATACATCATATAGCATATTTAGACATTTTAGACGAGTGTATGCCGCCCAATATGGAAACATTCACAAAATTGTGTAGTGCCTCCTACGTATATTTTATATTTGCACTCTAAAAACTAAGTTGCCTAGCATTATTTGACATTGTATTATCAAAGTCAAATGTGCTAACGACATATAAAGTCCCCACTAGACCACATTGCATATTAAAATCCAAATTATTTGATATGGTGTTATACGACATTATCTTAATATAAAAACAGCCAATACATCCCGAGGCATATTTTGACATTTCAAATGAGTGTATGCCATCCAATATGGAAAGATTCACAAAATCGTACAATGCCTCCTACGTATATTCCATTTTTGCACTCTAAAAACTAATTTGCCTGACATTATGTGACACTGTATTATCAAAGCCAAACTGCGTGTCAAATAGTACACGTTGTATATCAGGACATTGTAAACGATTTTATGTGATATGTGACATAGATTCGATTATTTATGAGGTCCCGACTATCCTGACTACGCAGCGGCGTGACATTCGAACTCGTACTTGCACTGCAAGAAGAAGGACGCCTATAGTCGGCACAGACGAACATCCCGTTCACGAAGGTTCATCCGTGGGCGACATATAAAGTCGCGTTCAGTGAGTTTTCGCGCTCCAGTCGGCCGGTGCGTCTCATGTTATCGCACCTGCACTTACAAGCCGCTTTTTCTATTCGACCGATCGTCGGAGCACCCTCGTCTCTTGAAGTGTAAACCAAGAGGCGGGAGTTAAGTGTTAATTTAGAAGAATACCGTTGACGTTCCGAGAGTTTCAATAATCCGGGGGCGTTTTACGAGACAGAATGCGCGGTGTCATAACGTTCCTGTTAATACTGATCCTTTCTGTCTACTCGAATGGAAGCGTAGTTCCTGACAAAGGTAAGTTAAAATATTTGCAGGGAGTTCCCTAATTTATTGGCTTGCTGATTAACAGTCCCAAGGGAGAATAGCGAGTATTAAACGTGACGATTTTCATAGAGTTCTATTTTGATAGAATAATATATCCTTCTTTGTTGGTTCGAATGTTTTAAAAATATTATATAGAGAACAATTATAGTGACAGTTTTCGTAGAGTTGTATTTTGAATAAATAATATGTCCTTCTTTATTGGTTCGAATGTTCTAAAAATATTATGTAGAGAACAGTTATAGTGATAGTTTTCATATAATTGTATTTTGATAAAATAATATATCCTTCTTTGTTAGTTCAAATGTTCTAAAAATATTATATAGAGAACAGTTATAGTGATAGTTTTCATAGAGTTGTATTTTGAATAATATATATTCTTCTTTATTGGTTCAATTGTTCTAAAAATATTATATAGAGAACAGTTATAGTGATAGTTTTCATATAATTGTATTTTGATAGAATAATATATCCTTCTTTGTTAGTTCAAATGTTCTAAAAGTATTATATGAAGAACAGTTATAGTGACGGTTTTCATAAAGTTGTATTTTAATAGAATAATATCTATCCTTCTTCGTTAGTTCAAATGTTTAAAAAATATTATATAAAGAACAGTTATAGTGACGGTTTTCATGGAGTTGTATTGTGATAAAATAATATATCCTTGTTTGTTGGTTCGAATGTTCTAAAAATATTATATAGAGAACAGTTATCGTGATGGTTTTCATAGAGTTGTATTTTGATAGAATAATATATATCCTTCTTTGTTGGTTCGAATGTTTTAAAAATATTATATAGAGAACAATTATAGTGACAGTTTTCATCGAGTTGTATTTTGAATAAATAATATATATCCTTCTTTGTTGGTTCGAATGTTCTAAAAATATTATATAGAGAACAGTTACAGTGATGGTTTGCATATAATTGTATTTTGATAGAATATTATATCCTTCTTTGTTAGTTCAAATGTTCTGAAAATATTATATAAAGAACAGTTATAGTGACGGTTCGATAGAGTTGTATTTTGATAGAATAATATATATTCTTCTTTGTTGGTTCAATTGTTCTAAAAATATTATATGAAGAACAGTTATAGTGACGGTTTTCATAAAGTTGTATTTTAATAGAATAATATCTATCCTTCTTCGTTAGTTCAAATGTTCAAAAAATATTATATAAATAACAGTTATAGTGACGGTTTTCATAGAGTTGTATTGTGATAAAATAATATATCCTTGTTTGTTGGTTCAAATATTCTAAAAATATTATATAGAGAACAGTTAGTCTATGTAGCCAAGTACAATATAGACGAATATTGTCTTTATGAACAAAATGAAGTATCGACTGTTTAAACATTTCTGCCAATGAAAAGGTCATTTTATTCTATCTATCTACAAGGTTAAAGACATATCTTTTAATGACATTATATTGTGTCGTACGACGATAATTGTTGAATAATTAAAAATACTGTCGCCAATTTCCTTAACCAGCACGTGATTGCTGAATGTTTTGAAATATGCATGAAAGTATACTTCGATAAATATTACATCCATAATGAATCGAAACATAAAGCCGTGTGGGCGTTCTTAAACTCAGCATAATGATAACTTTGTCAATGAAGTATCTGAATATGGCAAAAGCTACGGTCTCGCTATTTTTACAATAAATTCTGTCATAATAATTTTCAGCTTTACATATTTAATATATAAATTGCCACATGATCAAGCAAACTATGTCTCTCAATAATTTATAGATAACGTGTCATTCAAATTATTAATTAAATATCCTTGCATTTTCGATACTCAGATTAATTAATTTCGCCATGACGGTTTATCGATGCTTTAACTGCATTCATTAGCAATTATAATACATTCTAGAGAAAGTTTAAAACAGTATTGACAATTGTGTCGTTTATTTCTATCAAACTCCATTTCGAAAAGCCCTTGTGCGATTATTGTATTATATTAAATTCATCGATCTTTAATATTAATTTGTAATATAATAATACTTTAAATTTAATGTTACAACTTTCGATATCCTGCTGTTGCCATAATCTTCGGTTGGGTATTCGCATGGAAAATCCGAGTTGCTTTTAGTACCGTTTTTTCTACGTAGTTTGACGTTAAAATATCAATCAGAAATTACTCAGCAAGCACTCTGTTCGGCACGTATCAGAAGCGACCTGTTTTTTTATCTTCTTGTTGACATAATCCATAATGGACGCTTCTATGGAAATACGCTGCTTTCATAAAATTATATTTCGGTGTTCACTTTACTAGGTTAATGTTATATTTTACGTAGAAAAATTATTTTAAAATTGTTGCCAATATTTTAGGCCCAAAACATAGTATTCAATGGATATGTGTATATTCGAGAGTAAATTTGTTTGCCCTTTTTGGTGCTGCCTTTTTTCGGTCAAATCATCCAGCTTGTGTCGTCATAAGCTGGTAAATTTAATGGAATATTACTAACGAACGTTTTTATATCACTCGGATACTGCTATCGCGCAGCATCTTCTGTTTCAACGTATTTGCACTGTTGAAAACCAGTTCCGCTTTGACGACGACAAGAAACCCGGTAGTGAACGTACTACCAAATATGATGAAACATCACTTCTGAACGGTCAGTCAACTTAAACTTTCATTACATTTCCATCCCTTCGCACCTTCGATTGGCTGAACGTTTTCATAGGAAAACTTATGCAAACTGCAACGTGTTGCGTAAACAAAGTGTGTGAAGAATAGAAGGACTCATAAAAAGCTGTCAGGAACAGTACTTTCTCAATCGGTTCGCGACAGTTTCGATTATCAGAATTGTTCGTGCGCGAATGATACCTATACCATAGCCTTGTAATCCGCTTAACACGCTCCGTGAGATTAACTTGTATAACTGTACATGGGCAGAAATGCCCGTGCTGGAAAGGGAGATTCCCTGTTACTGGAAATAGCGATAGCAACATAACAGCGCTATAATGGGCAGCAATTATGATCATGAAGCTTTTTTAATCGGTTCAATCGCATCAGACACACAACTACGCCCTAATAGCTGCTGTGACGTCATTAAGGTCGGCCCCTTGTCCCTTGACGAAAGAAAATTGCGGGTGATCGATGGGTGGTGAAACCATTCTTCAACCATACTCCCTCGTAAAAGACATTAGTAATTATTGGCTTGCAAGAGTTCCATAACCGCTGCTCACAAAAATATTTGGCGGAAATACGCAAAAGTTTACTCCTTATCTTTTTACGATGTTTCTGAAAATGTGGAGAATTTAAAATAGCGCATAATAGCCACTTCAAATGCGGTCAGAATTTACGCAGAAAATTGTACGGTTTGCGTGACGAAAGAAAACGCCTTTCTTAACGATCATCAATTCTGGTTTTGCAGAATAAATGTTAAACAAGAGCAGTGGTTAAAGCCGTTCATCAAGTGATACATTGTCTTACTGATCCTTCTTATAAGACGTGTCCTGCTTCTCAAGGGAAGCAACACTTCCGTTTTTGTATTGGTTTAGCGTCGTTGCATAAATTATTTATAACTTGGGTGGTTCCGGAGACTCAACGATCTTGATTTATATAAGAAAAAGTGGAAGGATAAGATAAAAGAGCTATAGTTGAACCTGCACTAAAGCGAAACCGATATTCAGTGCGGATGTATGGGTTGAATCGTGTATCAGCAATGGAAGCCTTCAATAGTTTCCTTGTGTAATTCGCCATTCAAGCCCTAAGCCCTTAGCGAATTGAAACCTTGGATCGTAGCCTTCCTATTATCTCCGCAAGACCTCCAGCATAGTAATCAATTGTTTCAATTGCGGTGTTGTATTCCATCTTCTCAACCTGTCAATAGAACTCGCGGCAAGCCTGCAGGATACCTGGCATAAAGATGACTTCATTATCGCCGTGACGAACATCAAATCAAAGAAGAACCATGTCGCACCACTGGTAGAAACTTTGCTGGCTGTTAAGAAATACAGTGAGCCAAAGACAAAGTTGGTTTTGATACTCGACAAGCGAACAAAACGAGGTAAACATTCAAAGGATCCCATATTTGAGTACTGCAAAAATATGGATTTTGTGAGTTTGAAAATAATAAAAATCGCAGACGAGAAATTGTTGACGAACTTTTGTACTTTTCTTTGCTATTAAGTTCCGTTCACGCTGCGGACTTTATAGGGCGAGCATCTGGTTTGTTTAACATGGATAATGCACATGATTTCAGTAACAATCGAAAATATCGATGAGGACGGCCATCGAAGCGCCAGCCACGTAAACGTGAACACGATAAGCGTTAATAATCCACTGAAAAGTCTGATTCTGCTCGTACATCAGGCACAACCTGACGCCAGAGTTGACGTTTATGCGGACTGCGTTTTTCAAGGAACGATAACGTTGAAGAAAACTTTCCGCGAGCTGGCAGATAGCGAAAAAAATCCTTTCATCGAAGTGGTAAGTTCAGATTGGAAAACATCCAGGGAACTCGAACACCTGAGTCAGCATTAAGCGATTGTGCTTTACCGGTTATTTCTTCCGACTTGTTCTTCTGTCCTCCCTCTCGTATTTATTCATTTGTTTTCTTCGGTTGCATTTAATTTTCTCGGTGGGCTAGTCTAGCATATATGTGGCGCCGATGACGTTACCCGTTCGTGGGACGATGTTCTTCCAAATATGGCCGGCGGAACATAGGCTACATGTTTTCATTATGTGCAACTGGTAGCTTGCCTAACTTGTCGATGCGACACAAAAAAGACACGCGTCTGCTGCTTTATGTTTTCAAGTTCTCGACAGATTTTTTTATTTTCGGTAGCGCCGTACATAAAACAAAAACTATTTATAGGATCGAGGCTTTTGAAATGATGATCCTCATGTTACAAATTGTTCATTGTTTGCCATTAGTTCAGAGAGAAAAGGTGCACCGTAAAGGTGTATAGAAAAACAGCTATAGACGATACGTTAAGGCAACAGAATTGCCCGGACAACCTTATCGACCTGGACCATTTGCCATCACTTTCCGATGAGACGAGGGGCGGTTTCACAGGCGAACGACGCGATGAACAGGAGCTGAACAAACGGCAGCATAATTCCGAGAACACTGACACTCCCCACAAATTCGATCGACCGATTCATCATCGACAGGGTCATTTGAATAGGCCAGAACATCACGACGAACATGGTCCTCAAAGTAAACCGAGAACAGAACGTGAAGACCGTTACTATTTACACAGCCACACAAGACTCAATCACGCCACTCACCACCATCAACAAACGCACTCAAGATCAACACCCGATAACATACCAAACTACTATTATGACCCTACCTTAAAACCGACGCAAACACCGGACAGTGAAGAGTCTTACGATCAATATCCCAATCAGACGGACATATTAGACGATACAAAACCGAGACTGCCCAGAAGAGGAGACATTGGCATTCAAAGTCTAGACGAGAAACGTACGTAAGCATTTTTTATTTGTGCCTAAATAATCGCGCTTGTGTTATTTACCGTTTGTGTTCGTTTGCAGTATGTCTCACTGATAGCCAAATTGTGAAGACCTTGAATGAGCTTATTGAGGCTACGAGAAAGCTTTGGCGGGAAGTGGAGCTTGGCGTAAGTGCTACTTAATGTACTTCACATGAAGAACATAAGCGCAGATACTCACTAAGATCACGTTTTAACATTTACGCTACACATTTTATTTGACGTAAACCTCTTACGCGGCCGCCGTCATTATTTGGCGATCCTTGACCCACAATGCGACGTTCTACGTTACAGAGAGTGGAGACACAACATCTTCGGCACTTGATTGAAAATTGCGCTGGCTGTCATCAAACCATCGGTGAGTGAAGTACCGTCGTATTCCCGAGCTGAAACAATAGTGAGAGAGCGTATGCGGGACAGGAGTGTAGGGAGAAGGAGGTTGTTTTACAAAGTAAATAACTTCCATACTATCCTTCCGAAGTCATTAATTTCACTCAAAGCGTCCTCTTCTCTTCATTTTCTGCTGCGTTTCGCGCTCTCCAGTTTCCTCGTATGCTTGTGCAGTTAATAATTGTTGTGATGTAGATAGGTGAATACGATGTGTATGCAAGACGATTCATGTGCCGCAATAAATTGTTGTTGTTTGCAAGATGAAACCTTTGTTGTTCGCAAAAATTCAACATTGTTGTCACTCTCGTGCCTCCCGCAATACGACTATATAGATACTTTCCCGTGTATCGTAGAATATTTTAGTTTGAGACGAACGGCTGTGTTGGGTAGAGACGGTAAATATTCATAAGATCATAATGCTGCAACGTATCGAGGGTAAAAACAGTGCAACAAATGTTAATCCTTCTAAATGCCACACTCGCATACCTTCTTGTCCGTCATTGACACTACCCACCGTCGGAATCGCAACTGTAAAAATTGCAATTCTTCGAAAAATTTCAACGTCAAGCAAACGCAAAATCTAACAAAACGACATTTCCATGTTTTCTGCTATCAGTACAATTCGAACTATATGCATGATCCGCTTAGCTTCCCTGTTGTATCTCGCATACCAAGTACTCGAACGCGAAACTCACATATTGCCCCTTAAAGCTGAAAGAATTACGTCGCTTCACTCTGTCCTTTCAAGAACGCGACTGCCCTCAGCCGGACACATAGCCTTTTAACCTACACTGCACCGTCGCATCGATGCTCGTTAAGCGCTTAACCGCAAATCAACATCTCCGCTCATAATTGCCAGGACAAAACTGTCGCACGTCCTACCGGCAAATGAAAGAAAATATCACGAGCGTAAATTCACTACATGAAATCTCACGGGGCCGCACGAATCGAAATTTCTGAGTAAACAGACGCGCTGAGACTGATTTGGTTTCGCGCATCGACAATAATTTCAAATATTTACTTAGCAAACAGCGGCGGCGTGTCTTCCCACGTTCGCGTTGCGGACAATCACGTCTGGCTTCGATAAGAGTACTTTTCGCGCGCGATTTTCCTGCGTCCTATATACCGCGAAACTTGGAACGCCAACCGAAGCAACGGTTGCGTTACTCCGTCCTCTGGATAGAATGGGGCACAACTCGGGCCGCGACCCTGTGTTGATGCCGCAAAATCTCGACTTCCGAAGAATATCACGAAGGCGAGGGCATGGACGTCCTTGACTCGCGTTGATTTCACTCCTTCGAAGAGAGCCGTCGTACTAAGCATGGTCATGGTATTTCCGACAGCTTTGCCTTTCTCAATAGTCCGCTCAGCTTCTCCACCGTTCGCGGTCCGAGCTGACCTCGCTCTATCCTAACCGGAGGGAACAGAACCGCTGCATTATCCGAAGAATTTCGTGTCTCGATCCGTGATCCCGGTAATGTCGCAGTTCCTCCCACGCTGCCGCCGCCGCGAATCAGCTGTGACAATAACTCGCCCTGCTACCCTGGCGCCCACTGTCGTGACACCCCTGAAGGCCCAAAATGTGGACCGTGTCCACGAGGATACACGGGGGACGGACGTATTTGCCAAGAGATCCTTATCGTCAGGTGTGAGAGTCGGCCGTGCTACCGTGGTGTAAGATGCGAGAATACCGAAACAGGTTACAGGTGAGTAGATCGAAAAAAATGTGTCTAGTGCAGATTTGTCACGATAGTGATTTACGACAGAGTTACTCGAAAATATCTTAATGTTGAAGTACATGTTGCATGTTTGCAGATAACGAACATTTGTGTTCTAATTAGAGGTTATTGAGAAACAGGAAACTATAATTGGTTAGCACACTTCCAGCCTTACGACTATGTCGCATTTAAAGTTAAACCGTCGTGAGAGGAATTTACGTTACAAAATCACTTGCTATGGGCGGCCTTTTAGACAGAGGAAACAGCTAGGACCGTGGCTGTAGATTAACACGTTGCCTGCCAAGCATATTTTCCTATGTTAGAACCGCGTTGCAAATGAAATACTGTAGAGTATGATTAAATCGTGCAAAATGAAGGTAACGCAGAGTTATATATTACATATTATTATATATGTTACAAATTATATATTACAAATATTTTGCGCCGGTCACCAGTGACCACCGTGGCAGTCAACGTGTTAAAAATCTGATTTGACCGTCGCTATGAGCTGTTTGATAAAACGAAAACGGCAAATTACTATCGGGCATTGTGTACTTTACTCACTGCGCATTTGATTTCACGGAATACATGAGAATAGCACAGACGCATTAGCCCGCAAATTATGAACAAAAAATTCGCACGACAAACCGTACGCGGCCCTTATCAGCGTCATATAATAATTTCTATGGAAAATATATGCTTATCATTTATACACCTTCTTTGTCTCGAACCTGCATAAAGGACAATTAAACTTTCGAACCGTCCATTCACAAAGAGTATGGCAACTTTATTAAAATAGTACTCCGAGTACATAATCCAAATAACACCCAATTCATGTTAAAATTTTATCCGCTTGATCCATTTTCACATTCAATTTTAATTCCCAACCCCATATTACGAACATTCGTTCTTTATGCAGTACGAAAAATGTATAACCGAATGTTTTATTCAACAGATGCGGTCCATGTCCGCAAGGATATACTGGTAATGGACAACACTGCGAGAGAAGACCAAACCCTTGCGTATCCAAGCCATGTTATGGAGACGTACCTTGTGAACAGACAGATTATCATCCATACTTCAGGTATGAAATAATATGGAAATGCTTAATATTTCCCTGTAACCAAAATTGCTCGAAAGTGTTTAAGACTATTAAAGTGATAATAATTTAACACGTTGACTGCCACGCAAGTTGTAAAAAAATCTCCGTGAGGCCACGCGTGTTGCTGTACTATGCGTGAATTGTTTCGCATCGTAGTAGAAGATTATTACATTTTGAACAAAATGCCTAGAGATTTCCATCGAATTGAAAATCTGTATTGAAAAATCGTACTGGACTTATTGTTTCTTATCGTAGCAGAATATAAGCACATTTACATCGAAACGTTTCGAGACATGCATTCAGTTGTAAATCTTTCCTCAAGAACAAAGTATCTAAGAAAGCGTGTGTGCGCCGAAAATTATTTCTCCTTTTACAAACATGTTTTCTGTAGTGACGCATAGCTAAAATTACTTTTATAACAATTTAATAGTGTTATTATATCCTGGGAAAAATCTTTCCAAATATACGGATGACGCGGCGCGATCAAGATTTTTACCGTCACCCGAATACGGGTGACATGGCGGTCAATGTGTTAAACGTGAATGACAAGCGATAATACCACACAGCAGAATTTTCTAATTAGTAATAAATAATCTAATTACAGATGCGGTCCGTGCCCTGAGGGGTACCATGGGAATGGTACAAGATGTGTAGATATTGACGAATGTGAAATGGCACATCCCTGCTTCCGTGGAGTACAGTGCGTCAATCTCCATCCCGGATATAGATGCGGTCCATGTCCCGCGGGATTCACTGGTCCGATAACCGAAGGGGTCGGTCTAGAAATTGCCAGAACGCGAAAGCAGATTTGTCGGGACGTAAATGAGTGCGACAGCAATAATGGCGGCTGTGACATCCACGCTCATTGTATTAATACCGAGGTAATTACATTTACACGGCTCATTATCTACAAAATTGTACACACAAAGCGACACCAAGTTCAATTCTAACTACACTAAACGTGATTAATTACTGCATAACGTCAGATTATGTAATTAAATTTGATAACACCAAAAAAGCTACCAATCTTAAAATACCATATAAATATAAAATATTATAAAATATCACATAAATATCATATACCATATCTTTTGAAATTGGATTAATTCAGCCGAATACATATAGCGTGGAAACGCTAGGTATTTAAACGGAATGTGTGCAACTTTCTCTAAATCGGTTGTATTTACAATTGACAGTACAATTTGCAGAAATTAATTAGCAGCGGCATTACACGAAAACGGAACGATCAAAACTTGTGTTGACCCACTTAGCAATATGCCGTAAGTACGATGCACGGATTATTCTGCGCGTCAACTGACGAGAACACCTGAGAGTTCGTTTCTGTGTTGCAGTACGACCAATCAGTTACACGTTGCTCCGTACACTTGATTGATCGAAAAGTTTCTCGAAGCGATTGATCACCTTAATTCAGTCTTTTTCTCATTTAAAACAAGGTCTTGTGTATTTACCAAGAAAGGACTCACCGATCGTTAACTACTGCTAACAAGATATTAAAGATTCGAAGCTAATGATCAACCAGTAAATTATTTTATTTATTATGTAATATTAAAAATATTTTCTTTCAGGGATCATTTAGATGCGGGCCTTGCAGAGAAGGATTTATTGGAAACGCAACTGCTGGATGCCGCCCTAGACACGATGTTTGCGGCGATTTAGAGACCGTCTGTGATCCAAATGCGGATTGTGTTTGCATTACCACAAATCAGTTTGCCTGCCGGGTAATTATCGCCAGTTCATAAATTTAGCGTTCAATCTCGGAGTAGATCAACACTGTCTGCTACAACAGCTCTAAATGCAATACACTAATTGAACCTTGTATAATTCACTGTAATAATACTACATTAGAGACAGACACAAAATTCCCGCAAATTCGCTGAAACGGCAATCGACCTGCTGAAGATGACATTCAAAAACTGCGAATATTTTTTTCTTTCTTTCTACGCCACAGCGCTGTGGCATGCAAAAAAAAATCAATACCGTTCAGATATTATCTTAACGATGTGTAATCTCACGAAATCCTGGTGATTAAGTACACTGTATACGTGTAAAAATGTTAGGTTATAATTCCTCAACAGTATAGTAACATTAATAGAAAGCACAGCCCACGACTTTCTAATATATCCAATCTTTCTAATATTTCACCCATCTGAATTTTGTAGTAGCTTATGACGTAATATCAATATTTCAGTGCCATGTTGGTTGGGCCGGGAACGGCAAAGTGTGCGGCATCGACCGGGATACTGATGGATTGCCAGACGGTAATCTACACTGCCCCGAGCGTAGTTGTCGTGCGGATAACTGCGCGACAACGCCAAACAGTGGTCAAGAAGACGCTGACGGTGATGGCATTGGTGATGCCTGCGACTCCGACGCTGACAATGATGGTATTCTAAGTCCATCCGATAATTGCCGATTAGTTTATAATCCAGGACAACATGACACTGACGGCGATGGTTTGGGTGACGCCTGTGATAACTGTCCAACGATGAAGAATCCCAAGCAGTGGGACATTGATAGTGATGGAATAGGTGATATTTGCGACAATGACATGGACAATGATGGTAAAAATTCTTCCGAACATTCCTTGTCTCATAAACAGCATATGATCATAAGATCATCAACTATCATCAAATTACAGGCCTCTTAAATCATCAGGATAATTGTAAAATGGTGAAAAACGAGGATCAAAGAGATTCTGATGGTGACGGAGTTGGTGACGCTTGTGATAATTGTCGGTACATTAAGAATACTGATCAAATGGATGCGGATGCCGACGGAGTTGGTGATATGTGCGATAATGATCGCGATCGCGACAAGGATGGTTTACAGGACGATCTAGATAACTGCCCAACCACCCCAAATGCTGGACAAAACGATGTTGATGGCGATGGCATTGGCGACGCTTGTGATGATGATATTGATGGTGATGGCATCCCTAATGGAAGAGACAATTGTCCTCTTGTCTACAATCCTGATCAACGAGATCTTAATCGTATGTAAAACAGGATCTTCCTTGTAGTTATGGTAGCAGAATGCATTATTGGCCATTAAACACGAGTTTTTGTTTTTTCTTCGTAGACGACGGCATCGGTGATGCCTGTTGGCAAGATTATGACAATGATACAGTAATTAACATCTACGATAATTGCCCGAACAACAGTCAAATATGGACAACGGATTTTAGAAAATTCATGACAGTTGCGTTAGATCCCGTGGGTACAGCGCAAGAGGATCCAATTTGGCGAGTGCATCACGCTGGTGCAGAACTGCAACAATTAGTTAACAGTGATCCTGGCTTGGCTGTAGGTGAGTGCCAAAGATAACCGTTAACTTTTCGGAAGTGTACCTACGTAATATAATATTGCATCGTATGAAAACAGGGGAGGATAAGTTTACCGGCGTAGACTTCGAGGGCACGTTCTTCGTGGAAGATCTGTATGACGATGATTTTGTTGGATTCGTATTTTCCTATCAGAGCAATCGCCGATTCTATGTCGTCACATGGAAACAGGGCAACCAACCTTATTGGAAGCCTCATCCATTCAGAGCTGTTGGCGAGTCTGAAATCGTGTTAAAACTTGTTAACTCTGACAGTGGTCCAGGCGAGATGCTAAGAAATAGCCTCTGGCATAATCAAGATGTGCCTAATCAAATGAAGGTCTTGTGGAGAGATCCAAGAAAGTTCGGCTGGAAACCAAACACTCCTTATAGGTGGAACCTTCTGCATAGACCAAAGATTGGTCTGATCAGATTCTGGCTGTACCAAGGCACGCAACTTATCGCTGATTCAGGCAATATCTACGAATCAACATTACAAGGTGGTCGTTTAGGCGTTTACTGTTTCTCACAAGCACTGATCACTTGGTCCGACTTAATATATAAATGTAAAGGTGAGTGAAATCATTTAAAAACATGGACATACATTGTGATTATCAGCACAACATGCTAATCTGCAAGGCATGCGATCATATGACCTTGCCAGTAGAGGCCAACGATAGCAAGCAAAAAATAACAGCAATTATAACTAAGAATATCTCGCTTAATCGTGGGCTGTGAACCTAATAAGGGGCGTTATCATATACGAGGTCAATGACCATATTCCTTGTCTCATACATTGTGGCATTTATCAATAAGCTAAACAGGTCAAATATCCGTATAGACACTGTGGTAAATCGTATTCTATTCACAGAGAACGTACCTCGGCCGGTATGGGACGAGTTACCAGCCCATCTAAAGGATCAAGTTGCATCAGACATCGGTGGACATCGACCGCCTCTCATGTTCAATGGGAATTATGCCGATCTATAATGACGACTGCTAATCTTGTTAAAATGCTATTGTATCGAGGAACGAAGATGCCGATAATGTAGGATTTTTCCTATACCAATAACAGCATGTAATTCCTGGCATCTACCTTGCACTAACGCGTGTGTGTATATGCATCTTGCACAGTCCCTTGTTACCTGTATATCGTCTAGAGAGAACTTCATTTACGTACAAGACAATAAGAAACAAAAAGTTTGCGAGTTTATTGTTGCACTAGTTCCATTCCAATGTAAGTACATAGACACGTCCGCATTGCAAGTCCTCGCATACTCACCTATGTCACTCTTCAATCGTCTCTTCATCTCCATCTATTCGTTGACAAAGAGTTTCTTTGTAAGACAGATTGACTGAGTTTGCGATGTAAACGAGTAAAATAAACGTCTTCAAGTACTGACAGGAGATATAAAATTTAACTGTACGCAAGATTGTGACTTTTACAATGAACAAGACCACCCCCGAAACAGAGGCGAAATGTTACACAAGGCGAATTTACGGATCCGGAATATTTACGGCGCGACGCGTAAAGGGGCCGTTGGGAATAACTTACGGGCCATTAAAGCGAATCCTCAAAGGACAGAATTTAACGAGCAGACCGGCGCCGCTCGGAAAAAAGACAAGACCGTTCAATCGCGTAATAAAAAGAAAGAGGGGCTTCTGCTCGAATGTCGGTTGCAACATCGGCCGTCACAATCACTGTAGAGCGGAAAAATATTATGACATCGACGATACGGTCTTACAGATTGTTTGAAATTGTATCCTAATAAGCGTCAAGAGAGGATGAGGTGGCGGCAGGAAAATATGACAAACGTGCCTGTCGTTTGTAGGCTTTTATGAGGTATTAAATTCGAATTTATTATTTGCCATTAATTAATGAATCATCGTAACTCCCTAAACTTAATAGTCCTTATTGAAATTGACGTAAACAGTCTTCTTACAATGCTTGCTCCCTCGCAGCTCTTATCGATAGCCGAACTATTACAATGCGAATAATAGGCATAGGGACAGGGTGCTGATGGATGTCAGTCGTCCTATTTTTATGCTTTTTCATTCGGCATATTATTCGAATAGATGTCGTTGATTTAACAACGGTGACAGATCGATCGTTGGTTTGATCCATGCCGTTGCCGTGCTCTCACTGATCTAGCACATCGCATCACTATTACCGAAATTCGTCAACTACGTTTAATTCGAACAATTATTTCGCTCCTCATACGAGATTTGGATCCGTGCAGCATAATATTCTCTTGTATATATATATACATTAATATATGCATATACATACATATATATATGTAAGTATATATATATGTATGCATATATATATATGTAATGTGTATGTTATAAATATAAGGACTTAGCTAACAATAAATTATTAAAATCTAGGATGAAGATTCGGTGCGGGATGTAGTGGAAATCTTACACCCTACTTAGCTATTTACATTGACAAGAAAAAATTGGGGGTGAATCAGATCCTCAAGGATATTGCACTAATATGCCTAGCGGCAGAAGGAAGAGTGATAAGGAGTGGAAATGAAAAGGGAAAGAATCGAACGCGCATCAAGTGTCGCGGAGGGCTGCAATGTGCTATTGTTCTTCCGTTCACTTTGCTGTCAGCTTATGACGCTTGTTGGCTCGACACGCGCGTTGTGGCAGTGATTGCTCAGAACTCGCTGATTAAGGCAGTCGGGCACCCCTCAAGGTGAAAGGAGTAAGGCCCTTCTCAAGGGCAGTTAACGCCCCTCTCTCATTTCGTTTTTGCTAATGCGCAACTCACCCGCTAGTCTCCTCCTTCGATGCGCTTACACTTGATGTCTGACTTTTACCGACAGTGCGCGCTTCAACTTCGAAAACGCGCTCGAAAGACCTTGAAAGGGATTTGCGACCATGTCGTTCACGCGAATCTTCTTCAATCTCAAGCGTTTATTATCCACAAGGAATTCGACGTCGTTCAACGCTCGCAAATAGAACTAGTGGCAGTCGATTGTTCTCGAGTATCTCGAAGTATCATGTAACGGAAAAATGTACTAATCGTGGACCTACCGTCGAATTGCAGTCGAAAATAATCCGTTCAGTCTCTCACCGATCGTTGACGATGCCTCGAAACAGTTTTACTCGAAAAACGATTCAAATGAGCCACTATAAAGTAAGAGGGGTACAACGACAAAACGAGCTTCGAGAGTGATGTAAATCAATCCGAAGTTGTCGTTCACGCTTGATATCTGACACCGGATCGATAGTTAATTTAAAAACACTCGACAGTAGTGTTCTATAAGGCAAGCAGAGCTTTCCCCTTCAATTGGTCTTAGTCGAGAAATCTGATTTCGAATAACCCGGCCGCCCTTAAAGCAACTTTCTCCATCCGGCATTGGAGTTGTGGTCGCTGTTATTCGGTGGTGAGGTCCTCAGGATAGACTTGGGTCACCAGGCCTCCGTATACCGAACATCAAACTCCTGCAGGGCGGGCAATCGCTTCTTCAACGACTCGAACGTCTGGGCAGACAGCTTCGTGCTATTTAGATTTAACTTCCTTAGGCTCGTTAACGCTGTGAATAAGAAAAAGATAAATAAATGGTAAAATAATTGTCGTCAGCAGTCGTTTTTTGCCACAGTTAAGTATAAGTCAAAGTATACGCACAGGCCAATGTAGAGATGCCCTTATCAGAAACCGGCGTCTCGCACAAATTGAGAACCTGCAACTTCTGCAGATGCTCGCTGATCATCTGTAGGCCGGCGTCACCGAACTGAGTGGCCCAAAGATTGAGATACCTCAATGCCGGTAACTTGATCAGCTGCTCAGCGCAGGCGGAAGTGACTGACGTGAAGGCCAGACTAAGACACTCCAGGTTGCCGAGAGCACGTCCACCGAGCAAAAGAGCGACGTCCGCGTCCGTAGCCCGCACAGGAAGCGTTAGTTTCCGTGGACCACCCTTTTGTTGCTATTCAGGAAACAAGCCTTATTTTTACGCGAGTTCTCACGTAGGACGCTTACTTCGAAAGCACGGAATCAAATTGTTTGCAAATCGATCGCGACGAGTGTCAAAAGGACCGTTTTATTTGGTCATAACGTGTGCGCTTTGTTCCCAAGAAGAGTCTAATCACTCACCGCTTGACGTCATTGGCATAGCATAGTGGAAATCGCAATGCAGTTAACAAGAATGGAAAAGGAAGAAAACGGAGAGGAACTCTTTGACTTCTTCCGCGTACAAGAAACTTGAAAGCGGCACATCAAATCTCAAGGGAGCGTTGTCATGACAAAACGGTCGCCTAGTTGCTGAAGACACTTGTCCCGAGAGCAGTCCCGGAGACCGGAAGTTTACTTACCAGTTCCTGCAAGTTCCTTTGCCTCTGACAGAGGGCGGCGTAACGACTCTTTCCCGAAGGCGTTGACTCGAGGGCATTGACTATCTGCAGTCTGGCTTCCTCGTTTGGCAAGAGACGCCACTCGAGCATTAGACAGAGCGCTTCTTGCGCGGCGTCGCAGCCTCTCACTGCTAGCAGTATGCAATCATCGCCTGCCTGCTTCATTAACGAACCGATGAACCGCTTTCTCCGACAGCAGCAGGCCAAGAGGGTTGTTAACTGTGAGTAACAAGCGCCGGGTTAACGAATATTTGGTCAGAGTAAAAGTAGCAGCGTTCACGCTATTGCACCACATCGTTCGAGTTTCTCTGAATTAATGCGAAGAAATTAAATTGGCAATGCTGATAAGCACACAAAACGACCAGTTAACCCGACGATATTTTGAAAATAAGCCGATTGAAGTGATTTCGGCAGATGGATTAAGTTTCACGTTTAACGGGCCGAATCCGGAGATACGTGAAATACGCCAATATGTCGATGTTCGTTAAAGAATCACAAGCGCCGGCCTGACCAATTCCGACAGATTCTCTTTAACGAACACAGTACAACGGTGGAATTTGCATGCATAAATACAGCCACGATCACCGCCCGATCTTTGTCGATTGTGCGCAATACCAATCGATGAGACAGAACGGTGTGCGGCTTGTGATTAAAATGAATGCTACCCACTGATGATCCATTGAGAACACGCCGCTGACGCCGCTTTCGGTCTGAAAGGCTGGCTAATGCATATTTGGATGAGTCTTGAACCGGGTCGTACGAAGAAATATATTCGGCGCACCGGGGCTATTCCGGAATGACAGATCTCATTTGTGCAAAGCTTTCCAAATTAGAGAGAGCGCGCGCAACTCGCTGGAAAAGAACCGCGAGAAACAGGAGTATCGACGTTCTAAATTTGGCCCAAGCAAGCGGCGTTTCGTTGCATCGATGGGTTTAGAATTTGCATTCTGACATTTGCGTCAACCATCAGCGTTCTACCTTTACTTCGCTGCCAGGACTTTTGGCTCAGAATGCACATAGCCGTACACCCGTCGCGAAGGTTACCAGTACCGCGCCACGAACGCAAAGATTTATACGGGCGTCTATTTTAAAAACGGTTAAAGCGTAGTAAAAGTTTTACGGCACTTCCGCACGTTTCACCTTTGATGAGAAAAGAGTTCCGCAATTCTTTGACAGGAAAGAGCATAAAACAGTTTTGAGACAAAAATCATTTATACTCTATTTTGTATGGTTGGTCTTTTCCTAGCAACTGGTGGAGTCTTGCGACCTTGCTCGTCTCAATGCAGGCAAACTGTTTCAGACCATTATAATCTCAAGTTTTTAAACAAGCTCACCATTTCTCCGAAAAGTTCTCCTCGATCCGGACAGGCGGGACTAGACGGAGCTGCTATATGAAGCCACCCTGGTCTTGGTTCTCGAATAGGAAGCAGAACCCGATGAACAGTACACCGAGGATCATTCGCCAATCGCTTCATCACACACATAAGCAGTGACTCCTGTACTTCTTTTATAGCCAATGCATCCTCAGGAAAAGGTACAGGTTGTAACAGGGCTCCCAATCCCGGCCGCCAATCAGCATATTCGGAACTGAAATATCAATGCTTTAGACTCGCATGTTGTTCAAGAATAAACTCCAACCCTAATATACTTACGCAACGTTTAAAACGAGTAGGTAGCACTGTAGAGGTGGCAATGTCGGAGGTTTGTTCTCGTTCGGTGACAAGCGATTCGCCACTTCGAACCTGCAGTTAAAACAGAAATAAATTGAACACCTGCCTTTCCAACGTAACATTCGGCTCAACAATGAAACTCGCCCGCCACAACTGGGCACCTAATTAAATTTCACCTGTGGAATATAGCAGCCACGCAGATGGACACTAAATTAGGAAGTACCCTAGGGTGTGGGCAGTCGCTTCCGGGGCCGTGCACAGATGCGATATAGTCTCTGATAGTCTGTTCACCGTCATTGCTCTCGTAAAGAGCTGCGACGAATACTTGTAGGAGCTTACGCATGTCCGGCGATTTGCCGAAGTCGACAGTATGTTTTAGGCATCTCGTGATGGCTGGACTCAGTGCAAATACGAGAGGTGATCTTGGATGCAGTTGTGCCAGTCTTGCAAGCGCACGGGCCAAGGTAGCCGGTGGTGCAGCTTTTTCTAGTAACGGCGCTACCACAGAAAGCACAGCTTCTGCCCAACCCCTCTGGTCGCTTCGAAATCCGCTGGCTGGCTCAATTGCAGCCTTCTCCGCTTTCACGTCGCTGTCTTCTGGCTCCTCCAAAAGCTTAGCTACCGCCTCTAATGGAGCACCAGCCACGCGTTCATCTTGAAGAGGCGTCCACAGAGCAAACTCCACCATGGATCTCAACTCCCGAAGAACCACCTCTTCGCGTGTGCTTATGGACACGAGATGCTGGTACTTGAATGTGCTCTTCTGCAAGACGAAACCAGCAATGAGATAAGTAAAAACAGAATCGCCTAACAAACTGTTGTATTCATGAGAGCATACCTTCCATAGAATTGAGTGATACCATTGGTCCCGGATGTAGGCATTGCTTGCTTGCAAGAGAAGGGAACCGTCCGGTAGTACGATACTCAGACAGTTCTTGTAAGTCGGATCCCACCGAGCAACCGCGTACTTTCGGACCTCGGACATGCTGCTATACGGAACCGGCTGCTGCATGAAGCCTGTCAGCTGTAAACCGATCGCTAATTTAATATTGTTTCCGAATCAAACATCACTCAATGAAAAAGCACAACACTAATCTCTGATCATTAATCACTTTTTAGGACGTTCGCAACGTCAGGTATCCGCGGGAGTTATTATTTCGCCTCGCGAGGAAACCTATCCTTTCAACAACTGTAATATTTCTTAAACCAATCTCGTCAAAAGTAAATAACAAAGTAAAAGGCACTATCCGATCCCACAGTATTTTCTCTCCATGGAATATAACTTGGATGTCCTACTACATCCAGCACAATCATACATTGCCAGCCTGATACTTGCTCCTTCCCATTCTAAATATCTACTTTGCGTATTTACGAAGAAAGATACACCGTGTGCGTAAGCGTAATCATGCACGAACCTCGTAAACTCGATCAGTCAGACGTCTGCGTAATTGTGCACTCCGGAGTACGTTGTTGAGATTACAGTTCATTAACGGATTGGCGCCCCGTTCTCTCGATAATGTCTGTGCTCGCGTCAACACCGTCGCATTTCTCTTTTTCTCCTCTTACTATTGAGAAACAAGAAATGTAAATGGGGAGAAAACTAAGAAAGTGTTATGCCGGAAATGTGGAACATCAAGAAGATCACATTATTTTGCCGTTCGGAAAATTCATTTGCTACGAATGAACCACGCGTATTTTGCACCTGCTGCGGTGTTATCGACTCCCTGACTCTGCGATATAGCAAAATGTGTCACTAGGTCACCTTGCGTTTCCGCGTCGAACCGAGGCGAGGTAAAGCGACGTGAACTCTGACATTTCGATGAAACTGAAAGCAAATATTATGAGAACAAGCGAATCATCTCCAAAAAAGGCTTACGCGAAGATAATCGGGCGTTCATTCACACGCTTCGACAAGGTTAAAAAAATTGCCCTCCACTGTGGTTAGTGATGTCGAAATGATTTTGCCTTGTTCCATGTTAATGTTTTTCCCTCCAGTTATAACTAGTATAAACCGCCTCTCTCACTGTGTGCGATATCACGAAGTAATACCACGAATTAGCCGATTCTGCAAGCGCATCAAGTTCCTTTCTTCGCCATCAATACAATGTACGGCTTAACCCTTATTATCTCATTCCGTAGGAAAAATAAAAACCCGATATTACGTATACGTAATTGCTTCCTCGTTCGCGACCGGCTCAACGTCGTCGATCGATGACCGAAAGTTTTCCTCGTACAATCCAGGAACTCGCGCCAATGACGTAAACGATACGGAAGGCACGAACGCCAGGAGGAGGTCGTCGCTTGATGGGTGTGCACTTGGGCCGGAAAAGAAGGAAAGAGAGGATTAAAACATACAAGAAGCGATCGCCCGGCGGGGAAGGCGAAAACGAGAGCTCAGAGGAAATGGGGAACAGAAAGACGTGTGGAAGGAAGCGAATAAGAAGTCTAAGAAGGACGGAGGCAGGAGGATGAGGAGAAAAACAGACTAAGTCAAGGCGAAGTTGCATAATGCGACCTGACGAGGACAATGCGCCCTGGTTCACACACGCAGAGGTAAGCTCGAGTTTCTGTGAACGGGGGTAGGGGCGAAAGGCGCGTTCTACGTCGGGAGCAGCCTGTCATCTGCTAACATCGGTACTCGTTCACTTGCATGCACGTGCACGGAACGACGAACGCGAAAACACGAGCGTGTGTTGGGTCTATTCGTGTGTAGGTGTACGCAATCGCGCCTGCGCATTGGCAAGCGGTGAATGACGTCAGCACGGTGGATCTAGGCCAAGGGTTGAACGACTGTTGGAGCAGGCAGTACCGTATCTAGGACAACCCTGCATCCCCTCAATGAACGCAGCCAAAAGCCGTGAGATGGGCACGATGTCCTAGACGACGTGGAACCCCAACGCGATATCACACGGCGTACATTCGTTCTACCTGTTCGGACCGTTCACCTAGCGTCAATCATCTTCCGCCTCTGTGCTTAATCTCTTCGTCAGGATGTCTTAAGAGGGACTGCTCTTTCCAAGAAACCGAGGCGCGCCTGGTCACCAAGTTGAGATGACTTTTCACCGCGACCCTATCTAACCCCGAACGACTTTAACACGATGAATGCCACGTTACCTACAAAATTGCGCCAATATGTTGATCATTACGGTGGTCCATGATCAGCGACTATTTGCAGCGACCCAAACCTATTAACTTTTTGCAGGTGTTTTTGCACATAACTGCCAAATTATTTCGAATTTTGTGATGCAGTCGCCATTTTCTAGAGTCTCTTTACCTATATGTTGCTGAAAATAAGCAATAACCTGGAAACTTTTATGAGTTGACACCGATTTGTAAATGTTTTTCGTTACCTTATCACCTACTTTCAGTAACATCCCGAAAACTATTGTAATTTTTGAGCAGCAGTACACCTACAAGATTTACTCGATATATATGTATATATATATCGAAATTTGTAAAATTTGAATTAGCGACACGAGTATATAACATGTACAGTATTTTTTCCAGCTTTCTGAACTTTTTCGTGATATCTGTATCCATGCTCGATTTCAAAAGAATATTTTGATCTACAAAAAAATTGCCGCATCATCCAAAATATTCAGAATTCAGTAAACAAATAGTGGCCTAGTTTCAGCACAAACCATTCTATATCGAGCTGCATAGTTCCAACGCGAAAACTGATATTTAAGTTTCCACACTGGTTTAATCTTAAACCGTTTCAGGTAATCACATTTTTTTTTCATTACTGCCTATATCTGGAAATCTTAGTGCTTTTTCGACGATTGTGATTTAATCTGGTCATGCTATTCTTAATCCTTTATCATGTTTCAATTTATATTTAGACTAAAGCTTCCATAGTATTACTCCATTATAGCTTCTGACAAAACGTTATTGAATTTCACGTAGTAAGCAATACGGTAATCCCAAAGCCTTACATTTTTTGTGGAGCGACGCGGAAAAACGCAGATTAAAATAAGAAAGCTGCTAATCAGACTGCGTGGGACGTCGATCAATGGACGATGTATTGAAAAAAGTGAAGAACGTAGAAGGTGGTCGGTTGAATGAACCAACATTACTTACCCTCAAGAGTTGAAATCGATTAGTACGACGAAATGAGAATGGGCACACGAACGAGTAGATTCTTCGCGCGATAAGTTACAAGATTAGAGTAAGTAGAAAGTTTCAACCCTTGGCATTCTTCGCTAGTTCGCGTGCCAAGTCCGGACACACGCTTGGTGGCTTCGTAAGATTGCTCCGATAGCATTTTGCGTTCCCGGTGCAAAGTACGGACTTGATTTGTGACCTGCACTTCAGGCATCGTCGATATCTAATATTTCACCAGTTTACACCCCACTTATTGGCGATTCGCGGATAAAGGCGGCGGTTGCAGTGAACGATTACTGATCGAAGCGTGTCAGCGTATGAAAGAAAGGCAGAAATTCAAACAGAAGCACAGCGCCCTAGAAGAGAAAACTGCTGCGCCAGCCAACTTGTTAAGTAACCATCAAGTTGATTAAAGAACACCCCGCCGACGAAAGCGGGCCACGAGTAATAAAATATCGATCGAGCATTGGCTCGTGCACTATCGAGATCGGCTGATTTATAGTACCCAAGAAGCCCAATCTAACCCCCGTGAATTATGACATTGCGACATGCTCACGTCCAAAATTCCAAGGAGGTTAGGTAGGAATGTCTTACAGTGTGTCTGAAACTTGGACTGCGTAATAAGAACATTGCGCAAAGGTTCTTTCTAACCTTTTTTTCTTCACTGTTTATAAATGCAACGGCATACGATTTAAACGGCGCTCAAACTTTCTGAGATTGTGCAATGACAGATTAGCAAGTAGTTCGAGTTGGCGTATCGGTCTGAAGTGGAAAAAGGGACAACAAAACTCTCGACGCGACACGCCACTGTACGCGGCTATTCATGAATAATATTTGAATATCTTTCACGGCGGAGTGGCTTCTTATGTACGGCACGGAATAAACGATAACGGATCTTATAAACAGTCGACTTACATAAATTCAATAAACGAAAACTCCATGAAAACGAATGATACTTTATTCGGTGGAATTGCGAATTGAAGTTAAAATGATATCGGAGAAACATTGTAGGTGTCGTCAAATACACCAAAGCTGCATCACCAGGCGATCTGTATACAGTTAGTGCAGAAAGTATTCACATACCAAACAATATAAATTTCGTGAAACTACAGATATACAATATTTTGTCATAAACCACGAATTTGTATATCTACAGGTAAATCTCTATAATTGACACAGTTCAAAAGAAAATGCTTGCGAATTAATAATGTTTTTTGTCTTTTATCGTAGTTGCGGCACTTTTTCACCCCATTTTTCAACAATGATTGTCAATAGCACAATGTTTCAAACCATACTGCTGATACACTTCTAACGTTAGGAATAACGTAGGTGTAACGTTTTCAAACAAAATTTGTTGTATTTCTTTGTTAACTTCACATCTTAACACATTGTCATCTTCATCGCGGGTTTGCGTTTTTAGTGATATTCAAAATGAGCCGAAATTTTTCAGTGCAGAGAGTTGCATGGCTACCCGATGCTACCTCTGAACATAATGACAACGACCTGCTACATAGTTTCCTTTCAATTCTTTAGAAGCTTTCGCATTACCACCAACAGTATTCCGCACCACTACTATCCCGTCGAGCGCAAATTGGGGTGTAAAAATTAGAATACGTCAAAACGCTCATCTCTTAGCTGTAATTGCGTTAGCTATTATCGTGTTATTATATATCTATATTATCTATTTTATATAGTTATATACATATATATATATGTATATATATATTATTATCTACACTAGTGCAGTATTATCTTTTAACTACAGTTTGTATAACGGTTAAATATGGTAAAGTAGTCTCGCGAACGACACTATCGCGTCCCTCATTGAGCCTAAGTCATATGATCGCTACACACCCATTTACTTGCACTTTCATTGCATCAACCAAGACGAAACATGCCCTTTATAAGACGTGATCCGGTCTAAACTGCCTCAGTGCCGCCGCGATCCCTCCGACGCTTTTTGCACAAGTTAAATCATCGAAAGAACCAGCACAACCGTCCAGCAGGCCAAATATCCGCAGAAACATTGCGAGAGTCCGATCTGACACCAAGCTACCCTGACTCATTTATGACCATGCCTCCGACTATTGGGATTTCACGCTTTCTCGAGAAAAGTAGCAGTTCGCGTGTGACGATTACCCGTGATACCACTATTTTCTAACATCAAAGCCGTACAGGTGCAGCTCTCTGACCATAAGGGATGGCCGCCCGCCTGCATTTTTAGTTTGCAGTGCTAAATTAGTGAGAGCACGCGGTACACTCCCCTTCAGTACACCTTCGGGTTACCGAAGCGGAAAGAACCGAGGGGACTCATACATCTACATAATGTCGCAGCATCGTCACTCACCAAGGATGACGAGATCGTTACGAGCAACTATGCCCGGTAAAGCCTGCATGCGCCTATCTTGTAACTACAGTTCATGTCTGGACTAGACTCCCGAGGGAACACGGTGCATCTGACGGTTTCCCCCACATCATCTTGTCAAGATACTTCTAGACTACGTTGAAGTTTGGCGTACCACCCTCGGGCGACGCCTTGGAAAAATCATTTACATCACTAACATGTTAACCAGTTATGCGCGGAATTTCATTTTAGGAATCCCCCACAGGGTGAGGAATTAAAATCAAGCAATGGCGTGTATACACGTCGAACGCAGGACAAATGGACTTATTATAAATTTCGTTACTGCTGCTGTCTGAATCACCCATCTTGAGGCTAAATTTACTATATCATTATTAACATTATATTACACATATTTAGCTACTTTTCATATCTTACGCTTTATTTGGGTAATAACTGTAAATATGCACGTAAAAGCGTGGAAGAGAGAGCTTTCGTCGATTCTTTTATTCAATTCAAGAATATCTAGGACTCTGCCTCGTAGATCGAAGGGTCCGTATTTGCCCTTCTAATTGTTTACGCAATTTCTCCGTAAATCAACACTCGCCGTTTAAGCGTGTAATCGGTTATAAAGACAGATGACGAGAAAACATACCACAAATAACATGGTTATTGTGTTTTTATACATTTTTTATTTTACACGTTAGAGATTTGGTCCGACATGTATACACGTTAAACGCGCTTAACATGTTAATAATGCTTAAGAAGATCTAGTTAATAATGCCTAAGTGATTGTCAGCGAACTTTACGACGAGACAACAAGAAACAGTTTTCACGTAATTTGTTTTGAGAATATGCGAATTAATTATTTGCCGTGGCGTAAGCCCACTGAAATATGGATACTTACCAATATGATCCCTTACGAAATAAACTTTGATTTTCAGAAAGGAATTCCTAATTTATTAACACGTTGACTGCCAGGCGTATTTTGCTATGTTAGAACCGCTATGCGATGAAATACTGCAGAGTATAATTAAATCGTGAAAAATAAAGGTAACGCAGAGTTATTAGACAGAAATATTTTTTGCATTTTTAGTAAAATCTTTTGTGCCGGTCATCGCGTATTTTGCTATATTAGAACCGCGATGCGATGAAATACTGCAGAGTATGGTTAAATCGTGCAAAATGAACGTAACGCAGAGTTGTTAGAAACCAAAGTGATGAAGCATCGTTCCAATGTCAATTGCTTTTACAAGATTGAAAGTAGGCTTCATTGCGAAATTTTTGTATTTTTCGTAAAATCTTTTGCTCCAGTCACCGGTGACTACCGTGGCAGTCAACGTGTTAAAGCAAGAAATTGAATAATCAGATAATATAAACATTTACAGAAAGATAAATGAACGAAAGAAATAACAATGAATGTACGCTTTTACAGTAAATTTTGGAAGGGGTCATTTGACCCCGCTTGGTACGTTTAGTGTTAAGTCTGCTACCCCTCAGACTGATTGCTGCTCCGGCATGCAGATTCCTACTCATATGCCATTACACCAAGTGTTCTGAATGTGCAGGGTAATATCATTATGTCCGCCGAAGCGCGACATTCAAAAGTCTGCACCCATTAGTGCAATTTGGGACAGCTGATTCGTGTTTCATAAGCACGAAGTGTTTCTATATATTCAGTTCCGCTGTATTATCATTATGAACGCCGTAGCGAATATTCAAACAATTTTATCTCTCGTCTGTTGGGTGCAGAGCGGGACATACCATTTTTGGTATACTTTACGATCGAACATTGGATACACCAGACGGCAAGTATGCTACGCTTGCGCAACATACTTACCCGTAGGAATAGCTTGTTTACGTTCTAGCCTGCTTGCCATTACAGGAACCAGCGTATTCACTCCCCATTCCAGAGACTTTTCTCACCTCGAACGCCACAGTGTCTTTTCGCACACCTTAAGCAGACAAATAATATGTAATATAATTCTCTAATGATGAAACGGGAGCCCGGCGTTCTCTGGTTTTGTATAGATCAATTATGTATGTCTTTAATATTACAGAAATATTTGCAAGCTTCCAGATTCTTCAGGAATATTCTCTGTAATATCTAGTGTTAAACAAACTAATGTGGTTTAAATTATATCGTGTCACGTTTTAATTGAAATATCATACTTTGAAAACACATTTAGTTTGTACAGAATTTCTATTTATTGAAAAATATTAAAGAATCATTCATTTTTAATGTTGTTGAAATAAATACTTCACGCGACCACGATTTTTAACTACTATTAGATCATCACTAATATAAAAATATTTGACGCAAAAAAATACCCGGCCACTGGATACGCTTAGCAATAGAATGCCCGGTCCGCAATGTGTTAACACAGAATACGTTATACGGCTCACAATTACTGAAAAATTTCACATCTCAACGTCACATCTCAATGTCACACGGGAGTGTTAAACTGCTGCGTTTATTGCGATTCGACTTAGACTTTCGTCGATGCGGTCACACACACTGATCCAATTCCGGGACGACGAGACTAACTGATAAGTGCCGAAACAAGTGAGATAAAGCGAGCAATGCGTCGAGCGCCGAATCATTGACGTAGTCAAGTCTTAGAGTACCCACATTCATGAACGTAGTTACGGTATTTTGTATACTGATCTGCAGCGTCGTGGATGCGATACCATTCCGATGATTCTCAGCGGCGATCTAATCTTCAATCTGCACAATCTAGAGGGGTGCGATCTCATCGAGTTCATGGAGCGCCCGCAAGACTTGAAAATGGTGAAGTACCTCACGATCGATGGCGTGTTCATGCGCTACATGAACAACATCGACAGCAAGAACTGCGTAAATTACTTCAGTTACCACTAACCCATTCTGAGTATTACACGTTGGACAAGAGTGATAATTGCTTTGAAAATAAAGCTTCCGTGTTACACACTGTATTCTTACAATCGGGCATTCTATATAATAAAGCTTCAATGGCGTTAAAGCTGCTATTTTCCCCACTCTTGGCTCGGGGTTTGTGACCGTGTTACACACTGTGTTACCTAATTCACTCCTGATACCGTATACAGTTACTCCCTTCTTATGGGTTCTTACAATCGGGCATTCTATATTATGACGCTTCAACGGCGTTAAAGCTGCTATTTTTTCCCACTCTTGGCTCGGCGTTTCTGGCTGTGTTACACACTGTGTTACCTAATTCACTCCAAATACCGTATATAGTTACTCCCTTCTTATGGGTTCTTACAATCGGGCATTCTATATTATGAAGCTTCATTGGCGTTAAAGGTGCTATTTTTCCCCACTCTGGACTCGGCGTTTGTGGCCGTGTTACACTGTGTTACTTAACTCACTTCTAACACCGTATACAGTTACTGTTCTTATGGGTTCTTACAATCGGGCATTCTATATTATGAAGCTTCATTGGCGTTAAAGGTGCTATTTTTCCCCACTCTGGACTCGGCGTTTGTGGCCGTGTTACACTGTGTTACTTAACTCACTTCTAACACCGTATACAGTTACTGTTCTTATGGGTTCTTACAATCGAGCATTCTATATAATGAAGCTTCAACGGCGTTAAAGTTGCTATTTTTCGCCACTCTTGGCTCGACGTTTGTGGCCATGTTACGCACTATATTACCTAATTCACTCTGAATACCGTATACAGTTACTCCCTTCTTATGGGTTCTTACAATCGGGCATTCTATATTATGAAGCTTTAACAGCGTTAAAGTTGCTATTTTTTCCCACTCTTGGCTTGGTATTTGTGGCCGTGTTACACTGTGTTACCTAATTCACTCCTAATACCGTATACAGTTACTCCCTTCTTATGGGTTCTTACAATCGGGCATTCTATATTATGAAGCTTCAACGGCGTTAAAGTTGCTATTTTTTCCCACTCTTGGCTTGGCATTTGTGGCCGTGTTACACTGTGTTACCTAATTCACTCCTAATACCGTATACAGTTACTCCCTTCTTATGGATTCTTACAATCAAGCATTCTATGTTATGAAGCTTCAACGCCATTAAAGCTGCTATTTTTCCCCACTTCTGGCTCGGCGTTTGTGGCCGTGTTACACACTGTGTTACCTAATTCACTCCGAATACCGTATACTCCCTTCTTATGGATTCTTACAATCAAGCATTCTATATTATGAAGATTCAACGGCGTTAAAGCTGCTATTTTTCTCCACTCTTAGCTCGACGTTTGTGGCCCATGCGACGACACGTTCATCTACGTCGATGCACATGCGTCGCGTGGGCGTAAGTCACGCGTCCATTGAAACTAACGAGGAGTCGGAACGGTGCATTTACGTGCATCGACGGAGCGACTTTTTGAAAAATCATCCGTCGTGATGCGCGGGAAGCACGCATTCGCGCGTATTTACTTGGCCAAAGTTCTAAAAACAGCGTCGCGGACAAAGATGTCGTGGGTCCAACGGCACCGCACGAATCTACCGCAAATGCCATCTTCAACGCACGTACGAGTGTTGTCTGACGAGGTGCAAAAAATAATCCACCGCCTTCGACATCGTCTTCCTTTGTCTTCGTCTTAATTCTCGTATTTTCGCGCCAGCAGCAAAAATTGCAACATTGGGGGGAACATGCAGCTTGCGCGACGTTTCGATCGACTCGCACATTCACCGGACTCTCTTGGGGACTTGCAAACAGTTAGCGTTAATACGCTGACTGCTACGATAGGTTTACGTGTTTTTCTCAAGAAGCCACAAGAGAATTTTCATGGCAGGCGGTCCCCGACTTTCGTATAATTCACTATTTTGTACATACTTGAAGTGTAAGTTTTTAGTTATATGTGTTCCAAAAACGCGTGTGCTTCCTTTGACAACGAAATATGTGCACAAAGCCTTTATACATTTTGACGAATTTTTTTATCATGGAAGCATGTGATCCAAGTGAAAAGCGTACATTTTATGTAAGGCAATGGAAAAGGCACAACAACTTATTACAGAACAGTTTATCAAGAAAATAAATAAAAAGTAGAATTTTACTATCTCTTCAAATTGTTGTAAAATACATATTTTAATCATTGCTGATATTATAAAATAAATATTGTAAATACACATTTGCACATTTTTTTACATAGCTTAACTTCCTAATATTTCAAATTACGTAAATATTTCAGGAAGAAATGAAGTATTGTCGTTTCCGCACGTTTTTGTCTCATTCTCAAAATTGATTCACAATAGTAAAAAATGTCAAACGTTTTCGCACGTTTTTGTCTCATTCTCAAAATTGATTCACAATAGTAAAAAATGTCAAACTTTACTGATGGTAGAGGTTCAACATATGGAAATAACCTAGGTCAAATGTTTCCAAACATACCTATGACCATCATAATCAGAAAGCAATAATGTGATCTGTTTAAGCTATCCATCTCGTCTAGAAATCCTTGGAAATAAGAACAGTATGAATACTTGCCGCTCTTATGTTTTTGTAAATTTTCTATATTTCCACCTTCACTTACCAAATTGTTTCAAAACTAATTTGTTTGGCGTTTTATCTATTATTGAGTGTTTCGAAAATACCTAAAGAGTTGCCTATGAAAAGAATAGTTAATAAACTACAATTTCACTAAATATTATTCAAAATTAATCGATATATCAGTACTTTCTACATTAATCGTATAGTAGCACAGAAATGTTTTTTGAATATCTAATCACTAAATATTATTAAAAATTAATCGATATACTAGTACTTTCTACATTAATTGTACAATATCACAAGAAATATTCTTCGAATAACTACCATCGTTTTTCGACATATAAAAATTCCTATAACGAACTGCGATGTCGTGGCATTCTTGACACAGGACCACAAAGCATTAAGGCACCGTTTGAGCGTGATTTGGCTAAACGTTACGAAGAAGAAAACGGCATCGATCGGCCGACAGGCGAGGCTAACACCTTACCCCGCCAGGAAAGCACTATACGGAGAGCTCGGTTATGAAAAGTGCATTCGTGTGTCTCTCGAGCGCGCTTGAATGTGCATTGGAAATGACTTCCCCGCACCAGCAGTTTGTGACCCGTCATTGTGCATGTACACTGTACACACGAGAGCTCGGCACGCGACGTAAATCCGCATTTCTCGCGGAATAAAACGTACTTCGCAAGATACAGGTGGTTTAGTTCAAGAAACTCTAAGACTCTTATTTCTTCTTTCTACATTTTATAAGACGGCCGTTGCAATAAAGCAATTCTTTCTTAATTGTTATATTACATTTACAACTGAGTGTCTAGAGCCAAGCGGAAAAATAGGTGAATGTAAATACGGTACGCCTGTGAGTGGCGGTCAGCAGAATTTCCACCAAATGTAAAAGTACGTAGTTTATAGATCTAGCGATTTATTTCTCTTTATCTTCGAATTTCTAACGTTTGGTGGAGTTCTCTATCCTTTCTTAACACTTTGCGGACCGAGCATTCTATTGCTAATCGCACCCAGTGGCCAGGTATTTTTTTGCGTCAAATATCTTTAAATTAGTGATGATTTGTTAGTAGTTAACACGTCGACTGCCACGGTGGTCACCGGTGACCGGTGCAAAACATTTGACTAAAAATGCAAAAAATTCGCAATGAAGCCTGTTTGGAATCTTGTAAAAGCAATTTATATTGGAACGGTGCATTCTAATAGAGCAAAATACGTTTGGCAGTTAACGTGTTGAAAATCATTGTCCCGTGAAATATTTATTTTTAACAGCTTTAAAATATGAATGTTTTTTTAATATTTCTGAATAAGTAAAAATGTGTAAAAACTAAACATTTTTTAAAATATGATATTTCGTAAAACATGATACTAAGTGAAGTGGAACACGACAAAGTCCTCACAAATATTCATATTCTCGCCATCACTTGATGTATCTGTTAAACTGTCCGCAAATATTTCTGTAATATTGCTAATCGTTTTGTCGCTATCCATATTTCAGAGTTTCAAATAATTAATTCGCAACACAAATTACGAAAAACTGCGGCTGACAATCAAGTAGCAACTGTGTGATATCTCGTCACCTGCCTCGAACGACAGAATATGCAAGACGATATATCTCATCAGTTTGTAGAATGACGGAATACGCAAGACGATATATCTCGTCAATGGCCCCGAACGACGAAATAGCAATGACGAGATATCTCGTCATCCGTCCGCAAAGTGTTAACTGTCATTCTTAATTTCGTATTCTCAAACTTTCGGATGATGTTGACACAACACTAAAAAAATGACACGAAAATATAGTACGATAGTAGCAGGTGAAAAACGTTCACGCATCGTCGGAATTATGGAAGCAAGGTGTGTGCGCTGCGCAGAATACGAGAAGGTTGGACGAGTATACCATGTTGCGTACTGGGGTGCGCATTATCACGCGTATGCAAACGCCCGTCGCTGAAACCCGCTGACGAATGCTCACTATTGTTCTAGCGCCCTCGAAGTGCGCAGAACGTCCCTGAAATCGGACAAGTGCGTGTTACGAGAACTACCCGTCGACCTTCCACGACGTGTTTCCGAACGCTCGTTGGCGGTGTCGTCCAGATGTCATTAATTTTGCCGATGGTCGTTAAACCCCATTTGTAGAGGTCGCATAGTTACCTCTCGCAGCCAGCGCTAATCGAGCGATTAATCGGCCTTAATCAAGCGAGAGGTCTGCCACTTGTAACACGCGGATTAAAGGTCGAGGGACGTGTGAGAAAGCAGGGATGCCTGACGCACATTTCAAATGCGTAATGAATCACAAGTGCAATCGGAGAACTATGGCGGAACGTATGCATTTGCCATTCGCGTCCTATGGAATTGTACCGTGGCGGACTAAACGTATAGACGTTTACACTGTAACGTAAATTAACCCTTTCGAGACCAATGTTTAACACGTTGACTGCCAAGCGTATTTTGCTATGTTAGCACCGCGATGCGATTAAATACTGCACAATATAATTAAATCGCGCAAAATAAATGTAACGTAAAGTTGCTAGAAACCAAAGTATTGAAGCACCGTTCCAATATAAATTGCTTTTACAAGATCGCAAATAGGCTTCATTGCGAATTTTTTGCATTTTTAATAAAATTTTTGCACCGGTGACCACCGTAGCACTCAATGTGTTACTAGCAGAAGTATCGTCGTCACTACTTTTAATTAGGTCCAACTCGCGTAGAACCAATGACCAATTTATTTTCTGTATACTTCATCCGAAATTTTACACCTGTAATTGCATCACGTTCGGCGTTGTTGTCGGATAATTGATTGAAAACATAGATTGTACACGACCCGTATGCTGAGTCATCGGCCAGTTGAGAGAGGTAGGACACGCCACACGTGTTGTGTTCTTAGTTGCGAAAGAACTAAGCCGGTGCCAGATTTTAAAGTTCGTCTGAAAATCCCTTCGAACGTGTCCGCGAGAAAATGCGCCGAAGCGCAGGATTTATCGTAAGACTCTGGTAAAGAAAGTCGACGACAAGAAAAGGGTACGCGTCAACGGTGCTAGACGGTTATCCAGTGTACTTGCACCGTGAGTCATCCGGATGTTCTTATCAAAGTGTGCCAGATGTTTTCGAATGGAGTTCAATAGTGGCACAGCGATTGACGTGCGTCAGGGTTTCATGGATACTGTGCCAGTTTAGGTATTGACCGCGGAACACTGATTGTATGGACATCCGCTTACAGAGTTCGCTCGAGCAGAAGCAAGAAAACAAGACGATTCGCGTTGCATCCGATACCTGCATCCAGGACTTCGACGAAAAAGTTTGATAAACGGCAATGAAATTTGGCGATGTTGCTTAACGCTTTTATTTGCATAAAATCGACGTGAAGCTTAGTACAATGAGAAGCAGACTTTATACTTTGTTTTTAACACGTTGACTGCTGTGCGTGTTTTACTATATTAACATGTTGACTGCCACGGTGGTCACCGGTGTACGGCGCGAAAAATTTTACTATAAATGCAAAAAAATTCGCCATGAAGCCTATTTGCAATCGTGTAAAACCATTTGATATTGAAATAGTGCTTCAATACTTTGGGTTCTAACAACTTTGCGTTCCCTTCATTTTGCACGATTTAATCATACTCTGTAGTATTTCATCGCATCGCGGTTCTAACATAGCAAAATACGCTTGGCAGTCAACGTGTTGAAACCGCAACGTGATGAAGTACTACCAAATATGATTGAACTGCGCAAAATGAAAATAATGCGAAGGTATCGAAGAACAAAGAATTAAATCGCGATTTAATATTAATTGCAGTTACAAAATTATAAATGCTACCGATTGGGTATTTTTTGAATTTTTTGTGAGACCTTTTGCGCCGGTCACCGATGACCACCATGGCAGTCAACGTGTTAATAACGCCGTAGCGCAGGTCACTGGAGCAATGTTTTTTACGAGAGCTTTGGTGTATCGGCTATCGTATTACCGAGCGTTTCGAAAAGTCGACCGCTCTAAACATTTCCTACTGACCGACAAGCTGCGCTTCCTCATAAAATCCGTGTCGAATCGATCTACCCTTTTTGCACGCGCCATTTGGACTGTTCGGTTGCACGCTGATACGTTGATGCACCCTTTTACACCGAAAACTTCGCCTGAGAAACAGAGAAACACGGAGAGAAAGAGCGAGGGAAAAACTCGAAAGCGATCCTGTGGAAATTCAAAGGTATACCTTTCAGAACTTTTATCCCGAAACTTCTGCCCGGTTTTGCTTGCACAGTAAACTTCCGTGCCCGTCGTTTGCATGCACGACCCAATCAATCGAAAAAAAAAAACGGAAAGAGAATTTCAACGAAAAACTTACCTATTGACATTTTTTACAAAATCTACCGTCAAATCATTCGCCCGACGCGTAATCACTCGATAACCTAACGCGTGAAGATGCGATTCTATTCAGACAAACGTTAACACATTGCGGACGGATGACGAGATATCTCGTCATTGCTATTTCGTCTTTCGGGGCCATTGACGAGATATATCGTCTTGCGTATTTCGTCATTCTGGGCCACTGAGATATATCGTCTTGCATATTCTATCGTTCGAGGCAGGTGACGAGATATCACACAGTTGCTACGTGATTGTCAGCCGCAGTTTTTCGTAATTTGTGTTGCGAATTAATTATTTGAAGCTCTGAAATATGGATTGCGACAAAACGATTGGCAATATTACAGAAATATTTGTGGACAGTTTAACACTTTGACTGCCAAGCGTTTCTTGCTATGTTGGAACCGCGATGCGATAAAATACTGCAGAGTATAATTAAATCGTGCAAAATGAAAGTAATGCAGAGTTGTTAGAAGCCAAAGTATTGAAGCGCCGTTCCAATATTAATTGCTTTTACAAGATTCCAAACAGGCTTCATTACGAATTTTTTGCATTTTTAGTCAAATTTTCTGCACCGGTCACTGCGTATTTTGCTAAGTTAACATCGCGATGCGATTAAATACTGCACAATATAATTTAATCGCGCAAAATAAATGTAACGCAAAGTTCTTAGAAGCCAAAGTATTGAAGCACCGTTCCAATGTCAATTGCTTTTACAAGATTGCAAATAGGCTTCATTGCGAATTTTTTGCATTTTTAGTCAAATTTTCTGCACCGGTCACCGCGTATTTTGCTAAGTTAGAACCGCGATGCAGTTAGATGCTGCAGAGTATAATTAAATCACGCAAAATAAATGTAACGCAAAGTTGCTAGAAACCAACGTATTGAAGCACCGTTCCAATATCAATTGCTTTTACAAGATTGCAAATAGGCTTCATTGCGAATTTTTTGCATTTTTAGTCAAATTTTCTGCACCGGTCACCGCGTATTTTGCTAAGTTAGAACCGCGATGCAGTTAGATGCTGCAGAGTATAATTAAATCGTGCAAAATGAAAGTAATGCAGAGTTGTTAGAAGCCAAAGTATTGAAGCACCGTTCCAATATCAATTGCTTTTACAAGATTGCAAATAGGCTTCATTGCGAATTTTTTGCATTTTTTATAAAATCTTTTTGCACCGGTGACCGCGTATTTTGCTATGTTAGGACCGCGATACAGTTAGATGCTGCAGACTACAATTAAATCGTGCAAAATAAATGTAACGCAAAGTTGCTAGAAGCCAAAGTATTGAAGCACCGTTCCAATATTAATTGCTTTTACAAGATTGCAAATAGGCTTCATTGCGAATTTTTTGCATTTTTAGTCAAATTTTCTGCACCGGTCACCGCGTATTTTGCTAAGTTAGAACCGCGATGCAGTTAGATGCTGCAGAGTATAATTAAATCACGCAAAATAAATGTAACGCAAAGTTGCTAGAAACCAAAGTATTGAAGCACCGTTCCAATATCAATTGCTTTTACAAGATTCCAAACAGGCTTCATTGCGAATTTTTTGCATTTTTAGTCAAATGTTTTGCACCGGTCACCGGTGACCACCGTGGCAGTCAACGTGTTAACTACTAACAAATCATCACTAATTTAAAAATATTTGACGCAAACAAATACCCGGCCACTGGGTACGATTAGCAATAGAATGCCCGGTCCGCAAAGTGTTAACATCAAATCGCCAACGGCAGGTCGTTAAAAGAATCATGCCATTGCACGCGCGTCCCAATAACTGAAAAACGACGGAAAGAGTTATTTCAATGAAAAATCTAGCTATCGCCGCCTCTGAAAAAACTGCCGTAAAACCCGTCACCCATAACCTAATCATTCATATACCTAATGCTCAAAGATGCGTTCTGTTCGGACAAACGTTAACGCCAGATCGTCAATGTTACATCAGTAACAGATTTGTCCACTATCTACTCTTAACCAGTTAAGCGCGAAATTTCATTTTAGAAATCTCCCACAGGGTGCGAAATTAAAATCAAGCAACGACGCATAACACGTCGAATGTAGGACAAATGGTTCTATTATAAATTTCGGTACTACTGCTATCTGAATCACCCATCTGGAGGCTAAATTTAGCGATTCATTATACCATCATTATTATTATGTTATAGGTATTTAGCTATTTTTTATACCTTACGCTTTATTTCGAGAATAACTGTGGAAATACACAGGTTTACTTCAGACGCTTCAAAAAGAAAAAGAAAAAAAGTTTTTCAAAAGACGAAGAGAGAACTTTTGGATCGAATGTTTCGGATTCTTGTATTCAATTCAAGAATGTCTAGGACTCCGCCTCGTAGAGCAAAGGGCCAGTATTGGCCCTGCTAATTGTTTACGCAATTTCTCTGCAAATCAACGCTAGCCGTCTAAGGCGCGACTTACGTATGTAATTGGCTATTAAAGTACTTAGCAGCTCTATTGGTAATATAAAGGAAAGATATCACCAAAAAATATTCTTATTGTATTTTATTGAAATTTCGCGTTTTGATAGTCAATGGTAATCTTTTATTTTACACAACCAGTATACACGTCATACACACCGTAATAGAGATTTGGTCCGACGTATATACACGTCAAACGCGCTTAAGGGGGCGCTTAAAAAAAATGTTCAACAGTTTTTTTTTCTCAGAAACTGTTGCATATAATTGAGCAAACTTTTTTTTTCCTGAAAAGGTATGGCGTAGGACAATAGAGGACAATTTTTTTATCGTTTAAAAATATTTGTGTATTTAATTATATTGGTGGTTTTACACCCATCAAAAAAATGTTTATTGTGCTCGCGTAGACAATTCCAGTCCTCCTGGACATCTGAGACACAAAATCGAAAGAGATTCTTAATCTGTATGAATGTGGTTATCGCATGAACCTCGGATTTCAAATTTCCATGAAAATTTACAAAATGGCGGCGTTTTCTAAAAAAGTGTCAAAAAAAGCAATTTTTTTACGCTAATAAATAAGGCAGAATTATGGGTTATAATCAAAACTTTAACATGATTGCACTTCATGCGATGGCCACAAGTATGCTGAATATTGTGTTATAATTTGAAGTCGATCTATAAAGCCGTTTTTGAGTAATCATTTACGCCACTTGCAAAATCTCGTTGATGCGCGCGCAGGCACAGCTTCTGCTTTGAAACGTTATTACTAGCCAAAAAGGCCGAAATCGCCTAAACCGATTCTGGGATATTAATTCTATGACTATAAACCATCAAAAAGTGCAAAAAAAATCGATTTTTTCGACCCGTTACATTGGAATACCCCCTTAACCGGTTAACTGTTTCGACCTCGTTGGAAAATGTGTCCCCTACCTGCGTCGTACAAATTAAGCAATGACGAATATATTCGTCAAACACAAAGTATGTTTGATATGAAATTAGGTTACAATGAAATGACTTTAATATTTTTTACAATCATTTGTTTACTGTTTTATTTTCTATAATAATTATTTATACATTTTTTTCGATATGCCCTCAAAATATTCCAAACTTCTCGCAGTTTAGGAATATATTTTAGTTTTATTGGGTTGGAGGGAAAGTTCTGTCGTATTTTAAGGAAAATATTTGAATTAATTTATAAAAATATGTATTTAATATTAATCATAATACATTTAATGCGTTGTATGATGAATGCCAAACTCTTCTGCAATTTCTCGACTTGTTAAAGGTGGATTATTTTCCAACATGAATTGTAAAACATCATTATGAATCTTGGATGGTCGTCTAGATCGGTCACTTTCTTGGAGGCTCAGATCCCCGGAACGACATTTGCTAAACCATCTTTGACAAGTACGAACATTTACAGTATCTTTTCCAAATACCGTACATAAATTTTTAGATGCATCCGATGCATTGCTTCCTTTTTGGAATTTATATAAAATGCAGTGTCGTAAATGCACTTTATTTACTGACATGTTTTTCACTTTAAATATCACAAGTAAATGATGAACGGTAAAAAAGGACTCCTTTTATATTATACAGCAGCTATAAAGAACAAACAAAAAATCCGAATGACTCACTAGCCAGATGTTTTTTTTATTTACAAGAAAAACTACCTGCCTATTAAAAATACGACAGAACTTTCCCTCCAACCCAATAACTAAAACTGCAAAATTAACACGTTGGCTGCCGTGGGGGTCACCGGTGACCGGCGCAAGAGATTCGACTGAAGATCGAAAATAATCGCAATGGGTAGTAATAATTATTTTATAAATGCAGTTATTGTTAGAATAGTGATGCGATTCTTTGGTCTTCAATACTTGCACATTATTTACATTTTACATAATTCAGTCGAACGCTGTAGTATTTCATAGCATCGCCGTTCTAATACGGCAAAATACGCACGGCAGTCAACGTGTTAACCGCCAATGGTCACTACTGAAGACACATCACAAATATATTCGTCAGAATACAAAATTTTACGATTTTTTCATGACCAATATATTCGTCATTAACAGTTAACTGATTAAGGTAAACGCTGATCGAACGTATCAGGTGAGAGGGCCTGTTTGCCAGAATCTTGAAAGGTCGGGTCAGCAATTCGGCCTTTTAGACGCCGTAAAGCGCGAGGCGAATCGGCCACAGAACACGTAGCCCAGGGTCAGCTTTGACGTCAGCAAAGCGCATGCACGCACATGTGTGCTTCGCGCACACGCGTGCGCACATTCTCAGGCCATTGCCGCGTTCGACCGCATGCATGGCCGGGGAACGCGCGAATCGCAAGCGAGTGAAGGCGTCGCGTGTCGTACGGATCTGACATTCGGCGTCATCCACTCGTCATCTCGCCGATGACCTCTGAGCTTCCTCGTCCATCGACTACGACCATAGAATTTTAATTGATCGGCACGACGAGCCCTCTTTTCCGCGCTCACTTCCGCCGGAAGTCGCTGTTTGCGCGAAACCGCGTCACGCGACGGACGTACCGAAGTATATGACGTGCGATAAGCAGCAGACAATGTACGCCGCTTTGAACGATGCTTAAAAAAGGCTTTAACGCGTTAAACGGCGTGCGGATGTTTAACTTTTCGGTCGGGCGATGCGCAAATGCAGAAGATGCATCTGTGGGATACTTTTGTTTATAACGCTTCAATGCTCTATCATTATAACGATTCAATACTCGATCTATCGAAGAAGGTTAAATGTATTTCATAACATTGTAGGATTTATACTCTATAATTTCTGAAAGTTGACATACCGCTTTGAATGATGCTTAAAAAAGGCTGTAACGCGTTAAACGGCGTGCGGATGTTTAACTTTTCGGTCGGGCGAGGCGCAAATGCAGAAGATCCATCTGTGGGATACTTTTGTTTATAACGCTTCAATACTTTATCGATGTAACGCTTCAATACTCTATCGATATAACGATTCAATACTCGATCTATCAAAGAAGGTTAAATGTATTTCATAACATTGGAGGATTTATACTCTATCATTTCTGAAAGTTGACATACCACTTTGAACGATGCTTAAAAAAGGCTTTAACGCGTTAAACGGCGTGCGGATGTTTAACTTTTCGGTCCGGCGATGCGCAAATGCAGAAGATGCATCTGTGGGATACTTTTGTTTATAACGCTTCAACACTTTATCGATGTAACGCTTCAATACTCTATCATTATAACGATTCAATACTCGATCTATCGAAGAAGGTTAAATGTATTTCATAACATTGTAGGATTTATATTCTATCATTTCTGAAAGTTGACATACCGCTTTGAATGATGCTTAAAAAAGACTTTAACGCGTTAAACGGCGTGCGGATGTTTAACTTTTCGGTCCGGCGATGCGCAAATGCAGAAGATGCATCTGTGGGATACTTTTGTTTATAACGCTTCAATACTTTATCGATGTAACGCTTCAATACTCTATCGATATAACGATTCAATACTCGATCTATCAAAGAAGGTTAAATGTATTTCATAACATTGGAGGATTTATACTCTATCATTTCTGAAAGTTGACATACCACTTTGAACGATGCTTAAAAAAGGCTTTAACGCGTTAAACGGCGTGCGGATGTTTAACTTTTCGGTCGGGCGATGCGCAAATGCAGAAGATGCATCTGTGGGATACTTTTGTTTATAACGCTTCAATACTTTATCGATGTAACGCTTCAATACTGTATCATTATAACGATTCAATACTCGATCTATCGAAGAAGGTTAAATGTATTTCATAACATTGTAGTATTTATACTCTATCATTTCTGAAAGTTGACATACCGCTTTGAATGATGCTTAAAAAAGGCTTTAACGCGTTAAACGGCGTGCGGATGTTTAACTTTTCGGTCGGGCGATGCGCAAATGCAGAAGATGCATCTGTGGGATACTTTTGTTTATAACGCTTCAATACTTTATCGATGTAACGCTTCAATATTCTATCGATATAACGATTCAATACTCAATCTATCGAAGAAGGTTAAATGTATTTCGTAATATTGTAGGATTTGTACTCTATCATTTATGAAAGTTGACATACCGCCTAAATGGAAAACTTATCGCGTCTCCCGGGAGCGATATAGTGGTTAACGTCAAATAAATTCGGCGAGGTCAATTTTTACAGCAGTCACGCACGCCTATTAAATTGTTAATGCGTTGTTCGTTTTACAGCCGCTACACAGTGGCTCTAAATGAATGTCGAACGTCAATATATGATGCCTTGAGCCTAGAAGGGTATGTCTTATCGTCTGGTATTTTTAGATATATGTGTCGCGGCGAATCACACGCGTGTCCTTTACCGGGACTGGTTGGTAGAAACTGCTAAAGAATGGGTGACGACAACATACGGCAGGAAATCAACACGGTAATCAGTGACCATGACGTCGTAAGTATTGCAAACGTCACACCTCAAGAACCGTAACAGAACTTGTCCGTCATTCTTGTTGATGGCGCTTGCTTAGACAGGAAAGCAACGAGGAAGCGTGATAATGGTTAAATGAATTGCGCGAAAGCGTCATAAGCTCCACTGATAAAATTTAACTTTCATGACTGACGCTTTATAATAAAAATATCGTCTGGAACAGGGTATTATTTATGCAGCTCACTTTCATTACTGTGCATCTTTTAATACGGGTCGAACGTAAAACGGATAAAAAATTAAATTTTCTATATGCTGTATTGTAAAAGTATTGCTAACCACTACTCGCACGCTTTCTCCATTGCCGTATGATAACCGACTGATAAAAGTGATCTGTGCATGACCCGAATGCTGAAACATCGGCCCATCAGACGTATTGCATGACATGCTATTTTCTTGGTCTCCAAAAGGTTAATCGTAAGGACAGGAAACAAGACTTACTGATAGGAAAGATTCTTATCACACTTTTGTGTGAACAAGAGAACGAGTTTATTACTGGGAAGTTCGTTATTTGGTTAGACTTTCAATAAGTGCGGTTTGTGCGTCAACACGCGAAACACCGAGTACGTTGGATGATAAACACATTGCGCCCGCCGGAAGTGAGATAAGGCCTGTCATGGACATTGTGCGAGGGGAGAGTACTGGACACGAGGCTGGTTGATCCATTGCGACTAACTTAATAATCCAATAACTAACTTAATAGTCCAGTGATACAACAACGTTGTCACAATGGTAAATGATAAAGATCCGTCGATCTTCAGCGCACAGCAAGTAAGTAAATGCAAAAACCCGTTAATGACTCGTGTCTAATCACAACTGACCAATTCAATTACCGATCGGTCAACATGATGGAGACCTCGATGCGGCTGAATCGGAATGATGCGCGTCGAAAGTATCATTTGTTATCTAGACACGTGCCAACTAGACAAAGTCTAACAATTAGCACCGATTACTTACAAGTCAGCCATAGCTGTCGATAACACGCACTCGTATAAAGTTGGCTTGTGCACGGCGCGCAGATATGTGTTGATAAATACAATCAACGGCCCGTTATAAATGTACGTGTATATAATGATAACGTGTAATAGACATTTTTCCGTTCGTCACTACGACAACAGTTCATAATAGATACTCGTTAACCTTCCGCAATTCAAGCGTTTTTCCCGAATCGACAGGCAACTTACGTCGTAACATTTAATGTTTTTCAATGCAATTACAATATGCAGATTGGTTCGCGTAATATGAATATGCACCAGTTCAGTTTTTATGGTGTTAATCAAAGGCCGACACGGATCAGAAGTAATCGATTGATACTGACAATGAAGACATAAGACGTAAATTAAACTGAGCGTTTATGTATACATATATATACATATCTTTAATAAGTACGAATGCATCGGCGACCGGTTGTCAAACGCGTGAGGGTGGAAATAAAAATAAAACCAGTTTTTGAGTCGCTATACGCGCTAAGTATTGTGTAACTCATTAAATTAAGGGTGGCACAATTTACGCAATTCTGTTTATAAGGCCGCCGAAGACAATTGATGTCGTCAAACCAGCGTTAACGGGTATGTTTGCGAGGCATGATAATTAACCTTTTAACTGCGGAACTGAATGGCCAGAAGCGCACTCTAGGCTTGCCGCTACAAATGACGATTGCACTTATCACTAATATTGCTTGCAATGGATTCAACTTTGAAAATGGTTGAAACTCAACACTGCTTTGTCATACTGAATATTTCGATAACGTGCCAGTATCACGAAAACGATTTATCATGTTTAGATTTATGGGTGTCGCTTTCAAATTTCCATGACGAGTTAATCGCGCGCTGAGCAAGCATTTGCCAGTGACGAGGTAAACTCTTCACCCTCAGTTAAAATGTTAAACTGTTTTAACATTTTTATCGGTATATACATCGTTAAATTAAAAATTATCTCTTCACATAAAGATACACACCTAGTGCCGAAACGACGGATTTCTTTGACAATCAATTTCAAGATATTAATAATTTGACGGGTAAAACAAATTAATATTACAGACTCTTTCTCAACCGTCTATAATATTTCATACTAAAAAATTTCCCTTATTCTTAGTTTGAGATTTAAGGTCCACAATTCGTTCCTCCGATTTTCCGCGAAACTTTAAGACATCAAACAAATTTATCATTTCTTCTTCTTCTTTTTCTTCTTCTTCTTCTCTATACGCTGGACCACGTATTACCACTGTAGTGTACGCTTGTCTTTCCTGTAAACGATCTTTCGCTGTAACCGATCATCACTCTCGAGCGGCTGCTTGGAAAAACCTATAGCACCGTGTAATAACTTGACCAGAACAAAAGACGACTCGTTAATCAGCGGGATAATACGTTTCGAGAATTCCGTGTACGTCAGTGGTTACCGTGCAGTCGCACAACGCCGCGGCGTCAATACGTATCAGCAAGCAATTACCGCCATAACCACCACGGTTAATATTGAAAATCAATACGAGACAATTTATCTCCGCTGACTAATAAAAGTATAGAACCGCATGCTTGAGGTTCGCATCGCCGACCATGCAATTTCACTGTGCCCGTCTGAAATAAACGTTTTCGACTGAGATTGCGACCGCTACATCAGAGTATATGTACATAGTGATCTAAATTAGGTGCGAATTATCCTCTACCAAAGAATGTAAATGCGGGGCAAGTCAAAATTAATGTTCTTGTACATATTGTTTTCCTATTTCAACCATATCTCGGATATGCGTTGCGTTTTTTATTTACTTCCTTGTCAGACATTAATTTCAACAATATTAATGAACGATTATTGTGTTACGTCTAGTGTTCCGGTAAACATTTAACGTTTTCGACTGAGATTGAGACTGTTACATCAGAGCATACATAGTGATCTAAATTAGGTGCGAATTATCCTCTACCAAAGAATGCGGGGCAAGTCAAAATTAATGTTCTTGTACATATTGTTTTCCTATTTCAACCATATCTCGAATACGCGTTGCGTTTTTTATTTACTTCCTTGTCAGACATTAATTTCAACAATATTAATGAACGATTGTGTTGCGTCTAGTGTTCCGGTAAACATTTAACGTTTTCGACTGAGATTGAGACTATTACATCAGAGTGCCGATAGTGATCTAAATTAGGTATGAATTATCCTGTATCAAAGAATATAAATACGAGGCAAGTAAAAATTAATTCTTTTGTACATATTGTTTACCTATTCCAATCATATTTCGAATATGCGTTGCGTTTTTTATTTACTTCCTTGTCAGACATTAATTTCAACAATATTAACCAACGATTATTATGTGCGTCTAGTGTTTTAGTAAAAATGTAACGTTTTCGACTGAGATTGAGACTGTTACATCAGAGCATACATAGTGATCTAAATTAGGTGCGAATTATCCTCTATCAAAGAATATAAATGCGAGGCCAGTCAAAATGAATCCTGTTGTACATATTGTTTACCTGGTCCAACTCTATCTCGAATATGCGTTGCGTTTTTTATTTACTTCCTTGTCAGACATTAATTTCAGCAATATTAATGAATGATTATTGTGTTGCGTCTAGTGTTCCGGTAAAAATTTAACGTTTTCGACTGAGATTGCGACTGTTACATCGGAGTGCCGATATTGATCTAAATTAGGTGCGAATTATCTTCTATTAAAGAATGTAAATGCGAGGCAAGTTAAAATGAATCCTGTTGTACGTATTGTTTACGTATTCCAACCATATCTCGAATACACGTTGCGTTTTTTATTTACTTCCTTGTTAGACATTAATTTCAATAATATTAATAAACGATTATTGTATTGCGTCTAGTGTTCCGGTAAAAATTTAACGTTTTCGACTGAGATTGCGACTGTTACATCAGAGTGCCGATAGTGATCTAAATTAAGTGCGAATTATCTTCTATTAAAGAATGTAAATGCGAGGCAAGTTAAAATGAATCCTGTTGTACGTATTGTTTACGTATTCCAACCATATCTCGAATACGCGTTGCGTTTTTCATTTACTTCCTTGTCAGACATTAATTTCAACAATATTAATGAACGATTGTGTTGCCTCTAGTGTTCCGGTAAAAATTTAACGTTTTCGACTGAGATTGCGACTGTTACATCGGAGTGCCGATATTGATCTAAATTAGGTGCGAATTATTCTCTATCAAAGAATATAAATGCGAGGCCAGTCAAAATGAATCCTGTTGTACATATTGTTTACCTGGTCCAACTCTATCTCGAATATGCGTTGCGTTTTTTATTTACTTCCTTGTCAGACATTAATTTCAGCAATATTAATGAATGATTATTGTGTTGCGTCTAGTGTTCCGGTAAAAATTTAACGTTTTCGACTGAGATTGCGACTGTTACATCGGAGTGCCGATATTGATCTAAATTAGATGCGAATTATTCTTTATCAAAGAATATAAATGCGAGGCCAGTCAGAATTAATGCTTTTGTACATATTGTTTACTTGGTCCAACTATATCTCGAATATGCGTTGCGTTTTTTATTTACTTCCTTGTCAGACATTAATTTCAATAATATTAATAAACGATTATTATGTTGCGTTTGGTGTTCTGGTAAAAATTTAACGTTTTCGACTGAGATTGCAACGGTTAGATCGGAGTGCCGATATTGATCTAAATTAGGTGCGAATTATTCTTTATCAAAGAATATAAATGCGAGGCCAGTCAAAATGAATCCTGTTGTACATATTGTTTACCTGGTCCAACTATATCTCGAATATGCGTTGCGTTTTTTATTTACTTCCTTGTCAGACATTAATTTCAATAATATTAATAAACGATTATTATGTTGCGTTTGGTGTTCTGGTAAAAATTTAACGTTTTCGACTGAGATTGCAACGGTTAGATCGGAGTGCCGATATTGATCTAAATTAGGTGCGAATTATTCTTTATCAAAGAATATAAATGCGAGGCCAGTCAGAATTAATGCTTTTGTACATATTGTTTACCTGTTCCAACCATATTTCGAATACGCGTTGTGTTTTTCATTTACTTCCTTGTCAGACATTAATTTCCACAATATTAATGAACGATTATTGTATTGCATCTAGTGTTCCGGTAAAAATTTAACGTTTTCGACTGAGATTGCGACTGTTACATCAGAGTGCCGATAGTGATCTAAATTAAGTGCGAATTATCTTCTATTAATGAATGTAAATGCGAGACAAGTTGAAATGAATCCTGTTGTACGTATTGTTTACGTATTCCAACCATATCTCGAATACGCGTTGTGTTTTTCATTTACTTCCTTGTCAGACATTAATTTCCACAATATTAATGAACGATTATTGTATTGCATCTAGTGTTCCGGTAAAAATTTAACGTTTTCGACTGAGATTGCGACTGTTACATCAGAGTGCCGATAGTGATCTAAATTAGGTGCGAATTATCCTCTATCAAAGAATATAAATGCGAGGCCAGTCAAAATGAATCCTGTTGTACATATTGTTTACCTGGTCCAACTCTATCTCGAATACGCGTTGTGTTTTTCATTTACTTCCTTGTCAGACATTAATTTGCACAATATTAATGAACGATTATTGTATTGCATCTAGTGTTCCGGTAAAAATTTAACGTTTTCGACTGAGATTGCGACTGTTACATCAGAGTGCCGATAGTGATCTAAAATAGGTGCCAATTATCCTCTATCAAATACGCGTGCGTTTTTTATTTACTTCCTTGTCAGACATTAGTTTGAACAATATTAATCAACAATTATTGTGTTGCGTCTAGTGTTCCGGTAAAAACTGTATGTTTACAAATTATGCGATAACTCGCAGCTCAACGTTTCGACACTCATTTCGTGTCATCTAAACGAGATAATTTATTCCGAAAGATATTGTAAAAATATGAATTAAAAATTTTATAAAAAATGTATCTTGTAATGATGTCATCAAAATAAATATCGAAACTTTGGATCCCGAGTTAACGCGTAATTGGCAAATGGACATCCTTGACTGGAATACTAGCTGCAAAATAATACTTGTTGATATTTACACATCAATACTTAATTTATAAAACGAGAAAATTAAACAACTATAGGTCCAAAAGTACTGTGTTACTGTGACGTCTGGTAAACCAGTACTAAATCTCACGCAACCGTAAACGTGCTTTCAAAAAAGTCATGACATATTACCAACACATTAGCACTGTGAAACTAATGTAATCTTTATTCATATATTACCTGGAATACATTCATTTGAATTGATTGAAAAGTGAGGTTTCCTGGTCGGTGCCGCATATGCATAACTCGATTTTCTCTGTTTACGCACCACCTAAACGGTAAATCCAATAAAATCTCATCCGCGTCTAACGTATTAAGCTTTTCAGTACAGAAAGTAACCTCTGTCTCAGAGATCGCCGTTCGATCGGTTGGCGCGACGTTCTTTATCAATCTGTCGACTTATCGTCGCGGTTATTGTCACCTTAACACTTTAAGGACCGTTAAGAAATCTGTAAGAAATACGCCCGGGACCGCACGTTTTTGGGAAACTTGAACGGTACAAAAAATTATAACTTTGTTATTTATGAAGGAATTTTTATGAAACTTTTCATAAATTGTACAATTGGAAGTATTTTAGGTATTATTAAAAAAAAATTATGTTTTTTAATCATTTTCATAACTTTTTTACTTAAAAAATAAATTTGTATAAAACTCGTAGAAATTGTAAAATAGGATGCATTTTTGGTATTATTTCAAAAAATCGTTTTAAAAATTATTTAAAGAAATTATCATAAAATTTTATTTCCAAGTCAATTTTATCAGAATTTCTAGTCGTTTTTTAAAGTATGGTATTACATGAAGGATTTTTCTCTATGAAGAGGACCCATATAAAACGAACGAAAAAAACATAAAGGCAATCGAGTTTAATACATTGAATATTGATGTAAATACTTAAATATACAAAATAGATACACTGTATCAAAGTACGTGACATCTAAGGACAGCGTATAGAAAAGCCGAGAAAACTCGCGAGCGGTCCGTAACACGTTGACTGTCAAGCATATTTTTCTAAGTTAGAACCGCGATGCGATGAAATACTGCAGATTATGGTTAAATCGTGCAAAATGAACGTAACGCAGAGTTGTTAGAAGCCAAAGTATTGAAGCACCGTGCCAATATCAATTGCTTTTACAAGATTACAAATAAGCTTCATTGCGATTGTTTTGCGTTTTTAGTAAAATCTTTTGTGCCGGTCACCGCGTATTTTGCTATATTAGAACCGCGATGCGATGAAATACTGCAGATTATGGTTAAATCGTGCAAAATGAACGTAACGCAGAGTTGTTAGGAGCCAAAGTATTGAAGCACCGTTCCAATATCAATTGCTTTTACAAGATTGCAAATAGGCTACATTGCAAATTTTTTGCACTTTTAGTAAAATCTTTTGTGCCGGTCACCGCGTATTTTGCTATATTAGAACCGCGATGCGATGAAATACTGCAGAGTATGGTTAAATCGGGCAAAATAAAGGTAACGCAGAGTTGTTAGTAGCCAAAGTATTGAAGCATCGTTTCAATATCAATTGTTTTTACAAGATTGCAAATAGGCTTCATTGCGAATGTTTTGCGTTTTTAGTAAAATCTTTTGTGCCGGTCACCGCGTATTTTGCTATATTAGAACCGCGATGCGATGAAATACTGCAGAGTATGGTTAAATCGTGCAAAATGAACGTAACGCAGAGTTGCTAGAAGGCAAAGTATTGAAGCACCGTTCCAATATCAATTGCTTTTGCAAGATTACAAATAGGTTTCATTGCGAATGTTTTGCGTTTTTAGTAAAATCTTTTGTGCCGGTCACCGCGTATTTTGCTATATTAGAACCGCGATGCGATGAAATACTGCAGAGTATGGTTAAATCGTGCAAAATGAACGTAACGCAGAGTTGTTAGAAGCCAAAGTATTGAAGCACCATTCCAATATCAATTGATTTGACAAGATTACAAATAGGCTTCATTGCAAATGTTTTGCGTTTTTAGTCAAATCTTTTGTGCCGGTCACCGCGTATTTTGCTATATTAGAACCGCGATGCGATGAAATACTGCAGAGTATGGTTAAATCGTGCAAAATGAACGTAACGCAGAGTTGCTAGAAGGCAAAGTATTGAAGCATCGTTCCAATATCAATTGTTTTTACAAAATTGCAAATAGGTTCCATTGCGAATTTTTTGCATTGTTCGTAAAATCTTTCGCATCGGTCACCGGTGACCACTGTGGCAGTCACCGTGTTAAAGTGTTAATACCAGCCGCGGATGGTGTAAGGATGGAAAGCCAGGCTAATTTTTAACATAGTAATAAATTTGAAGAGCTTGCCGATTCAACAAGCACTTTGCCGTCGCGTCACGTACACGCTTTGAAAAGAAAATAACACGACTTAGTAAATTGCCATTAGGTCGATGGCGAGGGTCATTCCGTTCGAGCAACTTCTCGCGGAGCTTTCCGGCATAGTGCCACCGCACCCTTTGCGGAAAAGCACATGGCACGGGATATCGATTCGCTGTCAACCGGTAAAAAGCGCAGGATATTGACGCGCGTCAGGCAAGTGCCGGGCGGCAACGAGGAAATTCGCCGAATCGGGCAGAAAATGTTTGCCCGCGTTAATTGGAATTGCAGCGCGTCAATAACGGTGACAATTGCAAGTCAGCCGCGAGCGTTCGTCATAAAACATCCTCCTACGGCAACCCGCGACGTCGCCTTGAAAGATGCGCGTCACTTTTCAAAGAAATTGTTTTCATCGCACTATCATTGTACTTTCCATTCTAACGATTCGGCGTAGACACGTGCTGGAAATTATTCGTGACGATAACGGAGCGCTGTCGCGAAAGGCGACATCCGATATGCATGCAAAGGACTGCGCGTGTCAATACACGGTCTATTCACGATATCTCCTATATGCAAAAATGTTCGACGGCGAGAAATAAATGTCACAATGTCGCGATTATTCTCGTCCGTTCCATTAATTTCCGCGGGCACATAATGTAGCCGCGATAATACGTTATGCAATAATGTAGTCCGGCGAGAATTGCCTCAATACGGTATCCGTCAAAGCCGTGGCAACTGCGACTAACGACCAGCGGCAATTAATTCATTTTGTTCTCACGCTCGACGGAATCGTCCCGTATCTCACGTAAGCCGCAGTTTTTCCACGCAACGGACGTCATTTTCTCGGAACCCGCTCTCGTTTGTCCGCAGTCGCACATCTACAATGGCACTGTCGCGTTTACGCGAGCGCGATCGTTTATGGGACGCATTAGTCGCCGTGCATTATCGTTTATGCTTATTTCTGCTCCGACGTCGAAATGGAGATTGCAGATACCGAAACTGTCGTGTTTCTGCTATCTCGCCTACGCTAAACGGCAATATATGACATTTTACAATGACCGTTAAGGTATTCATTAAATAACTGGCGCAGAAAAAGTTATTGACGCGGCATCCCAACTAGCGTAAATGGAAGGAGCGGAAACTTTTTAAGACGTTAACCGCTTGACGTACTATGTTCTAACGTACTGCCCGACAATGTGCTGGTATGCACACTGCTGACAACGATTTCTTAGTTTCTCCATAGGATTGGAACGATTCGAGAACAAATTGAACTCACAAGATAGGGATTTTAGTTATAGAATTATCATATCGTCAAAGTAATAGCGCTTGTAGTATACACCGAGGTATAGCGTACGATTTGGCAATTACAAGAAAGTCCGAAGGAAATACAATTAGGTGAGCGTGTATTTTTTGTTGTTGGACAAAATTCAGAAGGACAAACAGCTAGAAGAAATTAAAAAATCTGCAACATGACTGTCTTGGAAAGCCAAAATTTTTCTTACCTTGGATCGTAAGGTATCGCAGAAGACACTTCTAATGTTATACACTTTCCATATAAACTACTTGTAAAAACTTATATAGACTTGTATGTGTTATTGCAAACAAACACCTTCATAACTGTTACAAATTCTTGCAAATACGCGGTAACTCGTGACAAATTCCAGAAGGACAAAGAGCTAGAAGAAATGTAAAGGTCTGCAACATGACTGTCCTGAGAGGCTAACATTTTTCTTACTTTGCATCATAGTGTATCGTAGAAGACACTTTTAATATCGTACATTGTCCATGTAAACTATTCGTAAGCACTTATATAAACTTGTGTGTGTTATTGCAAACAAACACATTCATAACTATTACAAATTCTTGCAAATACGTGGTAACTTGTGACAAAATCCAGAAGCACAAATAACTAGGAGAAATTCAAAAATCTGCAACATGACTGTCCTGAGAAGTTAAAATTTTTCTTACTTTATATCGTAAGGTATCGCAGAAGACACTTCTAATGTTATACACTTTCCATATAAACTACTTGTAAAAACTTATATAGACTTGTATGTGTTATTGCAAATAAACACCTTTATAACTATTACAAATTCTTGCAAAACCGCGGTAACTCGTACGTAATCCATATATGGATGACAAGGCGTTTAACGTGTTAAGATACATACGAAACGGAGAGCTCGGGACGTTCTATAAATCCGTCCGGTGACTCAGGGCCGAACCGTATTGCATTTCGGCGCTTGTAAATCGTTATGGGGAAATTTAGAACGCCGTAAATTTGATCACCTTCGTGGTGGCCGGCCATTGGGTTGCGTTCAACTATTTCACCGCCAGCCAAGCAAGAGTACAGCACAACACAGCACAGCACAGCACAGCACAGCAACGGTGCATCACGCGGCGTACAATGACGTGCGTACTTTTTATCCCATTTACAGCGGTGCTCCGCAAAAATCTCCGCTCCCCTGAGCCCGGCTAATGGCGGAGGCAGCATATTTTTCCGAAGAAATTTATATCCATAAATTGCTCGTATCTCCCGCCGCCGCCTAGAATTGCGTGCCGGGTCCGTATAAAGAGCGCTCTTAGATCGGGACGATACGGTAACGAGAACTATTACGGCTTCGGCCTGAAATTGCGAGCAGGGAGAAAGAACAGATGGAACGCGGAGGACGCATATCGACTGGAACGAGTGACAGTTGACGTACGTCTATATTCATCGTCACCCAACTGTGTTAATAACTTTTCGGCCCACCGTGACACAACGTTGCAGATAAAGAGGCGCAACGCGCGAGCTCGGCACACTCATAAACAGGTTCAATTACTCACGTGGTTGTACAGTGCCGGATAATTATGACATGATGAGCGGTTCTTAATTTATCCTCGGCGGTTGACGAAACCGTCCGGCAAAAAGGAAATTGCGGCGTTCCGAAAAAAAATGACGAGCGCAACGACAAAACAAAACAGTATATGTACCTCTGTTTCCGCGCGTGCGTCAAAAGATCAGTTGACATATTATTTTCCCGATAGGCGTCTACGTCAGCGGGACGATGCAAACGTTATCTATTTATTGTCAGGTACGCGAGCAACTGCAGAATAACAAGATGCCGCGTTATAACAGATCCCGCGAGAACGTTTGACGCCTCGTGGGAGCAGTTCACTTTCCGTTTCGTCCTCGTCGCCGCTGAAAACGATTCTCGACGAAGCGGAGCGATCGCTAAAAAGCGCTGAACGACGGTCCGCTGAAATACGAATGCATTTTCCACTCGACATTGACAGCACTTTGTCTTGCTTGTGCTAACGCGCCCTTTCCTCAAAAGGAAATCCGTACGGTTCGTGGAAAAAATTTATTAACGAATTTTTTATAAACGAGTTTGTACGTGTTTTCGAAATATCTGTAAAAGATACGGTGTAAAAAATAATTATTTGAACAGTTTGCGAAATTAACAAGGAAAGGCAAGAAATGGATAGAAATGAGGGGAATAGATATTCATACTGTTATTATTTCCAAGTATTCAAAGGCGTGTTTACGACATAAATACGTGGACGTGACACGCCTGTGAATACTGAGAAATAAGGATATTGTTTCTTGCTAATATTACTCTTATATTTCTATCGATTTGTTGTGTTTTCTGGCTAATTTCGCAAATTGTTTGAACAATTCTATTTTTCACTCTATCTATTGCGACGTCATTGCTTCCTGATTATAACTGACATCGCCACTATATTTAGAAATTTTGTACCTAACGTTAGAAGTCTATGATTAACTGAATGAAATACTTTGTACTATTCGAAACTGTCGTTGAAAAAGACGGCGAAAATGTGCCGAAATTGCGATAAAAGAAAGAAAGAAAGATAATATTTTTTAAATTATTATTAGAAAAATCGTTGTTATTATAGATTTCCATATATACATGAAAGCTCTTTGTTCATCGAAACTAATTATTAAACATGACAAGGTATCTTTTGTTCAGAATTGTTCAATGCAGAAATATTTTATGCAGCTACTCTATATTTATCCATAAACTGTTTTCTGACGATATTTTTAGATCACTCGAAAACGAAACAGATTTATGTTTCGCTTTTGGAGAATAGTCGAACGAGGTTGAATAGATTTTCGGGAGTCAGGAATTCTGCAGCGCGAAACACGAATTGCACACTTTCCCTCTGTGAAAATTGAGTCGCGCGTCGAGAGAGGTCCTGTTCAGAAACTGTGTCGGAATGGCAGCGAAAAAACACGATCGTCACTTCCGCCGCCAAAAGTGGTTGGTCACACGAAATTGATCGCGAAATTTTCTTCTCTAACAACTGGCTGCAACGCAATACCTATAGGTGCAAACAGAGATGCGCGGATTTTCAAGAAAATACTACGTCATCTAGGGCTTAACCCTTTACACTCGACTGTCCCCTCTGAGGGGACACGAAGATACTTCATGTTATTACTGAGGAAAATGTATGTACAGAAAACGTTTGTTCAAATATTTGTTTCCTTAAGATTTTTCCGGGGAGTTACAAGTTAAGGCAATGAGATAGAATTAATAATCTGTGTGCTATTTAATATTTAGTAAATTCGGGGTCAATAAACTGAGAGGAGAATTCTAGGAACTGCAAGAACAGCCTTCTATATATTCCTGCAATAGGCTGAATGATAAACTGCAAGTTATTGTACAAACATTGTATATGCTCGGAAGAAAAAATGACACGTGAAAGATCATAAACAAGTTATCACTGCGATACGTGTTTGAATAAACCCGCAATGCGCAATGTAAATGAACTATGATGCATTCGAAAAGAATAGACTATAAAATTTCAATTTTGTTTCAACATAAATGTGTCAGGAAAGTTGTATGCAAAACATGATTTGAGCAGAGTATTTTTTTCAAAACTATACCATTTTAAACGAAATGTTACGCTATTCGCTACTTCGTGAAGAAACATGTCCGAGTGCAAAGGGTTAAAAGTATATGATCGGGTGCTGAATTTTTCGTTAAGTACAACTTATTTCATCACACATGCTGAACTAATGGATTTCATAGAATAATACGGCCTTTTTTATTGGTTAAAACGTTTAAGAAAGATTGTACTTAATCAATCCTCAAGTATAGAGAAGGCAGGAACCAAGTGTAAAATTCCAGCGAAACATGCAGAGGATTGGTTAAATATAGTCTTTTGTAAAGATTTCATCGACCAATAAAAAAGCATGTATTCTATCCCGCTTTAACAAGGGCTTAAAAGTATATGATCGGGTGCTGAATTTTTCGTTAAGTACAACTTATTTCATCACACTTGCTGAACTGATGGATTTCATAGAATAATACGGCCTTTTTTATTGGTTAAAACGTTTAAGAAAGATTGTACTTAATCAATCCTCAAGTATGGAGAAGGAAGGAACCAAGCGTAAAATTCCAGCGAAATATGCAGAGGATTGGTTAAATATAGTCTTTTGTAAAGATTTCATCGACCAATAAAAAAGCATGTATTCTATCCCGCTTTAACAAGGGCTTAAAAGTATATGATCGGGTGCTGAATTTTTCGTTAAGTACAACTTATTTCATCACACATGCTGAACTAATGGATTTCATAGAATAATACGGCCTTTTTTATTGGTTAAAACGTTTAAGAAAGATTGTACTTAATCAACCCTCAAGTATAGAGAAGGCAGGAACCAAGTGTAAAATTCCAGCGGAACATGCAGAGGATTGGTTAAATATAGTCTTTTGTAAAGATTTCATCGACCAATAAAAAAGCATGTATTCTATCCCACTTTAACAAGGGCTTAAAAGTATATGATCGGGTGCTGAATTTTTCGTTAAGTACAACTTATTTCATCACACTTGCTGAACTAATGGATTTCATAGAATAATACGGCCTTTTTTATTGGTTAAAACGTTTAAGAAAGATTGTACTTAATCAACCCTCAAGTATAGAGAAGGCAGGAACCAAGTGTAAAATTCCAGCGAAATATGCAGAGGATTGGTTAAATATAGTCTTTTGTAAAGATTTCATCGACCAATAAAAAAGCATGTATTCTATCCCGCTTTAACAAGGGCAGAGGCATGTCTTTTAACTATTGGACTTGGAACACCGCCGTTGCATGTTTTCTGAGATTCATTCACCGCGCTTGTATTAATGATAGAGGCAAAGTCAGTTAAAGCACTTCTATTTTTTGTTCGTCGTTCACGAGTATTTTTGACCGGTTTCATCTATTCTCGGCTATGTCATTTAAACTGCAGTGAGTTTCAGCATTGGTTCGGATTTGTTTGAATCGCTTTTACCTTCCTTTGACTACTGAAAAACTGGAAATCGGGCAACGTTCCTTTTCGGACCCCAATTTAACAGATACTTTTCACTCTTTTTATCTATTTTTGGCCGCATCTCATAAATTGTTGCTAAATTTGCACTTTATTTAGAGCTTTGTTAGCGGAACTGAAATCAAAGGACCTTAAATACTCTGCAAAAATAGCAGTTGGCGTATCTTTAAAAATGATTAATTCTACATTACGTATTGTATCCATTTGTTTTAAAGATTTTTGACGCTCCTTCAGATGGGATAAGCACTGACGACCTGCCTGAAAGAAATGTTTTAGGCTGACTGCGGCTAAAAGTTTAAAGTGCCGACAGTCATTTCATTTCTACCTATTTTGCCCATACATTGGATACTCGTTACTCTTTTCGTCCACTTTCTTATCACACATTAATTCCTTTTCATTTTTATTCGTAACGCGTTGACTGCCGTGCGTATTTTGCTGTATTAGAACGGCGATGCTATAAAATACGACAGCGTTTGACTGAATTACGCAAAATGTACATAATGTTCAGGTATTGGAGACCAAAGGATCGCATCATTATTCTAACAACAACTGCATTTATAAAATAAGTATTGCTACCCACTGCGAATATTTTTGATCTTCAATAAAATCTCGCACGCCGGTCAGCGCTGACCATCGCGACAGTCAATGTGTTAGCCTATCTTAGGAAACAAGAAAATTCTACAATCAAAATTTATAAAGTATTACTTTACTCTAACTTCTAGCAACGCTGTACTAAATTTTACGTGGCCATAAACGTGTCCTTAAAACAGCACTGCCTTATTACCGCAATATTATATATCGCAATAGATCGAGATTATGAAATCTTTGTTCCTACATTAAACTTTTCAGTATAGAGAAGTACCGGTGCCTCAGGGGTTACCGTTCGTCTATTTTGCGGCTTGCTCGACGCTCTTTGTCAATTCATCGATTTATCGCCGCGGTTATTGCCGCCTTCATATATTCCGACTAAAATCCGCGGATTGTATAAGAGTGAAAAGCCAGACTAGGCAATAATTCAACGCGATCCTGAATAAAACATGAATCGGCGCTTTTACACGGTGCATTACCTCTAAACGCTTTATTTATTTTTTATTGTTTACGCCACGGCACGGCAAGAAGGGCGAAGAACAGAAACGTTAAATCACGAATAAATTTTAGCCAGGCGACCGCCATTAACATCGTAAAAACTTTGCTAACGCCACGTTTGACCGAGGAAATGATAATAGCCACAGCTAGACGCATAAGCATCCGTGCGAAAGTTAAAGGACTCGGGAGTCCCGAAGTTTCCCCCGCGACGACGATTCGATTCCCGCGTTAACACTACGTCGTTATCCGACCTTTCTCGCGAAGTCGTGTGAAAAAGTCGCACGTTCGGCAAGTCGACGGATCTCTGCGTGTAATGTCTCGGCACTTCCAAGGTCGACGTCAGTTATCAGAAAGATTAAAGGACCCACGCTGTTCCTAAGTCGTGTATATGACGCTGTCATTCGCCATGCGGTGAACACGTTGGCTGCCACAGTGGTCACCGGTGACCGACGCGAAAGATTTTACGAACAATGCAAAAAATTCGCAATGGCACCTATTTGCAATTTTGTAAAAACAATTGATATTGGAACGATGCTTCAATACGTTGGCTTTTAATAACTCTGCGTTACCTTTACTTTGCGCGATTTAATTATACTCTGCAGTATTTCATCGCGTCGCAGTTTTAACATAGCAAGCTGCGCGGTGACCAACACCAAAGATTTTACTAAAAATGCAAAAAAATCGCAATAAAGCCTATTTGCAATCTTGTACGATGCTTCAATACTTTGGCTTCTAACAACTCTGCGTTACCTTTATTTTGCATGATTTAATTACACTCCGCAGTATTTCATCGTATTACATTTCCAAATATACCACGCCAAAGATTTTACTAAAAATGCAAAAAAATCGCAATAAAGCCTATTTGCAATCTTGTACGATGCTTCAATACTTTGGCTTCTAACAACTCTGTGTTACCTTTATTTTGCACGATTTAATTATACTCTGCAATATTTCAACGCATTATATTTCCAAATATACCACACCGTATTCTTTAACACATTGACTGCCACAGTGGTTACCTGTGACCGACGCCAAATATTTTACTAAAAATGCAAAAATTTGCAGTATTTCATCGCAACATAAAGCCTATTCTTTAACACATCTTGTACGAAAAGATTTTACGAAAAATGCAAAAATTTCGCAATGAAGCCTACTTTCAATCTTGTAAAAGCAATTGATATTGAAACGATGCTTCATCACTTTGGTTTCTAACAACTCTGTGTTACCTTTATTTTGCCGGATTTACTTATACTCTGCAGTATTTCATCGCATTACATTTCCAAACGTACCACACCATATTCTTTAACACATTGACTGCCACGGTGGTTACCGGTGACTGGAGCAAAAGATTTTACGAAAAATGCAAAAATTTCGCAATGAAGCCTACTTTCAATCTTGTAAAAGCAATTGATATTGAAACGATGCTTCATAAATGCAAAAAATTACGCAGTATTTCATCGCATTACATTTCCAAATGTAAGTATTCTATTTTCAATCTTGTAAAATTTTCAATCAATTGATATTGGAACGATGCTTCAATACATTGGCTTCTAACAACTCTGTGTTACCTTTATTTTGCCGGATTTAATTATACTCTGTAATATTTCATCGCGTCGCGGTTCTTACATAGCAAAATATGCTTGGCAGTCAACGTGTTAACGAAATATCGCCCACCCGGCCGTTCTGTACAAATTGATTGAAATTTTAGCCTCCAGCGAGAGACGAGTGTCGCTTGCGCCGTCGTTGTGCATTTTACCCTGCCCTATGCAATTATCTTTCGTCGCGTAACCGCCACCTTCTGCACGTACAGCTTGTCTCAGCAAACGTGATCTGTGGCCGTTTTAAGGGTAGTGACGAAGGAGGCCCTACGTGAGTAGAAGCGTATTCTATCCACACGCGTGTTCTAATGTCTTTGCCCTTTGGATGGTAGAAACCCCGCATGAGCAATCTGACTGGGTACAGTAAAATCTCTCACATTGTCTCTACAGGTCCTAGTTTCACAGTTCATCCCTGTATTCCTACGCTCATATAAAGCTTACGATATTCCTGCACTTACGTTATCTTAAACAGAGTCAGCCAAGCATATGATGCATGGAATACAAACGCACGACGCGATTCCATTGACGAGAGTTCACTGTTTGGCAGCTTATGATACAATAACATACCTTTTTTAATTGCGTTGTTTTATCTGCAAAATTTTAATAACGGATTGATGAGATTGTTTCAATTAAAATGAAATCATACGCAATGTTATTTATATCACATTGACTCGTTTAATACTTATTATAGGATAAGTTACTCAAAAACAGTCAGGAGTAGATGTGGACGGAATTATATCGTGTTTAGTCTCATTTTAACCACAACTGTATGAACATTTAGTCACACTTTGATCAGAATAGTATCAACCTTTGGTCTAATTTTGATCGCGCAACGTGGGCATTTTTATACTGAAAAAAATAAATATATAAAAGTTTATACAACGCGTGTGTTATAACATTGATACACCGATTTTTACATATCCCGGTTGCCTCGAATCTCGTTCCGTCGTCACATTTTTTTGGGTATCGTTAGTAGTAAGCTGTAATTCCAAGGAAACTATCTCCCTATTCTCAAACTTTCCCATTTCGATTTCGTCCGTAGGAACAACGTCAGAAAGTTGATCTCACAACAGAGAGTCATTATAGACTTTTACTACTTATTTACACTGTTAACCCTTTAGTTAGTATGCGCTACTAAAGTGGCTTTACGCTAAGTAATTTTTGAGGACGCAGTGCTATTAGAGTGACTTTGCTTTAAGCTGTCTGTTTAACAGAAAGTGACCATGGCGGCCAAATTGTTAATCTGGTAGTGTGCATAGTACATCATTAAAGTTGCTTTTACTTTTTATATGACAGTAAATAAGGGTATTCGTGGAACCATTATGGTATTAATGTCGTTGACATGCTCTTCGTGGCAAAGTTATCTGTACTTTTATGCACCTTTGCGACCAGGTCCACCATAGTCAAAGGGTTAAAAGAACATACACCTACCGAAGCGTAAAAATAATATTCTTATAATCCCTCACTATGTATTTGACTTCGACGACTGCGCCAGAGCTCATATAGACATTTGCACTCCCGGCGTAAGCAAATTTTTCTGAAACAATTTCTTTTTAATTGTCTCGCCCTATATATTATTGATCACACAATATTAAAGGTGCGAGGAATACTATGGGGAGATCTCCCCATTTTAAAAGAAATCGGTGCACGACCGATCGAGATCTCCCACTTGAATCTTAACAACGCGTTTCCTTCTTTCTGTTATTATCAGTTGCCTTTATCTGCAGTTAGTCACAATTACTGACGATGTTTCCATAAAGCACAGTATCTAATAAATTCCACCCATTTAGTGCTGAAAATTACTTAAAAAGTTACACAATCGTTGGGACTAAATAAAGTTATAGCGGTATGAGGTGTGACAAGTAAATATTAAAAAATGCACAATCCATTGTATAAACTGGCATGCTGTAAACGATACCACACCGTAAAAATATTTTAAAACGCATTACTATTTTTTTATTTCATGTTTGTCGTGCTATTTACCTTTAGTCATCTTTAATGCTATATATTGCCCATTGTTGTTATATACTTTTAATTTCATGTTTTGTTTAAACAATATTTGAAATCGTTAAGCAAAAGTGTTACTGCAAGATATAATTGACCACTTAAATAATTTTCAGGCTTCTTTGATGGCAAATAGTGAATATCAGTTCGCATTACTTGTAAAAAATGCGTGGTGGAAACCGTACAGTTCGTTTAGGCGCGCACGGTCGGCTAAGTGTTAAGAGCTTGCCAACCAATTATAATATGCCAAAAAAGAAAAGATACGCGGTTCAATGATACATAAGTATGAAATATTCCTCTATCTTATATATTACTTGACAGGAATATCTCCCTTCTAGTGCTCTAAATGTTTCCGATCCGTAAATTCCTTCTTCATAAGAGTTTTCTTTCAAATAGTAGTAACTATATCTTTAAACTTAATAAATCTTTAAAATAGAACTATAGCTGTAGAATAAAGCACACCAAAGTCATAAAAAAAAGAAACAGGTAAAAAAACACAGAACATAAATAGTAACCATGGAAATACCATGGAACGGACAATATATTGTCCATTATATAATATATTGAAACCATGTTGAGCGTCAGATTTAGTTTATAGAGAACAAATACAATTTCAGCCAGGGAGAAGGGCAGTTAACTATAACCACTACTGACCACGCGTACTAGTACGTGTGAAGCGAAAAATAAAAAATAAGGGAAATTTTTAGAGCCAAAGGACTTGACGTGAGGCGTAGTTGGAAAATGGCGCGTACAGGGTCCACGTTTGCTGAGTCAAACTGTATATGCGAGGCTTTGTTGCAGACTAATAAACGTTAATAAAACCTAGCCAACACGTAACCATGCATTCTTGGCGGAAATTCACGCTTATGAAGATTCAACTTCACGGAAAGCCGTGACTGTGCTGACCAGGCAATGATCAGACTTCCGTCATTAGTGAGATCCTGACAAGCCGATGTTGGCGTTAGGGACGCCAATATGCGCGAACCCCGAAAAAAATCCGAGCGAACGGTAAACAAATCGGAACGGTTTTCTGATTCAGTATTCTCGTATGGTGATAAAATATTTGGAGAAATAACTCGCGAAGCTGCATTGGTGGCGATGAGCGCCCACCGCGTCTCTTCCCCCTTCTTCTTGTCTTTCCTGTCTCGTTCGAGTACGTAACGAGCGTTGCGCAATCGGCGAGAAATCGTAGTCGCTATTACGTCTTGCACGTGTAACAATAGGTAATTATCCTGGCGAGCGAATGAGCGAGCGTGCGATAGGCCAGCAATTCCGACAATGTAAGACGCAACGTTGGTACTATGCTTCCGGAAATCCTCGGAGGCGCATTTTTTATTATCCCCGATGTTTCGTGCGCAATCTTCAAAGAGGCAGCGCAGAGACATTAGCGCGTCGTCGACATAATATAAAAGAAAAACGATCATATTGTCCGCCTGCATTAACGGCATCGCGTTCTACCTGTGAATCATATTTCACGAACGTTCGGTTTCACTCATTTCTCTCGGAAAAGAAAAGGAACTGAATGATGCAGATAACGACCCTGTCGTATGTGCTATTAACGCACCTGGTCATTCATCGCGTCTAACGTCAAGCGAAGCGAAGAATTTGGTAAATAATGATTTCATACAATTCTCCGCGAGACTCGAGCAGACGCGCGTTATCGTTTCGACTCACGGTCGATTAACCGCGCAAAGAAATTAACAACCGATCCCACTCTTGCTCTCGCTTTCTCCGTTGGCTTTCGTTCGTTTCCTCTCCGTTGCCCGGGCGAGTGTGTTTTTCATCGTTCGTCACCGTTGCTTAGCCGACCCGAATTTCACGTAAGCGCTCACCAAACTGACGCACGCCATGTCAACGAGAGGCATCATCGTCGCAGTAGTGACGCGCGTCATCAGGTAACGCCTCACCAACGACATGCTCGATAAATCGCCAATTTCAACACGCAGATCGTTCGGAACTTCAGGACTCAGCGCGTTTCTTGGAATTATGCGTTGCGAGAAAGCCCGCTTTCGATTATATCACCCATAGCGTCACACGAATCTATTAAATAGGTATAAAAAAGTTTCAGTTCAAAGATGACGTATGCCATGTTACGACCTACGGTATTTATGAAAAACCCACATTCAGTATGTCAAGGCAAATAAACTAACACCACTTGAAATAACAACGAATCATAACTGTCGCCATCTAATAATAACGTAACCATTCGCTCGAAAATATTCGTAGTCGGTTTGAATAAATTTCTAGGTGAAAAAAGTGCGATCGCGGAATGTGCGTGTGACAAAATGTGTCCCTGGTTATTCGCCACAGACGATACACAGTGCGGCTTTGACGTATACAGCGGTTCCCTTTCTCACGCTCGACTGCGTTTATTTTGTTGTATACGCTCATGGCTAAACCGACACTGACTTTATCGTGATTGAGCGTTATTTCGCCTGTCATACGCAAAACTTTGATCGCTTTAGAACAGGAAATTTGATCGCGGTCGCGAAACGTGACCAATTCCGAGGGACTGCACCGTTGCATTATCATACTGTTTAGAACCGTGCTCCGTCACATACGCGGTAATTGTCACTGCGACAAACTTCCCGCACGCTTATCTTATCCGCGGTGAAAAGATGCCAAAGCTGGTTGTCATTCAACAGCAACCGGACAAAAAATATCTTCCAATGTTTATGCCATTAAACGCGCAGTGCGCCAAACGCAATATCGTCCAATCCAATATGACATGATTAAAGGTGTCAAAATATTTCAGGTTGTCATTAGAATAGGACCAACCGAACGAGGTGCCATTAATGAAGCTAAACTTCAATGAAGTAGATTTATCTTGCTGGCAATATGGTTGGTTATAACAAAAACACACAAAAAAGTAACGACGTGTGTTAGAGAATACTCTTTCATGTACCTCCCTCGTGTGTGTGGCTACGCGGCTAACCGGGTGCAATTGACGCACATGTCGCCGTGGATCCGCGCGAGCCATAAATTGAAACACGCTCGACCGGATTGTATCGGTCCCCGATATAGATTGCGCTCGGATTCAATAGAACTCAAGAGCCAACGTGTTCGGCCACAAATGGAGCGAAGCGGAGAGTTGTAATGAATCGGTCGCCCCCAACTCGTTTCCTAGACTCGCATAGGTTGCTTGCGACTTATGACCTTTTTCCACTACTCGCATTTGTCTGTGATCATTCACGTGCACGATTGATCGCAGTGAAAAACAGAGCTCACTCACCGTCTTGGACGAAAGACAGGCGTCGTTGAGATACAGATGATGCGTTTCCCAGCGTCTGAGGAACTTGCTTGATAGTATCTTGCGCACGAGGGTTCTCGTGTGATTGAGATAGCACACCTGTATGTCTCCTTCTTCCAGCGGCTTAAATCTGGGCCCCGCCGGGCCAGGACTTGGACTCGGACTGGAAGACCCGCTGGTGGACGAGCATCCAGCGCTTTGCCTTTCCAAGTTTGGGCAGGATCTCGCCGCGGGTAAGCAAGCAGGAAGATCGAGGCTTTCGGGTTTTAGAGAACTCATGACGGAATTGCCACCGTCCCCGAAAGAGCTGCAAGTGTCGGGTGGCGGTGACTCGACGCTTGATCTGATGCTAGTGCCGGACGACAACTGAGGAGAACTGGTGCTTGTTGTTTCCTGGCGCATGGCACCGCCGTTAACCGACAGGAAGTCGTAGTAGGGTACGGCAGAAGACGCGAGCCCAACCGTTGACGCGGCGGCAGGGCTCGAGGGAAGTGAGGAACCGTCCTCCGTTTCAGTTTCCTGATTCAAGACGTCCTCGTCGTCATCAGCCTCGTCCTCTTCCTCGGAGTACCCGTTGTCCAAGGACGGTATGTCGTTCAACGACAGTGCGCCCGACGTGCGGGTGGTGCGACGTTTTCCCTCGATTGCAATGTCGACAAGCACCGAGGGCGAAGACGAAGACGTCAGCGTCTTTATGCTGGATGCATCACTATCAATATCTCTGCCCTCCGCTGTTGCTCTTCCGTCACGATGCCTCAAAGACGAAGAATCCGCCGTTGAGTCGCTGGCCGGCGAAGGAGACGTTGACGAAGACTGTACCTCGCCATTGCACGAACTCGAGGATTCGTTCGACCGCAAACGTAGCAACAGCTTCCTCCGCCACTTGCTGCTGCTGCTAGTTGATTTCTTCGAGGGCGATGTTTCTTGGGAAGAACATTTTTCGATTTTATCCTCATGCAGAAGTATCTGACGGTCGTCATTACCGTCGACGCCGTTTAAGATAACCGTCACGCCACTTGGTGACGTAAGGGAGTCTGGTCCCGGAGACAGTGGCTCAACGTCTAAATAATCGGCACGGATACCGGGAAGCGTATCTGTGCTGCTGCCGCCGGAGATTGAGGGCTCTTGATCGATGTATCTTATGGAAGATCCCGAACCCTCGCTGATTGTTTCAGACCCGCGTCTATTGGCATCTCTAGACCTAGACGCATTCGGCGTCGACGTTGTTGATGCCACAGCTGGGGCAGCAGGTGGCGGTGAAGGGGATGATGCTCCCTTTGACTTTTCGCTCATTGTAGATAAGCTGGACGTCGGGACGATACCTCGCGACGCTCGCGTAAATGGACTCTGAAAACAGAACATCGCGCACTTCTACGCGGTAGTCTATCAGAGCTTCTTTCGTGGCTTGTTTTGCCAGATAATACTCCCGATAACTCTTCGCAGGGATGTCCCTATTTGGCGTGCTTTTGCCCCGAGTCTCTTTACGGGAAAATTCCGAAAAATTTCCGGAAACGGAAGTACTACGATAACGTGCCAAGCATGTGATTGTCACAATAAATGCTCAAGCCCACGTTTCCCGTTCTTCTCCACCTATCGTCGACCTGTTGTCTCGTTCCGTCGCTGTCCGACACTGTGACCATCACACTGATCATGAATCCGTTTTCATTATTAGAATCCTATCCTAGGACACATTGACCGCTGATAGGACAATCTTCCAAATGGATAATAATTTGATTTAGTTTTAACTTCCGCGCGACACTTGAATTCTCATTTTTTCCGTACACGTTGAGTACCATGGCGCATCTTCGCGCAGAACAGGTATCATTGCTCCAGTCTCACCTAGCATTCACGAATCATCGCGTATTCGCCGTTGAGATCGTGGCACGATTTGATTAGATCACCTACGAAGTAAGCGTGGTGCTGTTTTCCGGCTGACGCAAAGATCGATTGATCACGAGGACCGATGTAAAAGGAGGCTGCGTTTTATGCTTTCGAGCTGTCGATTCAGGTAATTTGTCTGTCGGCAGCAGAGTGACAGGCAGGAAGGAAAGAGAAGGAAGAAGAATGTGGCTGACAGTGACACAAATATAGTCGAACCAGCGAACAGACAAATCGAAAGGATGATAAATAGAGATAAAACTTGAGAAGATAGATAGATAGATAGATGGAAAGAGAGAGGAGGAGGCGTCTTTCTGACGTGTCGCGTAAATATCTAACAAGAGGGAGAAATGCCAGGTAGAGGAGACGGGCAAGAAAAGGAGAGAGGGCGTCGCGGCGCTCGACGCCTCGCAGCCGATCGATGGCTAGTCACGAGTTTGCTTGGGATTATTGTACGCCCGTGATCGCTTTTCTCTCATTTTATCGAGCTCGTCACTCTCCCGCTCGTTCCTTCTCGGAAGTGTTCCCCGAAATAGAGTCACACTGCCATTGGATCTGCTTGAGACACGAAACTCGTTCACCGCTTTCTCATCCAAGTGCAGTCTTTTCTGTCCGTTCAAAGACCCTCTTTCAATTGTTCTCTACGTCTATTAACTTCCTCCGCACTTTTTGCTCCTTCAAGAACAACGTTTCACTTTCACCAATGTATCAGACGCGAATCACTTTAAGACGTCTAACGTCCTGATCGATGGATGGCGGACACGATTACCGAGCGTGAAAGAGAAAAAGGGAGAGACAGAACACGCCTGAGACCATCAAATCAGCTGACACGACACTCCTACTTCTATCTATATACTTAACTACCTTTTGTCCATCACTCTGCGTGTAATTCCCAGCAACACGAATTTTCCCCTATTCGTCCGAGAAAGAAGCGAGACCTACGCGTTCATTCCTCGAAGAAAATGCACTTCCCTTCTCAGTTCGATCAACCAGTTACTGTCATTTGAATATCACTTCATCGGTTTCACCGTTCATGTAACTATGAATGCACTGTCACGTCTAGACGAGATTCCCGGATACAATTTCAGCCGACGAAAAGCGTTGGCGATAGAACGCTGGAGAGCGGCATGAAGACAATTCCCGCTCGAGAATCCACGAGCGTTCGCGCCTGACTAATATCGGCGCGTGAGCGAGCGAGTCAACGGGCGGATAAACGGACTCGCAAGCGAAGTGGCAAATGGGCTTGTAAACGAGTGAGCCAGGAGGATATGCCTCGCAGGTGGTCGTCGGCGTTGATTGTGTTGTCTCTGACAAACGAAGCGGCACACGTTAAAGACACGTGGTGACGACTGTGGTGGCAACGACGTCGGTGGTGACGACGACGGCGGTGGTATGGGTGGCGGAGCTGGTGGCGGAGCTGGTGGCGAAGGCAGTCGACGGCGTCGGGAAAACGTGAATCCGTCTTTTCCTTGCCGATCGCTCTTCGTCCTCTCTCCCTCTCCCGATCGCTCGCGCGTTCAACGACTCAACGGACGATGATCCTCTTTCCTTTGTGCCGCCACCCGCTAAACCTCTCCCGCACATCGTCGGCCTGAGAGGTAAGAGAATGACTTTTGCGATCCTGCCAGTGCCGCTCGCGGGAGACTCGCGCGGCTCATCGATACGAGAAGCGTCGAGACGCCGAGGAACGATGCCAGGCATGCGTGGTAGACGCAGAGAAGTCGTTGCTGATGTTACCTCAGCTGCTACTCCACCTACTGCCACCGCTGTTAACGTTACTGACGCTGATGCTGATGTAGCTACCGTCGTATTTCATCTGTACACCCATCTCCAGTGACTTCACTTCGCTCCTTTTTTTGCACTTCGCAGAAAACACTCGGGACGCTGCAACGTGCCAGCTTCTCGTCGTTCGTCTCCCAGAAACGTCTACGCAACGATGTATCTTTAACCGTTGGTATCAAGTTCGAAGCGCACTCTGACTACCGGCCGCCGTCTGTCGATGATGACGTCGACGCCACACGTGCTCCGCGACGAACACTTTTGGCAGAGCACTTGTGGATCGTCGCGTATTTTCGGCCGCGTATCTCGAGACTAACTTTCGTGACGGCCACGAGGATGTGACGTCGAGCACGTGCTGCCGTTTTGCTTTTTGACTGAACGATGACGAGATCAGCTTTGAACGACTCACCGATAACCCGCTACTTCGGCGATACCACAAGTCGTCGGCAATACGAAGTTCAATCGCGTGACAAACATACTTGGCCCGAAGCACCCAGGCAGCTCATCATCCAAACGGCGCCACAAACTCAGTACATAACAATTTCGTCCACGTACCTAAACAGCTCCCCACAATCTTTCGTTTTACTGACACAACAACCTCACGACAGACACTCAGTGCCGACTATAAGTCGTTTGCAAATGATTTATTTGCACCATCATCTTTTTTCATCCCGCGCACCTTATGACTTCGTACGGTAGATATAGACTCGTTACGTCAAACGAAACGCGTTCACTTACCGCCTGTGTAACACCTATCTCGGCACATATTTGCGGGCGCTTATGCGAAACACGGCGCCTTAACTGCCTTTGCGGCGCTGCTTGCGCCACGTTTTCCACCTCGTGCGCCTCACGAATTCTTCACTCGGTCGACGCGCTTGTTACGTCAAACGAGTCCGATTCGCCTCTTGGGCGACATTCAGGTGAACATTCCTATAATCCGCTACTGCCAAACCAAATATCAGGCCAGATCGTTAAACGAATACCTAGGCGTTAATCATGAGTCTAATTAAGAATTTCGATTATTCTCTTTAACGTCAAATTGCAAGTCACCGAAATATCGATGTTCCGGCATAAGATTAATGGGACTGTTCGCGATATCGCCGGCAGCACAGCTTAAATGCTGCTTCTACGGATATAGCAAATTCTTCGCAATGGACGAAACCGTCGCCGATCGTACTTCATCGCCAAATAATTTGCGTTCCCTGCGTTGCGGTTACGTGAGTCTATTTGCGGAAAGGAAATCGTTACATTCGGAAGGACGCTTTGAAACGTTCATGCATCCGCGTTCGCCGTGATTGTGTTTACATCGTGGAGCACGATCGCAACGTTTCGATTTCGAACTGTGTCCCGTTCGTAACGCCCAAATTCTCGACCTATCACTGTCACGCCACGCTTTTTATTTTTATATCCCACCGAATAACTTAAATCTTCCACTTCAACGTCCCTCGGGACTCCTTCCTTGAAGCGTGAAATCGTCCGTTCAAACGGCGAAATATTTTCGTAGACACGTCGAGACCGATGTATTTATAACGATGCTTCGAAAAGTTTGTCTGGTAGAACAAGATCGTCGGAACGATTACTCGATATCGATACACCTTCTGACTGTTTCCCCGGTTACACGCAATATACTTATCCGACCGTCTGTCACTATTTTATTAGACTGGTTCACCCTACAAGGCTTTTTCAAATTGCCTACACTTTGTGATCGACTGGCAGACACACGTACTGACAACAAAAACACCTTGTCTTTATCCTCAATCTATACCATATATGGAAGAACGCGTGGACTATCGCACGCGACAAAGTTGTTTGTTGCCATTCAGTTGAGTTCTATGTTGCCAGTCCCCTCTACTAACGGCTACAAGTATATGTCTTAGCGACGCAAATCCAACTAGTAACCTTTACGAATGGTGATGGTCTTGCTTAACTTCAACAGTATTCACAATATACAGCAGTAGTGAATAACATAAGCTGTACAGGATACCGGCCACCATGACCAGTAAAGTATTATCTTTGTTGTTATCTTTTTTATAAGATGTTCTACAACGCAAAAGTAAAACACAAGATAATGCATACAACATTAAATTGTTGTAAACTCTACGATTAATGTATATAATTTAAGACATATTCTGGGACATACTTTAATGTCGTAATATTAATGAAAAGCGTTATTAAGTTAGATGAACTTATTATACAACGCAGTTCGAAATTACGCGTAGAATACCAGGCTGAATAAAACATTACCCACGCAATCACCTCCTACTTATTGCCGCTGCCATCATACATCATTTCTGTGAACGCATATAACGTCCATCACGGAAAGTTCATTTATTCCACATTAGAAACCAGCTTTACACGCTTGGGCATAATAATATATACATAACACTTGTAGTACCAAATAGGTATTACAAATAATCTGTCGTTTAACGAAGTATTAAAAATCATCGGTAAGACAAAGTAGGCACGTGTTAAGCAAATGGACATTTGCTAACTTTTCCTTCCGTTTTTGAGTCACCTCCACCGGCCATCCAAGTTTCTATTTCCTCAACTCTACGAATTCAAGTGACATGATTAATGAAAATATCTATGAGATTTCCAATTCGCGAAAACCATTATCGTGCCAAAGCTGACGTATACTCACGTGCGCGGTACAAAGGTAAGGTTCTCAATGCCAGTTTCAGTTATGAGCACATCGTCTTCGATTCTTACGCCACCGAAACCGCGAAACCTTTGAAGCATTTCCGGAACGATGAATCTTGCCTGATCCGGATTAGCCAAAGCAGCATCCAGCAACTACAGATTAATTACCGGTTATTGTTTAGTGGTACATAACTTCACATGGTATCGCGCAGCAGCAGAGTGCAGTTAGGTTCCACAGAACTTACACAGTCGATAAAATAGCAGCCTGGCTCTATGGTCAGCACCATCCCGGCGGATAACTTGCGCGCTGTTCGCAACTTCCTCACACCAGGCTCAGTGGAACGTTCCGGATGATCTGGAAGATATCCTCCTACGTCGTGGACGTCTAGACCTAATAAGTGCCCAAGGCCATGGGGTTGGAAGACTTCGTTCAGTCCTGATTTCATCATTTTGTCTACATCCCCAACCAACAATCCTCCCTCTTTCAGATAGGCCAACATTGTCTTATTTGACAACAGATGCATATCCGTCCAATAAACTCCTGGCTTTGCAGCGTTGATCACCGCGTTACGGGCCTCCAATACAGCGTTGTAAATGAACTTTTGGTCATCCGTGAACTTTCCATTTGCAGGGAAACTGCAGGTAATATCCGCTGCGTAGCCGCAGTAATTTCCGCCCATGTCGAAGAGACTGTCCCATGAAACATGTTACTGTTCATTGTACACAGGAAGATAATACTAAAGTATGAAGCGGAATAAAATATTTTCGGCAAATACACCATCTGTTAATGATATCCAATCTTCTTACCACATGTCGCCATCTTGTATCACTCTATTATTTGGTGCTCCAGCGTGTCCGTAATGTAATATAGACGCATTATGTCCAGATCCACAAATGCAAGTGTAAGAAACGTGTCTGCAGCCACCGACGGAGTATACATAATGCATGAATGCCGCTTCTGCTTGGAACTCTGCGAGGCCAGGTTTTACAGCGCGCATTACAATTTCGTGGGCCTGCGAGCTTATCTTGGTCACATATCGTAACACCTCAATTTCCTCCGGGGACTTTATGACCCGGCTGCAAACAGAATGAAATTCCAATCAGGCTATAACTCAGTCTCAGTGCTACCAAACAAGAACTAAGATGCAATTCATCGGTGTCGATTTTTATTTTATACAACATACATTTTACTATTTTTTCCTTCCTGTGTTAGACATGTAGAAAATGGGATACTAAAAGATTTCTAAACGCACCACATCTATGTAACAGTCTTGTAATCTTTACAGAGCATCTTCAGCTTCGTCGAGACTCTTAGATAAATAGTGTGATAGTTGATCTCTTTGATTCAGCAACTTCTCGAGCATTGCATACTTCAATGTCATAACTCGGAAACCTAGTTTTCTTATATGCCTTTTTCTCATACCTTGCGGACCTATTAAGTTATTTGTATTTCGACAGTAGTACTCAGGTAAATGGATCAGGACGGCTGTATTGATATTTCTTTTCTGTTTTAAATTCAGGTTTAGCATGGTTGCAGATGGTGATAATGGATGTATCAGAATATCTAAGACGTAGAAATTGATGAGCGGTAGCCGATTTAGGAGTACGGTTGTACTTAATTTCTGCTCTCCTCCAACTAGCTGTGCTAACGGCTGATATATTAATGCAGTAATTCGACGAATTCTCTCATCAAGGAACAACGATGTTCCAGGTTTATCTGGAGGGAGACGCGGACCATTATAATTTTCACACTCCAAAGACATGGTTGCGTCAAATAATTTCAATTTATCTTTAGCGCGCTTAATTAACAATGAATCCCTCGGTGCATGTAGTTTTTCACGAAAATACAACATGAATATTCTATCAGTAAATTTAATTGGATACTTTTCAAGGTACACACATGACAATAGAATTTCTAATGCATCGTTCAACTTCAACTCTGAGAATCTTTGCGATATAACTTGATCGAAAATATGCCAGAATCGGGTGGTGTTCGGTGGCAGAATATTCAAACGACCGAATGGAGTCAATATCGATCCTAATAACGATGCTGGAATGTCCATTCCATATTTCATAAAGTATTCTCCGCATCCTGACAAAATGTGTGGATTTCTAATTAGCAAATTTTCACAATAATTCATTATTGTGCCCACTAATGCAGGATCTCTGATTTGCGCTCCTTTCATCTTAACATATTCCTCGAGCGCTCGTTCAACCTTATCGTCGATGTAATTCTTTGCATCCAAACTCTGAAGGAAATTAGCGAGATCCTTTTCATGGGACATATTCATGCTAACAGCAGCCCATTTACTTGCGCTTATCAAACATCTCAATGAGAAGACATCGCCGTGAAAACAGTTCAATATATCAGCCATCTGTGAACCCGTGAGTCTCAACCAGTGGTCCGCAAGCTTCCTTTCGAGGATAGTTCGCACCATGTTCTTACTTTGATTGAAGTAATGTAGCACCTTGAATAAGGGGACTAATACGTCAGCGTTAATATCTTGATCTCTGGTCTCAATTCCCACCCACAAAGCATCGATAGATTCTCGATATTTCGAATGTCTGTACGAAGACAAAATCTTTATCGCACTGATTAACTGCGGAAGTGTAAATTGTCCATCCGTTGCTCTTATCAATACTTCCTCGCACATCCAATCGCGACATGCATTTTTCGACGGACTAAATTTGTCTCTTTTTAAAGCAGCCAGTCCTTGCAATATCATTTCACTGTCACGACTCCTTGCAATTATCTTTACTAGCTGTTTCAACACGTCGTCTCTATTTGCGATCATATTTGCCTGACCGCCCGACTTCTGACTCTTGTGTCTATACTTGTAACTACTCTCCAAATCTATAATCTTTTTCAGCCCGTCGAGGGCAACTCGGCAATTAATCTCTTCCGTGATCTTATTTTCCAGCACCAAGTATGTCCTCTTCGAAGACTCTAAAGATGTGGGGTCATTTAAAACATCTTTCGCACCAAAGTATTTGCGGTACTCGGCATCAGAACAGTAAAGTATGGCGGTACCTTCGTCCGTTTCAATGTCTATTCTCCGTTTCGAACGTTTCTTTTCTGCTGTCTTCCTGACAGGTGAAGTACTACGCTCGTCATGTACCCGTCCGACCGATGTGTTGTTCTTCGTCGGCACATGCGGATACTCGTGATGGGATGACAAAGAATTCACCTTCGGCTTGTCTTTATCGTGGCACAACGCTTCGATATCATCTACCCTTCTTACGATCAAGGGCACCTCCTGAATATCCATGCCATCTTGCACGAGAATACCTGTCTTCGCCAGTATTTGGGAACCTTTCTGATCTCCGGTACTGGATTCAAACCACCGGTTTCTCAACTTTCCGAAGAAAGCACTCGGTTGTATGAATGTCCGCGAGAGAAGCTTTCCCCAAAAATGATATGCTATCATCATCTGTGCATGCCAGCCAAAAGGCTCTTTTGGTATGTTGCTTGAAATTCAGAGAGCATAACAATATTTCCTCTTAAAAGCATGTAACCTATCTTAAACCGCTACATCTTGCCGTGAGTGCATCTTTGATCTTGTTCGTGGGTACGTTTAATTTCGCAGCTTTAATTCTTCTTGGCAGTTGTGATTCAAAAAAATTTTCGTAAAAATCGTAAAAATTCAAAAGGAAAACAGTCTCTCGCATCACACGTATGGTTATAGATATACCCGTGTGTCGATTGCGATAAACGCCAATCGATGGCGGCACCTATTCTACCAAATCTCTGATCTTCATCAAATTTATCTGGACGAATCACAGTGCGTATCGACAAAACATCAATTGACATTGTATAAGAAACTGCCACAATGCGGGCTGTTTCCATTTATCGTTTAGTGACACTTACCACTCGCAAATCTCCGGGAATAGTGTACTATTGTCCACTTTAAACCTGCAAATAAATTCAGAGTAAGTTGGGGTTCACATTATCGCACTAGTTAGAATAAGGCTACTCACTGTCCAATCCCATCGAAAACAGCTTCCTGCGCCAGGAGACCACTATCGTTGTTTCTGCCAAACTGTCAAAAAAGAAGGAAAATGCGAATCATTTCGATCCATGGCGTTCGCGAGGTCGCGACCGGGTTAAGCGGAAGTACAAACTGGCACAATATTGGATTTAATCAATCTCTGATGACGCAGGTGCGCGAAAGTAGCCGAAACTGCAAGTCGTTCGACGAGATGACGTAACAACAAGAGCCAATATAGTTTTCGCCTACTCATACCATCGAAAATTAGTTGAAGCGACGTCAAACCCACTTCGATTGTCGGATAAGACAGTAAGAACGCTTATGCAATGCTCATCGAGACAAATGGAGAAAGCTTTCTCAACAGCAAGATGGAAACGCTTTGAACGGTTATACCTATGATTAATTTCTTTCACCGTGTACAAAACTTTTCTAACCGCTAACAGTTATGATACTATCGTCGAGCCAATTTCAATTGCGTATGCCGCAGCCAATGATTAGTTCCCCTCGTCATCAACTCTATGTCAGCGCATAAAAAAAACATTTGCACAGTAATTATACCGTCCATCAAAGCCGGCTACGAACTTATAGCGAGCACAGTCAAGATAATATCAATGAATCATTGCTTCGTCTGCGTAAAAAAGCGACTATTGTTTACTCACAAATTGGAACGTGCAGCATCGACGCTGCGTCAGTGCCTGCTGACAAATTCCGGTGCCGTTGACAAATGTTATATATGGAATTCGATTACGATAACAGAGCAGGACTTCAATAATGCGTCACTCAAACTGGATCTTGAATAATATCATTTCTCACAACGTGCATCAAGTCACGTTACGCTAAGTGCAATGTGTATATATTCCATTCTTGAGAACTCCGTATTTATCTATCGATACCTTACCTCGGGACATGTGACGTAACTACCTCCGTAGCTGACGTGATGCTATCGGCAGGCTAATTTTGTACTTTTAATGACGGTTTAAATCCCGGGCCCCTAGTGAGTAATCCTATCAATACACCATTGATCGACTGTGGCTTAGCTCGTGCAAAGGATGTACAAATAATCGTTCGAATAATACCGTCTGTGCAAATTATACCGTTCGAACAAATACACATTCTACAATCACAATTCGCATTCGGTAATTTTTTTGCCACGACGCTACACAGACATTTTAGTGGATCTATTGTTGCTGTCACTGTATAACATACTATATATCTTCATTGTTCAGTGAGTAAAGAAGCGATAGCGACAAATGTGAAGTGCAAACCTGAGCAGACTTATAGTCGGCACGCAGAATAGATCTCATTCACTCGCGCACCGCCGAAGGATGCGTATATGAAGTCGATGCCGGTTCGTTGAACTGTAATCGTTACTTCTGTAATGTCAAACATCGATTTTCTTTCGCCTCTCACCCCGCGCCTCATTCTCTCTCTATTCTCCGTTGACGCGACACGCAGTGGTTCGATTTATCGAGCGTGACCGAACATAGAACGGGAAGATTCAAGGCCAGAGCCACGTGGCCAATGCCAGAACTATCAAGCGTATGTCAGGTATTAACATACGAGGCTGAGAGCAATTTTTTCAGCCGCTAGATCAGTTCTCTGCAAAATTGAATCCCAATCTCACGTTTGCTTCGATTGGCTTAACATAGATACGTCTATTAATCTCCTCTACAATATTTTCTTACGTTATTTTCATCTCGATATTCCATTTTTACGGCGATCTCAAGAACTTTACGTCGAGTGCGATTCTCACAAAAATTCGATTTTTGCTCTTGAACGCAACAATGAGCGTGTTATCATTACGTATAATCAGGGGACACGCCGATGCTCGTAAGTATGTTCAGTCGACGCGGCTCCTACTTGTGTGCGAAACATATTTGTGTCAAGGGCACAGTACTCTAATCGCATATCTACCGCAGCACTGTTTTCTTCGATGCCTCACGAGATGGGCTCCAAAAATTCATATGAAAAACATCGACTGTCGCACAGCACCTTTCATCGTCCGATATATTTGAGCGCGATTACGCAAGAAAATAGAAATCGCTTGATTCTTGCTTCACCGCCTGTAGACGGTTATTGTCTCTGCGATTAAACAATCTCTGGAACCGTATAATAGCAGTTTATGTAATATAACTACAACTGTCAGCGCCCATCGTATGATACGCAGGCTAACTTCGTTGGGTTGGCAGAACCCATAAAGAATCTCTTATTGTGTGAATATTGTGAATGTCTAATATTGCGAATCTCCCCACCATCATATATTGCAAAGTATGAAGAACTTACCAAAGTTAGCAAAAGGGTGGCTTGCTTTTCCTTAAGAATGCGTGCTATGTCATCGGAGTAGTGGACTTCGTCAACACCATAGCGTTTCTTGAAATCCTCGAGGGTGTGTAGCTTGCCTTCCCAAATTGCATAATCTGGTGGCAACCGGGGCACAAACAGAATTGAAGTCCCTGCGGCGACATCCAGTGCACCGTAACATCCTGGCTCTTCAACACCGAAGCACCATTGGAAGAACGATTCCTACGTGACAAAGAACAACCGGTTTCTTCTCTACATTCGTCGTAATGGAAGGAAGTACGCTGTCGAGAGATTTCTTTGAGAAAATGTGATCATTAATGATCTAGAACATTTAAAAGGTTTAATTGGGTTACCCCTGCTGATATTGTTGCAAGTTCACAACACATCTAAATTCTCAGGGAAGCACATTTTGCAGATTATCCTCCGGTAATTAGACCCCGGTATCTATTTTCTTGGCGAAACATCCGCGAAATATCATTGTTGATAAATGTCTCGCGCAACGACGTGTGATACATAACCATTTTCTTTAAGAGTCGCGAATACATGCGTAAGGGGTAGGTTACGTTATTGATTCCACGTACGACACAAGTACCGGTTCTCACTACGGTGGCATGCTATTACAATTACTCACCATGCGATTATCTTAAAATTACTGGATGTTGATAACCTATATACATGCTCATTAAGACGCACCAGAGTAATTGCAACGATACATAAAAATAACACAGTGTGCGACGGGAACAGTAACTAGCGAGTACGCATCCTCATAAAACCAAACATTTTTCTCTTTGCACCTTGCTCTCATTCCGTTTGAACCATTACCGCTATTTCAATACAAATTGCCGTCGCCATCGCTGACGTAACGTGCGTCAACACACACCGTAGAATCTACCCTCGAGTATTGAAAATCAAGCGTTAAAACCGGAACGCATGGTTCCCTCGTTCCGAAAACATCCTGAACCCATCCGCCGACCGTATGACCCAATGTTTTCTCATGGTTTAAAGACAAGACAGGCGGAAATGATAATTGGTCGCGAAACGGTTTTCAACATTTCCACCGAGCGAGATGCTTTTACTGGCGCGAACGTCGAATGGTAATAGAAACAGAACGTTCCCAGGAAGGGGCGACCGCTAAGGTGGACAAAGAAAACGAGGGGAAACGGTCGTCACGGAAGAGCGACAACCTACAGATAGGAAATGCCCCAAAAAATCGTTGCCTGAATTCTAAGGATGAAACAGCAAGGAATGTTCAGACTTGGTCGTGTGAGTCGAAACATGCGCGTCTACAATCTGCTGTATAGATACTCTGTTTGGGCTCTAGTCATTCGATGATCTTCAGTTCTGAAGTTTCTCACTGTCTAGAGTTCGTGCGCGTGAGCGCAACGGTTTGCCTTTCTCTCTCTCTTTTCTCCTGCATGGGAGAGAACGTCTTAAGAATGATCGGCCATCAGGTCAACGCGCTCTCAACGCGGCTAGCAGGTATTATCTTAAAACAGCCGCGTACATGTAGCGGATGTACGTGTACACATACATGTCGAATACGTACAAATAAACGCGTACACTTAGCAGCAGTAGCGGCAGCCAACACATGCTGAGACGAAGTAGCGTGTGTGAATCTACCGGGTGTGAAGGACGAAAAGTATCCATGGAACTTTCTTTCAACGAAAGGACTGAACTACCGTAATGCGATAAGAAAGGGATTTCGAAATGCACGAACCTTCCAGACAAAGGCAGCAGGTGCAGTCTGAACGAGCGCCTAGTCCTGGCCCGGATGCAGGACCGATGACAAAGATTTACCGCCAAGTAAGCAAACGAGATCGCAATGATGGAACAAAGAAATAGCTTGCTATATGTTTCGCAGAGAATTTTCCTCGTACTTTACGCACGATCCTGGTGAGTTGTATATCAAAACTTTAATTGACCATAAATCAGCGCAGAGGTGTAATTGGCGTACGTGCACTAACGTAGACCTATTTATACAGGGTGATTCAATGATGATACACACTATACTGTACTTGTTATCTTATGTTACCTACTATCGAGTGTATTATCTGAACCAGTTCCATTTTTGCACGGAAGTTCACGTGTTTTTGAGTTTGTTTCTGCGAAGTTTTGTGAAAAACATTCTCCGCGTTTTCATTTATTAAGACCATGTCTTCGAAGTTATTGCATTTGTAGCACTTTTAATTTCAGAATATTTCAGTTTTGCGAAAATCATAAGAAACTTTTTGACAACCTTACTCGATTTTTATCCGGGCCCGTATTTCTCAAGCTAATGATGCAAACCTATGATAATATTTCTTAAAGTTTTACAGACACACTCTTAAGTGGTATAAACATCAATACCCGAATTCAATAAATATGGTTTTTGTTCCTATAAAATGGTCATATCACAAGGCGTATCAAGATTTCAACAAGCAGCTACAAATATATTTTCTGCGCTATCCGCCATCGAATAGACACCGTGCACACTTACACTAAAATATGCAATGTTATTTACTGATTTAACCCGTAACCATTCAAACCTAACTTGTATCTAACCGATGCCTAACCCATTTAGGAGTTTCTTTTGGTATGCATTAGCAGTGAATCGCTCTGTATAAGCAATTCTGCTACAATGACGAAACAAACAATGTCACGTTCAGGCGATACTCGAAACGAGGTCATCACTATCTGTCGATACCAACCGCTTTCGGCAGTAGTTGAGCGTGATCGGTAGATTTTCTATTACGTTCTCTTGCGAACAAGGGTTATGCTGGCCGGTGTGAGCAACCAACTCGGAAGATCCCCACGATGTCTTTGTCAAAGCAACTTTACTCACACAACGAGTTCAGCTTGCGAGCCGGTCAACTCGTCCACGTACACGCTTATGAAACAGACGCGTATACCTGGAAGATGGGGAGGAACGAGGCGAAGAGCGGAACATTAAGAATATATACACTGCCTCAGCTCGTCGAGAAAGAAAGGACAACAGAGCGTCAGTACACGAGCCTGAATATAGTTGCTTGACGATTCTCTGAATCATCGTATCGCAACTATACGACACTGCTCTCAACATTTAGACGTAATGACCATACATTTCGTAACAGGACGAAAATAAAGGGTTAACAATATACGTGTACGACAGCGTGCAATCTAATCTTTGTGCTCCCATCGATTAAATGATTGAGCGAAGTGCATGCAACGTAATTGGAGTCAGCGGAGTTATTACTTAGCGCTAACAGCACTCTGCTTGGAACCCTGGCGAACCATATGTGCAGAGCGTGTATGAGTGACGGAGCCGAACAAACAATCGTCGAGTCTTCTGCTCGTTCAAGCCAGCCGCAAACGGTACATTCGTTCTACTAATGCAACTTTTAAAGGCAATCTAGCTGCGGAGTTGTCTGACTGCCGGTTCGTCATAATACTTTGAAAGCATGCTTCATCCGCGAAGAAGTTTTCATTTCAACCGAGGAAGCGCGACGCGCAGTTCGAATGCGGCGGGAAGAAATCATTAGCGTTGGACGCCGTAATTTAATAGTTCCGGTACGCTGCCCCGTATTAGCGCGATACCAGAGAGCCGTGATAATTAAAATCACCCGACGATCGAACATTTTACTTATGTACTACGAGAATGCGACAATAAAAACACTAACTCCGAAACTGCCATTTCAACCTCGAATTTTCAACATTGCTTCGGCTGCTCCTACAAATTCCAATTCCGGCGCTCCGACGTCTATTCGATAATGGATTCTTCGAGTTCGCGTGTGCGGATGAAACGACCTCCTTTCCAATGTAATGTACCGCGATTGTTGTGCCCGGCATATGCGTGTGATCAATTCTATTTTATTATTCTATTACCGTTCTGTTACGTTTTATTCCGACCGCTCTTGTTAATCAAATTAGACATTTGTTTGGTCGGTCAAATTATTAATATGTTGAAAATTAATATTCTAAGAAATAATTTCGACACTAGATGTGTGCTCATCGAAGGAGTACTGTTTCGGGATACTATTGCCGAGTATAAACAGAGTGTTTTAGAGAATGTGGCATATTGAAGATATTCGCAAGGTGTGCCTTGAGCAATAAATACAAACTCATCCTCGAACAGTTCGTGCGTCATAAATTCCAAACTTTGTAGATCAACGATCCCTCTAATATACGTACAACGCACATACGGTTCCTTTTTCTTCCTCTCAACATTGTTGTCAGCACATATAATTCTAAACTTCGAAATTTCGAGCAGTACAACAATGTACTTCATTGATAAGCACGCACCCGGTGTCAAAACTTCAATTATGTTTAAATAGTAACTTTTACCACATCAATGATTTTACCGGTACACCCGAAGCAAAGTTCAATCTGATAGAAGGTACGAAAGGAAATTTTTCTGGCGTCAATAGTTTGCATGGAATATTGGCGCAGCATTGTCAATGTATGCACACCTGTCTGAAGGGCCAATTTACGTCCGTGTCGTTGAAGGGGACCTCGACGCCACCTTGAAGAACGACGAAAGTACCCGCAGCTGAAAGTCCATCCTTTCCCTTGAGTCGCTTCATCAGTCGTTCACGATTGCCCCGAAACAGCGACATGGGCACCTTCATCGTGTGATCTCCCCGTACGAAATAAGCGTCCATAGTGCTTCTGAAATAACAGCTTTTTAATTAGGCCCACCGGTGTTGCGGTCTGGCGAGCTGGCGGGCGAGAAATTAAGAGATGAAGTGGGCGAAGAGCAACGTTGCGCTACGACGATTGCACGCTTAAGAAAATCGATCCGATTTCAGGGAATGGAGTCGGTGAAAGATTTCTGTCGAACTAAAATTGGCTTCGCGTGACTTCGCGGAGCAAACCATTTTCGATATACTTTTTAGGATAAAACGTGCCAAACCCAATATGCTGGACTTGAATACGTCGGGCAGCGTTAATGTGAGAGTAGAGCACGATACGGCTCTTGTTTAGAAAAGACAACTTTGTTAGCCGATGATATCGTCATTAGGACGCCACTTTCTAAAAAGAAAGTAGATCCGCTGTGTTTATCGCCGTGCCGGCTAGCTCCTGGTTTGCTGGCCCGTTCATCAATAATCTCATGTCTAAACCTTGTCGGTCGCCTGCCTTCGCAAAACACTTAACCATTTGCGGTCCGCAATGTTTGTGCAAAACTGTTCTAGATAGTCCGCTGTATATCCGCTGTCAGCCAATCTTTTTACGCTTCAAATTGTGTAACAACGTACAATCAAAACATATATAATTGTAACATTACGACAACTATTCTTGAAAAAAGTAACATCGGTTTCAGATATGCAAAACTTTCTATATGAATGTGATGTTGAGTCACCCTCGATATAGGACCTGCTAGAACGAAATGCAATATCACGCCACGTACGACATAGGACCGCAGAGAGTTAAAGCCCACAAACTATCAAAAGTCTTCTCATAAATACAGAGACCCCCGCATTGTGTACGTGCTTCATAGATCCAGCAGGTTTTCAGGGTTACCCAATGCACATAAAAGTTCACGTGAGGGAAAGAGCATGAGATGCGTGTACGTGTGGAAAGCGTGTTTACGTAACCCGCTTACATATCCCCAGAGTAGTCTCTCAAAGTGTTTTGCACAACCTCGCCTTCCACGCGTCCATGAGCATTTTAGTGCCTAACGTGCGAACCAATCGATCCGCTTGCTCTCGTCAGATGTTCCGTAACGATAAACATTTCACCTCGTGCCAGTCAGAGGATTACTTGACTAAGCCGTATCGGACAACGACAGATACGTGCAATTAAGCACGACTCTCAATTTACTGTCATGGCATTCGCAAAGATAATTCAAAATATGCCCTATACTGACTAAGACGTTAAGCGCTATGCCAGTCCATAGAGATTTACATTAAACTTTCCGTTTAAGCGGCAAGTGGCAAGTAGATTTCATTCATTAGTATCACACCTAAAATTGAAAAACTCGTCCTTATCACTACCATTTTTTTACTGTATTTAAATGAAAATGTCTCAAAACGTATAAAAAAACACAAATACATTTTATAGTTTTTACCAAATCAGTTTGGGGTACAAAGTGCTCAATATTGTAATACATAAACATTCTCTCCAGTAAAAGTTTGTGTGTGTTTGTTTACCCATCAACAGCTATAAATTTACACAATTTGGATTAGTCATTTTTTCCCCCCACTCTAATCGCTATCAATAACGTCACTGCCAGAAATTATCACGATAATACGCCTTCGTTTTATAGGTGTATCTACCCTTCACTACCAACAGAATCGCAATCCACGATTTTTATCTAATGTTTTGCATAATTTTATCGGGACCAATCATTTAATCTGCAAGCGATATTTGTACCATGATAGTAGCACGAAAATTCTTAGTTATTACCATAAAATCAGATTAAAAACAACTTTAACCATATAACGCGTGCATTGCAAGATTAACCAACGAACCACTACAGTGACTTTCAGCTAAAAGAAAACGCCACTTAGAACGGAATGGGCGAAGAAAATATGTATGTGTTACATATATGTAACTCCTGCAAGTTACTTTTTCTTTTCATTACAGAGTAACAAATCTGTTTATTTATTCGTTTATCTATTTTCTTATGTGGGAAGCGTTCCGCGACTGAATACATTGCTTTAAGTTGCTTACACAGTTACACCTTTATTATAATAGAATAAATGTTATGTTAATGTAAAAACCCACTGTATAATGCAACCCGCTAACATAAAGCTATCCTAGTGGCGCTTCGTCCCAAAAAATGACTTCAGAAAGAGCCGCTTTAGTGCCGCATTTATTTCAAACAAAAGTAAGCCTTTCTGCTCGTTGCCTTTTGCTTATGCAGATAGATGATGTGTATTTAGACTCTACCTAAACAGAAAACCGAAGAAAATCGGAACTACGTTTACCGCGTTAATAAATTTTCTACCTGGATTCAAAGTAACGACGCGCTTTCTCAGATGTCTCGTGTGTATCGGTGCCGGAATATCGTTTATGCTGACCACATGAAACCACGCGAAAAGCAGTCCACACGTAAATTGTAGGTAACTCAACGACCCAGCGTCTACCGTGCAATCGTGGTATGCAAAATTGCGCTACGCCTAATTAGACAGAAATGCTGTGTTATGAGTAGTCACGAACAAAGCACAATTTCTACACTTGCACGTTCGCGGGACAGGGAAAGCTGGAGTTTGAATCGTACTGCAGCGAAGGCGTTAATAAACAAGGTGTCTGTTAGGGGCCGCGCAGGTGTATCGGTAAATTGTAGAAAAAGACGCGGATGCGAGGAACTTCACGATCGAATTACAGCCAATAATACGTTTGCCCAGAATTGGTGACGCTTGCTCGTTGGGAAGCTAACAATTATCTCTATGGGCGCGAATAGAATCCGGGAGGTACTGTCGACTACCAACAACAGAAATGCCTGCTCTATCCTCGTATATGTTTTCAGTTTATATTTAAACCGTGTCATTGGACGGCTGACGCTTCTGACTGACACAATTCTCGTTCTGGCGTATTCATGAGACGTGTGACGTCAAAGAATATACACTATCATTGCCCCTTCCCGAAGGCGGATGAAACGTACACGGAGGCCTGGCCAACGGGTTTATTTCGTAACGTTTCATTCAAAATATCAATTCTAACATTTGTATGAGCTGTGGAAACGACAGCTGTTTCAGAAATTGGCCAAATTAATATTCTTGAAGTCGTCACAAAAACACGGTTTGTCAGGGAAATAATATACGGCTTAATTACAAAGTAGTAATTAAAGAGTGGGTCGCAACGAACGCAATGGTTTATTTAGGTTTACGTCAGGCAGCGAGAAGTGAAAGCTTCAGAACGTAGGTTAAGCGAGTTGCATTATGTGTTATTATTAATTTTCATGCGAGTACTTCCGCTTGTTTTCCTTCAACTCTCACCGAAACACAAGTTTTCTAAACGCTCGGATGACCACAAAATACAGCCTATCGGGTTGCGCGTGTATCGTGGGTGAAATCGAATATGCCGAAGCAGCCAAGGTCACAATAACTTTCTGTATACATTGTAGAAATGCCAGCAAATACTAAGGATAGTATATAGATACTAAAACCTCGTCATGTACGCATTAATATACTGCATTCCTACCCCCCCCCCCCCCCCTCTTTCTCCTGCGTTATTCGTCTCTTTTTATGCAGCAATGAGGATTTTAGCATAGTTGCTAGTATAATATTCCAGTACAAATGCCGTTTCAGTATTTTCAATGCGACTATAGCAAACTCCGCTGACTTTTATTATTCATCCTTTGAAAAAGCTCTCCGTTTCACAAGGGGGCACTATCTTTAACACCCTGGTCGATGAAGTATCTGTCCTAGCTCTGTTTATGACAATATATTCTGTTTATCTATAAACAGATTCAAACTATGCGAAGCAATCTGCGCTGAAAGTATCCTTTCTAAGTATATGATTCCGGAAACCGATATCGAACAGACTATTCTAGTATGCTGTTCATAGCGTAATTTATTTTTTTTCACCGTTTCCGATGAAACTAGCCTTGGCGAACCCCGGCACTTTTCGAACGACCGTTATATTTAAACGTCAATGCCTCCCGTCCGTAGACACATCGATTCTGTGAACCCGCATAATATTTCCGTCGCTGGCATTTGTGTACTAAATAAATATAGCAATGCCGCAATCGCTCGCATCGTTCTTCTTTTCAACTCTGTTCTAATCAGCATGGGTTGTCATTTTCATGATCGCCAAACGATTGTGATTGGTAAACATAGCCTTGTTTTATTACCGGCGCGAATAAGGTGATGAGAATTCATGAACAAAAATTGTTGAACCTAAATTACTAACTTGTCTATAGAACAGATGATTTAAAACAAAACCTAAATGATTACTATTTCCCTTCTTGGATCATGTAAAAAAAAATTTTAATAGAATTACTCCAAATCTCTCACAATCAAAAATTTACTTCATGTAAAATCACTTTTATTGTGTTCACATTTTTATTATTACCATATGCAAATTAATATCTTTACTTATTCCGTCTGTTATCGTAAAAGTGTTGGATTATTCTCCCCGTTCAAGGTAAATCTTTAAAGAGTGAACGCCTAGTTCCGAAACATTCACAGTGCTGAAATTCTTGAATAATAAAATAAGCTTCAATCAAGAGAAAGGCAATTATTTCTGTCAACAATAAGTGAAGAAAGTCATCAGTAATGGATTCGACTAAAATATAAAATGAAACATTCGCAGCATACGACTTTTCTAATTGTCGTAAAAATTGAATGAAGACAATGTCGTATGAGGCGGACATATTAAAACAAACCGTTACGGTACGGATGTAAACTGTTGCTTAAAGAATTAACAAGCGTAGTGGCCAAAAGTTAATCGAAAACCCGGTATTTTTTACGCAAACGCGCTATTTAGAAACATTCGAATGTTTCAACGCATCGATTCAAAACAAAGACGTTAGCATAGAGATGTTAGAATAACAGTACTGTCTGTACAGCGGGAGCAGCAATGAACACACTGCCATTCACCCCTCGCCGTTACGTAAAGTTTTTCATGGAAAAAGCCGGCTAACAGGAATCTGTTAGTTCCTCCGAATGAATGAAACCGGGCGAATGACTGCAAATTAAAACCTGTTCTCAGTGTCTCGGCGTAACGAACGATGCACTCTGTGTTTTCATCAATCGTACGACTAAGAGGCTACATTGAAACATTTTATCCGACCGACGCTACACCAGACCCTTTTTACACATGATGCCTACATGGACCGTCGCTGGGCACGTTCCGAAGCCAAGCTATCTTAACCCTTCCATCCCATAGGACGTACAACAAGTGGACATTTTCACTGGTGTTCGTCGCAAAAGCACTGATGACAGTCTGCGGCGCGTAAAGGCGGAAACAGTTGTCGCGAGCATGCACAATGGACGTATCTCATGCGAATTTATGTCGCAACGAAAGGCTTAAAATATCACGGTCAATATCTCAGCGCGCATATCCGCCTCGCGAATACTTGGACTTCGCCCCCGTCATAACCTCAAACTTTGGAACACAGAACGAGCGCGCGGGTACGCGTTGTCGAGAAAGCACCTTGCCCGTTTGCGAAAATATCACGATATCGTCGTAACACACTCCGTGCCAGTGAAAGTCGTCCGAGAGTCGGAACAGGGCGTGATAACCTATCAGAGAAAGACTTGTCCTTATTCTCGATCGACGGTTTCGACACGGCACGATCAACTGTCATGCAGCGCCGCCGTACGCATGCCTCGAGCGAAGTGTACAAACCAAAACAAGGATATTGGGCACTTTGACAAGCCTCGCTGTCATGGTCATTTGACGATTCTGTATCCGTCGCTGGTGGTTCGCCACGACGGCGACGCCTGCATGGGAAGACCTACTTTTTCGAGGGCAACGACACGAAAACGCGAGTCGCGAATTTGATATACGTACGAGTCGGCAGAACGGGCTCCGGCCATCTTGAATTTCTTCACACCGTGGCAAGTGCAGAAGTGCGCGGCGGTGAACTGCCGACAGGGAGTGTGTGTGTTTAGATCTAAGAATCAGCAACTCGTCTGCGCCCTGCAGCGGCGATAACTCACGTATACACACGACCCAACCGAACAAATGTCCACTACGCGACGGCCCAGAAAAACCTCTTTTTTATAGGTTGCGACGTGCCACAAACTCCCAGCTTCCTTATCTCTTATCCGAGCGAGCGTAAAAGAATTGCTAGTCACAATCACGTGGTCAGCTCGCGCTCACAAACACAGGCCGAACTCTGTTCAATGTCAAATCTCTCTACGTGAGCAACAATGTTCGTCGATGGGTTGTTTTGACATTCCGGCGGTGGAAAATACCGTCGGTTATCGCACCGGCCTCGCATCACACTGACTCGCAAAAACATCCGTAAAATTTGCATGACTACTCAGAACCGATGACTAAATGTATACTGGGGTTGTTTAAAAATCTCCGGTGCCACGTAAGCACATTAGATGCAGCGGTTCTGCGAACCGAGATTACTCTTTTTCCATGTATATATGCATTGTAAAAAGATTATTCCACGTACGCGAGTTTTCCTTTCGCACTAGTCATTCCTGCTATAGGGATAAATCGTTTAATGTTTCATAAGTGTGGATAAATAAAGCTCGCGATATGCGGTTAAGATTAGCACCGAAAGAAATAAGCGGAATTGGTCGATATAGAGACAAAGTATTTGTAGCTTATCGACGTTCGCGCTATTGATACAAACTCGTGTTTGATTTTAAAGATGAGCTGTTCATTATCTGGGTTCCTTGAAGCGACGGAACGGCCTTATTCGCGTTAGATGATTAAGTAGTGCACTCAATTGTTCCTCAAATTTCGCGTGCGACTGTCTCAATGTTTGGCAACAATGCCCATGCGACGGTAACAACTTGAATGTGCAACTGGGTCGCACCACTATATCACAACGAAATCTGTGTCAATATACAGACAAGGACGGTTTGTTTATTTATGACGTTCTCAAAGCATAACGACAACGATGAACCGACTTATACCAAAGAGATTCTTTTGAAAAGCAATCTTGTATCATCCACCCACACGTTCATCAAGCCGTGAATGTGGAGAGTGGTGTTCCGATAACAGCTGTATATTTGTTCTACTTGACGGTTCTGACGTCCAAAAAAAAAATATTCCTTCAGCTCTTCAACCAAGCAAGAACATCAATGCACATGAAGTTCTCTTATCTTACATGCCGGGCCCTGTGAGATGATACCGTATCTAACTGGTGCATAAAATAATGTACCTCACACAAATATTTATAGCACCCACGTTTCGGATATGATGACATCGCCCTGTTGCGAAGTCACGGATGTACACAAACGCCCCTTTGCGCGACGGCCCTCGTCTTATCTGTTCTTAAAGCCAACACTCACACCTTATCTCTTATCGCTGTTGTGTAGTTATGCAATAGAGTACTTTCTACTTATACGAGTAGTCATATACATACGTGCCTTTACGCACCATTCACAAGATTAAAATGATAGCTAACGGCGATAGATAAATTCTCTTCGCAGTTCTTCTCTTTGAACTTATCTGAAAGGTGAAACAATTAAAATATACGCTTGTGTATTGACGTTGGCTAGATCGAAACAATTGTCTGCTTAGTTTGAGATAACGCAACCGCGAATTATTTTTATGCGAGGCGAACGATTGTCTACACACTTCTGCGACGATAAACATCATGACCAGAGTGAGTCTAGCTTTCCGGCGCGACAAAAATAGACATTTACATATTGTTTTTATCATAACGCTACGCTGCGAAACTCTGCGTCACGAGATAGAGCCGTTCAGTAATTTGTGTATACATCTAATTTTACTCTAGCAGATAAAGCATAATTGACAGATTTACATGTCATCGCGATAAACTCATTCCGTCGTAATGTCACCAGCTATAATTTGTGGTTACCTTTACACGTTTCTCGTTCAATAGATGCCATCGCAGTGATATATTGCTAAAAAAAACTTGACTTTCAATGATCGTCGCTTTCACGGCAGCAATAAGTCATGTCGTAACACCGTTGCAACGCTGTTCGATACTTTGCAGCAACGGAATATACTTCAGGATTTGCCGCAAAGCCCTTCCCTTTTGTACCTGAAGTTGCTGTATCTTTCTTCCAAGTCACCGGCGCAGGACAAGAGGAGCTACAAGGTCGAAAAAACTTGTTGCCATCAAACATTCTTTTTCGGAAAAAGAATGGTCCTAACACATTAATAACGTCTTGAAATATTCGTAAAAACTCGAGTCTTCCAAAAGAATGTTTGTTTCAGGACCTGTAAAGAAAGAGACAATGCGGTTTACAAACTTGCCGTATTGCAGCAAAACGCAAGGCTTCTTTCGATATGTACTAATAAGCCAGCGATACCCTCGCGGGCACTGAACTCCAGAGTGAACATCAGCAAGCGCAGCTGTGTATACGATATATTCGTGCCACTTTGTACGACGATCGCGTCAGATAGCTGGGAGAGTGGCACGATGATGCTGGAAACGATAGTGGGGGTAAATAATAGCTACGGAAACTTTTCATTGCAACCTCGGGAGCGTCATAGTGGGATGAAAATAGAGGAGCTTATCAGTGGACGCAGAGGGCGACGGAAAGAGTAGACTGAAACTTTTAACTTCTTTATTTATAATTAAGATTTGTCGGACGATTGGGTCCAACGATCACAACGAGATATAGTTTCCTTAAATCATGTTTTAACGACGAACTTAAAAAAAAGGACTGCTCTTTTCTCATAGAAAACAACTGACTCAAATCTCACATACTCAATACTATTTTGGGCACGCACGGCAGACATCCCCACCCACATCATACTTGATCAGCCACACACGCACAACGCATTCTCCTCGCAGCTGTGAAACTCTAATGTAATACCTTTGCCTCGTTCACGATCGGTACGCAACGTGTACTAATTGCTAGGTTACCTCGTTACGATGGGTGAAACTTTTTTGTTTTTCTATCGGAACCGGTACGTTGCAGTATGCCAAACAGTGCATGCGCTCTCGTGCGTTATGTCGCGCGTTCGACCTCACAACCCGCGGCGTTGCTATTATTGATTATCACGCCGGTATTCACTGAATTTCCTGCCCTGCCGCCAGTCACCGATATCGGAAATTAATCGCACGCTGTTCGTACCATTCGTCAGACGGGTATGCACATGTACAGTGGGTTTTACATGTCAGTACAGCGTTTATTACATCAACGTAAACCTACCGATCAATAATGATAAATAACTATGCACTAAAACATGCACAGCGAAATGTAAAGCTATATGTCATTATACAGGCCCTCACTCTCTTTTATTCATTCCCCTCTTCGTTTTTTGTTTTACGCATTCGTTATGCACGTACGTATGTATATGCCTATGTACATACGGATACGCGCCCACACGTACGTACACGTTCGCACGCATTCAGATAATAAGAGGCATGTTCCACTCCTTTGATAATTTTCCGTTTCTTTCAAAAATACTTGGACACACGAAAATTTGATATGCCGATCGAACGATCGATCGCGCTTCACACCCGAGAAATTGAATGGAGAAAATGAAATGGGAAAATCGGTTAAATAATTTGACGGTGTCTTCTCGTGTCATTCGGTCAGCCCATTCGTTGCGCGCGCGTAGCATGAAAAAATAAATGAGATCACTGTCTTTCCGCTACGAGTGAGTTGCAGCACACTCTACACGCAAAGACATTTTAAACGTCGTCGGTTGATTGTAACGATCGTTGCGGACAGTTTCTTGATTACAGTCTAGTAAAACTGAACCCGAGAGAGAGAGCTCGGCAGCAGTTTCGAAAAAAAAAAGAACTAACAACCTATAGGATGCTTTCACCAATAATACACATACTCTTGAGTTTTCGCACTATTTAGGAAGGTTGTGATACACTCCGGCAGAATGGAGGTAGCAAAGAAGTGTAGTGTTCGGTGCGTTCAGGTAAATCAGCATTCTCCATCGTCGAAGAATTTACCCCGATCGGCTAATATCGTACTCCACCAAAATATTACGGTGCTTTTCGATAGAAAGCTAATAACGACACGCGCGTGAGGCAGGCTGAGTGCTCACGCGGGGCGCTCTCACGTTTAGTTACATTTATTTGCGAAGAATGAAACATAATAGTATCAGTCAAGAAAGCTTGTAAGAGTTCCTTGGGCACAATAATACACATAATAGTTAAGAAGGATCGCGGACGACTACATGAGTGTCGGTGGTAAGAAGCGGTTGACTCATCGTCAACGCGTATGTCAACATAACGTAGAGCTACGTTATAGCTTTGTTGCCTTTCTCTAGCGCACGGTCACACCCACACATACACACACGCACGCGTGAGCGCGCACGCGCACGCACACACATACACACACAACTTAGGAACCCTTCGGTTTTTCGACTCTACACGTTTCACTTAAACTCGTAATCGGCTCTAACCAACGAATCGGTGTTGTGTAAATTGAGTTTAAGTTCATGTCGGCGGGTGATGCGGCCATAAGTCTTCCACGTAAGCCTCGTGTTCGTCGATACGTCTACGATCTCTGCCGAAGTTTGACGAAGGCGAGAGTGGCCGCCTCGAATAACAACACACCATATTTACAAACACGGCCATGTAAGGCGAGTTCCTACCTAATTACGTTTACCGTCGTATGCTTTATTCCACCACTACACGTCACGCACGCGGTGCCGCTACATGAAACTCTTAGTGTACGTACACACATAGGCGATCACTAGGCAGACACACATGTGTGTAACTAGCATCCGACGACGAGGACACAGCCGATGATACCACACGCAACCTCCACAATGTTAAACAGCACGATGAAAAAGGAAAGAAGGGGTACAGCGACGAAACAGCGACACTCGCAAAAACCTGACGTCTTTCGTCAGCCTTCGTTGTCGATGTCATCGTCGTCATCGTTGTCATAATTGTTGTTGTTGTTCTTGTTGTTGTTGTTGTCAACGTCGTCATGATCGTAGATGAAATTGTAGCCGCGAACTCTCAAACTCTCAGTGAAACTCTTAGATTCCCGTACCGAAGTTTCTTTCTCGCATCTCATACGGCTCGTCGTCGGCACGGCCATTTCGCCTCACAGATCCAATGGCTGAAACATCGGCGGCAACGGTTCGTCCTCGGAATCGTAGAAGTACGGTTTCCTTCGATAGGCGCTATGTTCCTCGTCCTCTTCTTCCGAATTCTCAAGCTCGTCGAGATTCGCCTGAAGTCTTTTCACAGCTTCCTTTATGAGACCACCTTCCCTGAGCAATTCCTTCAGCAGCTCGTACGGGTCGTCTTCTTCTCTGGCTGTTGTTCTTTTGTGATCGTGATGTAAATGATGATGGTGATGATGGTGGTGATGGTGATGCTGCTGGCTTATGTGATGTCGCTGGTCGTGGTTTCCATTGTTCCGGGGCCCACAGATCTCGCAATTACTCGGATCTGCCCAAGATCGCGAGGGTATCCGGTATGGGGACGGCCGGTTCTTATGACTCACACTTGACTTTGCCTTAAGACTGGAGAGCCGTAGATTTTCCTTGATCTGCGACACGAGGAGGTCGACGTCGCGGGCTAAGAAGTCTTGCGTTGTGTCTGGCATCACCTCGATCAAATACGTCGTCTCCTCAGCACTCGGCATCCTGACGACAATTAGATCCCGGCCGAACAGACTGGAGGGCACGGCGGCAGTTAGAACGACGTTGCGACTTTGTTTACACGTTCGCGCTTCCACGATCGGATAACGACGAGCGTTGCTGGTGAGGCCAAAACAGAGCCCGTTCGCTCACACGCCAGATCTGTTATTGTCCTCCTTCGTGTACCGTCGGTTGCTCGTTGCGCTATTAGCTAAATTACGCTTTCCCGGTGCGTGTTTTCCTGGCTTTCCTTCCTATCGAGACGGTGATATCTCGATACGGTAATCCCGTTTCCAGTAACTACCGTAGTAAATGTTGCCACAGCACATAAATGCGATGCGACAACGAGAGTCACGGTACGGCGAAAAGCTCACGTTGTTCCGTTTTCTTGAAGCCTCGCACACGTCAATGATTCGGTATATATATGCCTTTGCATAAACATAGACGTTCATACGCGGCCGAGGCGCGTCGAGTAATCACACGGACGCGTGATTCACCGGGTAAATACGCGTGATATCCTCTTCTCTCTCTGTCTTTCACACACGCGTTTCCCTCTCTCACTCTGGCTCCCCGTTTCACGTTATCCAATATTCAAACTTCGAACGGGCCAACTTTTACCCCCGATGAAATCCAGTCTGTGCGTACAAACTGAATGAACACACACGTAGTAAGCGAGAATGCACTTTACTAAAGCGGCGGTGGCGGCAGCGGCGTCACGCACAGCGACTCCTAGTCGATCATTGTTTTCCTTCGGTGCAAGGCAGGCCGCGGCTGTTTGATCGTCAACTGAAAAGCGGCAGGTGCAATAACACTTTTCCTTGGCGATGCGTCGCACCGTTGACGATTCACACTCCAACGATTCAATTCGATTCACCGTTTACAAACAGTCGGCTGCTGTACGTTGCACAATGTTACACACTCGACGCAACTGGCAATACGAGCGCCCTGCAGGATGATCAACACACCAGCACCGCGCGACAGAGGGCGACCGAGAGAGACAGAATCGAGTCACTACACGACTCTCACACACTGTGTGCTACCTCGTGCGTACTCGGAACACGAGTAGAAAGAAGGCAGCTCTGCACGCGCACGACACTCGATCGTATTCCGCTCACTGTTCGCGCAAGGAAATGCGTGAGAATGAGGGAAAGAGGAGTCCCGAGCGTCGTTGTTAACGTTCTAACGCTCAACCGTTTCTCGACAGCTCGTCACCGTCGTGGCACGCGGCTAAGAATATGATAATATTCGAGCGCTTCGAGCGAGCGGCTACCCGTCTGCCAGCCATGAACCTTCTACTCTGTTATTATTGTTTTGGCTCTCGCGGCGCATGCGCACTTTCCCCCACGCTCGTGTAAACAAACCGTTAACTCACGAGCCCTGGCGAATCGATAATACCCTCGCTACTTCCCCGTTCCGTATTCCCTTTTTTTTTCTCCCGGCCGGAAAAGCGCGTCGCGAGTACCACCGTTCCACCACCCCCACACTCAAATGGGTGCCCGGGTACGGGCCGTGTTACTATCTTTTCTACGATTCTTGCATCAGATATGCGGCGGAGGGTATGGGGCCATCTTTCCGTACCGCTCGCTCTCGTTATTTCATTGCATGCTTGTTCCGCGACGGCATTTAGCCGATGAACAGATTTCAGCCCGCGGGGGTGAGCAGGGTAGAACGGGGAAGAGAACTCCAATGTGCGGATCAAGGTTACGCTCCAGCCCGTGCTACGCTCTACGTCATCCATCGTTGAGTTCGTAGCGAGACCGCGCGCGCGCATTCTGCTGCATTCGATGCACACACATCTACACGCCTCCCTTTTACCTTCGACGAATCATTCACTGTCACAACACCAGAAGCATGGTGATGCAAACCGATCGTGCTCGTGCTCGTGCTCGTGCTCGTGCTCAGTTATAGCATATTGCTCAACGTGCGTTTTCAATGGAATTCGCTGGTGACATGGTAGGAGATGTGTTCTTTATGAGAGATGTTCGCTGGTTTTCGATGTATTTCTGTTACAATCCGCAACAACGTCGCTTAGTAACGTGGTGCTACGAAAAGCAGTGACAGTCGGAGCAGACAAGCGAATGTGTATGGCACGTCTCGTGAGAAAAGCTCTTGTACGCGATACTGGTGCACATGTATATATGTGGTTGTGCTCTTGGCACGCTGCATGCTGCTGGAATGCTTTTGTAATCCGGCAATGCAGTTGAATTCATGAAACGTGACGTGCATTCAATGTACTTAAACGATAGGCATTTTCGCAATAAAGTTTGTAAAATTCTTTTGATGATGATGTTTCCTTTACCATTGTTCGGGAATGATGAACTGAATTATTCGCGCGACAAAATCTATGCAAGGTTTGGGTTTCAGGGACATGCTATATGTGGCTGCTATACATTATTCGGTGTCCATGGAATATCACCACATGGCATAGAAACATTTTCTGACAATAGATCGTCATGCTATTAATGCATTGTTTCTTTTAATGTAAATATTATCTTAGTAACTACATCCTAGTTTCTCGTCATGTCCACATATTTGTATTCAACATACGTATGTGTACCACATAAATACAATGAAAACATGTCCTACAGCGATACAGGGTTCAATAAATGACAAATAAAATTAATTACTTATGACGGTACCAAAATGGGATCCATCTGCCTTTTCTTTCAGTTCCTTATACTTTGCCCGCAATGTATCTGGATCTGCAAGGAACCATTGCCAAAGAATTGTCTTATCACGCTCCATCCCAAAATCACTTCTCTGTAATGGAAAAATTAATGATAATTAATGAATTCTATTCTTTTCATAGTTGCGTTGATTACCATTTGTTCTTTCAATTTGTTTCTTATTCCAGATACATCTGACCGCACTTCCTGTACTTTACTGACTACATCATTGTACTGCGCACTGATTACATAAGGCACTGGTTTGAAACTAATAGTAGGACCATCATAGATTTCCTTTATGTAATGAGCAGTTGCATCACTTTCCCTAAAAATATTTTAATTATATTAATATACATACAACCGATACACATAACATTCAAATTTTAAACTTATTAAATGATTGAACTCTTACATTCTTGTTAATCTTTCAATTTTTTCGTTTAGACTAGTATCCAGGATGCTTTGTTTTCTTGCCTTATTGTCAACAATCAATTCATTGTACTTTTGCAACGCAGAGCCTAATGGATTTTCTGAGACTTCATCGGCACCCATCATAGATATAAACAGCTGGTTAAAAGGATTGTGATATTTTGGAGATGTTGCCAAAAGATTGGCGTATTCGTTTTGTTGCTCCTGCATGCTTTCCTATATTTATGGAAAAGTATTTAAATATGATATTTTTATCAATGCTACTGGTACTCGAATCATTAACGCATTGATTGCCATGAGTGACAATTTTGAACTGTTTTCATTTCAGTGATTTCTTTTTAGTGGTTCTGGCTATATTTGGAAGTGGTATTTTAACATTTCGTAAAGTATTACTCAATAGTATACCCATATGTAGAAAAAATGTAACAATCAAAGTTTAAAACTATTATTCCCCATAGCAATCAATGTGTTAATGAGATATTTACTAACGGATCTCAAAGACGACAATGAATATTCTGTTGACAGGTAATGGCGTGCATCAGCAACAAACTCCAGAATTTCTTTCAAACAACGACATTGCATTTCCATTAATATAGAGAGTAAATCTGAATGTATGTGTCCCGATTCGCGTGCCAGGTGCAGAATCATTTTAAGTTTTTCTAAACGAAATTTTCTCCGTTCTAATCTCGCACTTGCAACTGTTTCTAAAATCTTAGTAGTTTGAAGCTCCACGAATTGCTGAATGGCCCCATACAATTGTCGGTCTCGTAAAAGTTTGATATTTTCGAGGAGAAAATCCCTCTTCCTTGTTAACTCGAAAATGTCTTCCCTAATAAACACATTGACAAATTATAGAATCAACTAAACACTTCCAGGGTAAAAGCATGCAGGAGGAAACTGTACCTACTGTAACTGAGTGTTTTGAGGAATTCTTAACTGTCCATTATTGTAAATGTCTTGTACATACTTTAACATGCCATGGTAAGAATCTTGTTGAACTCTAGCAATAATTTCATCTACTTTGGAATTGATTAACCTGCAACAATCATCTATTATAAGTCGCCACATAATCACAACGTAGAATATTGTTTGACAAAAATGAATTACGAAGGTTTAAGTGCCAGTAGTTCCTGTATCTTCTCGTCAACACGTTTGTCTTTACTATCATTCATAAATGTTTCGTAGTCAGAATCTGTTTCTTGCCGTTCCTTATCACATTTTCCAAATTGTCTCTTTGTGTGAGTTTCCAGGTAATCACTGTACAATTCTATTTGTTTATTGAAGAGATCGATGGGCATTTGTGTCCACAGAACCTTTGTCCCTTTCTAATCAAATAAAAAGGCCAATGTACCGCAATGTCATTACTGCAATAGTATTTCGTTAATTTGAATATATATAAATACATTTTCAGCGGCATCTGCATATACTTGTAAGAGGCACTCAATATCCTTAGAAAATTCACGATTACTCATATCAAACTCATTTAACACTCGTAAACAGTCGTCATACATCATCTTTGTTTCAACTCGTTCCTTCTCCAATTTAGTTTCAGCATCTTCAATCTCTTCATCCAATTTACTGTCAACTTGCCTATAACCAAACGATAGCTACAAAATCCACTCTTCCAACACAATGTTGACTTAGTACGAATACGGTCTACTATAAGACGCAACATTACATAAAATTCTTAATGCTATCCCTTAGAAGATTAATGTAACCTTCATCTTCACTGTGCGCAATCTTTAATGCATCGATATCTGAAGATAGCGCATCAATATTACCGCCATCAAAGTTAACCAGATTCCTCAATTCAGGAACATGTTCAGTAGCCTTTTCCAATGCGTCATCTAGTTCAGCTCCAGTTAACCATTCACCACCTTTTTCCAACTTGTTTTTCCTGCAAAACGATAATATAACTATTTGGGTCATCGTCGATGGCATATCAGCTTGATCAATTTCCGACAATAAGTGTGTAAACATCTTGAATGAATGATATATTATACATATATTTCTGTAGGTTCATATCACTAAAATTTGATCAATCGGCCGACTTATATAAATAAGTTCGGATTCTATTAACACGTTGACTGCCAATTTTGCTATGTTAGAACGGCGATGCGCTTAAATACTGCAGCGTTTGACTGAATTATGCAAAATCTAAATAACGTGCACGTATTGGAGACCAAAGGATTGCATCACTATTCTAGCAACAACTGCATTTATAAAACAATAATTGCTATCTATTGCGAATATTTTGGATCTTGAGTAAACTCTTTGGCGGTGGTCACCAGTGACCATCATGACAGTCAAAGTGTTAAAGTGAAAATTCATGCACGCTACAGTGAACAAGTGCCTCACATCTGAAGTTCTTCATCACTAAGAACATTAGCCTGTGTGACATTACTGCAAAACCACTTTAGAAATGGCTGGACACTGGAATCCTCACAGACTTTGTTCAGTATGTCTGACGAGACACTATTCGAGAAGTCCGGACGTAGTTCCCGAATTTTCTTATAGAACACTTTGCCGGTCACACTCATTTTTTGCCACCCAAGCGACAAACACTTTCAAACTGACTCAGAACTGTGACGGTTGCTGCAAAACTGTTTCAGCCAATCCTATTCATTGTTGTTAGAGATTGGCATTAGAGATCGACCGACGCACCCCCTCGCGGAGGCAGCGAGAATCAAGAAAATGAATACATAACGTGTGCATCAATCATATTTATAATTCATTCAACAAGTTGCTCCGATTAAAATGGTATATACATGCGTGGTACTTATGAACTATCATACAGATGTGGGGTAGAATTTTTAAATAAACAAACTACAATAAGAAACTGAAGAATAAATCAATGGGCGCTAAGTCATTTATTACTTTGGGGCACTCGTATATATTCGTAATCCATGCATGTTTTCGATTTGTGCCCGAAGAGCCTGCAATAGAAAGAATAGTAATAGATAATGTTCAAAATATACTACTTCGTTCGTAATGAACTTGTTACGTAATGATTATATGTGAAACGTACATTGTTTATAGCACGATGCTGATTGACAGTAGTCATTTTTGAAAATTCTTTTGTAACAACATGTATTTCAAACATCGCACCGCAGCCGCCTGGAAAATATTTAATCACAATGTTGGTATCGTCAAACTGACCGCCTTACGCATATCGTTGCACTTGTTTTATTACCAGATATATCGGACACTTCGATAAGCTCGGCTTGCGGAAATTGCCGTCTTAAAATTTGTACCATTTTTTCCTCCGATTCTTTACCCGCCAGGGTCTTCTGCGGTCCATTCCAAACTCGACTCAGCAACTGCAATACTTTCGTTTTATTCATCTTTTTCATTTTCAGGAAACACCGTCGCTCGGGTGTACATTCGTATTTGGTTATCGTGAACATTGAAAAGGAAGTCAGCGGGACAGGATTTTGTCATTAGCGGAAATCTAATGTCGATACGATTGCGTTCACTCCATTTGCGAGGAAAATTTATCAGTCTTCGTTATTAGGTCTCATAACCGAATACACGTGCAGATGGGAACTCGTACAGGGCACGTTTGGTACCTACCGATATATTGCGAAATTTTAATGGAAACACACGACCGAACATAGCCGAAAGATTTTCCTGTTTCCCCGGAGTTTGTTCTTTTGTTTCCCGCGGGGGACTCGAACACAATTTCTTATTGGCAAACGTGCTCGCCGAAAAAGGGGACAGGATTTTGTCGTTAGCGGAAATCTAATGTCGATACGATTGCGTTCACTCCATTTGCGAGGAAAATTTATCAGTCTTCGTTATTAGGTCTCATAACCGAATACACGTGCAGACGCGAACTCGTACAGGGCACGTTTGGTACCTACCGATATATTGCGAAATTTTAATGGAAACACACGACCGAACATAGCCGAAAGATTTTCCTGTTTCCCCGGAGTTCGTCCTTCTTTTGTTTCCCGCGAGGGACTCGAACACAATTTCTTATTGGCAAACGTGCTCGCCGAAAAAGGGGACAGGATTTTGTCATTAGTGGAAATCTAATGTCGATACGATTGCGTTCACTCCATTTGCGAGGAAAATTTATCAGTCTTCGTTATTAGGTCTCATAACCGAATACACGTGCAGACGGGAACTCGTACAGGGCACGTTTGGTACCTACCGATATATTGCGAAATTTTAATGGAAACACACGACCGAACATAGCCGAAAGATTTTCCTGTTTCCCCGGAGTTCGTCCTTCTTTTGTTTCCCGCGAGGGACTCGAACACAATTTCTTATTGGCAAACGTGCTCGCCGAAAAAGGGGACAGGATCTTGTCATTAGTGGAAATCTAATGTCGATACGATTGCGTTCACTCCATTTGCGAGGAAAATTTATCAGTCTTCGTTATTAGGTCTCATAACCGAATACACGTGCAGACGGGGACTCGTACACAGGCACGTTTGGTACCTACCGATATATTGCGAAATTTTAATGGAAACACACGACCGAACATAGCCGAACGATTTTCCTGTTTCCCCGGAGTTCGTCCTTCTTTTGTTTCCCGCGAGGGACTCGAACACAATTTCTTATTGGCAAACGTGCTCGCCGAAAAAGGGAACAGGATTTTGTCATTAGCGGAAATCTAATGTTGATACAACTGCGTTCACTCCATTTGCGAGGAAAATTTATCAGTCTTCGTTATTAGGTCTCATAACCGAATACACGTGCAGACGGGGACTCGTACACAGGCACGTTTGGTACCTACCGATATATTGCGAAATTTTAATGGAAACACACGACCGAACATAGCCGAAAGATTTTCCTGTTTCCCCGGAGTTTGTTCTTTTGTTTCCCGCGGGGGACTCGAACACAATTTCTTATTGGCAAACGTGCTCGCCGAAAAAGGGGACAGGATTTTGTCATTAGTGGAAATCTAATGTCGATACGATTGCGTTCACTCCATTTGCGAGGAAAATTTGTCAGTCTTCGTTATTAGGTCTCATAACCGAATACACGTGCAGACGGGGACTCGTACACAGGCACGTTCGGTACCTACCGATATATTGCGAAATTTTAATGGAAACACACGACCGAACATAGCCGAAAGATTTTCCTGTTTTCCCGGAGTTTGTTCTTTTGTTTCCCGCGGGGGACTCGAACACAATTTCTTATTGGCAAACGTGCTCGCCGAAAAAGGGGACAGGATTTTGTCATTAGTGGAAATCTAATGTCGATACGATTGCGTTCACTCCATTTGCGAGGAAAATTTGTCAGTCTTCGTTATTAGGTCTCATACCCGAATACACGTGCAAACGGGGACTCGTACACAGGCACGTTTGGTACCTACCGATATATTGCGAAATTTTAATGGAAACACACGACCGAACATAGCCGAAAGATTTTCCTGTTTCCCCGGAGTTTGTTCTTTTGTTTCCCGCGGGGGACTCGAACACAATTTCTTATTGGCAAACGTGCTCGCCAAAAAAGGGGACAGGATTTTGTCATTAGCGGAAATCTAATTTCGATACGATTGCGTTCACTCCATTTGCGAGGAAAATTTATCAGTCTTCGTTAGTAGGTCTCATAACCGAATACACGTGCAGACGGGAACTCGTACACAGGCACCTTCATATATTGTACCACGACCGAACATACCGATATATTGCGAAATTTGAATGGAAACACACGACCGAACATAGCCGAAAGATTTTCCTGTTTCCCCGGAGCTTGTCCTTCTTTTGTTTCCCGCGAGGGACTCGAACACAACTTCTTATTGGCAAACGTGCTCGCCGAAAAAGGGAACAGGATTTTGTCGTTAGCGGAAATCTAATGTCGATAGGATTGCATTCACTCTATTTGCGAGGAAAATTTATCAGTCTTCGTTATTAGGTCTCATAACCGAATACACGTGCAGACGGGAACTCGTACACAGGCACCTTCGGTACCTATCGATATATTGCGAAATTTTAATGGGAATACACGACCGAACATAGCCGAAAGATTTTCCCGTTTCCCCGGAGTTTGTCCTTCTTTTGTTTCCCGCGAGGGACTCGAACACAATTTCTTATTGGCAAACGTGCTCGCCGAAAAAGGGGACAGGATTTTGTCATTAGTGGAAATCTAATGTCGATACGATTGCGTTCACTCCATTTACGAGGAAAATTTATCAGTCTTCGTTATTAGGTCTCATAACCGAATACACGTGCAGACGGGAACTCGTACACAGGCACGTTTGGTACCTACCGATATATTGCGAAATTTTAATGGAAACACACGACCGAACATAGCCGAAAGATTTTCCTGTTTCCCCGGAGTTTGTCCTTCTTTTGTTTCCCGCGAGGGACTCGAACACAATTTCTTATTGGCAAACGTGCTCGCCGAAAAAGGGGATAGGATTTTGTCGTTAGCGGAAATCTAATGTCGATACGATTACATTCACTCTATTTGCGAGGAAAATTTATCAGTCTTCGTTATTAGGTCTCATAACCGAATACACGTGCAGACGGGAACTCGTACACAGGCACGTTCGGTACCTACCGATATATTGCGAAATTTTAATGGAAACACACGACCGAACATAGCCGAAAGATTTTCCTGTTTTCCTGGAGTCTGTCCTTCTTTTGTTTCCCGCGAGGGACTCGAACACAATTTCTTATTGGCAAACGTGCTCGCCGAAAATGTTCGTTTGCCGACCAGAACGAAGTATAGGTTATAATCGGGTCGAATAACTCGCGCAGACCCCCTCTCTCTCGCCGTTTCTTTGCCCACTGCACCAGAGAACAGCTGACTTTTGATTATAGTGCCACTATCGCCATCTGCGAAGCAATCATTTAACGAGATACTCGAAACGAACACTTAACTGAAATGTCATCTGAAAGCAAGAAGTTGATCGTATCTAAGAACACTTGTGATCGCAATCTGATTGATCGTACCTCTGCAATTATCTGATACGTCGAGTCGATGATCGGGAATTGTGCAACGGGCGCACGCAATGCGCTCGCTTCAAAACAGATTGCATTTTCTCATCAATAGAAGCCGTGCTTCTTTGCAGGCATTGACCTCTGCCCCGGCTCTTGAGCGGCGCGGGTATAGATAAATGTCTTTTTGTTTCATCCGCATCATCATCGCAGATAGGACAAAGCGGGCCGATCGTTGCCACTAAATAATTACTTCTTCTAAAATCTGAACATGAATTGCTTGACCGGAGAGACTGAGCGTCTAATTGACAATGAAATATTCTTGTCCACCGCACCGAGTCCGTTGGCTGCCCGCACTCATGCTTCACGTACTGGTACGTTAAATACATTGTTATCTTTATTTGTGAATAGCGATTAAAAGTATAACAAAGCAAACGAGGGGAATCCGTGTAATTTCCGTTGCAGGCACTAGCACCCTAGGCACAATCTTTTTGATGGTGAATGCCACCCTGGGGGCAGGATTGTTAAACTTTCCGCAAGCTTTCGACAGAGCCGGTGGGATTGCAACTTCTATAATCACGCAACTTGGTTTTCTTATTTTCATCACACTGGCCCTTGTCATTCTTGCAAATTCCAGTGATGTCACTAATACGGTGACGATGCAAAATACATTCGCTGGACTATGCGGTCCAAAGTCACTGTTCTTTTGTGGCTTATGCGTCGCAGTGTATAGCTTTGGATGTTGCTTGACATTTATTATAATTATTGGAGATCAATTTGACCGCGTTCTTGCAACTTACTATGGAATGGATTTTTGTTATCATTGGTATGTATCATTTGGTAATAGCATTGCAAATATTTTAATAGCAGTGAATAATGAAAATTGATGTTGTAGGTATTTGTCCAGACCCTTTATTACAGTGCTAACAAGTAGTCTATTCATACTACCTTTATGTTTCTTCAAAAGACTAGATGGTTTAAGCTATGCAAGTTCCCTTGGTTGCGTAACCGTTGTATACGTAGTATGGTTGATAACTTACAAGAGTTTCATGGACGAAAAGACAAATGTTCCACCTATGAAAATATGGCCAGAAAATGGGTTTGAAACTCTGCAAATAGTACCCATTATATGTTTTGCATATCAGGTTTGTGAACTTGGATCAGCATCCATAGTAACTTTACTCTTTCATGTATTTTAATATCGTCTTTTAAACTTTGTTCAAACCAGAGTCACATGACTGCTATACCAACATATGCGTGTATGAAACACCGTGAACTGGGTGGTTTTACCAAGTGTGCCATTATTAGCATGATTATTTGCTTTGTCGCATACACCACAGTTGGTATTTTTGGATACGCCTCCTTTGGAAGTGGAAAAGTACCTAGTGATATTCTTCAAGGATATACAGACAAAAGTATTCTATTAAGTATAGGTGTATTATCAGTAGCGGTGAAAAATTTTACTACATATCCTATCGTTTTATATTGCGGACGCGACGCTACTTTAAGCCTTTTTGGGCTGGATGTTGATATTAACATTGGATCAAGAATTTTTATTACTATAGTATGGTTTGTGGCCTCTTTAACCATAGCGATTTTTGTGCCAGATATTTCACCAGTGATCAATCTCTTGGGATCCCTGTCTGCTACATTTATTTTTATTCTGCCCGGAATTTGTCTTCTACAGAGCATTCTTTTAAAAGATCCCGAGCTATACTTGAATAAAGATCGTTTAATGGTAGTTCTTGCAATATTTATCACTGCTCTCGGTGCTTTCGCATGCGGCGTTGTTTTTGTAGAAGCACTTGAGGATTTGAAAAAGGAAACGACCAAGCCGCGGCTAGTGACTGGGTTCAGAATACTTCGAGAAAGTCTGTGCAAGTAAAACTGATGCGGATATGACAGGCATACTATACAATCAACAGATCTAGTGCATCAGGTGATAAACCGCGTGAGCTTTTGAGTTCCGTATTTCTGGCTTACAGCGTATTATTTTTATTGATAGCGTTAAGGTAGATGAGCCGTCATATAAGACTGATGTATATACAGTTTCTATTTTTATATTTACCCAACAAGTATACTGCGTCAATTATATGGACGGATTTTTTATACTGATATTTTACTATGATATTGTACAATTAGAATAATCATTTTTGAACATATGACAATGAATTTGTAAATCTCAATAATCCATATTCCCCTTTGTTAAATCTCCGAATTACATAGGGAGCATTTTATTTTTTTTTTGTAATCTCAATCACACGATAACAAAGATTTTCCTCATTAAATAAAATCTTATTTTATTCGAAGTTTTATACAATTTTTTTTCAGAATTAATTACCCTAATTTTTTACATTGCAACAATTTTTCACCATTCAACAATGATATGGCAGTTTTAATAAGAAGAAAAATGTAGTAATTTGCATGAGCTAGATTTGCACTTCATACAAAATTTCAATAATACGGAAATATTATTGCCCAAATATTACTATTGATGAATCATCAGGATGTTCGTGTCGATTTTGATGACTCAACATCTTGCGAAAAATCATGTAATATGTTGCCTGAGAGATCGACAACTGTATCAATTAATTTCTTGCAGAAGAAACACTCTCTGCTATTGAGTAGATGTCGATCGATGCATGTGCGACACGTTTGGTGGTTGCAAGGTTTAAATGTTGCCTCAATTAGATACGCATAGCATATAGTACAGATATTTTCGTCATCGCTTATCAACTTCGTGTCAGGTAACAGTTTGCGGCATAGATCTAAATAGTTTATCATCTCTCGGACCCTACTGATTTCTTTCTCCGTCACATCGTCTGGGTCTGCAATGGTCAATAGTTGCTTTTCAATTTTCCACTCAAACAGAAAGTAATTTGATCAGAAGGCTTGCAATGTAGATATTTACTTACAATTTAAAAGGGAAAATGGTTTTATGTTTTTAGCCTTTGCGTTCTTTAATTTCGTATCCCCCAGTACAAAGTAAAGAGACGAAATTTGAAAACTCGGTTCTGTCAATAGAGTCTTAGTAGCCTTCGGTACTTCTAATGATGTTTTCGCTGAGGAAGAGATGTAGTTTATGGTATCAGATATTTTCTAAATGGAAAATCTCTTTATTGAAGACTTACGTGCAAAGGTAGCCATGTCTTCTTTTAGAAGAGATAATAAAATTCCAATGACTGCAGCCAGTATTGGAAAATGGTCAACGGATTCCAGGTCTGGAATTTCGAGTAACACAACATGTTGGAAGCAGCTGCTTTGTGAACTCATTCTGTTTAGAACTTGACACAGCAACTAGAATAAAAAGAAAAACATTTCTTTCATTTTCACGGAAGTGTAAAAATGTGGGGTAACATACATACCTGGCATAATCTTGTCAATAAATTTTCACTGGAAGACTGACATGGGTCATTGAATACACTTGGTGCAATAGTCGTTATCATTTCCAGGACTCTTAATAGCGAAATTGCTAAGTCAAAACAGGTAGCGCATATTTTTAGTTGTCTTGATTCAATAAATACTCTTTCAGGTCTCGACGATACGTTATGTATTTCCTGTACCATTCCAATAAATTCCGAAAAAGCCCAATTTAATTGATTTAACAGAGAATTTAAGAATTGGGTTGTACCATATGGATGAGCAAGTAAGGCGTCTCTGACATGTCCTTGATATACTAACGATGGACATGGCTCTGAAAATGGTATCGAAAAGATTACACGGCTTCTTCATTGTCGGAAATTATTTCGCAATTGCATCATACGTACTTATTGGTTGAGATATCGATTCTTGCTGTAACAATTTCGGTCCAACCTTCTTCGAAAGGTGAGGACTTTTGTCATATCGAAAGGCGAAGCCGTGACCTTGCCAAAATCTGACTAGAACCCAATTTAATTGTGCCCACGCTCGATTATCGTATGGTTTCAATAAATTCATAACGACTCTCTCCCGACTTTCCTGGGGTACACTTTCCAAAGCTTCGAGCGTGAGTGGATTTGAGACGAATCCCGCTAATGTTAAGGTCAGCGTGTCTTTCGAAGTCGCATGAACGATCCGGGGATCCAAAAAGTGGTTGCACAGAAATTCGGCGGCATCTTTTAATATTTCTTTGTAATCCGGTATATTCTCAATGGGTGCAGTTGGATGCACATGATTGCGGATGCCGACGCATAAATCAGCCAACGCTTCCAAATAAAAATCTGGCACAAAACTGAACATGTTCCCCTCTTCACTTGCATTCTTCAGAGTTAAACATACTACTTTCAGTAGCCACGCCAATTGTTTTTGCTTCTCCTCCGAATAAACAGCTGCCCTTATCCAAGCCATGTGTCTCGCCTGTTCGGATAATTTATTGTGGAAAACTTTGATCGTACGGTCTAATTCCGTCTGAATTTCCTGAGATTCAGTATCATCGCTCTGCTTCACCAACTCTAATCTTGCTTTGGTCTCAGCAACAGCCGTAATGTACTCAGACATACTGTCTCTTAGGCCAGCAACTTTTGCTAGTTGTTTTTTTGCTGCTACGTGGTAAAATAATATTATACCATCCAGTAATTCCAGCAATGACAAGGCGGGGTCTGCAGGCCCTAAACGCATGGGAGTTCTATCTTCTCTACTGTAAGGGAAATATCCCAGTCTTCCGAGGATCATTGAACTTCCTTGCGTTGCAGGATTTACAGTAATCATACGGGCGAATGTTGGCAGGACCCCAGGTAAGTCCGCCAATCGCGTAGCCACTCCTGCAAATGTGCTAGTGGTGTCCGGAGTTTGTTCCATACCAACGATTACTTCATGCTCTGGACCTAGGAGATGTACCAATTCGCTCTTGAAGGTCTTGTTTAAGTGAGACAACACTCCGCCCAGTCTGTCGATTCCAGAGTAATTGATGGATGCGTCGTAGAACGCCCTGCCCATTCCAATTTACAAGGAAATTCTATTACGTAAATTAAACAAGACTGGATGATGATTTTATGCGCACGTCTTGATAGTCTTACTTAATGCCGTATGAAATAGCATATTCACGTTAATTCGTCGTTAATATTTCTATCGGATTGATTGACACGTAATATGTTCTAAGTCTCGATAAATTAATGTTGTTCGTATGTTTAGATATGATACGAACTGATAAGTGATAAGGGGTTAAAAAAGCGATTGCAGACTAAGACTTTCATCAAGGAGGTGCATAGTTTCTAGTGTTTGACAAAAAATTCATGGAAAATGGTTACATTATTTGTTCTATCCGATATTTGTTGAAGATTGTAGACTTAAATTTGAATAATGAACTAATGAAATATACTGCCATTGACTATTATGTAACGAGAGCGTTAGCGTGAGCTATTTTAATGTAACATGCACTTCAATGTATCAGTGAACTATAAATACTACCGTATTCAATGTTTGGCAAATAATTCTGTACATACTGTGATACTTTGATGCTTAAAAAATAAGCTGTCACCTGCAGGGTACGTAGACAGAATTAGTCCGAATCTCACTATTCCATAATACACCGAAGGCAACCAGAAGTCGATGAAAGCAGCATAATGTAATAGGTAAGGGTGTCTGAAATGGATATTACGTATTGGATATTCATAAAATGTCCTGGATAATGTGGGGTATTCATACGAATAGATACTAACTCGGCCGGAGGCAAGATTTTCCTGAACAAAGCGTTTAAATTTTCTTAGAAAAATAGTTCTCGATGTTGGTCTTTTTGCAGAACCGTCGGAGTTGTTGAGCAACGTTACTAACAATTCCACTTGTAACGCCTCCACTTCTGTAAAGTGAATCAGTATCAAGCTGATTATACCTTTCGATGCATTTGAATTGAAATTGTTCAATTACAAGATGTATCAATATTAAGTTCTTCATACCGGTAATAGCAGCTTTGATTCGTTCGCACGCATAAAAATAACTTTCTTTATTTGCATTGACTGTTGGATCCACAGGATCAGTTTCCCACCAAGCTTCCCCGACAACTTCGGCTAAACCACCTTCGTCCAATGGTTTTACATGAACAAAATTTGCAAATCGCACTCGATCGAACAATAGATACTGTAGAAGGTGTTGTCTCGTGACAGGATGCTGACATATTTTTGTCAATAAGATTAAACTTTTACATTGATCAGGATATTCCAGCAGCAAGGAAACATGTCTAAAGGCAGAAAGTAGGTAAACAACCGTGCTTTCGAAGCAAGCTTTGATCTCTTGCTCTTCTAAAAAAGTCCACATAATGTCCAAACATGTCAGTAGTTTTGAATTATTAATATACAATTTTTGTGGATCTTTCACTGTCTCTTCTGCTAAAGCGCATAGTTCTTGCATAAACGGAACGAAAATTGCTTCCGTGATGTAAGGTACAGTGAGCAACGGTCCAATATATCTTGAAATGTTTCTTGCCAAACACATGAGAAAAGCTTGGGCAGTCATTGCCCCATTTTCCAGTAAAATATTTTCTTTTTCATCCCTCTTTATATCATCCAACAAATCTATGACTTGTGAAAACCACTTAAAGAGCAGATTAGCTTGATACATTTGACCTTTTGGTGCTGCTTGCAAAGGTTGGTATCCTTCAACTGGATATCTTAGTGGAGTGGAACCGAAATTAGCTGTTAAGTTTTCAGTGAATGCCAAACTCACTGTTGGAAAATACGCAATACCAGCTCCCATAGGTATCTTTTCAAATGCTCTGCCTAAACTTCTGCCATTCCGATAGAAATCTATTGTACCTTCATCCATGTCTAAAGCACATCCTATAATATCTCCAGTCAACCATGGTTCCCCATATTTATGTGTTGTCACATTCCACTTTCTAATACGGTTGCCATCATAAGAGTACGAATTTGCTGTGTCCCCTGGAAGTATAAAACAACTAATGAAAGCAGATCAATCGCTTCTAACGCTAAATTCCTCTGAACCATGTTCCCTTTAGGGTCGCATAAATTACATGTCATTATAGGAAGAATTTACAACGTACCAACACCAGATTCTTGATTAAATTTACATTTAGAGGTGCCCCAGCCCACCTGCATAACACCCTTTGAACCAAGCTGAAGTTCGTACATCCACTTTCCTTTGTACACTCCAGTATTGGCCCGCATAGTGCTGAAATTGCTATGTGAGTTGACGCTGAGTCTGTCGGGTGATACAATAAATAGGCCATGGTGGGTAGATATATCAAATCTCACAAGGTTAGGCCCAATACGACCTACTCTATTATCTTCGGGCACCTTAACATTGTGTGACAAAGTAGATTTCATGTATTCATTGACCAGACTCAAACAGCGCAGAGTTCTGAATCAATAGCACATGTAAGATATTTATAACATTGCCGGTCAAAGGATTATTAAAATAAAATAGGGTACCTAGAAAATCGAGTATTATCTTCTTTGGATTTTCCACTGGTCGACTCCAACACAATGGTACCCGCTCCAAACACGTCCCGCAAAATTTCCTCTGCCTCCATCGCTGAAAACTTTGTCGAGTCATGGGCGTCAGAAAAATTTGATGAAAATATGTTCAGAATTGCTTCTGTCGCGGTGTTACTTCTGTTCGGCGAGTTAGAGACGTTTGTGCGGAAAGAAATTCGTGGTTAGTGCATCGGTCTGAGACACATTCATGTTCTTACGTTCGACGAATTTGTTTCTTGCGCTTTCTCGGGTCCCTTTGAGCAATCGTCAGAATATTACTTTTGCGTTAAACGGCAGGTCAAACATCGTCGCGCTGTCACGTTACGTGTCGTCGCCGTTCCATTTAACTCACGAAAATGCATTGGACGAACGATCCTCCGTGTTGGCCGAAATTTTGTTCCCTCCTTTTTTAGCAGAAGCGTGTACGGGGGACAGCTCGGAGAGAAATTGAGGGTTACGTTCGAGGTGAGTGCGTGTCTGCGGCCACCATGTTCGATGTGAAGAGCACCAAAAACAACTTCTTATCGACGACAAATATACATGCGCATGGCGTGCCAACCAGTGCATTCCTGTCATTTCTCGGGCGACATCGGCATCAGCTGGTATCAGCTGATCCATCAGCCGAGAGTACACACATCCCTACTATCGCTACGTTACGCGATTCTGATAGGTACCGGTCGTGTGGCTGCTCTGCATGTGCACGAAATTGCACGACCCACGTTAATAACCTATTTGCCTTCTCGCTCATGCCTACAGCCTTCTGTAATTTCGCTAGCGTTTGAGTAAAGCGATCAGGAACCAGCACAGGTGCTAATCAATGTACTGTTCGTCTACTTACCGCACTCCAAGTGAAAAAGGGGGCTCCGAAAAGTAGGTTTCGATAATTCGCCAGCTAAAATGATGGGTTTAATGAAATTTTCGATACGACTTTTACGTGAATAATAATACAGCCTGTAAGTTCATTTATTGATATCGTTAATATCATTAACCGTAACGGAAAATTGCTGAATAGGCATCTAATCTTTCTTAAAACAGCTAATATATAGACGTAACTATATTAACTTACAGGGTTAAGTCGCGATTAACCCGGTTTAAAATTAATGTTCCAGCGTACGGTATTTAGGAAATTATTATACAAATACAATTTGCGTGTACAAGTGAAAAGGGTTAAACAACGTCTAAAACAGAAGTGGCTCGTTACTTCAAAAAATATGTTACACTCGGTACGGGAGAGATAGTCTTGGCTTTGGTATTTTATATTGCGGTGGGTAGGGTGGCTGCAATATTAGTTATATTGATATTTCGATGATACTCATGACGCAGAGTACTGGGGAATTACCGTATGTAGATTGGTTTTGTAAATTCGCGTGTCTCGTCAACGAATCCGTTTAAAGAATATTCGAAAGAATATAGTCACGTATGCGCGTACGTATATATCGTATGGGTGTACATTTCGTATTAATGTTTGCATGCTAGTTAGTTTACGAGTATAGTTTTTGATAGATTATAGCGAAAGGCATGAATACGTTGAGGTGTTACAGATTTCCCTTCGTTGATTTTTAATACCGAAGTCATAATTAGTACGTTATTTCCATCGGTTATGACCGATGTTAATCGTTAAATACGTTATTGTACACTTATTTTTTGAATATATCGAACATCGCTGTTGTGTCGTATTAGTACCTATAATTAATGCGCACGTAATGAGTAACGTATTGTGTAACTTCTAATATAACGCGGGATTAAGCGATCCCGGTATCGTCTCACTCATTCACTTATACCTCATGAAAGAAACTCGTCCGGAAAACGGCTCGTTTTAAAACTCATACACACATTTGCGTTAAAGGAACATCGAACGCTGTCTATCGTAAACGTTTCACCGGCAAATGTTGCCGCGTGATCATCGATGATCGTCAAGACGAAATTTGGATATGCGAACTCGCGATAAAAAATAAATTACATCGTCCATCTTACAAATTCGTACTTGGCTAAATACCTACGGCGAACGGTCGTTTTTTCTTATCGTTCTCAGTGCCTAGTCTGCCTGGTTCGCTCGCGCGTGCTTTTACGTCCTTTTTTCCTTCTTTATTTCTTATCCTCGCGTTTGCTGACTAGAAACGTCGTTTCGTGGGTCATTTGGTAAAAAAATTATGCGAAAATGGAAAATATTTGTAGAAAAAATAAACTCGTTGCCGAGGACGATGGCGCACGGCCGTGGAATACTGATGAACGAAAAGCAAAGAACGTGGGACCGGAGGAGGTCTAACGATACGGGTTATCGTCATCCCTTCCAGCCGGTCTAATATTCTTTCCAATCGTAGAATCCCATCGTCGGTGCACCAGACCGTGCCTCGTCCTTGGCAGCTTTCCTTTTCCTCTTGGACACGGGTAATTAACGGTACACGTCCTTGCAATTTTGGGCGGAGTAACTGGTCGATGGGAGGTCGTGTTATTCTTCAACACCTCTAGCGTACGCTACTACGATTACCGTAAAGAGACACGGTCATGTTTCGATAATACGATTATTCGTTTGTTCGATTATGAGATGCTTTATCGCTGCGTTGCGTTGTACAGGAATCCTTAATCAAACACTGCCGCAGGCTGCTCCTGCCTGTGCCGTTCAATCGTTGAGGCCACGTGAAAGTTCGCTGTGTCGCTTACTTGCCTATCAATTCTTAACAATACCAACCCTCGTCATCGCCATCGTCAGTGTCATCGTCGTTCCTGTCGCGGTCATCTCTGTTGTCGCCGCTTCTGTCTTTGTTTATAACTGTCAACCTACGGATAACTTGGCCTGCTTACTTTTCACCTAGTGTTTTGAACGAAAGATTCCTGTCCGGTGCAATCTACGGCGGTGTAAGTTCGATCACATCAATCAACTGAAGACGACAATAAACGACGTTGATCTATAGATAGCAGGAAGCCCTGAGTATCCAACGATCTGTATGTGATGCCCTTGAAAGTTTTCATTACTTATTTCTGCGAAATGGTCTGGCCAGCACCGGTAACACGTCGTCTATCGTCGATCTACTCGATCAGTTGGTCTGTTCTGCACTTTGCGCTTGCTTCTCAATTTTCCTCGCCAATTCAGGACTCATGTGCGGATGTGGGAAAGGTAGGACAGGCTTCCTGAGGATCGTTGGCTTCACCTTTACTTGGGGCTTGAACGTGGACACCTGATGACTGCCGCCAGTAAGATGCATGTCGGCGAACTTAGCCGCAATTTTCGGAGTAGATCTGGGTGGTAAAGGTGAGCGCAAGCCCATGCTGTCCGAGATCTGATTCGAACTGGCCGATCTCACGATCTCCTCCGGCGGGTCCTGATCAGGCTGATCATGCTCAGTCTCTACGCGCTTTAACTTGGAAGCCTCGGGATTCGTTTTGGTGTTCTTCTTAAGCGTGCACTGATTCTGTTTGGCAAATCGTTCGGCAGCCGTGCTCATGTCTGGCGATTCGGGCCCGCCAGTTGGTGAAGTCGCTGCCTCAGCTCGACTCGGTTGAATCACCACAACCGGTGTTGTTGACGTCTCATCGTCAGAACTGCTCAGGCTGCTGGATGAGGCCGACTTCTTACCGGGGTCCTGTGCCGACAGCGGCAAGTCCATCACGAGGTCGGGGGTGTGCTTTTGACGCATCTCACGGAATTCCTGCGAGCTTCTGAAAGACTTGGGTGTCGGCGGGATCGGCGGATTCAGCTGAGTCTGTGAGGTTGCTCTTCTCTGCCAAAGTTCCCGGTTCGCTGAGAATGTCGTTTGTTCCTGCAGTTGTTCCTCGTCGTCTTGGGAAGTCGAGCTGTTACTCTGCAACGAGTTAGAGTGTGTCACTTGTAACTGCTGCTGCTGTTGTAGTTGCTGTTGCTGCTGTTGCTGCTGAGTAGCTGCTTCGCCAACACTCTGTGACTTCCAATGCTGCTTTCTTCCCGGGCCCCTTCCTTTGCCTCCACTGTCGATCGAAACCATGGAAAGTCTGTCCGTCTCGTCGCCGTCCTCAGTTCGTTGGAGTTGCTGTTCCAGAAAGGCAGACGTATTCTCAACTTCGTGGCTGTTCTCCACCGAGTTTTGGCTCGTGTTGTCCGCGCGGTGCTCCGCTCGTTGCTCGGCCGGGAAAGATTTATCGTTGTCAGGAGTCGATACCTTTGCCAGTCTAGAGGGAGTCAGGGATTCCTGCAAAAAGTCCAGGCTGCTCATAGCGATTACGTGAGCGCAATGTATCAGGTCCCACGTTTCAGGGACCCTAGAGTGGGGTCAGTCGCTTTCGCAGTACGATTTATTGACTAATAGCGACTACCGTGTCGAACGGGGATTTTCTGTAATCCTCAATCGGCGCACTCGTTTTCTCCCTAGACTTATTCGTTCGTCTACGTTAGACAGAGTCTGAAATGTCTTTTTTTTTTTGTTGCAGCTGATCACAATACAGTATAGAGAGGAAAGAACAGAATACTTAATGAAATATGTATGGAATGGTTTCAGCGTGTTTCATAACCCACTACGACGACGAAGCGTCTGTCTGTGCCACACTAAAGTCGCATGCATTGAAACGTTAAATGGCCATAAAGACAAACATACAAGGTAACGGAGCAAGGCGGGATTAAAAACTGCTCGTAAAACTGAGACGAGTGAGATGGACAGTGAAACAGCAGGAGGGCGAACGAACATGTGCGTGATAGTTGATCAATACCTATATCTCGTTCACGTTCATAACTACCGAGTGCCAGCGAGGATTCGTTGAGTAGTTAGTACTTAGCGGACAATCAATGGAGAGGATGGGTGAGATGTATCTTTACTCACCTAAGCCGAAAGAATATATCCGCTGGATAAGTAGGCCCCGCAAGCGGCATTCCTTTTGGCTTCGTCTACAGACTTTGAGAACTTTGTTCTACGGAACTCTAGGATTTCACAAACCAACTGAACTTTTGTCAAATCGACACACTCCTTGAACGAAACGAGAAGAAACAAAATCACACACACACAAAACGGCAGACAACCACACAGAACAACACTTTGGCAGCAGTTTTATCGAACAGTTTTTAGTCCGTTTCGCCCCACTACTTATTGACAGCGAGATTTTTTGTCTCGTCAACTAAGGGCAGACTAAACGTATATCTGGAAAAACAGCAACCAACCCAACCATTAACATCAAAACGTCATAATGATACAAACTAAAACAGTACAAAAATGGCGCTAGGCACATAGGACGTAGGCGGCACAAGACAAAGAGACCAAGGCACATGCAGCAACGAACATATATATATTTCTATTTTATTTACAAATTTATCGTACAAATGATTACACCACTATGCGTATATCCGCTATGTTTACGATAAATTAAACTTAATATTACTATCAGTTGCATATCATGTCGTTTTCCGACATTTTGCCACTTTCAACGATGCGTATAACGCAGAAAACTTTTTTTTCGAATAACCGCGTTTGGCAAGGAAGCGTTTGACTAAAACTTTCCACAGCCGTGGGGCCCGACGGATGTATATTTTATTTAAAACGCAAGAAAAATGCCACGTTCATCAAACAACAAAGCTATGTAAGCGAGAAAGGATAGGGCACGCGTGGCTATGCGATCCTATCGTGTCAAATTTTGTGCTAGACAGTAACCGAGTCGACGATTCAGTCTTTTTAACCGTTGCGGACAAGATTCTGATAAATTTCAACGCGTAGAGTCTCGCGGAACGAAGCAAGGCGTGTGTTTTGCTCTTGTCGTTTTAGGTGCAGTGCACAAGCGACAAACTTCGTGTATCGAGATTCACTACACTGTGCATTCCGAAGATTTGTCGGTTGTGTCGAAAAAGAAATAGGGAAAGACAAAAACAAAGTTACAGCACAATAGCCATGCACCTGACCTGTACGTAGAGTACAAACTGTCTCGGCATCTCGTGTGCGTGTTGCGTGCGTGTTCTTGTGTAGATGCATGTCGAACAGAATATCAGAAGCAGACGGACAACGGATAGAAAAGTTCATAATGAATATTGATGCTAAACGGTGGTTTCCAATACCTCTCGACTGATGATAGGTTGTGTTGATGAGATGCAGGGCACATTCGTCACGACCGCCTGGATAATACTGTTGGTATTAGTATTACTGTCCGTGGTCACCACATTCGTGGCTGTGGACGACCCATCGGTCGTTCCTCCACCGGACGACCATGTATTCTGGTTGCCACTCGAAGGTCCCATCAAAGGTGAGTTGTTACTCGACAGAACGCTGTCTGCTGAGCTAGACGCTCTTCTTCGCATAGATTCCTCACTTGACGACTTCAATAATTCCTTGTCTCGCTCTTCGTCCCTGCGATGACAAACAAAGTACCTGCGATGTAGATTACGTGCGAATGAGTCTGTTTGCTGTCAGTGAGGTAAACAGTAACGGTAAATAATACTTAAGAAGGCAAGAGAGAAGCTTGTCAGAAGTAAAAGGAAAATCTACAGGCTACTACAGAAAGACATATCTCGCCAGAGTTACGTCGTTGCGCTTCGTTGGGCGTTAATAAATGAGACTTACTTTATCTTGAGCATAATATATTTGTCAGGAATCAGTCCCTCTCTACCGGCCAAAGCACCTCGCCACCAATCGTTGCTAACTTGCGTGTACAGCGTAAGTGTGTCACCTTTTTTGAAGCTCAATTCTCTCTCGGATCGTGCGTTGAAGTCGAATTGTGCCGTTGCCTCCAGATTCTCTGATTCTATGGAAATTAGGAATACGTTCGATAATAGTCCATGGTTGTTGCACATAAAGCGATTATCAAAGTCTGCGCCATAGCCTACCATCTTCGGACGGATACACCTCAGAGTCCATGTCCTCTTGAACTTGATCTGTCGGTGAATCGCCAACATCTCTGTAGTATAAAACAGTGTTATGCAACATATTCATGATTCAACGAAGCAAGTTTCATGAAACATCTACTGACACGTCATCTGGTTCCCTGCTAATGTATTTCTCGTACTGCGTGCCTCCAATGTCTTCTGGGAATATTTCTTCGCAAAACGTAATGATATTCTTGATGAGTTCGTTGACTTGATTCTGGTATTGAACCTGGTCCTTATCCTCCGGAACGGGTACTAATGTTGGACCGAAGCATATAGCCAGATTGTACGGATCCATCATGTTTTCATCCGAAAATTCCGAAAGACTGTTCGAATAGAAGCAGTGTCTTTATATCGAAGCGCTACAAAAATGCAAGAATGACAAGCCAAATTGAAAGTGCATCACTTACTGGTTGAGGAAGGCGAAAAGGTATCGCATAACAATGACGACGGGCCTTGGAAGACTCGAAATGAGCTCCTTCATTTTATTGACGAACTCCTGCTTGGATTCGAGCTGTGCCAGCTCCATGAGGTGCTCAAAGTATATGATAGGGAACAGTGGCTCTCTCAACTCTCGAAGATAGAGCTTGAGGACGCCGGCGACGCTGTTAATGTCGGAGGCATCAGTAACGTCGGCTAGAGGATCTTCACCACGCTCGAACCACTCGCGAAAGTTATTGATCTCGACTTGCGAGCCCGATACCCGGAATATGCCCTGATGATGAAGACCATAAAGATTGATCACTCGTATGCAGCTCTTCATTATCAGGGGTATCTCCTGATTGGTACTCTCGAGGTACTCCTCGAGCGAGCCGCCGAAGAGTTTCGGCTGTCCGTTCATTTGCAGACGACCGATACGCTTACGGCGAGCCTGCTTTTGTTTCGTCGTTGAAATCGACGGGTTCGGGCTCGCGCTCGATCCATCTAACAAACTTTGTCGAATGTATTCTTGTTTCGCATCCAATCTCGCTATCCTCGACGTTCCCAGAAGGTATTCCCTGAATTTCTATAAATCGGACAACGTTAATGATTAACTCAATATGCTTTCATCCGTGTGAAGTACAGTAGTCGTCAACTTACCGTGAGGTAGAATTCTTCCGTCTCCTGTCTGTCTGCCCTGAGCTTGATTTGCAAGGTTTCCGGTGGTCTAGAAGTTGGCATAGCATTCTCGCCGAAATACCTCGAGCAGTCGTAATCCTTCGCTGTGAGCATCTCTAACAGACTCGCTTCAGCTGTCTCCAACGTCTTCCACACTTCCTCCGACTCTGTTCTGAGGGAAGTAACCCTCTGTTGCAGTTGTGCCAGACGTTGTTCCATTTCTGAGTGCAGCATCTTTTGCAATTCCGGTTCAGGAGTCTGTGGACAAATGTTAACACCCTCTTCTAGCGCTTCATCTGTACGCACACACGCGTGAGGCATCACGGTGAAAGTTTAGACTAGCGTGTCTCTTTTGAAACTAGTATTTATGACTGCTTAAGCCTGTCCACTCTACTCTGCATCAGACAAAGAGATCAGAGCCTACCTCATCTCCGCGATGTCCTTGGAATTCGAACTTCTTGGGAATCATGAATGCTGCATGGTGAGACTCTAAGAACCTCTGCTTATCCGCCCTGGAGTCTAAAGCACCCACGCAGGCCGCTAACTGCTCAGCACCGGACTGCAATGAACGTTGCCTACCCTCTTCCGCGCTACAATGCATCAGGAGCGCTCGCGCGATGCAATTATGGAATCCAAAGTCCATGCACTGCTCGGAACATAGTTTTTATCAATCGCGCAGGCGTCAGTTAACGAACTCGTGCTCGCATTCTAAGCATTCCCTTTGCGAGAGCGCATTTGACCTTTCACGGACATTTATAAGCGAGTAAATTTAATAATGAGGATACTCGTAAATCTCGCTTTATACTCTGACAGTTACGATTACAAAAAGAAACAGGTTCCACTTAGAACCGTGTCGCTACGAGCGATTGAGAAAGCACCGTGGCGCATTCGTAACTCCGAACGATCTAATCTCACTCGACTTCTCGCGCCATCGACAAACGATATCTATTTTCTCATTCGTCTTTAAATGTTCATCCGCAAAAGACACCATTAGCTCCTCAAGATTCGTGAGTTTCAGTGGTACACTATTTCGAATTGTGCATCGAAAAATTGAAGGCGAAGAACTTACGTCGATGAGATCGGACAGGTCGTCGACGAAATACTTGTGTATCGTCGTGTTTGATGCCTCCAGGCAGAGGATGTACTCGTTTCTCGCCTTGAGTGCCTTTAGCTTTGCCTCCTGATACTTGCTCTTCCTCTGAAACAGAGATCGCAAACGGTTCCAGCAACGATCAGCCGATGCGAGCCGGACTGTTCCATTTAATTAAATTAATTGAGCACGCCCGACATGTCCATTAATGGACGTCGTCGATTCACAAGACTTCTCCGTTCATTTCATCATGATAGCGGTGGTTCTCTCTTTTTCTTCTTTTTATTTGGTGCGATTTCTTATGCACCCGATCACATCGACCCGGGCGCCCTTGTTTATACGAGAGAGCAAAGCAGCGGAAAACGGATACGCACCTCCGAGAATTCGCCAAATCGCGGTAATGTTTTAGTTTTTCAGGCGGTGGAATGTGGTAATGGCATATAATAATACAATGCTGCGGGGTCGTTGAAAAGAAGCAGACAAGAGTCGTTACCGTGCGACGACACTGCCTCTTGTCAAAATGCACACCCGTAAAGAGTTTTTATGAAGTATATAAGTGAGAAATTGCCTGCTTCCGACACGCGAAGTAGATTTACAGTTTCGGTTGCAATTGCAATTTACCGTAGATCGTTGCCGTGTGCGTTAATGCCATAATGTACACGGCATGCGGTGGTATTTGTGGCGAAAACTTTCGTGATATATCAAATCGACCCTGGCGAGGCGAACTTGAGAGGTTACAGTCACAGTAGCAAGTAATGTCGTGAAACGTAGAATATTAATTACCCGGTCGGATGCTAGGATATCGGCCATTAGAGACCTGGTTAACTACCATTAATTACCTCACGAGGGAAAAGAGAATGATGTCCAACAACTGACAGCGATTTGGCTGGTAAGAAATGTCATTGAACAGCGGAACGATGGAACGACGGAATGGCTCACGGGTCACAGCGATGTAATTTTACAAATCGGTTGGATTTACACTCCGCAGCGAACGACGCGCGTCGGCAGTCCCACGGCGCGCTTTATTGCCGTAATTTCGCGAGGCAATTCTGCGAGAGAATGTTAACGGTAACGCGGCTGTAACGTCAGTTGCAGAACGAACGTGCATGCCTCGTATTGACTACAATTTAACCTCTTGGCGCCCGAGAGTTGCCTTTGAGACACGGATAAAACGATGTAATGCCATAGGTTTAAACAAGCCTTCAATCGCTTGTCTTGGCTCGTAAAAATATACTATATCGCATGGATGTTCCGAGTTTTAGCCAGTTAGTGGGACACAAATCGCTGTACCCTTTTCCGCTGGCCTCTTTTGCGCGGAAGCGCGTATTGACTTTTACTACGATGCACACCGGGAGCTACATTTAGTAGCAGCATCCACAGCGATGCTTTTCCTAGGAACGGCGCCGATGGAAACGGGCCGAAGGACATGCGATACTGAGAACGACGGTTGTGCACGTGTTGTTAATCTGCCTTTTTCCGCTGTTTTGTTCGTCTCTTTCCCTCTCTCTCTCCGTCCGTCGGTTTCTCCTCTATCGCGGCGTCCGTTAGAGCCATCTGTCTCGTCGTTATAGGCCGCTTCCGAGGAGAGGGATGTCTCATTTATTTATTTTTTTTTCATGCAGAAGAAGAAAAAGAAGACCAAATGCGCAGAAGTCAATTCTAAATCTTCGAAACTGCCACCATAAGGGGGATTCAAGGAAAAAATGGGTAACGGTGCATACTGTGCTCTATTGCTGCTGTCTATCCAGGAGCGAAACGATGGTCTGCTCGAATCTGTATAAAAACAACGCATACGGGGTCATAATTCTTGCTCATAATTCTAGTCTCGAGCGTCTCGGCGTCCATTTTTAAGGTGCAGAAAGATCGATCGTGGCAACGAAGCGTTTCAAAAAGATCACGACAATTTTCTCGCCGTCGCCGCTGCTGGTTACATTCGACGCTCCGTCGGTTACGGACGAAGAAGGCCTTTATCTTTCTGTAGCACGAAATGAGGGCATGCCCGTTTCTTACACGTTTTCATCTACCTTCTAAGAAAAAAGAACGAGGGGCCGTCAGCGGGCAAAAAATGTACGGAGTTGTTCGAAATTTTTTATGTTCAGCGGGAATTAACCGCGAGAGCGAGGGAAGAAAGCAACGTGTGTGCAGTTCATATTCCAGATGGTTGACTGCTGTTCTGTGTTCGGCTAGATCTCTGAGGCTCTATGACTTCGTAAGTGTTGCATAAAACAGCATTTGGTGCAACTGTCGACTGCACTCGATTCTACAACCGCCGTTGCCCGTGAAGGCGGAGGAGGAGGGCCAAAAGTGGGCAGCGAAACAATTGGCGGCCTGATGACGCAAATACCTAATTCGGACATCCTGCGAGTGCCCTGGATTATTACTCGTACATGTCTCAAATCAACGTGTTTTCCGTGAACTTATTTCTAATTCTACTTTATGCGCCCTTTGTTCTTGCCAGTGGCGACGCATTTCAGCCGGGAATAGCCACGCGTTTGACAGCATGTTGCACCAAGGGGAATAATGAATAATGAAGCAAGAATAATGAATTTAACGAAGCGACTGCCTCGGCCTTGAGGCAACTCTATTTGCAAGGGACAGAGAAGCGGATCGTCACAAGCGCTTTGCACGTCGTTCACCCGCATGCGGTCTCAACACATTTTTCATCTCCACGTTACTCCGTTTCGATATTTGTTCGACTACGAGACCCCAACCGGTCTTCCGATTCAAGTGGATACGCGTTGACATAAATTAAACGGGGCTTCAGGCAAGATGGCGGGCATTAGAGTGTGACAAATTGGTTCGATCTTAAGTCAGACGCACGGATCTTTGCCAGAAATCTTGTAAACGTCACAACAGAGTAAGTGGCAAACGAAGGAATTTACGACTGTATGCGATCAAGGTAATGAATTCCCACGAACAAGCCGCCGCGACGCGGGCAGTGCCAAAATTCGAAGGTCAACGTAATTTTATTTTGCGACGTGAAACACGCACTTGCCGTGAGATCACGTTTATCCACGGCCAGGGACGCTGCTTGAACACAGTATATTTTTGACATAACTGAATGGAGACATTTTCATTCAACAAATTAGAGGACCGAGGATTTTCCATCGTGCCATACACTCTGCACAGGGTAGGAAAACTACAATGTTAAGATTCACAGCGCTCAAGTGGCATATGTTAAACCAATTCCTCGTTGAGGTTGGTTAATTTGCTTCAAGCGTCACAGCAGAAGTTGTGCAAGCCTGTTCCGCTTGTTCGGAAAACGACAGGAAACGGTGAGAAAAAAGTGTCTAATTCCTAACGCGACCTTGACAAAGAAATTCACAGTATAGCACAGCGGGTAGAGATAGAGAAAGAGAGCGAATAAGAAAAAAAAACAAGCGGACGGATAGACACCGATCGATCGTTTCTGGCGAGCGATATTCACCGACCCTACTTCTTCCATTCCTTTCTCGCGATCACCCTCGGGAAAACGCGGAAAGCGGACCCGGCTAATATTGTCCAAAGAAGCTCTGCATACTGGAATTCGATAGTTGGCGCGACGACGTCTCAACGCGGCTGAAGTTCAGTATATACACTCGAACCTCTTCAAGGTTGGAAGACCATCGAGGTGGCCGAGAGGTTCGGAATCAGCGCACCTCCAGTCGATGCGGGCGGTGCGGAATAGGTTGAAACAGGACGGAAGAAGGTGGAAGAGGGCTGGAGGGGGTGTATGAGTGGATGGATGGGAGGGTAGAGAAGCGCCAAGGGCGCAAGAGTGTCGAGAGGGAGTGGGAGAAGAGTGCAAGGACGGGGAGAGTGAGAGGTTCTACAGTCTCGAGGTCACGACCTTGGCTGTTCCTCGTCGTCGGCAACGTATTACCTTGTTCACTTCCTTCTCAATGAGCTTGTATTTCTTGCTGCGCGCGAGCTTTTCCGGTGGCGCGTTCGCCACTTCCAGTTTGCTGCGTTGCTGCTCGGCAACTCGGAGTTTCGTCTCAGCCTGCCTTGATTCTGCCTGGTAGCCCTGATACGTCTTCATCGTAGTGTGCAGCTCGTGTAATACTCGGAGTATCTCTTCGTGTGTCTCGTAACCGATCTCGCGACACTGTTAAAACAACAGGTAAAACTAATGTTGATAAAGCAACTGAAAGATACGCTGGCAGCATATTCACTCCCTACAAGGATCATCACGTTCCCTTCACGTTGACAAATGGCGAACGAGTTGAGTAACGAAGCATATAACTTCGTTTGTACGAGTTCGCGAGTAATAGTGCGGAAAATCAATCACGATCAATTCACCTCACTCAACTCACCCCCGTGCGACCCAGAACCGGAGACGCGAAGCAAATTGTTTCCTACTCGTTGAGCGACTCGAGTAAATCAATTAGTTGAGAGAAATGAAGATGATCGCGAATCGGCTAAGGCTTCCCACGGAGGATCGCGGCGGTAACAGCTGTGAGGCCGTGAGTGTCATTCGTGCGAATGGTGTGATTCCCATTACGCAGGATGATTCTTTTCTCGCGCTCAGCCGTCTCATTCTGTGCAGGTTTCTATTATGTATATACGTGCAGGGTGTGCATATTTCGAAAGATACTCCCAGCTCTTCGCTGGATGGCTTAGCTTGGCACCCGATCTGCATGGGGTTCAATAAACTTCGCAATACAGGTCTGAGCAATAACAGTGCCAATGTCTACAACATCCAGATGCATAAGATGCAAGAGACACAGGCGTGAGACGAGAAGATCGCAGAGGAGGAGCCGTCTGGGTCCGTACAGCGAAGGCTGACACATCAGAATCAACTACATAGACACTCTTGCTTCATACTCACGCGTTTGTAAATCCGCTGTACGTCCTCCATCACCTGATTGAGTCTGCCCACGAGATGCGTGCTGTAGACTTCCGAGAGGGCGGCGTGGTCTCTGCTCAGGGACTTGGTCTCGTTGACGAGTTGCTGCCAGCAAGCGTAGCTGGAGAACAGGGGCCATTGTTCGCGCCTGCAAACGAACCGGTAAGAGACAATAGCGGACGGCTTACGTTATTTTCATTTCCCCCAGGCGACCGTCTTTCGACAGGAATCCAAAATGATTAGATGTCAGCTTGAAATTCAATAAACTGTCTGCAAACGCGGCGATGTACCCTCCAGTTTCTCAATTAAACAGTGCAACGAGGACGTAATATTTGTCTAACAGGTGCATTTTACGTAGAATTTCATGAAACTGTGCAATGTAGTAATTTCAGGTTGAATATAAGTTCTTTTGTAACAAAGCGAAAATGTAATATACTGTTTGTAAGCACTGACATGGGATTTCAGCCAAGTTGAAAGTTACGCTCATGCATTTGTGCAGTCAGATATTCACAGGGGAGGTGTGTTTTTGAGCTGAGTTTAAATTTATTATTTTCCGTACTTTTTAATGCATCTTCTGTCGTGCAGAGTATGTCAGCATGGGAAGAAGCTCCGAAAAATATTACACGAGCTATATACCTCGTGAATCCGTATATTCGATGAAAATGAGGCAACTAGGACAAATGGGGTGTCTGTTTTCATGTCAAGCCACTGTACTTGTTTTGCACATGTCAGCGTTTCCACAAGTCACGAAAGATTTTTAGCCTTCAATGCGTTGGCAGAACAATGCAGAGCGCGGGTAACTCAGTTGCGGGACTCGCTTAATCGAAAGTGAGTTGGAAAAGAGAGTACACACGAGTAAAAAAAAGTCCAACGTCAAACGGTTGAAAGGGATTATTCAAACATAAATATATCCGCCCCTACGACTGAGCGGAGGGTCGCGTCCAGGGTTCAATGTTTTCCACCAACGGTAGGCGTCGTCATCGGGACTGTCAAAGCGAAGGAGGTAGACACGTAATTCAAGGTGGGTAGATTCGTTCTATTATGAGAGAGGAATCGATAGAACGAAAAATAAGATCGCAAGCGGTTAAGGTACATTAGAGCAGACCGTACTCCTCACAATACTTCTTGCTCAGTACAACGTAGTACAGAAATTTACTTCTTTAATGCGGGCACGCACCTAATCTCAAAATGTCAGGTTTCTTTGAACTGGAAATGTCAACCCCTTAATCATTTGACCAGTATACATCAAACAAATTTCTAAGTTCCCAACGTACTTCTGCTTCTGCTCCTTGTGCCTGAGCTGTATGCTTCTGGCCATTTTGTCGAGAGACTTGCTGTAGTCCAACTCGAGTTCCGCCCTTCTTCGGAAGAAGTCCTGGAGCTCGGCAACGAGGGCGACTTGCGCCTCCATCCTCACGTCGAGACATCTCAGCTGTTCGTTCAGCTGCAGCCGTATGTCTGCAAAGGAGAGAAAAAACTGTGAGGACTCCCTGCTCGTGTACGTTAATCGATCGGTCTACCGCAGGCCTGTGCCGCGCGGTTCGGATTTCAAGGACCGCGGGAAGACCTTGAACGGCTTTCCAGACATTCGGCGCCGAAAATCTGACTCTTTAGCCCATTGACTGCCACGTGAAATTTAGTAATGCTACGCCAAGAACCACGAGGATATAATGCTTCTTAAGCTTCGCCTTGGTTTGCGCTCTGTTTTGGCCCTTTGAGTGCTGAATACTCTCTATTGCATATAGAAATTTCCTAAGAAACGATCATATATCTCGTGCACTAATAATTAACTGCAATATGTGGGAAACAGAAAAGATTGACAATCACATATATGCGTCCTTAGTGCACACCGACAGCATCCGCCGGACGTATATAGGGGTCCGTAGCACTCAAAGAGTTAAACATAAATTCAACGTAAAGCTGAGGATCGCTCTGGACTTGTCATTGAGACGGCACAGAAGTCCGGAGTATTGCATTTCAATTGTTAGCGCATCAAAGTCTAGCGAAGTTTGCTCCGCTACTTTTTAACGTATCGTTTCTCGCCCACGGTTTATTCTCAGTTAACCGAGACAATGAGGCGAAGAGGCGGCCGCGCTGCAGAATAATAATGTAGACAACGGTGCGCTGGCTTTTCGAACTTGACGAGCAGGTACGGACATTCAGCTCCTCGGTAATCCGTATTCCGTTTGTGTATTATTCCCCCCAGACAATCAAGACGAGGATGACAACGAGACGCCGTCGTTATCGTCCTATTCGTTGGCGTGTGATTCCCGCGTGCATCCTTCGTCGAAGGACATAAAAATAAATTCGTATCAGACGTCGACGATCTAACCACGAAGGTCTACACGAGACGGGACGTAAGTTGCGCGAATCCTGGTTCAGAAACATGCTGCCCATCCCTTAACTGTTTTGCGATAATCCGTTTCATAAACGTTTGGTTCAGAGATGAATTTGGGGCGAATTTGTCTTCCGTGCGATTTGTTTTTGCGACTGCCAGTAAAATTGGGACAGACAACATTTTCCGGTCGGGCAACATGAGCATCTATGCCCGTGCCCTTTTCGAACAATGGGCTCTCTGCAACGAATCTGCGAAAGAGCTACTATCGTACGTCGATCTATACCGCCTCGTACCGTACGGCTTCGACAGGGAAAAGCACTTCCAGAGTGTAATGGTGATGGCGCTAAAAATAAATCTTGCACAAGAATTAATGCGCATGTTTTTCACGCGAAGCGAGAGATCTTAGGAATACGATCTTCCGAAAGATTATTTGGGTCAAAGCAAAATATTATATTTTTGTTACATAATTGGGCGTACGGGAAGACAGCCCTTTTGAAATTAATAGCTGTGGATGCGGGAGAAGTTTAAGGCAAAAATGACGCATTAGTGCAGCGGAGAAACAGTGGGAGACGATTGGAGAATATCGGAAAACCTACAGACATCCGCCCTGCCTGTAAGCCACTTATAATAAGTGTTTCCTTTTTACCGGCTATTTCTACTGGATGAAAGGAAAGTGCCCGCCACAAGACGTCGTCCTGGAAAATTAAAGACCTTAGGGTGGATGTCGAAAGTCTGCGACGATTTTTCGAAATGAATTTGACGACAGTGTGCGTTAAATAAGCATAGTCGACTGGAATCAGGTTCAGATACCACTTATTTTAATTCTGTAACACCAGAGTGCATTGCCTCATCGATACTTTTTGTGGGAGGTCTGAAACTCGACGCCACCCGAAGGAAAGTGAAGAAGACAATCAATGTCATTCTTCCGGGTCAGCCCGATCGGGGGTTACGAAACTCCGAAACCTTATCCCCCGGCTTCTTTTACTGCCAATGATCTAAGATTCAGACCCTATTAACAGAAGAATGCTTGTGTATCGAACAAAACAAATAAAACGTTCACTCTGACTAATCAAAGTAACACATGGCTGCTAGTGACGTTGCTGTAAGGAAAGAACGCAAACGCAACGTCTAATCAACCGCTGTTCTCTGTACGTGGCTTAGAACCGTGACGGCTAAGATGAAAAAACACCGCGAAGTGAAAGAGTTAAGAGTCAATTCACTTCGCGGCATGCCCGTCGAACGGAGACGAGGGTCGTTTAACGAGAGGAGGGGAGTAAAAAAAATGAACGCCAGCGTCGATCAACGAAAAACGAATGCTCGGTGGCCTCGACAGAGCGAAAAGGGCGTTCTGCTCGTGACGGCGTGCAGGCTAATGGTTCGTTGAAGCGATGCCTTTCCTGGGTAGTAGCTTTTCAAGAACGCGTATACCCATAGCACGCCCACACCCATGGCGGGTAGAAAAAGTAAGAGGAGAGTCAACGATCTCGACGAAGTGCGATGCCACAGCACGTTTACACACGCGCGTACGGACCACATGTTGACCAATTCACATGTTACCAATTATATCGAACCGCCACGAACGGGCTGGTCTGTCATGCGAGTGACTCGATTGATATTTACGAATCGACGTTTTATGGGAGGACAAAATAGATTTATAAACGTTTGTGCACGACAGCGACGCGGCGGTTGCCGGGTCACCAATCAACGTGATTTTAAATGGAGAGTTGCCGTGCTGACGGCGAACAGGGGTCGGGACTAAAGTTGCTTGCGATAAAACGCGCCTACCCGTATTAATTGTTCTTTGCTCAAGTATCGGAGACACATGTATGCATTTCCGTGAGAGGCAGGCGATACGACATCCCGGATACAAAGAACGTCCTTGGTATAAGCAGGCTTTATGCAACTACAAGATATAAACTTATATCCACCCTTTGCCTATTCGAGCGAAAGTAATGAGTGCGAGAGTAAAATATCGAATTTTTGTATAGTGCACACATAAATTACTCTATAGGGACAAAAGGTCTAACGTCTAAACATCTGTCCGTCCCACAAACCACTCCGACCGGGCAATGATTCTCTCTCCCCCTCGACCGGCGCGTAAAAATAAACGCGAGTGAAAAATGTCGGAGGATAAACGCAAGGAAGACGAGCACAGCGCCAGTCCGAAATGCGTCGGCGTCGTGAGAACGGCATGGCGCATAAAGGAAAGAAGAATGCATCCCAAAGAACGCCGAGAGGCGAACATCAGCGCCAGTGGCTTCGTTTCATCCGTCCACGCCTTCGTTGCACTCTTCTCGTCGATTCTATCGATCCCTCCCGCTTCCACGAGTGATTCATCCCCCAAATGGCCTCCGCAGAGCCGCGATCTTTGACCCCAACGAGGGAGGGGAGCGAAGGGATCGAGAGAACGGATAGAAGCGGGTAGAAGCGGACGTCGAAGCGGGGGTAAACGTCGGGTAGACACAGGGGTAGAACCAGAGGTAGAAGCGGGGACAGAAACGGGAGTAGTGACGAGAGGCCGTGCGAAGAAATACTGGGACCGAAACACAGACATCGCATTGCACGCAGCCGTGGGCGTTTCACCAAGAAAGTAAATAAACACACTTATGTGCACACACTCTGGGCCCTCTTATAATCTTGCAAGCGCCATGCACGTGTCTCTGCCGAAACACCCCCGTTGACTCAGTCTAACAACCGCGCACAATAAACGTCCGGGATATATCAACGTATGCGTAGGTAGACATTGCCACGGAAGCCTCGAGGGAAGGAGCATCAGCGGTACTGTTGAGTGCGTGTCGATCCGGATTAGCGCGATAAAGCATTTCGATCTTTGAGAATCGAAGGATACGGGGGTTGATCGTCTTATGCCACCCTCAGTACCGGTGATTAAGTTCACTCTCGGCACGATTAATATTTACTGACGATTGTTCATATTTTTATGCCAGCGGGGCGGGGAGCGAAGCGTCTTCGCAATGAACGCTTGTCTCTTGTGAAAGAGTCGGCCAGCTGCGTTTAACAACCACCCACGACAAAGGCAGGGCCGACGCGTAACGACGCACCCCCCGCCGCCACCAGAAATATAACGCCAGTTTGACGATTTCCAAGCGGCAACGACGAATCTTTAGGGTGCGCCCGAAATACATCCACGACTTTATTCTTAAAAGCGAGGACCGTTTGCTGCGCAAAAAGGAAACCTCCTCTCGTCCCTTTCTTTCACATATCGTCGGTTTATTCCCCGCCATCGACGCCGCTCTGTGGTTCTTTATGTCGTCCCGATTCTCACCCGTTGCCACAGACCGCGACGTTGCTTTGATGCAAAAAAAAAGAGACAGAGCACTCGAGCGTTTTAAGGAACGGTGAAATTCTTCCGCGAAGAGAGAAAGTAAATGAAGTTTACAGAATGAATTAACGAGCCTAGCGGTAATTGGTTCGAAATGTCAGTGGCGGTTATGATTAGGATCCAATTTGAACGTGGGATTCTCGTGCTGACGTGCCTTAGGAGAGATAGGGATGGAAGTGAAATTGGAATCCAATTTAAACTTAACCGTCGAGACACCGTTGTCGACATAAATTATAGTTAAGATGACTGCAACTAAGAAATTTTCAAATGTCTCAGTATACCTGGCATATCATTACTCATCGTTCTACTGCGTGACGACAGAAAATTAGGATTCAGGCGTGAATCTGTATTTAATTGTAAGTTAATCTTCGTGATTATTTATTTAATAGTTAAGATGATTGCAACTAAGAAATTTTCGAATGTCTCAGTATACCTGGCATATCATTACTCATCGTTGTACTGCGTGACGACAGAAAATTAGGATTCAGCCGTGAATCTGTATTTAATTGTAAGTTAATCTTCGTGATTATTTATTTAAAATTAGGCGGAGCAGAATTTATTGGATACACGCAAATCTGCGCGTACTGTAAGTACCGCGACAGTGCGTTTACATCTAGATCTTGACATCGGCCGAAGATATTTTCATCTACCATATATTGTAACGGAATTCCACGTGCAAGAAGCTATAATGAAGATAGACTGCGATCACAGCGCTAGGTAAGGATTTAATAATTGCAGCATCACAGGGATCCGTTAGAGTGCATCGCAGCATTCGGCCTACGAACGAAAGAATCTAACTGCAGGATCTAACCATAGCCTCCGGCACTCAAAGCTACCTTTCATACGGTGTTACGCTATTGAAACGGACCTTTTTCCAACGAATGCGATTCGCAATTCCCAGTAACGGACTTGTACAAAAATGTACTTTCTGCCCATCGGCACTATCTCGCATCATAAAGAAACCTCTGAACTTCCACGTACGTTCAATATCATAACGATTTCCTGCATCCAATAATCGTAAATCTGCGTCCAAGTCTTATTTTCATCAACCGCGCGTTTGAGACAGCGTGTAACGATGCGTGTTGCATGCGATATATGAGTCGATATAACCATGTAACAGATATCCAGTGCTCGTACTACGAATTCATATTATTATTACCACTGCCATCGATCTCATCGATCGAACATCTAACGTAGATAGGGAATGGCAAGGACGCGTCGAATAGAATCAGCACGAAAAGATCGCGGGACGCTGCATGGAATATTAACGCCCTGACGCCCACCCGATTTAACGAGCGTGTCCGAGTTTCACTGGGAACGACTTTATAATGTCTATGTAATGGCGTGGAATTATTCATGGCGAATTGTAATAACGGCGGGCGTCGCGCCGATAGGCGCGCACGAACCATGGCATCCATCAGCAAATCAGTCGTATTATTGCAACGGCTAAAAATGTACGTATTCAACATGGAATGCCTACCCGTTACTTTCAGCAAACGATTATACTGTACTGTTAGACACACTCTTACTTTTCCAGGCTTCAGTTTCTATAACGACCGAATTATTTTCACTGTGAAGCGTTTGTCGTTCAGCTCAAATCTGTTATTCATTCGTCCGCTCACTCTTTCCGTCAATGTCATTGTGGTAAAGGATAGCTACGCGATGCCATCCTCCACTCTGTATATTATTCATGTCGTCTTCATTCTCCTCGTGGTTTAGCATACGTTCAAACGTATATACGTAACGACCGAAATCAAGTCTAGTCGCCGATTACTGCTCTAAATTTCGCATGCTTAACCTTTGTACGTCTCGATATTTTTCCGCTTTCGCCAGTTCATGTTCGCCGAATTGATACTGATCTATCCATTCGCTACAGAACCCTTGCATCCGTCCAGCATATGAAGGCTTAAGGAAGCATAAACTTAATGTGCAGTTTAGTCATCGCGCTGTGGTTCGTTATTTCCGGCCAAATCGAATCAGCACTTCAATTTAGTCGTATATAACGAAAAAGGGCGCATTAATTTCACCCTCAGCGCTGCGCGTGACACACGACTCGCCCTTTTGAGAAAGAGAAAGAATGGGGGCGGCGGTTATCTCTGTGCGTGTAGAATGCGTGTGACGTTGCGCCCGAAAAAGGGAGGAAACGGGTGGAAGCATATATGCTCTCTTATATACCTATATATACGCATGTTAGTCCATTTATTCCACTCAGTAGGAAGGGAAGGAAGTACGTACGTGATAAATATAAAGTCGCTCATGTTTCTCCGTGCCCGTATGTATGTAGTGACATGAAATTATATCTCCCTCTCCCAGACGAATCTAGAATCTCCTTTATCAATCAGCAGCTAACTTTCTTCCTCTCTCCCTATCCTTACTCGCCCACCACCGCGAAGAACCCTAATTGTCTGCCCACCTCCGATCCCACACTTATCACTACATTCATTCTCTGCACCCCTGAAATTCTCTTCTTATTCTTTCCTTTTGCCTCCCCCGAGGTCGTCTCTCAACCGAATCCCCTACCGTCAGGTATTCCATTTACCTTTTGTCCAGGCGTCTCCCCACTCTTGGCGTCCGGTGAGTTTGAACATTTTTCCGAGTTATTTATTATCACTCGGGAGTCGTGTTCTGCTTGATACGTTGCCTGCGTCGTCGTCGTCGTCGTCCTTATGTCCGTTATTCACCCACAAACGAATGCGCATATGACAATGGCCAAGCAAAGTGTCTCTTGCCACAGCCTCCCTTTCCTCTCAACTACGTACTTGTCCGTACGTGAAAACTTGTGCACATATGCTTACACGCCTTCACCCGCATATGTACGTATTCACTCGCGCAAAAAAGGCTGCAGCATTGTTGGAAACGTATTGTATCCAGTCAGATTACACATGCGCATTCTCGCTTGACCGAGAATAACGTTGCCTTTTTCCAGCAAGAGGCTGACCGTCTAGCGAAACCTTGTACTCCACATCTAGCACAGTTGAAAATCCCAAATTCTATATTGCCAGTGTACTCGTTAAGGCGCAATCATCCCTGCTTTAATACACGTTAATTTAATAAGACATCGCTAATTCGTGGTAATGCCTACCGAGGTGACGTCAGTACAAGAATAAAGCGCGACGTCCCTAACTGTCAAATGGCACGAAAAAAACAATGAACACGTTTTTAGGAACAGCATTTACACGCCCGATCAAACTCTGCCGACCCGTCTACTCTATCAGCGAAATGAAATTCATCCTGTCTCAGCAGCTTAGTCGTGCACATACCAAAGTTCTATCGTGCATCGCGATAAATAACACGTGAAACAACGCAAAACTTTAGTGGAGTGGCTCCACGAAAGAATGTGCTCAACTTTAGGGAGCGCGTAATAGCAGAGATGGAGCAGCCTGGACTTTACGACTCCTGTTGCCTCTCTCGGTCCGTCTCTATCTTACATATCTCATGTGCCGGAAGAAACTCCATCGAGAGGTAAACGAACGTTTCTTGGCAAGCAGAGGAAACGGAATGTCGCCTTGGGAACGCCAAGTTTGTCCCTTAACGATCTTGATCTCGTTTAGAACGCACTGTCCGCAGTGCATCGACAACGTTGGCACAATGGCTCGAGCAGTTTATATGTAGGTTGTCACCGATCGTTGTCATTTCTTGGTCGCTTTACACGGGGACAAACAGACCGAATAAAATTGGTTCATTCGATAATCGACGTTCGGACGAAACGATGTATCGCGACTGCCACGGAACGATACACGTAACGTAATTCGTAAAACAGGAATGTCCTCAACGTATGGAGAAGAGTGTCCGGTGTCGGTTGACAATGCCGGGACTTTCGCGTGTGTATCGTTTACGTTTCGAAGAACTTTGTTGATATGACAGCACCGCTTCGCTAAGGTGATTGTTTCTGTTATGTTCGTGTATGCCGATACATAGGTAATGAGCACATAGGTAGCAAGTAGGGTGTATAATAAACCAGGTACAACGATATATGCTGACTCGCGTAGGCGCATAATGTAAGATACCAATTAATAAGGGATAAAAAACAACATGTTGTAAATAAAGTAAAGATCACGAATGTAACGACAGTCTTTGAAATATAATAGGAATTTATAAATATCTGACATTTTTTCGCCTTGAACCCTACACCTTTCGTTAGAAAATAATTTATGTTCATATTAGATCACTGCTGTTTATTGAATGCTCAGTTTTTGAGGAATGACCACTTTGCGAGGACAAAATAAGATGTTTAAAATTATCAATCTGTGTTTGTTTCGTAAAATATGTTCAAAGAGCTTTAAAAAAATGTTATATATTGTAGGTCGAGCATAGTTAGTTTTGACACTCTGAGGAAAAAAGAGAAATCTTAGACTGCTCTTTGCTACTTTTACCCCAAACATGAAAGTTCTTCCACGATTTAGACCGTTTAAGATGTACAAGGAGCCCCCAAGAAACTTGGAAACCGGGACAAAAGCGTAAGAATTAGAATAGTACGGAGATACGGCCAAAAATTGTTCTCATAAAACTAGATTAAAGAATCTAAGCATTTAGGCATAGAACGAAGAAAAAACAGAAACATTCAGATTGCTTTTCAAGGAAGTGCCATTGATTTTTCAATAATTACCGGTCTACCACCTGCGTGCCGAAAAATGATTCGCTGATGAGTGGATTAATCGGTTTGTTGCACCCACATACGCGGAACCGTGAGTATGCATCAACGGCACCTACGAGAGAGTAACTCGACTAAAAGGCAATCAAAGGTGCCTACGACGTGGCCGTTCAATGCCAAACTCAGTTCAGCTAATTGGCGTTTAAACGACACTCAGTACCACCATGTAAACTGGAACGATTAAGCTGGCGCTCGCGTTCCTCAAAAGCACGTCGCCTCAAGATGTGTGCGTATGCATGCGTTCAGTGCGCAACCGGAAAAGGAAGTCGTGCATTTAAGAGTGAAAATTAAGCAGTCACTTCGCTTGTCCGTTACTCTCTGGAAAACGCCCACGCCCTTACGATTGTCGTGGAGACAGTCAGACAATTGGCTTTAAATTGAGAGATCGCTTCGTCCGATATTGATTCGACCATTGTTTGAACTGCCTCGGATTTTATTGGCCGATTTTATCAGAGCAATACGGAGACAGACTGCGAGAGAGAATGAGACAGAGGTCGTGCTCTGCAATTACCTGAAATTTACACCGTTTCACCGGAGAAATGCAATATTGGCGAGGCGGCGATTAAATCGCTTCTCGACCTATCTGTCACATCGGTAGCACGTCCAGAGCCTTGCTCTGCTCTGGACATAACGTAAACACCACCCGTTTGATGAGTCAGATGAGCTACGGTATAAATATGACAGGTCGGCAGACTCTGTCGGCTAAAATGCGACTGTAACGTTGAGTATTGCACACGACTAAGCCGCAAACGATACTTTGTTTGGCCCGTCTTGAGTTATGTTAGAGTACAAAGTTGCAAAACATTATCACTGCGATTTCGCCTTGCTTCAGATAAGCGCACGACTTTAAGCTAATGCCGTCACGACTACCTCGCAATCAAGATTATAGCGTGTAATCATTGAGCGCAATGTATTGCGACTCGAAAGTACATCCAAATGCAATTTTGCGAGATCACTGCCCTCTTAAGTTCTCCTCTACGCACTTAACCACTTCATTCTACGCGCAACTGGCCTAATGGAACGACTCTGAGCACCAATTCTGCTACCGCGTACATTGTTATCGCGATCGACAGCTGTAAACTCACGAAAATTCACCTTTGAATTCACTCGCGCACGATCGACACCGCCGTTCTACGATTTCACACGAGAAATCGACAACTCGCGACTCGACATTCGCACCCTGATCGCTGACGATACGAGACTCTAGCAGCCCATACGACCAAACCCTCTTTTACGCACGCCGTAACCGATCACATGTTGAATCGTGCGGGTTCATCACCATCGCCAGCATTATTTTTACCGTCATGGCCACTACCACTGTTAGCACACAACCGTCATTGGTACCGCCATTTTGTCAATCACCATTCACCGGGCGCTAAGGAAAGCGAGAAACCGAGTGTGCGAAATCGCGATCGCGCACACGGCTAAGGAGTGCGATATTGATAACAACTAACAAAGAGGGCCCGGTTTCTGCTGTTGATAGTGGGATTGCGGTTCGGCGACAGTGCCGCTGCCAGTCGGAGTCGGCGAAGGGGGACTCGGTCGCGTAAACTGACCAGTAAGGACAGGCAGTCGCTGCTTTGACCGTCGTTAAATTAACCACAATTACCGCCGGTGTGTGCGCGCGCGCACTCCCACCACACCGTCTGCCGACCTACACACGCGTAAGTATCAGCAGAAAAGACTTCTACGTGGAACATGTATGTAGATGTAAATGTGCACGGGTATACAGGCATGTGGCCAAATGCATTGCACGCCCACGGGCACGCGGACATATAAAAGTATGTGCGTGCACGTAACGCGTCCATTAAGAGACCCCCACACGAAATTGACGTCGCAATGTACGTGTACACGCATCGCACAACATTCGCTGCGTGTGGTTTGTCGGTGCACGCCGTGCGACGCACTGTGTGTGAATCCGTTTTGCTAGTGAATATTGGCCACCGGCGCTGATAATAAACGCAATGGCAGCAGCTTAGTGTGGGCCTAGTCTGGAAATAATCAGGAAGCGTGACGTTGGCGCACTTAAGAAGATGAAAAAAAAAAAGAATGAAAAGCCACCGTAGTTATATAAAATGGTATGCTAAAATCTCTTCGTTACGTTTTTCCGTCTGCACGACACGTTCAGTGAACTGGCGGCAATCCCGAGCAAAGTCTTTCTCTCAGCATTAGTGTCGTCTTTTAACGTGTTTTCAAACATATTTTGTTTTTTCCAAAGAAATAGCCTATTTCTGGTGGAACATTTTTATTTTTACTCATATATATTCATTATGTAATCACGCGGCATCTTTTGGGAGCCTTAGGTCCCTCTTCAGGAGTGTACGAAATTTTTTCATTGCGTGTAACGGTATAGCATATTTATTAAATTGTAATATTTTCACAAATGTACAGTGTAACTACACAGAATAAAAATAAACTATTCTGCAGGACCTTGAAGAGAGGACCCGCGGGTCAAAAACACATCCAGTAATTACGTGAAATTACCAGTAAAAATATTTAACCGAAAAAGTTTATTTCTTTTCAGAAAATTACTTTGGTAATGATTCGTATTTAATACTACTCAATCATGTCTCACTTTCGCCGTGACGCGTCGTGCGAAAGGTTCACCTCGTGAAATGAAAAGATGACGCGTGTAACGTGTGTGATTTTGTAGTGGAAGTTCGTCCGAGCGCATCGTTTTTTCGCAAGTTTCTCTCGGTACGATTTACGAGCGTCCTCGTCTTCTTTGTACGTTTTACACGCGGAAAGTGTCACACGCTCGCGGCGTAGAAAGCGCGCCCTTCGCACGGACAAGCGAATGCCTGGCACTGTAACTTCCGCTTTTCCTCGCTGTTCGATGTCAGGTGCGGCTCGGCATGGTCGCGGACGCAATGCACTGGAAGAGCAATAATATGTGTGCCATGGCAGCGACTTGGACTGGTCGCAGCCGACAGCGTCGTAACATGTGATAGCGTGAGGGCGAAAGAAAAGAACACAAGGAAAGAAAGAAAATAAAAGGGTGCATGCACACCCGCGCACACTCGCAAATTGATATGCAACGCACCGAGTTTCTCTATCGACTTCCTTCCTGCACGAATTGAAGGGAAGCGTCAACGGTTATTGCGTTGACGCTTTAACTTGCCTTTCGTTATCTTAACTCTGATATAGTGCGCGAATAACTGTGTTATTATTGTGAGTTGCAGTGTGGGTATTTGTAGAGCACGAACGTCACAATGGCAAGGCAGGGACTGATGCGGTAGCCGACAGATAATGTGCACAAAAATACTATGATGGGTTCACAGCGACATTCTCGTAAACTTCATGAGAGAATCTGGGTGATCAGGTAGTCTGATGTTTCGTAATGTTAACAGGTGATAGGTATAAATGCCCCTGCGATAGGTAAAAACTCTTTCCTCATAGACAGTTTCTGCAATTAACATGTTTGCACTTAAAATCGAACGGAGGCGTACTTAAAGCTCTTCGCATGTGTTACATGATAATGATAATTTACCGTTTTAATGATGTGAACGGAAGCATGTACGGTGTGTTGATAATAACACGACAGAGAAGCCGGTCGATTTATCACAGGCACCAGCTGAGTTAGTGAGCATCCCTTTTTTATTTAATCATCAGCTACAAGGAGTATGCGCGGAGCATGTGAAGTTTACACAGATAATCTTAGCTAATTGCAAAATGGCACCACAGTAAGCCATAAATGTGTTTGCATCAGCGTGAAGTAATCAATGCGGGACGGCGCCGGAATGATTACTGCCGTAATGCAGCGAAGTCAATTGTAATCTTAGTATACGGCGTCGCCGGTCAAAATTCCTAGAAAGCTGCCCAAAACAAAGAGACTCGCAATGCGTGGAGCTGTGAACCGTTACGTCATGTTTCCTCAATTGATAAACCATATCAGCGAAGGATTACGCATCGCACGTATCCGTTTCGCAAAGAAAACACATCTCCGCGGAAATGTCGCGCAAACTGTGTTAAACAATTTGCAGATAGAAGCCATTGTGACACGTTGCGCGATACGTCCCTGATTCGGAAATGATGAAAAATCGCTCGAGTTCCTTTTGAAATATAATCCGGGATATTGTGTGTTCGTTAGACTTACGTGGACGCGCCCGACGTAACAGTGGTAACAGTGAAGGAACGCGCGATAAGAGTCTTCGCATTGAACAGAAAGAGAATGCCACGGCATGCCAGAGAGACACGCATCGAGAAGCAAACAACCGTTTCCAGGGTGAAGTGCGTGATCGCATTTCCAGACAATGCCAACGTGAGACACTTGTCCCCAAGACGCCGGGGCTTAGGGGTCCTTTATCGCTCCACGAATCTTTATTTCCGTAAGTCCATTCAACTTTGAAAAATCCCTCCGTTCCGCAGAAATTGTATTGTGACTCCGAGGTATGGGACCTATTTGACGCTGTGAGCTACACTTGAGAAATTTCATTCTTGCGCTGCCTAGGTGTGCTCCAATCTCTGTCTTCGGAGCAACAAAGGGGCAATGCACACGTACATCCAATATGCAGTTAGGGTCTCTGATGTGAATAGGAAGAGAACGACGTAATATGAGAGAGGGAAGGCTGGAAACGAACGGAGACGTAATATGGTGCGACGTCGACGAACACCCGGCTGTTTTCAAGGGTAACACGCACGCACGCACGCACGCATTCCCCATCAGTGTCACGAGGAAAGCTCGTCAGTCCACTCTGCGAAACCTAGTTTCATGAGATTCTTAAGGTACGTGTGCATACGACGTGAAAGTAACGGACGTACTTAAATGAAATTGCCACCGTTAAACTTGTGCCCGTTACGTAGACAAAAAATGTAATTTAAAAAGTTTAACGGCCAGTGGCGTGAAATTAGAAAGAGAGAGAGGGGGGTGGGCGGACAATTTTTCGGGATTAGAATCTGTTGGCTCCCGTCTGCAGTAGTGAGAAAAGACTGCGACTAATTTAATTAGTGGCGCCGGTGTCATTTACGTTCCCGTACAATTGTCACGCATGATGCAATTATGAGGGAGACTTGAAAAACGTGCGACCACGGAACCAGATAACGGGGGAAACGATCGTGAATCGCGATATCTCGAACCAGATGTTCTAAGAAGAAACTGAATCTGCCATACCAGCGCTCGTTAACATAATTGTAAAATGTCGATATGACAAGATAAAAATTGTCGCGACTGACGTCGCAGGCACAGTTGACGCACAATTGGCAGGGGCTTATCTTCTCACAAAACGACGTTTATAAAACCCGTTCCAATTATGAACGGTTGAGTGTACCATTAATGAAGGCCGCACATTGCACGGAAAACGGAATTATAAGGGATCCATGTAATTTCATTACGTTCAAAGTATGATCAACGTATATAATCTCAACGCGCTTATATTCAGCAGCGTGAAGCGTTTATCGATGGGCATCGATGATTCGCTAAAGCAATAATTTCCCGTTTAGGCAGTCGTAGTATGAAGCAGTTGAAATGGGAATACGTGGACGTTGCCGGTCCATCTCGCAAATTGAATTCGAACGCGATCAAGCTGTGTCTCCGCTGTAACGTCGATTATTTAACTCGCCAGTCAAAATGGAAACGTGTCGACGAGGCTTCGTCGAGGACGCGGATTGATGAGCTTTGTTATACGATGCCGACGATTTCGCGCCGCGGGTCGCTTTTGTTATCGACGTTTGTTTCACGCTCGAAACTATCGGAAATTGGTGTAGAGGACCACACGAACGCTGTGCGCATATATGCGTTACATTTGTTGTGCATGTGGATGCGCCGACGGACTAGCATCGCTTTATGGCTGACCGTACTGGGTTACGTAGGCTCGATTTTATACGCGACAACGGCGTACACAGGAACTACAGGGGTTAAGTAATTGATAAAAATGGAAATGTATTTTGAGAAACAGGCCATTGTATGTGGAACGCTGTTATCTATGTCAGCGAAAGTTTTAAAAACCGTAGCCTATCCCTGAACGTTGTTTCTTTGCTGACCGATAGATATCGACACACATCGCGTCTAGTTACAATTTTTCCGCAGGCAAGATAACGCGCAGTTTTTATTATCGTAATTAACACTCGACGTTACGGTCACTGTGCAATCGTAAAATTCATTTGATATCCAGTGAAATCTAACGTATCTCTCAGACTTCCCTTCTTCTCTTGCCTATTTGTTATTCTCACGCGCACATTTGTGTCTGGGTCGATAGGATCGCTCGAACGAAATTAGACACTCGAATTTTACCATTACGCCAGTGTGACATCTACGACTCTATTTATACGCTTTTCGCGCGCGCGCAAGTTCATGCACGCGTCACGCACACGAACGTGCCTGAGTTCTACGCTTAGCGTCTCTCGGTCACAAATTTATCCCTAGCCTTATGCAGATCGGTGTTACGCGTGCTGTGTACTCTTGAAAACACTCGTCGCACATCGCGGAAGCCAACAGGCGTGGTAGCAAGATCACTTTGTAGGACATGCACGCGCACCAGTGTGCATCATTCATGATCGTTTGATTGCGGGAGCATCAACCGGGCGGACCTCGCAGGATGGCGTCACGTTTTATGCACCGCCCGCTACAGGTAATAAGTGAAATTTCTCATTAATCTCGTTACGTTATTCTGCCACGTTAGGATACGCCTCTATACTTTCCTCTGTCGGCGCAATATTCGACAGTGTTTTTGCTTCGCATGAGTTGCGCGCGGGGGGCGATGCATTATCAAAAATATTCTCTGACATTGCTCCTGGCGTGAAATTTATATCCGGATAGCCCGCATACGAGAGAACGCATGTGTAACAGTTAGAGGTTTATTTATAAACCAGTCGACAGGTACGGGCATACGTGGACACGCACGTGACTCTGAATATGTCACAGCTTTTTCTCACAGCGTTGCCTCCCACTACATCGTGTACAAACAATAACAACTAACATCTTTCCGTGCGACGTACCGCGTTCGGAAGATCCAGCTGGATATCGCATCTCGTTTTGTTCTTCTGCTTTTCATCCACCGCCGAACGGTGAACCAGCGACTGTGCAGGTAAGACCATGTGACATTTACAATGCTAGAAAACGTGCACGCAGGTATACGCACGCGCGCCTTGCTCCAATGAGAGTGATTATCGGAGTTGAACGGCCGTGTGACGTGAACGCGTGCATGTATCATTACACACATCCACCCATACGTGTTAACACGGTACGCCGTTGGCATATGTTGTGTCGAGGTTGAACTATAACGATTATTTATAAGTCTCTTGCTGCGCTGTCGCGCCATTACGAAAAATTTCTTTCGACGACGACTACTTTCGCCTGCCTTTTTCCGGTTTACATCGGAATAATGGTGGTCCACGGACATGACATACAGGTGCATGCCGTATGCGAAAGGTGGGTGCAGGTAGACCGAGTGCGTGCATTCCTCCGAACGAGTGTATTGCTGGAGCTGGATGGCCGGGCGTGCGATGTAAATGCGCGCATGTACAGAACTCCCTCACACAGGTCCGTCGCAAGTGTGTGCAAGACGGAACACGATAGTGCGTATCGACGTCCGTACACGGATACGAACACGGACACACACCGAGAGCACACTCGCGCCTTTTGCAGAGCGTCAATTTAGCGGCTTCCTGCGTTGCGTACGTTTGAGGCCGCACGCAACGTTTATCGACTAAAACGTTCCGCGACTGTTTTCTGTTCCTTGTCGGTAAGGTAAGAGAGGCACCGGGCATCGCGGTGCATTATTATTGCGAACAAGCTTTTGGCAGAACCGAGCGTACGACCGTCAAACATCGGTGCATGTTACTCGAATGCGTGGCTGGCAAGCAGGGCCATTATGTCAGTCGCCTGATGCCAGTTGTCCGATGGCAAAAGTCCAAAAGAACGCGCTTTTGTGTCGCTGCATTTATTCTCCCATTCGAGGAACGTCAATGAATCGTACACGTGATGTCTTCCCGGCACCGATATTTTTCATATGGAAACTTCATCTCGGGGATGTCATCATAGCTAACTGACAACTTCCGATGAAACAGAAAAATTCCGTGATAAACGTATCGCGGTTCTTACGCAACTAGCGGGGAAATTTATGTTTAATCGAATAGCGTGTAATCACCCGGCCCAATGGAAATAATTGACCGCTCATGAAACGTTTCTAGTATGCGAGCAGCCACTATATCGAGCTCCCCCGTAATTTCCTCAAGCGAGTATTTAAGCGTGCTACATTAATCACAATTTAAACGTGTACGAGACACCTTGTAAACGAAGGCTTGAACGGTCGTTCGTTATCTTCAGTGTGATGTGGATCACTTTTTACAGACTTAGTTGAGTGATACCGCGATCTATCTCTAAGGGTTATCCAGTGGCCTTTGATATTTTTCTGTTTCTCACGCTTAAATATGCTTCCTCAAGTGGAGCATCAAGAAATCGTATAGTTCAAAAGGAATATTCGCGTAGCTCTGCCAAAGGTATTAAAACTCTCACGAATATAGGATTTCTCATATTGTATAATCCGTACGGGCTCTTGGCAAATGCATATCGAGTGCTCTAAAAAAAGAACCTGTTTTCTGCATTTTTGTAGCACCGTCTTCCTGTTTGCGACTGATAAGGGCTTGGCCTAAGCAAGTCACCACCGCTAAACTTAGATTTCTGGCCGCGTAACGAGTTGTCGTTGCACCGGTAATATTATGCGACTGCGTGAATGTCTTACAGGGTATTATAGTTCTACCTGGGAATACGTCCTTGGTATCCGGGCTGTAAGGATGGATCCATCCGTTTCTTTGCTGTATGATGCACTGGAACATGTTGTCTAGATTCTGATATTTTCGGAGTGTGGTCTTCGAAGTCGGCCGACCGCAAATGAATGGGGCAAGAATGAACGCGTGAATGAAGATCCGAAACGTACCGAAGGATATTCTCTCCAAATCCGCCGCTTTTACTAACGCACTTTACGTCTCCTCTGAACACAGGGTACCACTAATGTGCACCTCTTGGCACCCTAAATCGGGTGCCTTACCTTCGATCGTTCATGCACCGATCAAGTTTAATTTTGAACGTCTTGAAGTTTCAATCGCTGGACGAATATACTAAAGTCACACATTTTCTCCGCGGATCCTCACAATATTTGCAGCGAATAATTTATCTAGTCGTAACATCTCGAAATTTAAACAAGAAGTCTCACGATGTCTTCCCCCGCACACCGATTCCTCGCTGGCACAGATCCTCACTTTGAAAGTCTGACGGTCGGTATGAACGTCAGCGTTTGCAGACAGACTTCACATCTTGTTCGCCAGACATACGAAGAACGTCACGATTCTCAAGACGTCCGTCCAATCTGAAGAAAAGGCGGGTCAAAAACACATCTCCTCGGGACGACACCGAAAACGCTCTGTCCTCGTCCGAACTTCGATTCAGTGGAATACGGAGTCCAGTCTCTCTCATCCTCTTCCTTCTGCTCACCCGTTTCTCCCTTATCGCGCCTCTCCTTCGCTGCTCTCGCCGATCTCGTCCCTCCTCATCTTCGGGCGCTCTTCCTTCTCCTCCTTCTACGGGCGCCCTGTTTGTTTCTCGCTCAATTTTCCTCGTTCCTTTTCCCTCGAGCGTTCTCACGAGCCTCTCTTCTCTGTCTTCAAGACCGTCTCCCCTTGCGGGACACCCTTACGAACGTACTCACATAGTCGGACGTCAACGAGATACGCGTTCACGCACATGCACACACTCGAACGCACATACGGCACATAGGACACGAAGCCAACGAGATAAGTAGAATTTTCGCGGGATCGTTGCACGCTCTTCGCGCGGGAGACAAATGCTCCTACTCTCTCTCTTCTCCCTTGTTCTCCACGGGTTCTCTGGAGCGGAGAAGGAGAGATCGAGCCGACTGGCGGTTTTGCTCGGCGGGCGGAGGAAGGAGGACACGTTGTCAGGGCGTATGTAGATGCACACCGACGCGCTATTGGACGCAGGATAAGACGCAGAATCCTTTTAGCCTCGTACGGCTCGCGTATCCTTGAGAGAAACGAGACCGGAGAGGTAGAGAGTCGGTATTCTCTCGTTACTCCTGCGGCCGGAGGGTGGCTGGTCGGCTGGCTGGGATCGAACTAGATGGCTCGTCGCCAGGCAACCGGATTCTCTCTCTCTCCGTCAGATCTCCCTCTCTCCTTCTCTCGGTCGTTCTCGCCCTCCGTCTCTCTCGCTTTTAGCCTGTCCTCGTCGCACTCATCAACTTGCCTCGCCGCCGTATCTTTTCCACGCTCGCGCTCATCCGGTCTTCCTCCCCGCGTCTCTCTCTCGTACTCCTTCTACCCCCTCCATGAAAGACCTCGCACCGGTTCCTACGGATTCGCCACCCTCTGCTTCCTCCGGAACGCGGGGATTCCTTCAGCCTGCGGTAACGACTTCAAGGTGCGCACCAAGCTACGTAGACCGCGAATAAAGGCGCGTCTTCGTGAAACATCCAATGCACCGGCATCGGTGCGGTGAGCGCGGTACTGACCAGGGAAGAGAGTGAGCCTGGAAATCAGAGTGCAGCTTCCCGGGCGCGAGAAAATTTCTCTTTGCGCCAATCTCTTTATTGCGGACCGAGTGGAATGTCTTGCCAATCGTCTCCTACTCTGCCTGGACCGTTCGATGTGCCGTACTTCAAGAGAGCCGAACGCGTCACTGGGATTACTTTGCTCTCCAATACTTCTTGCTCCAAAAAGGGAACGATGCGTGTGGGATCTTTTCCGCTCTGTGCTTTTTAGTCTGACTCCACCCTCCCACACCGTTATGCGGCCGAAAGCTCCTATAGCAAAGTGCTACCCTTCCCCGTCACTTTTCAGCCCCCACACTCTCCGTCAGGGCGCCGTTCTCATCGGGAAACGCCAAGGAAGAACTCAGTGCTTTCTTTGGAAGCTGCTCCCCGAGTTTGCTGGTGGAAAACAGCTGTTCAGCCGACGACGCCGCGCCACCGCGCGTTACAGAGTAACGAGACGCACACGTTTGTATTGCACGGCACTCGAGTGTACTGATCGTGTAACACCGAGGTGGAGCATCCGCGGACGCGTGGTCCGTGGACGAAAAGGAACAATCGCGGAGCGACAGAGATGGCAGGCACCAAAGCGAGAGGGTGAGCGAGCGCGGGGCGCGAAACAGAGACGGACGTTATGAAAAGAGATAAAATGATAAAGACAAAGAAAGAACGAACGGGGTAGGGGATCAATGGGTGTTACTCGACTACGGCCGCTCTCTCTCTCCTTTTCTTGCTCTCGCTCATTCACTCCCCGTATACACACTATAGAACTCGCTCCCACCAATCCATCCTATACACAGTGTCCAACCCTCGAAGCGTGACCGTGACTGTGACTCTGGTCGGCGGAGTGCGCGTGTCCAACGACTGTCCATTCGTGGCTGCGGTACGTTTGTGTTCCTTCTCGTATGCTCTCGTGTGGGCGTGTGCCGTGTGAGGGCGAAACACGAATTCATTTCTCACTGACCGGCTGGTATATGCAAGATATTTGAGACGCATGCGTAAAATAGTTAATCATGTGACTAGAGAAATGTAATTATTACATATACGATACGCGTATCTTTGTTTTGCCGATCGAGGAGATTATACTTTTTGAAGGATTCTCAGCGAACCCTGGATAAGCGTTACGCTTCGGTAAACAAGCGCTTGAGCTCTTCATTGCCCACTCCAACGACATTTGGGATCGCCTTACCTGCTTAATATCAACTATATCAACGTCACTAGGACATCATCTCGATTACTCTCCGTATCAATTTTCAATATTTCTACCATTCGCGTCGAAAGTTTATGCTTTGAACGTTGTGAAATATATGCGACCGTCGGTTGCCCATGTGTGTAGACCATAAATTGACATTGCGGAATTTCCCTGTAGACTTGAACAGGCAGTTACAAAATAATTCGATACGAATGTATGTTCGACGCGAACGCACTGAATTTCTTCTGCAATACCATCGAAGCAGCCTGTAAAGGGAGGTATTCGGAAAAATATATGTTGCCATCGTGGCTGATATGAATCGCCCGCTTCATACTGTTATGCAGAAAAAGACATTTTCTCAATGCAACTGGCCCCATTTCAAGAAAGTGCCGAGCCACGCTGTTGTGAAGGCTGGAACTTTGGTAGCAAGTTTCCGGTAACTTCGGCACTAGACACAGAAAATCACGGTAAAAATTATGGCCGCGTATCTGTAACGCATCAACGATACTCTACGCCGTTTTTCTCGTTTTAACGTTCTTCCATAGATATGTCTCGCACGATTGTTTATAAAAGTTCTTATCAATGTTTTTAGGATGCCGCCGCAATCTTCGGCGCACCGAGAAAACTGAGTCGTTTCGACAAATTGCAGTACAGCAAAATTGTACTTACGATGATGCGACGTACACATAATTGTAAATTTCAGTCACGACCGTACGGACACTCTCTGGAGAAATGCTCTCGCCCTCTTTTCTTCTCTCCTCGCAACTTCCTTGCTTCAGGTTCCTCGGCCTGCTCTCGCTCTAGTACGAACGTGCACGTATATTCCGTGGCAAGTACAAATTTTACCTGTACGTGCACCGTAATCGACCTCCGGGATTTACCCTGCCGCCTCCTCCACCGATCTCGCGCCTTTGTATTCTACAGGTGCCCATGCACAGGAATTCCTAATGCAGTTGGTCGCACTCGAGAGGTATCTCGAATTCCGTCCTCGACGGATCGTCTGCCGAGAGCTTACAAATAGAAAGACACTCCGGTGGATTAAGAGCCCGAACGACTTACAATTAGTGAACGACCGATAACCGCCTTACGGGATTCGATCCTGCCAAAGAAAATAAAATACCAAAAAAATGAACTGCTTGTCAAAACTAATGATACTGACGCGGGACACAGTTGCTGACAGTCCGAGCGCAGAACAAAAACGAGTAAGTGGCAAGTGAGATGACGCACAAATGACGCGTCTATCAACGATAATCAAAATCTTTTTGCCTCTTCGTATCAGAGATAAGTGTGACAGCTATAGAGTAGCAGACACGCCATTACATAACCTGTCTCTCTTACTGTACCGTTTCATTTATCGCTCGTTGAGCCCTACGTGTTGTCCGGTTACGCGTAATTTATTTATTCACGCGACGCCGGAAATAAAATAGCGTCTCCCCCGTGTTTAAAGTTCCCACTGTGGTTTATTGTTTGCAAAGTCGCGAAACGTTCGAACTTCTCGGAAGCTCCGACATACATCCAACCGGTGGAAAGTAAAGAAAGAGGTACACAGTACCACCCATACGCCGTGCCAACGTGTATTATCGAACAGTCTTTGTTGCTACGTCGACCACCGAAGTTGCGGGACCAAACAGTTATTTCCGGCACAGAATTTCCGGGCCCACTGACGACTTTAGTTTTCATGCACGCCCACGAACGGAGTACCAGAAACGGAAAGAACGTGCAGTCGCGCTGTTTCTCCTTTCGACGATCTATTCACACCGGATCCCCTTTATTGTACATACTAATGCGGTTAGACGTTTAGGTGCTTTTTTTCGTGGAATGGATGGCTCAGAAAAATCCACATGGCCCCTTCAACATCGCCATGATTTATCACGTGCTCCCCTTTCATCTACGACATAATCAGATGTGCCAAGTGAAACGGAAATCCCACTTTTCAAGTATATTCCTCCCGCTAATGTGCGTTTGAATAAAATTCCTTTTCCTTCATTGCTCTCCGGAAAAGAAGGAAAGCATATACACGAGACATAACAATTCTGCATGAGCGGCGCGGCTTTTTATTACGTCGCAAACTAATTAGGATCTCCGCGTTTAGATCAATTACAGGCCACTTGGCTGATCTCGCATGCTCGCACGGTCAGTTTTAGATCGTTGACATTGCGGCCTTGTCGTTGGCACGGCCTCTCGATGTTGGCTTTTATACACTGCACAAGTGCACGTTTACGGGTGATGTCGGGGAGGAGACGGGGGGAGATTGTGGACAGAAAATCATCGAGCGAATCAGTAGGAAGATCTTACGCAAGCGACTTGAGAGTACCGTGTGAAAGATTGTCGTGTGAATCGATGCGAACTCAGTTACTGAATTTCAGAACATCGAACCGACGTAACTCTCCTTTTTTTCTTAGGAATCATGCAACGTCATGGATGTATATCCAACAGACAGAGTGTATTATTGGCAGTGTGTACATTCGATAACCAAACGATTTAGATTGCGATAATATATGTAGGAATCGATAGTCTAATGTCGTAATCAATTGTACGCTGTGGTTGCCAAGTGAAGTATTATTGCTAATAGGCCGCATTTACGAAAATCTCTAAATTTGGGGATTCGTCCGGAATTTAACCCTTTTAGTGCCGGGCGAAAAAGATGTGCCTATGCGAAGATAGCCGGCCGAATTTCACGATTTTACTACGGTTTGGGAAAAGGTTCATAAAAACCAAACAGAAAACAATATTTACATCATTTAAAAAGCTGTATGTTAAGGACGAAATAGAGAATAAAACAATGACACTAATTTTTCTATATTCATTGAAAATTATATAAATAACAAAGGTATTAATGATCGTAAAGGAACTAAAAATTGAGTTCTATCTTACAAAACGTATTTACACATACGAAAAGTCCTCTTTTCATCATAACTTTATATAGACCATTTGTTACAAAGTATATACTTTGCATTTCCACAATATTTTGTAACAAAATAAATAATATTGCATAACAAAAATAAAGAATAACTCCAAGGTACATTTTAAGCACTAGATAGATTATCTCTTCCGAAACAAGTAATTGTTATAGGTAATATAAAGTTAAAACGAAAAACTATTTTTTTTTCATTCCTTCCTATGAAATTAGACCATTTATAACGTATTATAAATTTATTTTGACATAGAGTTCTCTCATAATGCAAATAGTAAAGCGCTACAAGGTGCTTGCCGATATATCGGCCCTGGCACTTTTCGCTAGTGCAGCAAAGGCCGATATATCGGCCTCCGGCACTAAAAGGGTTAAAGAGGATTCTGAAGAAAGATTCAATGAGTGAATATGTAAAAGATATAGCTGAATGCAGTATATAAATCACCGGGTCAATTAAAATTTTAAAGGGTAAACTGTCGTGGAAAATTAACGACCTGCTGAAGAAGTGAAGGTGTGAGACGGACAAAATACATTGTACAGATAAAGATCATCGCACAGTCGTAGAAGTTGAAGCTGATATATAGGCAACGAACTTGGAATCAAACGAGTACAAATTAACGGAGACAATATTTATGATGACGATGGCGCAACTCAAAGACGAACTGATGAAATGGAATCACGATATATGAAGTCGAAAAAGGAAATTGGTAACTTGAATAATCAATGATATAAGGAACTAGGATGACACGGAAGTATCCGAGAAAGAACAAGGAGATGAATGAAGGAAACGGTCATGATAACGGAATAGGCGGTTCCGAGGAAACGAATCACGATGAAAGAAAACAGGCGAATGAGACAGGGATGGCGCAAAAAAAATGGTATGAATATGTTCACAATACAAGATGTCGAAGAATCTTTAACACGTTGAACGCCCAGCGTAAATTGGTGGAGTTTCTCCCGGGGCCCAAATCCGAAACACGGAATGTAAGCAGCGCGATAAGAAAGAGCAATACAATGCAATGCGTCGTTTAAATTTAACCACAGTTTATTTTGTGATACATTAGAGAATTTTTTAGAATATGTCTTTTTGGCATTTTTATTTTTGAAAGATATTTATTTCTTAAAGAGGATTAAAAAATGTGCAAAATACTATAACGTATTGTCCAGAGTGTCCACAATCACCTCAATTATGTTTAAAATGTTTTAACGAATGCCATCATAACTAATAAAATATTATAATATTTTAAAAGCAAATTTAACCCTTTGAGTGCTATGGACGCATATATGCGTCCGTCGAAATCTATCGGTGTCGACTATGGGCGCATATATGCGTTTCCTAATCGTTTCGATTTCTTACCTACGGCAGCCATAATTATTAAAGAGAAAAATACTGACGCGTCCTTTATAAAATAATTTTTTTGCATTATTTGGTTTGGCGTAAATGAAGAATTGCTATTAGAACTTTGCTGCGCCTTATATAATCAATGAATAGACTTCACGCTAGTGAAAAGTGTTTTGTTCTCAGCAAGTGTTTCGGTCGGAAGTATTCAGCAGCTACAAGCTTAAAAAGAAGTATATTTTTACTGTTTCTTTTTGTTTATTTAATTTAATTTATTGTTACTTTCTATTGTTTATACTCATCATAATTGTGTTAGAAATCAAATTATGATAAATTACTTCTGAAATCCTATTTTAATTGGACGTAGAATAGTGTTACCCGTTTACGGACGACGGGGCCCCTGTGGAAACATTGCCGTCACCCATATCTGGGTGACCGTCACCCATTGACTGCCTTTAGGTCTTGACAGTTTTATTTTAAAGAAGACATTAAGTTTTACAAAATATGATAATATTAATTTACTGATATACTATTGTAATTGTAAAATTGTATGGCATTTACAGTATTTTTATTGAAAGAAAAACACTTTTGGTACAGACGGAGATATCTCGATTGGCAAATCAGTGTATGATAAATCTGTCAATAAGCGGATAGATGATTTTGAAGACATGAGCATGTTGCTAAATTGGAACATATTGCAGAAAATGATATACGGAGAAAGGATATTGAGAGAATCGGCCCAACAGTATATCGCAACACAGAAGGGCGTTACTTCGTGGGGGAAATCAAAAATAAATTAGAACGTGAATTCAAAGTTGAAGTTAATAGTGCCGTTGTGCATTCACGATTATACCGATTAAAAAAGCAACTTAATGAAAGTGGACGTCCACATGCCTGCAACATTAGAAATTGCTGAGTGTAAAATTGAGGAGAGTGCCATAATTGAACTTATCACCAGTGCAATAATATACGAAGAAACACATAAAACAGTTCTTCATCAATTACGCACATCTGAATTATAAAGGAATTTAGAAATTGATAAACAAATACATGAGATGATGTACGAAAGAAAAAGTCGCAGTTGGCAAGAAGTTGGAAAAGAGACGGAAGCCTGGGAGTGAAAAGAAATAGTTTGAACGAAAATAAAAATATAATCCATTGCTACATCTGTGGAGCTGCAGAATAAAAAACACGGAGATATCCTGGAAAGACTAATGTCATATAAAGGTCATACAGCAATATACTGCGAAAACCTAACTAACAATAGCACAGCGAAAGTAAACAGTATATCGAATGGAAGAGCGGCAAAAGAAGTCACCATTAATGATATAATCTGTCGTCCATTAATAGATTGAAGATATGATTCAAATTTAATAATTGAAGAAAATATCAATATATAGGATCTCTTAAATTAATTTCAACCGCGAGGTACTTTAAAAGTGCTAGTTATGCGTTTACGAAGGTGATAAGATTATTTGAAAATGATGTAGTGCTCGACAGCGAATCGTACACGATTAAAATATTTGTCGTACCGCATTAACACTTTGACTGCCATGATGGTCACCGGTGACCGGCGTAAGAGATTTTACTGAAGATCCAAAACATTTGCAATGGGCAGCAATAATTATTTTATAAATGCAGTTGTTGCTAGAATAGTGATGCGATCCTTTGGTCTCCAATACCTGCACATTATTTAAATTTTGCATAATTCAGTCAAACGCTGTAGTATTTTATAGCATCACCGTTATAATACAGCAAAATACGTATGGCAGTCAACGTGTGAAATGATGCTGGGCAAGTGTTTTTGGACACTGTTCTCGTATAATTGTGCAATGACAAAACGGAGACTATCACGAAGTGGCAAAGAACAAGTGAAATAGGAGATGAGTGCAGTAGTGAAAGTAAAAATGCCAAAGAGTGTGATAAAGTCGCTGAGTGCGATAGAAGTATGGCGGGATAAACACTCCTAACGAAAAGTCAGATGTCTCGTTTTTGGAAATAATGTATACACACGAAGATAAATTCGACATTAAAGGACAGTATAAGAGACAGATTAGATAAATTAAGAGCAAAAAATAAAACGACAGTTAACGTAAGTGCGGATGTAGCATAAAGATTGTTTTGAGCGATAATATTTCAGTTAAGACCGAGACGATTAGAATCGAAAGAGAAAAAGTTCTTGCGTAAACAAATAAAAGAATCGTTACCTGAAGAGATTATACGATCAAGTAAAAGTGATTATGCTGGTCCTGTTGCTATCGTATCTAACTGTACGAGACATGTTGTTTAAAAAAATGAGAGAACAATATTCTTTTTGTTTTGAATTTATACTGTTCGATATAGGGTAGTTTGCTCTAAGACGAAATGACGAGATAACATTTCTTCAAAGACTACCCTTGACCACTTTATATTAGGTTGGAGGGAAAGTTCTGTCGTATTTTAAAGAAACTATTTGAATTAATTTATAAAAATATGTGTTTAATATTAATCATAATACATTTAATGTGTCGTATGATGAATATATGCCAAACTCTTCTGCAATTTCTCGACTTGTTAAATGTGGATTATTTTCCAACATGGATCGTAAAACATCATTATCGATCTTGGATGGTCGTCCAGATCGATCACTTTCTTGGGGCTAAGATCCCCGAAACGAAATTTGCTAAACCATTTTTGACAAGTACACACATTTACAAACCTTTCCCAAATACAGCACATAAATTTTTACATGCAACCGATGCGTTGCTTCCTTTTGAGCGATAATATATAAAATGCAGTGTCGAAAATGAACTTTATCTACTGTCATGTTTTTCACTTTAAATATCACAAGTAAATGATGAATGGTAAAAAAGGACTCCTTTTATATTATACGGCAGCTATAAAAAACAAAAAACAAAAAAAAACAAATGACTCACTAGCCAGATGTTTTTTTTATTTACAAGAAAAATTACCTGCCTATTAAAAATACGACAGAACTTTCCCTCCAACCTAATAGTTTGCCGAAAAACTTGCGGTCTTTATTCCGTATACATGTTTGTATTCGGTAACATGCGGTTTCCGATAAACTCGTTATCTCACACGTGACTTCCCAGAACAAGTCGAAGTAAATTGACGAGTCAGATCGTATTTCAGGGACAAAGACAATTAAAATTTGACGACTGAATTTTAGCGTGACTCAACAAGCACCGCTTGTTTGAATACGTCATAGCTACCGGTTCTAATAATGCCTGCCTCTTGTTAAATGTATGAAATGCTAGCTATTACAGAAATATTTCCCCGTTTCATGTAAGAATTTATCCTCATACCAATATTATTCGTAATTTTCCAATTGTAATTACGATTGACAACGTTTATCCACATGCGCCGTCAGGAACGTAATAATTTCATATACACGAGCCGACTCCCAAGATTTATCCATGTCGGAAAATGGTAACTAAGATATCATACGTGAAAATCACTTTACATTGGTGCTCAGGCACGGTAATTTTTTTTTCTTCTCTCTGGTTTAACTGCTTCAATTTCAAATAAGTACTTGACATAGCAACGGTATCTGGAACAGTATTTTTTTCCATTGCACATAAAAACTGGTTAGCACCTGCACAGCAAGATTTTTCAGACGTTGACGTCGTGCTTCTCATCGGCCAATTACAAGAATCGTTAAGATCGCAGATCAAGAACCTTCTGCCACAATATTAGTCTTGCAAAACTTTGAACAAGCTCAGTTTTGCATATCTGCTATTAGGCAACCGCGGGTCTCAAATTTCAGAATGAGTCATTACGCTGGTCAGAGAAATTAATTTAACTAACTCATAAATCCGCCGCTGGATAGTCGGCTGCTTTATCGTGATACATTGTTAAAAGGATTATCGTTGACTACACTTACATATCATCATGTGTAATGAAAAAAACGTGTACATTATAATTTTGTAATTATAGCCAGGCTGCCTAGTTTCAGCCCGTTGCTTTTACGTTAATGTACCAGGTATAATACTCGCATTAATGCGTTATTACAAGGATCTGTACAACGAGGCCTTTGCATGCAGCCGGAGAAGAATATTCATTTCTTAAGCTTTAAGCGTGAAATATTTTCGTACATGTTCCCTGAACCCTGACTACGGTTAATGCATTTGGAGGACCAGATACAATTACAGATTACACTTGGATCTTGTTTCAACGGTGATTTGTCTCAATTAATGACGCGTCTCACCGATTAAACTGGTGATACACGCATCTAGATCGACATTTATGGTCCAATAAACTACTTCTTGTTACGGGTTAATTAATTTGACAGATATAGATGAGTAGGGAAACTCGCATTGTTTTTTCATCTTACAAGCAGCTACGCAATATTCTACACGCTCGTTAAGTTCAATTAAAAAAAAAAAAAAATGCACACATTGCGCTAATATTCCCGTGAATAGAATCTATTGTTGGAGGTTTCATATTTACAGAGCAGCTTTAATACTAGATTTATAAGTACTTCAGCTCTATGTACTTCTATGAAAGGATATTGTGAAAAGAAAATAATTGACGGTATAAAACAAAGCAGCGTTTTTTTAATTTTTCCATTAATTTAATACTTTGTGATCTGTCCCACCGTCTTTATTATTTTCTTTCCCATCTTACTATATCCTTTCGTGCCCTTTCGTTCGTTTTCGTTGTTCCTTCCGCCGGAACCGAAAATCGAAACAGCACGAAGTACCAAGATCTACCTTTATCGTACCAAATTGAATATTTGCGGTCTGTCCCATCGTCTTTATTATTTTCTTGTCTTACTATATTCATTCGTGCCTTTTCGTTCGTTTTCATTGTTCGTTCCACCGGAATCGTCAATCGAAATAGCACAAAGTACCAAGATCTACCTTCATCGTACCAAATTGAATATTTGTGATCTGTCCCACCGTCTTTATTATTTTCTTTCCCATTTTGCTATATGCTCTCGTGTCGTTTCGTTCGCTTTCATTGTTCCTTCCACCGGAATCGACAATCGAAACAGCACAAAGTACCAAGATCTACCTTCATCGTACCAAATTGAATATTTGTGGACTGTCCCATAGTCTTTACTATTTTCTTTCTCGTCTTACAATATCCACTCGTGCCGTTTCGTTCGTTTTCATTGTTCTTTCTGCCGGAACCGACAATTGAAACAGCACGAAGTACCAAGGTCTACTTTCAGCGTACGAAATTGAATATTTGTGATCTGTCCCACCGTCTTTATTATTTTCTTTCCCATTTTACTATATCCTTTCGTGCCCTTTTCTTCGTTTTCGTTGTTCCTTCCGCCGGAACCGAAAATTGAAACAGCACGAAGTACCAAGATCTACCTTCATCGTACCAAATTGAATATTTGTGATCTGTCCAATCGTCTTTATTATTTTCTTTCCCATCTTACTATATCCTTTCGTGCCCTTTCGTTCGTTTTCGTTGTTCCTTCCGCCGGAACCGAAAATTGAAACAGCACGAAGTACCAAGATCTACCTTCATCGTACCAAATTGAATATTTGTGATCTGTCCAATCGTCTTTATTATTTTCTTTCCCATCTTACTGTATCCTTTCGTGCCCTGTCGTTCGTTTTCGTTGTTCCTTCCGCCGGAACCGAAAATCGAAACAGCACGAAGTACCAAGATCTACCTTCATCGTACCAAATTGAATATTTGCGGTCTGTCCCATTGTCTTTATTATTTTCTTGTCTTACTATATTCATTCGTGCCTTTTCGTTCGTTTTCATTGTTCGTTCCACCGGAATCGTCAATCGAAATAGCACAAAGTACCAAGATCTACCTTCATCGTACCAAATTGAATATTTGTGGACTGTCCCATAGTCTTTACTATTTTCTTTCTCGTCTTACAATATCCACTCGTGCCGTTTCGTTCGTTTTCATTGTTCTTTCTGCCGGAACCGACTTTCAGCGTACGAAATTGAATATTTGTGATCTGTCCCACCGTCTTTATTATTTTCTTTCCCATTTTACTATATCCTTTCGTGCCCTTTTCTTCGTTTTCGTTGTTCCTTCCGCCGGAACCGAAAATTGAAACAGCACGAAGTACCAAGATCTACCTTCACCGTACCAAATTGAATATTTGTGATCTGTCCAATCGTCTTTATTATTTTCTTTCCCATCTTACTATATCCTTTCGTGCCCTGTCGTTCGTTTTCGTTGTTCCTTCCGCCGGAACCGAAAATCGAAACAGCACGAAATACCAAGATCTACCTTCATCGTACGAAATTTAAATTTTTCACCGGCAACACCTCCCTTTTCGACATTCACGGTGTAATACATGCCAACGGCGCACCTCGAAAGCCTCGTTAGTCACATTGAGTTCGTGGTTCAACGAAACGCGATGCCAACATCGTTACGACCGGCACGCGGGATGCGAGGAGGGTTCGTCCATGGTTGAAATCCTCGGAATGAAGTTTTTTTCTTTTTTTATTATTCAGCCAGGCGGCTGGTTTGTCAATGCGAGCGAAAAAGATGTGGTAGCTGAAGAAGGAATTGAGAATGAAAGACACGGCGTGTCGGGTCTTCAAGGTGGCGACGCGCAGGTGAAATTGTGACGTTTTTAGGGGCGCAGACGTGCACAGATGCGCAGGTAAACGCGTACACGCAGCGTGAAACTCTCGGCACCGCATCGATGCGACAGCTGCAGTCGTTGAATATAATTCCGCCGGCTGCGAATGGAGATAATTTTGTTGCGCCGCAGTTTCCCCCATTCCTCTTTTATTTTTTACCTTTGGCGTTTGAGGTCATCAGCCGCATATAATAAAACTGCTTATAATATATGCTACTCTACAATTACGATAGAGAACTATTTTTTATATTTAGTACATAATAATTTGTACTATAACCCTAATTTTTCCATGTAAGTTAAAATATTTTTAATTGTTTCGTCGGTATGAACTATTTTTGATACTTAGTATGTAATAATTTGTAGTATAACTCTAATTTTTTTCATGTAAATTAAAATATTTTTTATTGTTTCGTCGGTATGAACTATTTTTGATACTTAGTATATAATAATTTGTAGTATAACTCTAATTTTTTTCATGTAAGTTAAAATATTTTTCATTGTTTCGTCGGTATTCTTTAATGCTGCTTCAATGTTTCTTGGGATCTTATATTTTCAATGCTTATTCGTGTATTGTTTACATTGTGTTGTAATATATTTAATCGTTAAATTCTCTTCGTAAACTATAGGTGGCGATTCTTTTTCAAGCACGTAATAAAAGGTGTGTAATACGTGGTCTATTCTTAGGCGTGTCACTATTCCTGAGTCCCTTCGGGATACCCACGGTGGGGTGATCAACTCTGAGACGGTTTGTTTTACTTCCCTCAGTTTTATTTCGCACCGTTTCAATCCCAATACCATTGATTTATAATTTCGAGCTTAACACGTTGAGCGCCACACGTATTTTTAAGGAAATCCCAGTCAGGCCACGCGCGGTGCTTAAAAGCGTTCGTATTGTGGTATAGCAATCCACTACTAACAGATTGAAATTTACTCGATACCGATATGTAAACATGTCAGGGCCATTGTTTCTTATCGTAGTAGTAGATGTTTACGTATAGAATGAAATGCTTATGGGCATTCATTCAACGCATAATGCGCGAAGTCTGTTTTGTCTTGTTTACTGTTGGCCCGCAAAATAAGATTTCATCGAAATCGACTTGCGGTCGGGGTTGTGTTTAGGTTGTAAGAATGAAATACGTACATTTTAGAAATGTGACACAATCTGGTAGAGCAATGGCCAGAAAAATGACTAAACATATTGCCACATTTTGTGATACATGTGAAGGACAACCGTTTTTATGTTTACCGTGTTTCAATAAAATCCATTAAGCTTCTTGGTAAGAAATATATAAATTCATTAATGATATAATCTTGTAATAAATAAAAATTAAGTAGATTTTAACACTTTGACTGCCATGGTGGTCATCGGTGACCGGCGCAAAAGGTTTCACGAAAAATTTCAAAAATACCCAATCGGTCGCATTTATAATTTTGAAAATGCAATTAATAATAAATAGTGATTCAATTCTTTGGTCTCCGATACCTTCGCATTATGTTCATTTCGCACAATTCAATGATATTCTGTAGTACTTCATCCCGTTGCGGTTTTAACCCCTTAACGCCTGAATTTTTTTCTAATGATGAAAAATAATTACATAGTATATATCCTGTTATTATGCACATTTAAATCCGTCAACAATTTTTATTTGTGTACTGTGCTTATGCACTAGTATATATTGGTAGTAGGAATGTATCCTATTCGCTACAACCGACACTTTTATGAAATTCTCAATTTTAAACCCATATGCGACATGCGAAGCAGTATGTCGCGAATTATCCTCATTCGTCGTTAACACGTTGACTGCCGTGCGTATTTTGCCGTATTAGAACGGCGATGCTATGAAATACTACAGCGTTTGACTGAATTATGCAAAATGTAAATAATGTGCAAGTATTCGAGACCAAAGAATCGCATCACTATTCTAACAATAACTGCATTTATAAAATAATTATTACTACCCATTGCGGATATTTTGGATCTTCAGTAAAATCTCTTGCGCCGGTCACCGGTGACCCCCACGGCGGCCAACGTGTTAAGGGGTTAATGTAGTAAAATACGCGTGGCAGTCAACGTGTTAAATAGATGTTCAGCAATTACTTAACGCAATGTACATTTTTGAGTTTTATATCATATTTTACACTGTCAGCCACCGGTAGCTGACGCGGCCTAAACGGAAAGTGCAGTGTCAACAACCGATGGCTGACGTGGCGCTGAACGCGTTAACTAAATATCTTATAGTTTCCCGTACAATCGGCACATTTTCGGTGAGAATTTTCCGTTCCTCTTTTCCGTTCCTCTTTTCCCGCTGCCTATTCGTTACGCATGCACTTACGTATGCGATACAATCAGTGCTTTCGCCTTTCTCTTTCTGCGCGTGCAAGCAACCACTCGCCAATTAATATCTGTGCTGTAGTACGCTGCGATTCGAGATCCGCCTCTGTGCACAATCGTCCTTGACGCTGTGCAGAGAGATGTTTTTAGGTGCCGCGGTAAGATAGCCCTACTCCACGCAGGATCTTACAAAGGATTCTGTGTTGCGTTGATCGAGTGACAGCGCAGTTGGCCTGCGTGAGACGGAAGGCCTGACGGGAATCGAAAGGCACTTGATGTGATAATTCAGGCAATTAAGGGTTGCATCGATCCGAGGGTGCAATGATATCTTGTTTCGCTCAAGTCTTCCGCGCCCGCTAAACGTCTTATTCAAACAACTAGGCTGTTTCATGACTACACGTAGTGTAGTGCGGAGTGGAATTCTGAATAGTGTGGCTGCATAAATGTGAATTTACGACAGAGAGAGGCAGAGAAGGAGAGAGATAATGAGCAGCGAAAGCTTGCCTGCGTTCTTCGATTATTAACACACAATGCAAACGCGTCTGTTGGTTCTCCACGCCGCTGTCTTAAAATAGATGGATAATGTGCTATAAATGGATTAACTACGCTTTGGGAATTTCATAGCAGATGTTTCGCGAGATGGAATAATTAAATGTTTTTGCAGCTTCTTGTTTTGGTTTCGGGATTATCGACACTAGAACTGCATTTATATGAGGATGATACGACATGAATTTGATGCTTGGGCTTCGCTCGAAAATTCGTCAAGAAAATTATTCACATGTGCGAATACTGTGAGGTACAATTGCATCTTGGCAATTGTTTACAAGCATAACAGCTAAACAAGAAAAGACACTAACTTTGATAATAAGATATCATAAGTGATATGCCATATTTTTAACTTTATAAATAAAGAAGTTCAGCCTTACGAATAATAGCATGTCAAAAAATATAAATTATTATGCAACTTAGTAAATTCCCACATTTTTTAAAAATATAAACTGGTTAGCACTTTGACTGCCATCATGGTCACCGGTGACCGACGCAAGAAATTTTACTGAAGATCCAAAATATTCGCAATGGGTAGCAATTATTATTTTATAAATGCAGTTGTTATTAGAATAGTGATTCGATCCTTTGGTCTGCAATACCTGCACATTATTTACATTTTACATAATTCAGTCGAACGCTATAGTATTTCATAGCATCGCCGTTCTAATATAGTAAAATACGCTTGGCAGTCAAAGTGTTAATAAATGATATCAGTCTGATGTGGTTGCTTGAATGCGAGCTCTACGAGGTCAGAGTGAAAAGCAAAGCAAGATCGATCAGAATTAGAAAGAGCATTTCGGTCGAAAGTTCGGGCGTGTTATTTGAAATGGCATTACTTGGAATTTAGTGAATGTTAATATTTGCTCATGTATTTTTATCACCTAGTTAATCAATCTAATCGTATGAGTATAGGATTGAAGGATGTGGCGGCGTGCACATCGTGGAACGTATCTAGCCGTCCATCTGCACGGTTGTAGGTATCGTGCACGCGGTGCAACTTATCGACATTTCGTTGCCTTAATGGAAAAATGTACAACACATGTGATGTGGGCGTGCGTGCACTCGGAAAGATAATTGTAATGAGATGTTATGCCTTTTTCACGCTCTGGGCGTGGCTCTTGCCAGGATGTGCTTGCTGGCCGTAGAGCGAGAAAGAGGAAAGAAGGAACGTGCTGTACCTGCCAGGTACAGTCCGTGGAAGAAAGGAATCGGGCGCCGAAGTATGCCAAAAGAACTCGCGGTAGGAGGAATAAGTCTGCAATGAAGATTGTGCGGGTTAGGATTCAGGGCAGCACGAAAATCCCCTCTCCCACGAGGGCGAGATCAGAATTTATGGTTGAGGGTGCCTCTTTATGCTCGTCTCTCTTTTGCACTAGCATCCCCCCGCGCGTCTATTTTTCCCCTTTCTGTGTTTCACTCCGGCGAATACACACATCGCCGGCTTAGGGCTGCCGAATGGGTTGTGACGGTCGGGAAACTGTGCCAAATCGGCTTGCGCCATGGAGTCTACGGTTGTACCCTCAATTTTGCAGACTTACATATAGCTAACCGCGAGCCTTTAACCCCTTTACGTGAAAGCATCTTGCCCTGTCAATGGATGCAACGAGCTGCGCCCTAGAAACTGGCGATGAACAGAGCGGAATTTGTGGGAAATTCCGGTGAACGGTAAGGAACGTTTAGGCTTTTCATCAAAATGAATGAGAGCAATATCATTACGGTCGCTGGGTTCGTAACTATGCGGATAATTAATTTCCGAAGAAAGGCGCGCCACTAGTATGTTTCTTATGAATTTAGATCCATGGAGAAAGTGCGGGATCATGGCAGCGTGTTCTGATTCTACACGCGGAAATTGCGTAAAGCAACAAAGCATTCCATCCTTGTAATCGTTTGTGCAGTGCGACTCACTTGGATATAATCTTCCTCAGGACGCTGCGGCAAACGTGGAAAAATCAGAGTATCTTGTCCCCGACTTCCCCATGAAGAACAGATCAATGATGGTCAGCACTGATTTAAATACCTGAATAAATTCTGAGCCGAAGGATTAGAATAACAAAATGCTTGTCTTCCGCATCTACATCTCATCTCGATACGTGGAAAGGTACTAGAAAAGTTCCACGGCGCTGGTCATTGAACGCACGTCTACGTAAAAGAAAAACATGAAGAATAATAAGCGTTGAAACCGTGATAAATCAACCACTGCGCATAATATGTCTTGATGGAACTTCCATAATGATGCCAAAGACGCCGTTATTAGAATAATTTAGATGGTATTGAGGTTTGTCGTTGCGAGGAGTTTAACACTAGGACTACTGAGCAAATCAATATGACTTGTTTTGTCATTTCTTGTAATTATTACTCATGTTCACTACAACTTATTTTTAACATTTTATACCAATTTGATTGGAACATACAAATGATTAATTCTGTGAAGTGATTTCATTTCGGTTTTTTTTTTTTTCGAAAACTGGTATGCAATATAACTGCATCCTCCAGGACGCGACAAATTTGACCTCTAACGAAATTTAGCTAAATTTTGTTTCGGTATATTATTGTATACCTTATATACATCTACTTACACTTATTTATAAAACGTGTGACACTTTTTAAGCTGGGATAAACGTTCATAATCCATACGTTGAGAACGTCGACATTCTACTTTGCTTTGTGATTTGCAGAAACTTTTCGGGCTATAAATCTACTTACTAATTATGGAATGATTCTCACAAAGTGCTAAAGTACAAGTAAAAACTTCATATTTTGTATTAAATAAATTGCTCCTTTCACAAACAAGTTGTCTTAATCCCTCCGATAGAAGTAAGTATACATGAAACTTTGGTAGGCGTAGTGTTAATCCCCATTCACTGCACGTATGCAGACTCGCAGTCTGCCGTTCTATTCCGCTCAAGCTGATATAAAATGATGACCGTGCAAAATAGACGACCATCTTGCCGCAATGATTCGAACGATTAGCCGATAGCCCCGTTAACGAAGAAACTCGTACAGAACAATAAAAGTTGAATGCACGATAATGCCGACGTGAGAGCTGTCTTCCGGTCGCTGCGAAAGCGTGGCAATGAAATCGCAATGATGTCGATCTCACGAGCACAAGTGTTGTACGATCCCAGTCTGTTAAATCGGCAGGGGTACCGAACCCAGGGGCTTGGTACGCATATACACAAGAGTGTACGCACGCTCGTAACACGTGTGCACCATGAAGAAATATAATGGGGATCCGCGCCTGCATCAGTTTGTTTGTTTTACAGGCGAACTCGTCGATGTTCCGTTCTCGATTATATCGCATCGTGTTCGAGCCGACTTCTGCACTCCGTGCAACAAAAAAAGCTCGCAATACAATCTGAGCGCAGGCTTGGACTTTTTAGTGTTAGTGCCACAGGCAGCTATCCGCAGAGAATATCACGAGCGCGAGTACAAAACACGCGTCTCATGCGAAACAGAGACACATGTGCGGTCTCAATAAGAAGGTATGGCCACGTTGCTCGTTTTGACTCTGGAAAAGGTCTGACCATACGTAAAAATAGTTGCCACGCGGAGAAAGGCAGAGAGAACTGACGCCCTTTTCGTTCCCCGCTAAGAAGATTAAACAGGCCGATTTACATTATGTCTTGCGTTGATCTATGTACCCCATATGCGTTCATGGGATGAATGACGCCGTACATTCGACATTTCGGTTCACAGTCACTTGAGACTATAAGCCATGCCTGGGCCTTTTTAAATATTCAGTCTGCCGATCGATATATCGATATACAGAATAAATTTTCGTGCGCCTTTCGTTGTGTGAGGCAAAAGAAAATATTTTCGGATACAGAAGGCGCTCCTCCGTGCAGGCTGCCGGTAAAACGTATCTCTCCCGATCGACAGGCGGCAAGCACGAGGGGAGACAGAGCGATCGTCGTTTTTTCCACGATGCCTCCTTGCCTCTTTGTGCTCTCTCCCCGGTTCCTGCGTGAGCGTAGAAGAGGGAAAAGAGGCAAAGAAGAAGCAACGAGAATACGTGTAAGGATTTTTGATAAGATCGAGGCGTATCTGACGGCCGAGTAGCAACGAGTCGATGATCGCCCGCCTCAATATAATCTGAATATTAAACAGCCATATTTCTGACAGGAAGTGTATCACGATGTCTTTTGTGCATTGCCATAAAGGAACGTCCTCCGAAACACCATACAACTGAGGGCCGTTAGGGCGACGATGGCATACTTAATTTGAAGAACCGAAAACAACGACATACCGGCGTCAGTTCGTTCCCGCATATTCCGTCAGCAACATCTGCCGTTTGACGCCTGATACATATTCAGAAACTTCTCTCTCGATAATCGCTCTACGCGCGGCTTCGGTTATAACGTTAGCACGACCAATCCCCTCGTCCCAGTGCATCATCGAAGAAACTACGCCAGCTCAAGCGCCACACTAACGTCACGAGCGTTTGCTAGCCAGCCACACATGAAAGGAAGTGCGCGCGGTGTACCAGAAGGTCCCCGTGGCAGTATTGCGAGTTATATACCTCGGGAGGTGCATAACCCGCGTACACACAACTGACTGGTTAACGAGATCGATATTACACCAGACAGCGTTATAACGTTGCGTCTCCGCCGGCTACGCACACACGCGCATTCTCCGTGATCCTGCAAAAAGGAGACGTGCACACGAAGATTGACACGCACGTGGGGAACCGTGCGCAGGCGCGTCTCTGGAGCAGCGAAAATGCACGTGCGCCTGCGCACACGGATGAGCACACGTTCACTCGGGGGACCAAGAGCGGCACGCACACGCAACTATCTAACAAAGTAAAAGCTGCATAGCCTAGGCGGGTCTCCGGCACTCTCTTTTCCTCTCGGTGCCCCTGTGCCTCTTTCTCTATGATACACACAGAGAGGAACGCACACCATCAGCCCCGCACGCAACTTGCACGCTTACCAACCGACAACGGCAGGGTTGGGTGGCTTCGACCGGAAAGCGTTCGTTTTATCTTATTGCGAGGGTCGAAGGTTCGCCCAGGTAACGAAACGGCTGATCGCAGGACCGCAAAATCGCTACCAGCGAGCGAGTGACGGAGGCACGACCCGTTTGATCTCGGGGATTTTCAAAGTGCGGCCCGTGCTTTGTCCTTGTTTGAGCTGAACTTTCGTCTTGACCACAGGTTCCCGGATGTTTACGATTCGGCGTCGTTAAAAGGTTATATATCACGGTATTCAACGAAGAATGATAGGAACATTTAAAAGCAGCCGTATCCTACGAATTACGTGTGGCTTACCGAACGAATTTTTCATATGAGCCTTCAAATGCATAATAACCACTGTAGTGTAGTAACGACCCTGGAAAATGCGTAGTCACTTGCAGTTGAGGATGCAAACTAATTGCGAGTTGTGGTTGAAGACGAACGATAAGTACCGGGTGATGAGAATATAGAAGGTAGATATACGTTGGAAGTCGACCATGCGAGACACTTTTCACAGATATGCGAAGGTACGGCGACAACACCATCCGACCGCCTCCTCAGTCTTCAAGTTGCTTCCCACGATTTTAATATGCAGACGATGCGGTTTCAAGGGCCGTACATCAACGTTTTCAATGATCGGCGTGCACATCGATAGGGAATTCACGTCGGTACCTCCTTCAACTGGGATCACGATAAATATCTTTTCTTCGCGAAGAATATATCCTCGAGGCACATTATTCCTTGTCTGAATGGGTCGCTCGTTGGATTTCAAGACGTACTAGTTCTTATAAGTAATAAAGATGTTTCGCATTTCTCATCGAAATACATTGATGGACGAAAACGTTTCTCCGTCAATGTCTCATTACGTACCCGTCGAACAAAGTAATTGTCGCTTAGTCCACAAGAGAGGCCATTTGCCTCCTGTTAGCGCTTTACATACGATCGGACTGTAACGCGATGCAAATAGAGCGCAGGTACCAAAGCGTTCCCCGACGGCAACAGATTCAATTTCACGCCCATTCGGAATCTGAGAGACACGTATGCGTTAAGATCGATTCCTATTACGATTTACGTCGGATATCATTGTTGACGTACAATTAGCGCGTAGCAGTGCAATATAAGTGTAGACGGCAACTAGGTGTGCCTAGCACGGCGCGTTGCAACTAGCCTTCGTTTCTCTTATGTGCTCTCGACATTCCAGAGGCGGTGTTGCTGTCTACTTGATCGCCTCTCACCGTACACTCTGACATCGACACGTAACCGGGAACGAGCGTGCATTTTATTCTCCACTGCGAGAACAACTGATACAGTCGAGGTTTAGCTCGCTCCTCACGTGAAATTTAATTACTTTCCATTACTACTCTTTCTGCCCATCCCGCGTCCAATCAGATTCCAACTGAGCGAAAGGCATTCACAGTCGCTGCATGTCGTACAGTACCTATTTTAGGACGTAGAGCAACATTAAAATAATAGATAAACTCGGCATTGTCATGCACAACATGCATGCATGTAGCATTAGACTGTACGCACGGATTACTGAATGTCCGATACGTACGATGATGTGCGAGCAGGATACGCATACTACGGCCAAATTATCCAGCGGCGCGTAGTTGGTTTTATAAATAATTTCCCACGGTCGCCACCGGAATCCGTGGTGGATGCTGAGCGACTGGCAAGGTCACGAAAATTTGCGCGCGCGCACTTCAGCAAGCTCGTTAATTGCTACCGCGATCAATTATACGTGTTTAAACAATCGCAAAAATATTAGGGATGTTGCAATCTGAAATCGTGTTGCCTCAACATTAACAGAACGTTCAGTATTGCTCCGAGCGACGTTATTACGCGTCGCGTAGAATCTAAAATGCAGGACATCGCGAGTGTACAGCGAGCAAATGAAAATTTTCCGTCGCTGACTCGTATTCCCGGGAAATAAGAGACCCAGCGCGGAGCGTTCAGTGCGGAGCGTTCAATGCGATCAACGCGAAATTTCTCTCAATCTCTAGGCGGGAGAAACAGAAACAACAGAAGGCAACGGGTGAAATGGTGAGAGGCTGTGTCCGTGCATTCGTGTAGAGCGTGTGCAAGAGAAACAAAGAAAGACCGGTTTACATAGGAAGAGCAATTTAGAGTGAGAAAGAAGAAAAAAAATGGAAGGAGAGCCGGGGCCGAAGTAGCAAACGACAGAGGCGCGTGGCCGTTAGAACTTACTGTTGAAAACCAGCAGCTTCCGCGTGGAGCCGAGCCTCTTGATGGGAGATTTCACACCGTCGATTTCTTCCTCGTCCATTATCCCGCCGCGGACCTTGATTTTCGCACCGCTGTCGTTGCTTCCGCCCCTCGATCCCCGCCGCTCCGGGGGATCCTGCACTATTTGCACTCACTCACACAAGACGTACGGCGCACGCATGCACGCTGCTCGCCTTCCGCAACCGAGAGCACACAGAGCACTTGTCACAGTTCAAAGCATTTTGATCAGGCACGAGGAGAGTTCGCCGCATATACAGAGCAGCTACGGAGTAGCCGAACGTTAGAACCGGTTTACCGGTCGGTGTGCGGCTGAGTCGAGTATTTTTCAGTGATTGCCTTTGCCGCCTCGCCGTGTGCGCGCTAGATGCACCGCCGAGAGCACGTTTACGCAGCCCGCCGTACGTGCTCGAGTCAGCTGCCACGCGGTCCGTTACCCGATCGAAAGTGGAAGGAGAGAAATGAACGCGTACAGAGGCGCGCGGGACAATCAGCAGTCGTCACTCTCCGACGGTTCGTTTGTCGACGAAAAATGACGATCGAGCGGGAACGTGCCGTTATGATCAGTGTGGCCGCGACGTAAGTCGCCGTGCTAGTGCCGGCGGGATTGGCGGCTATCCCGAGAGACGGCGAAGATATTCTTGGACGGCCGTATATTAATTCAACTTTGGGGGGCTGCCGCGCCGCTACCGCCGCTATGCCGTAGTAGTGCTCAAGCTGTCCCGAACCAGTGCCGTAGTTCCGTCGTTCTGTATCGGCGTTGTCCGTCCTACAGCGTCCCTCTCTGTTGCTTAGCAACTACCGCGGCTACTCCCGACGTCTTCCTGCTGCCATCTCGACAGCACTCGTTGTAAACTGGCGAGTACGGGCATTTGCTGTATGAGCGACTGTCGATAATTCAAATAAAAATGTGGACGGGCGACGGTTGTAACTCTCGGCTAATTCGGCATCTGACGTATCAGCGAATGTTAATGATTAGTTTGACAGGCGTAAAATCAATTCAAATCAATTTGGAAATTACGTTATTTATGAGGGTTCCTTAGCAACGGCATTCAAACATTTGCACTCTTGGCTCTGTTTAATACAAATGCAATCTCTGAGCTGTCAAGTGTTGTTCTGTCTTATACCTGGTATGCGGAAAGTATAAATAAAATTTCGCGGGGATGGAGTCCGAAAGACCAGTCAGTAAAATAGGGGAAAGACCGATGACCCGCTGGCGACGTGATCAAGAGGATATAAGAACGGTCAATAAAGTTGACAGGCCGTTTACGGGTACAGCGAGGCCTCAGAGTAAGGTTGACAGACCAACGTCTCGCAGGGGTGTTAAAGATGATGCGGAATACGGTGCTTCTAATTCTTTGCGTTCCGCCACACCTGGACGGAACGCTTTGGCCAGGCCACCGTCAGCTTCAATTCTGTCTAACAGAGTTTCAACTGCGGGTTCGCGAGTTTCCACCATGAGCTCCAACTTTGGTATGGCTCGTCTTAATACGGGTTTGCCACCGTCAAGTCAAATTAATATGAATGCGCTTGACAGACCGATCACTCAGCACGGAATAGCTGGAGTGCGACCTGGAACTGGTAGAGGTTTACCAATGACCAGGTATTTGTTTTTTCATGTATATATCTGTAAATAATGTATGTTGTCTTTATGGTCACAAATCGTCCAATTCTTGTACACAGACAGATTCAAGATAAGCGGTACTATGAAGGCCTTCTGCAACTAAAGATACGAGAACTGACCCAAGAGATTGGGATGATTAAAAAAGACATTGATGTACAAAATAAGGAGCGGGCTGCCTTCTTGCATCTTGACAAGAGGGCCAAGGAGCTGGCTGCAGAATTGACTACTTTACAAGGAGAGTTAGCCGATTATAATATTGTAGTAGACAAGATGACTTCAAATGTGGAAAAGGAAATCGTGGAGCGGGAGGCCCGGGAGCTTGCACAGAGAAATGATAGTGCATTGGCTGAAATAGAAAGAATATTTGAACAGCGACAACAAATGGAACAAGATATACATAGAATGGAGAAAGAGTTAGAAGAGGAGAAGAAATTTACAGAGAAGATCGTCGAGAGTATGGAGCCGAATTTAAGAGAGAAGTATGATACATTACATCAACAAAAAATGGAGTTACAAAAGGAAATTGACAAAATGCAGACAGTATTAGATGATTTGTCCAAAGAACAAGTACGCTTGGAAGAGCATATTGCATTATCACCGCTTAAGCAGGAAGCTGTGAAACTACACATGAAGATTATGGAAGCAGAAGATAAGAGGGATAAACTGAAGGAAGAAGAAAGAAACAGATTATCCCCAGATGTCGAAAGAGAGCGGTTATTACAAAAGATTAAGCAAGATAATGCTGATATGGCTGCAGCGGAAGCTCAATTATCAGATAAAAAGAAGCAAGTCACATATACAGAACAAGAACTGGAACAATTGGAAAGAGAAATGGAGGATAATCAAACCGAAAAACAAGCCAAGTACAAAGAACTTCGTAAACGGGAAGAAGTTATGGAACAGTTTATGTCTACATTTGAGACAGTCAAACAGGAAGAATTAAACAAACTTGACAAATATGAAGCATCTATAGTAGAGCATTTGGAGAATATATCGAACGGAATGGAATTCGATGTATGTTTATCTGCTGGGGAAGAAATGGCTATCCTTAATAAATCTGTTCTTGGCAACTATGAAACCAAAAACAGGGATCAGACGATTGAAGGTTTAAAAAAAGAGCACACAAGACTGCAGCAGGTTCTAAATAAAATGGCAATGTTGGAGAATAAGTTAAAAACAGAATCTGCTGAGCTTAATGAAAAGATCAGTAAGAAGCAATACGAGTTAGTTACTTTTGAAGATTTAGATGGGTTAAAGGCGAGAACTGCAGCAAAGCAGCAAGAACTAGTTGATGAGCGTAATGAGCTGACAAAACAGCAAACAGAGTGTGAAAACGAACTTAAAGAAGCTCAATCGAAACATGCAGATTTAAAGGAAAGACTCAAGAAAATCGATCTGTTTCCTGAGATAGAAACCCTTGACAAAAAGCTTGATGACTTAAGAGAAAGTAACAAAAAGGTTGAACACTTCATAAATCAGGAGCAAGAGCGTGTCAATTATGCTCCTCTAAAGGAACAAACTTTTACATTGGTAGATAAATATAATGGAATATTAAAAGAAAGCCTAAAACCTCTATTTTAGTACAGATAATAAATTAGTTTTAATGTTTGCTCTTGGTTTCTCCAAATTATTTCATTAGTATTACGTATACCTAACCGTAAAAATGGTAACCTTCAACCGTTACCTAACGAAAATGGCAATCTGTTTCGTAAAAAAACAATAACCAATCATGGATGAATTTCGGGGTTGTGCATTCTTCACAAATATTAATCATACTCAAAATACGATTTTAATTGCCAAGTATGTTTCATTGTGTTATTTATGTTAGCCGAGATATATTGTTTGAGCAACCATTTTTAACCTATGATAATGTAGAATGTGGTTTACATCGTTACATGACAGGCCAACAGCTAGGTGCTGAGTGAATTGCAACAAATTAATGGATGTTAAAGTAATTAGAATATTAATTGAGGAAAAGATTACACAAAAGTATGCAGGAATACGCTACATCTCTTCACTCATTGTTAGTCACTCTTCGCTATTTACAAATACATACTTCGAACAGTGTCTTTTTCAATGTTTATAATTTTTTTCATATTTAGGATGAACGGGTACATAATTAAGCGATAGAATGAATAAGAGAAATCATGACTTTCCACAAGAACCAACTTCAAATTGTTGAATTACACTGACTGTATGTAATTAACTGACACCGCATTATTTTTCCCCTTAATAGCAAATGACGATCGATTATTATAGTATCAATTCCCACTAACAGTAGCGCTGTGGCTTTGTTCCGTAATCAGTCGATAAAGTTGCACATTACATCAAAATGGTAAAGAATTGTTACTTTTTTTTTTTTGTGACGGAGGGGAAATTTTCTGTAAGACACCCCCGCGCTTCCAAGGGAAAGTGCAGGGGTAGTGCCGGATTTTTACCGACTAAAACCCCGCCGATGCCACTTCCCTACACCGATTTCTGATGGGCTTCGGGTTCTCCTAAGAATTTCACCGAAACCCATCCGGCGCCACGAGTCGAACTCGCACATTCCCAACGGAGATCCAGAAGGGATCTCCGACAGACCACCCGGGGTATGCAACACACACATACTCACACCTTTATTTACAAAAAAGAAACGCCACACTCGTTCAAACATTCTTACAATGTTACATACTAATACCCGGTAACTACCGACGACGGGCCAGACATCTGCCCGCCGCCATCGCACGCTTGTGCACCTGAGTGGTTGGACGAGCCCCTGCAAAGAATTGTTACTTTTTTTTTTTTTTTTTTTTTTTTTGTAAACGGAGGGTCTTCTGTAAGACACCCCCGCGCTTCCAAGGGAAAGTGCAGGGGTAGTGCCGGATTTTTACCGACTAAAACCCCGCCGATGCCACTTCCCTACACCGATTTCTGATGGGCTTCGGGTTCTCCTAAGAATTTTACCGAAACCCATCCGGCGCCACGAGTCGAACTCGCACATTCCCAACGGAGATCCAGAAGGGATCTCCGACAGACCACCCGGGGTATGCAACACACACATACTCACAGCTTTATTTACAAAAAAGAAACGCCACACTCGTTCAAACATTCTTACAATGTTACATACTAATACCCGGTAACTACCGACGACGGGCCAGACATCTGCCCGCCGCCATCGCTCGCTTGTGCACCTTATTGGTTGGACGAGCCCCTGCAAAGAATTGTTACTACCCTTCTGATTACCCTCGGGTAGGAATGGAATATTTTTATTTTAAGTTTCGACGCATTCTTTGCCTCCACTTCTACACAAATTTGTCGTAAGAAATGTTCGGAAAGTTTGCCAGCCGCGTCAGCAGATGGAAAAATGATCGGGTTAATGATAAGAGATCGTAAAAATGGAGAAAGGAATGAAGGGGGTTAGTGGCGATTTTGTCTTTGATCTGCACGTAAACTCATCAGTAATATACTACTACGATAAAAGAAAAGCAAGTCACCAAATAAAACATAAACGGCTTAATTAATTTATAAATTCATTTCATCACCTTCAAAGTAGTCCCCTTGGAAACGATACATTTGTGTCAACGTTTTTTTCAATCTTCAAAACAAGGATTGAATTCGATTTCCGGTATGGTCTTCCAGGCGCGCAGCGATTCTCGTTGAATCTCTTCAATGGTATCAAAGCGGTGACCCCGAAGCGGTTTTTTTAAGCCGAGAGAATAAGAAGAAGTCATACGGAGTAAATCCGACGAATACGGTGTTTGTGGAACGATATAGCTCGAATTTTTGTCCACACGAGTTATCTCGCCATAATTCCGGCCCCTTTTTGCGAATAGCTTTACGCAAACGACACGTAACATTTAAATAATATTTTTTGTTAATAGTTTGGCTCGGCGGGAAGAAATTTATAATGCATAACACCACAATAATCAAAGAAAACAATTAACATTATCTTTATTTTTGAGTGAGTTTGGCGAGATGTTTTTGGTCTTGGCTCATCTTTGGCACGATATTCGCTCGATTGGTCTGTTGTTTCTAGATTGTAAGTGTAGACCCACGTCTCATCACCCGTAATAATGCGTCGCATGACCGGCTGGTATTCGAAAATCATCTCTTCACAGATGTTAACACGCCGCTCTTTTTCGAACAAATTGAGTGTTTTTGAACCAAACGAGCATGGATTCGTCTGAGAGCCAATTTGTTTTTCAAAATCGATTGAATCGACCCAAATGATATCCCGACCATGTCAACAAGGTATCTTATTGTTAATCGACGATTTTTGAGCACCAGATCTTCGATTTTCTTGACGCGGTTTCCATCGGTAGACGTCGAAGGGCGCCTAGAACGTTCGTCCTCGTCAATGCGTTCTCTGGCTTCCAAGAATAATTTCTACCAATCAAAACCACTTGTTGTGGACACTGTATTGGCTCCAAAACCCTTTTTTAACCTTTCCAACGTGTTGGAAGCCGAAATTCCATTTTGTACCAAAATTTCATACAAATTCTTTGCTGAATTTTTTCATTCATCCTGAAAATCGCCGAAAGTACGTTTTTAGTTTATAATAAACAAGCGTATCTCAACAACTACTAAAAATGTTGACATGAAATTTGTTACAGATGTCTCTTAGAGTGCTACCAACCTAACAAAAAAAATTAACTTGTTTGGATAAGCCTGCGCGATTTAAATGGAAAAGTCTTGCTATTTTTGATGACAGTAGTGTATAATAAACTGGGTGCGTTCCGATTATTGACGAGAAATTATATTTGCTTACGCCATCTTTCGAGGTACAGGTGACTTGCAAAGGGCCATTGTTGGAATATTATAAGGATCCTACGTCGTATACTCTTGATGAACGCCTTTTAGTGATTTTTAACGCCATCTATTACATTGATTACAAACCCACGTGTTCCTCGACTGCTTTCGTATTTCGTGCCATGCATCGCAATTCCAAATGCTACACACTTTCGCTAGCTTTTGAGCGTATGCGGAGGCTAGTGACTTTCAACCACTTCTACTCTAAGTCATAAGATCCGGCATCCTTTCACTATCAAATTCTTGTATGTATCCCATCCTGTATGATATATTTATCTATACATCAGTCTCCTTCAAATATTCTCACTAACAGAAAACATGTTTTACTACTGGAATTTCGATGGTATGAAAACTAGTGGATCGAGCACTCGTAAGCAACTTTTGTCTCAGTTTTAGCCGTTACCGTGTATAAGTATAGTCACTTTCTTTACAGAATCATTGTATGCTTACAAAGTGCTTACAGAATCAGTTGTATGTATTTTGTTATTTTAACTGCAGTACATTGACTTACCGATGATGACTTTCCCCTCTTTTTCTGAAGCAGTTTACATATGTTTTGTAAGACGTGGAAATCTGATCCGTAGGATCTAGGTGGTAATTGCATAGATTCGTCGAATCTATAAAAACAAATTGCACTTGGTCGTCGTAATGCGCGAAGTAGATTCCTGCCTTCCGATAACGCAACTGAATGGGGGACAAAAATATCGTATAATATATAAATTCCATAATAACTCTGTTCCTGCTTCGTTTATATCGTGAACAACCGCCCTCATAAGACAATTTTCTTTACCGACATGTGTACAGTTATCTGGAGGCAGCTTCAAGCATCTCACGATAGGCGGCGTATGGTTCTCTGAACAATTAAAATTCCTGTGTATGCGGTTCTATGTCGGTTACTTAGTTTGCGAATGGAACTTTGACGTTGCGTTGGTTCCACTTTTTCTGGTTACAAATTTCAAATATTGTGTTCTCTTTATGGAGTGTTTAATAAGGATATTCAGGCATAATGTGAGTAGACGAATGAGTGTCGGTTATCATGATATTTATTTGTGTATTTATGACGGTGTTACAGACGAATATTTGCCGTATAATATATAAATTCCATAACAAGTCTGTTCCTGCTTCGTTTATATCGTGAACAACCGCCCTCATAAGACAATTTGCTTTACCGACACGTGTACAGTTATTTGGAGGCAGCTTCAAGTATCTCACGATAGGCGGCGTATGGTTCTCTGAACAATTAAAATTCCTGTGTATGCGGTTCTATGTCGGTTACTTAGTTTGCGAATGGAACTTTGACGTTGCGTTGGTTCCACTTTTTCTGGTTACAAATTTCAAATATTGTGTTCTCTTTATGGAGTGTTTAATAAGGATATTCAGGCATAATGTGAGTAGACGAATGAGTGTCGGTTATCATGATATTTATTTGTGTATTTATGACGGTGTTACAGATGAATATTTGCCGAAAATGTTCGAGACAATCAGTATTTGTATTCTTATTATCATTCAATTCCTTTGTAGGTTGCTACCGTGTTTGGAATTATTATGCTCTCGTCAAATTTGTTGGAATGCGGGTTACTTCAACGGAATGTTGAACTTTTCGTTATAAATATGTCATGCGCAAATAATATAGGTATAAATAATGCAACCAAAACGCACACAGTTATATAGATACACACGCATAAACGGGCACACACACACACGTTAACTTCAAATCGCCGGCTACAATATGAATGCAAAGCTTCATCGTTTCAAACACATATCTTCATTTCTATGCAATCCGCTTAGTAGATCAATAATGAATAAATAAATGCAGTAGGTACAGCAAACTTAGTTAATACGGAGTTATCAAATGATATAAAAGCACAAATTATTTCACACGAAATGACACAGCACGTACCACTATATGACGTTTGCATGTTAACGTATTGTTACATCTTAAACGTATTAAGTACTAAAAATTGATATTTTAAAACATCACATAAAGACACACAGCTGAAAACGTTTCCGGAAAGCTTGTTTGACTACTGCATGTCGAATGTCATGTTTTAATCTAAAATATACTGTGACTAGACTAGAAAATAACTTTGGAGACGCCATTACATTATTTTTCTCTTGGGATCTATACAATGTTACGTATTAACTTTCTTATTGCCTGGTGGGCTAGTACTCATGGCCTGAGATCGAAGACTCTACTGTGAGTTCCATTTGGAAGCAAATGCAAGTTTGGTTTCTTTAGGTTTTACCGCTCTCGCGTGTTTTATACATCTTCCAGCAAAGTACACTATTATATTTCTATAGAATTGCATGTGCTTCCAGAATGGAGAAACATTTCGAGTTGTTGTCCACAAGTTTTGTTGACTAGATTTCACTCATAATAATATATCTGCATATATTACTCTCTCTTATATATTCGTTTTTATGACTAGATGTTATGACTACATGACTATGTGCAAAATTGTTCGAGACGTATGTAGTTAATTATAAATTCAAAGCCTGTAGTTTCATGTCGAACGATTTTGCGTGTCAGTATTTTTTTTTACATTTTTCATCTTTTCACACGCACGATGACTAGAAAAGAACTTATATTAAATTTGATTGTGTCTCGGTATACAGTTTAAGCGAATATTTACATTTCTGAGAACATTAGAATTCGTGTGATTTCGACACTTCGTACGACTGCATTAAACGGTAGCTTTCGTAAAATTATAATATTAATATTTAGAAATTCCACGTCTGTCATGACGTAAACTTTAAAGTTAACACAGCCCAATAATACTTTGTTAATTATACTTTACGGCCTACTCAAAAGAGATTTTTCACGAAATTACAATTAGTCTGACTAATTTATTAAAAAATGATTCTTCTAACCATAGTATTTGGTACGATCTTTTTAAGTACTTAATTTTTTTAATGTGAGTTGTTGTCGCATGAAGGCATCAATATTCTAATGCAGTCATCTGCGCAGCATGCTGCATTAGAAAATATATACCTTCTGCGGCGTTTAGGTCTTTTGCAATCTACACCTCTACTGTTCTACTCTATTAGCTACCGTGGTGGGCAATTTGTAATTCGTTTAGTGCGACATACAAAAATAAGTATGATTTAGCTGAATACTCTAAACAAGTTTGTGGAGGCTGATAGAATTATCTGAACTCGCAAGTACTGGCACGATTCCCATCTGAACGAACAGCAACGCGTGCAAATATACCGCGTTCGCTACCTTTTAATGTAACTTTAAATGTAACCTTAACATTAGTTCTACTGTACAGAATTGTAGCGCTCAATTTTGCACTGAGCGCACGTCATACCTATTTGGCATGAGCTTCTTATGGCATCGCATCCACGGGCAGTGTTAGCTTTGTGACGTACAAATACGCAAAGATAAGGAGAACAAAACCGGTAGAAAGCAATCGTAAAAAAGAAAATTATTGACTAAATTAATCATAGGTGGTAAAGATAGGGACAGACAAAAATTGCAATCATTGTTGGCCTGCATATTCTTTTTCGAATATGATTACTATCAATTAAAATCGCACGCATAATTGTTTTTGATCAAAGTGACTAGATTTTGTTACATAAATAAGATAAATGATAATCCGATACACGGAATGACTAGATTCGTTATAATTGTTGAGTCATTGGAATGTACAGTATGGACAGTTTCATTATTATCTCTGTTCAATTACACCAATTTTTAACTGTACCAAATTCTTAAAATGACTTTACAAAAGAATTAAAAAGTTTGACTTCAATTTCGCAGGAGATCTTTGTTTTATGATATAATTTGATAGTGCGAAACTACGGCGCATGACTAGATTTTTTTATGACTAGAAATAGCAAGCGTTGACTAGATTTAGGTACCTAATTGACTATGAAAACACGACTAGATTTGGTTCTCTGCATACTTCGTTGATAATAACCATTTTTTACTATATTGGTTAAATTTATTCGCACGTGGCCGTATCTACTCTGTTAAACTTTAAAGATACCCGCAACTTAAAGATAACCTCACTAATATTGTCTTAATATAAACATAAATTATTCGTTCGGTGTAGAGACAAAGTGTCTACTTCACACAGTAGGAACACAAAGAACAATGTTACCAAATTTTCTGACCAATCAACCTGCAATAGTTAATCGTTACCTAACTCTATGATTAATATTAACACAAGCTTCACTCAAACTGACTAGAACACAATTGATCAAATAATTCACGACACACGACTATATGCAGTTGAAATGAACACGACTAAATGAAATTGAACTACTGCAGGTTGAGATTTTCGTTCATGTCAGATGTGTAGCATTCGTTCCCAATGTTGACGATTGTTGAAAAGAATTATACAATACTTGGCATACCGGTGTAGTATCAGTATCGGGGACGTTCTTCCAACAGGTGCCGGCCAAATGTTTTCTTTCCAGCGGTGCATGACGAAAGTGTGACTAGGTGAACGTGTCAGGCAGCTCCTGAAGATTCCAGTGTCCAATAACAGGTGCCGGCCTTGGTGCCAATTGCAGCTTGACCAGCCAGTGCAATTGTATTGTGATGTGTTTTGAAAGCTTCTCTCCTTTGATATTTTCGGAAACAGTTTTTCTTTCTTTCTTCGTCTCTGTTTCTAACAAACTCCGATGCTGATTCCATTACCGTGGGAAGTAAATTCTTTTCAACTGTTCTCTCACCAAGCGATGTGTGTTGTGTAATTTGTTGTACTTGAGCATCAGTACTCTACGCTCTCCCTGTCTCCCTCCTTCTCTTTCCTTCGCCCTTTCTCATTCTTTTTCGCAGTATGTACACTCGCTAAATTTACAAGCTCTTTTATATACAATCATCGTCATGCCGTTTGGCGAACCGGCAAGGCACGAGGAGATTCTTCAGTCTTGTCGCTCTTCGTTATCAAAAAGACCACGTACTATTGTCTTATTGCCCCACACCTTTCCCAGATCGTTCATTGAGCGACACCGTCGTACTTTCTATTGCAGCAAAATGACCAAATCTTTTCGTTCGACTGCCTGTCAGCTGTCGACCTAAGTCAATCAGCGCCTTTTGCATAACTGGTTATCTCTTTCCACCTGGTACAGTTCCATACCTTAACTTTCCGTTGCAACTGCGGTGTTCTCGTAAGTGTCAATGACGTAGGTCCGGAATCTGAAGCGGCTCGTTTCGTCGGTTTTCGTGGTGTCGCCCCTGATGTCGTCGTTCGGTGATTTCAATCCGGCGCACCGATCCGGGAAAGCGGGGAAGAAGGTCGCAGGACCCTCGGAGGGTCGTTTCCTGCCATCGAGCAGGAGAGAAGCAGAGGACACGTACGTCGGAGTAAGGGACGGATAGATGAAGTGAGAGAGTGCGAGTGAACGAGAGGAACAGGGAGAGGAGTCCTCCGAGGGCCACGCAAGCGCACACTGGCTCGCCTGCTCGCAGACTAACCCTAACTCAGGCCACTCCGACCCCGACACGCGTGTGTTTCCTCCACCACGTTTCTCTGCACCCTTATAGCTACCCCCTCCCCGGATCCCAACTTGCTTTCTGCCCCGTGTCAGCTCGCTGCTCACGTTTATGTGCACATGAGATGCCTCACGTGCGCCTACCCCTCCAACTCTGCCCAGATCGTCGCCCCACCCGTGGAATAATATACCCCACCACTGTTCTCCATTTCCCACCGCCGACTTTATCCGGCTGTCGCACGTTCCATCGACCAACGGCAGCGTAACTTGACCCCCACCATGGCCGATACGATACCCGTCCCCGGCCTATCAGGGTCCGTCATTGCCCCACCAGCGACCTTCCACTTCCCCTACTGTAGTTTTTGCAACCTCCCACGGTTGCGCGCACTCACAGAGCTTTAACCCTCTCGGTACCGTGACACCCTATTGGTTGTGGCTAGGGTAAGCTACCTTACGCTCCTTCTTGGCACCGACGCTTCTCGCAGAACGATCGACCGTGCGGACCAACGCCAAACTGCCGTTTGTTCGAAACGCATCGAGAAGAATCGGTGGCAGGGCGCGAACTTTTCATTTTCATAGCTGCTTCAACGGTGCCGGGAAGCTTGCGTTTTAACGGTTGAGTTAATTGATTGCCGGTATCATTACACGTTCGCCCAAGGCTAAGCTACCTTACGCTGCTTCTCGGCACCGACGCTTCTCGCAGAACGATCGACCGTGCGGACCAACGCCAAACTGCCGTTTGTTCGAAACGCATCGAGAAGAATCGGTGGCAGGGCGCGAACTTTTCATTTTCATAGCTGCTTCAACGGTGCCGGGAAGCTTGCGTTTTAACGCCGGTATCAACGGTGCCCGTACGCTTCTTCTTGGCACCGACGCTTCTCGTAGAACGATCCACCGTGCGGACCAACGCCGAACTGCTGTTTGCTCGAAACGCATCGAGAAGAATCGGAGGCGGGGCACGAACCTTTCATTTTCTTAGCTGCTTCAACGGTGCCGAGAGGCTTACGTTTTAACGGTTGAGTTAATTGATTGCCGGTATCATCACACGTTCGCCCAAGCGTGGGCTTTTGACTATCGTATGCTTGTAATTGGTGGACGCGACTTACGGCGTGTTCATTGTGGGACGTTTGTGGGCGATCATTAAGTCGTGAACCGGTGGTTCCAATAAAGTCTGAAGGTTGGCACGGCAATCGATCGTATCGATGGGACGAATTTGTTTCCAGGTGGCTGTGCGGTGCAGTTGCTGCTTTATTGCCATCGCAACGTTGTCGATTGCCAACGACCGTTTTGACGGTTGGTTAATTAAATACTTTAAACGTACGCCCTCCAACCTGTGTCCTCCACCTGGTCTCTTTTTGTTTTCTATCATGCACGTACATTCCTGCATGAACGACATTAATGGAAGATCAACAGTTTTTGTTTTATATTAACTTCGTCAACTTTCATTTTGGCGCGTGATACCTGGAAAACTTACCCGTTTGGTTTTGTGCCTAAAGCGCATTCGTTCTCTGAGGTTTCAGTAGTTGCCGTTATTAAATTAGAAGTCCGTTAACTTATTTTGTTTAATGTATAATGGGAATTGACCGAAACTAACAAAATTGTAAATATTATAAAGTCGGTTTTAACGCAAATCGATAGTTGCGGCGATTTTTGTTAACAGTATTAGCCACGGAATTAACAGCGGATGCTTAAAGAGAGTATCGTTGTCATATAGATGCAGGCAATACAGTAGCATCAACGGGTACCCAAGGGGATCAAGAGGGGCTCTCAGACGTAGAAAGTGATTTTATTCAGGGTATCGGATATGGGGAGAACAGGGAGTAGGTGAAGCTTCTGTTGCGGGGTCGAAAATACGTGTGGCACGCGTCGAGATTTTGTAAAAAGGGGTAGGAGACTCTTTTCCCTCTAACGTTGCCCTAAACGGGACCTTGTATTGGGTTACATAAATGATCTCTTAGACCTTAGGCTAAAAAGACGCAATAATTATTTATTCTCTCCGAATTAGCAACTTACAAAAGTTTATATGTAAGTTATTATAATATGCATAATTTTGCATTTCATCCACCATACAGTGGAAACTTACGCTCACCATATACGTAGGATCTCAAGAACAAGGTCCTCTAATTGGCGAGCAAAGACCAACTATGATTTTCAATTATTATATTAGGTATCATAGGTGACGAGTTTGTTGAATTGTGTTGTTTGGTTACGTAGCAGTCAGTTGACGACGAAACGTAAAAATGTAAAAACGAAAAGCCGAAAAGACGAAAAGACGAAAAGACGAAACGACGTAAAAACGAAAACGCAAAACGACAAAAAGACAAAAGATTAGGAAACAAGACTAAAGTGTCTTGATTGTGTTGTTATTGTTTATAAATATTGTATTCCGTAGTTTCACGTATCTAAATCCTACATATATTTAAGAAGATAGAACTTAAACGCGCGAAGTAATTGAACATATGTGCCATAATGTCAAAGGACACTGCATAGAAGCTTGCTATTTGGCGATCGACAGAGATACAAAGTTTATTGTTATTGTCGTACGAGGGGAGATTCTGCAGAGACGTGCATGCCGAGATCAATGACGTGCCAAGAGGGATCGTCGTGAATTCGATACGGAATGAGGGAATTCTATAATGCTCTCGTGCCCATGACACGCGCTGGAAGTACGAAAGCCTTGTGCATCGATGTATGGGGACGTATCGGGTCCCTTAAATCCCCGTGGTAAATGAAGCGTCCCGCGACTCGATGGCTAATAAAATTCATGACCCGTGCAGATACCCATGGAAACCCACGAGCGGAATTCCAGGGGTAACTCTATCATGAAGACGATGTTTCTATCGGTGTGGCATCGATTCGCTGCCGAAGTGTTAACTGCTGGGGTTCAGAAAACACATCTGGTAAAGTGGCTCTTAAATGTGTCGTAAATGTGAGAGTCCGTTGGCAAATGAAAGTGGATTGACTATTGATGTTAATTGAAAGCGCAGAACAAATAGCTTTGGCGGTGAACAAAATATTTTAGACTTTTGGCGTCGTTAGAACTGGAATTGATCTTGGATTGTAGGCTCGTGATGCACGCACCATTTTTAGTCTACTGACGTTTTGCCAACATTGTAATTAGTTTCAGCAGAATTAGAAGACTACACTGATACTCGGTACCCCTGGCGGTATCGCTAAATGTCGATATATTAACACTTTTAGCCGACCGCGCGCGCCCAAACGAACTGTACGGTTTCCACCATGCATTTTTCGCAAGTAACGCGGACTGATATTCACTATTTGAAATCAAAGAAGTCTGAAAATTATTTATGTGGTCAATTATATCTTGCGGTAACAATTTTGTTTAACGATTTCAAATATAGTTTATACAAAACACGAAATTAAAAGTATATAACAATTATTTTTTGTAGGTTAACATTAAAGATGACTAAAGATAAATAGCAGGACCCAAACTGGAAATAAAAAAATGGTGATGCGTTTTAATATTTTTTTACAGTATGGTATCGTTCACAGCATGTCAGTTAATACAGTGGATTGTGCATTTTTTAATATTTACTTGCCATACCTCATACGGCTGTAACTTTATTTAGTCTCGACCGATTGTGTAATTTTTTAAGTAATTTTCACCACTAAATTGGTGGATTTTATTATATACTGTGCTTTATAGAAACAGTTCGTCTGTAATTGCGAACAACTCTAGATAAAGGTAACTGATAACAACAGAAAAAGAGGAAATGCTAAGGTCAAAGTGGAAGATTTCCCCGATCGGTCGTGCACCGATTTCTTTTAACACGTTGACTGCCACAGTGGTCACCGGTGACCGCTGCAAAAGATTTTACTAAAAATGCAAAAAATTCGCAATGAAGCCTATTTGCAAACTTGTCAAAGCAATTGATATTGGAACGGTGCTTCAATGCTTTGACTTCTATCAACTCGGCGTTATCTTCATTTTGGACGATTTAATCATACTTTGCACAATTTCATTGCATTGCGGTTCTAACATAGCAAAATACGCTTGGCAATCAATGTGTTAATGTGGGGAGATCTCCCCAATCGGTTGGCTAAGTGTTAAAAAACCAAGAACGCAGTTGCTACCCGGAAACCAAGATTAATTCTTGCTTTCGTTATGCAGTTTGCTCGGTGCCCTGCATTAAAGAAAGTACATCTGTATTTTTTTCGTGTACACCGTCACTTGCTAACAATGCTCGATTTAACCATCACGATGCTGACATGAGAGGAATATGCGGGCGTAACATTGGCATTCATGGACGAATCGTGATGCTTCAAGGTTTGGTACGCAATGTCGAGCCCCTATCCCAGTCAGGGTCATTGTGATAATGTCCACTATCTCTGACCTTCCACCACTTTCGGAATCTTTTAACATGTTTATTTGCATTTTTGAGGACATAACTATGTGCCTTTTGATGCGAGATTTTGGACGTGTGCTGTGTAAACTGTCACGAAATAGGGCACTCGCATCCGGATCCGCTGGTGCACGAAACCGTGTGCGTTCTTAGACTCCGGCCAATATAGGTTAGTGTGGCTTTGATAAATGAGGCCATTATGCAGCCAGACCTGTAATTATCCCGCGCCACCGATAAATGGATTCTCGTAATGCCCCAGGCAGATGTCATAGTCACGACGTAACTTTCTAGTCAAGATCTGTTGAGTGGAACAGTGAAATAATAATGGTATTCGTGTGAAGAATTTGTTGCAGATTGAATTTTTAACATATTCAACGCTCAGCTCAATATTACAGCTTACACTGAAACCAATTTTGCCAGAAGTTACATTCAGTATGCTGCTGCCATCGATTTGTTTATTTTTATAGTACAATCGGAACTGTCCGGAAACAAATTAAAAACACGAGTTTTAATAGAACGCAGAGTTTGTTAGAATAGAAGTCTGAAGGAAAAAAATTAGATGGATGAGTATTTTTTCTTGCTAGACAAATAGATGAGTTCTAAGTCCATCAATAATTAGAAGAGATCTAAAGAAAATGTAACTTATTGCCTTAATTGTCCTGAAACGCCACCACTTTACTTAACATGTTGAACACCATTTCATCCGCATATGGGGGATGGACAACATACCACGAATTGAAAAGAATGTGTAATGTTAAGGAAGGTATTTATTAGCAATAATGCAAAAACTGTATATAAGTGCTTATAAATACTTCATACCTAAATAATATATAATGCCACAATTATTTTCTATTATTTCTTACCAAATAATTTATGCAAAACTGCAGCTTTTTAGGACAGTTGAGTCGCAATTCTTTGTAGTTCTTATAGCTATTTGTCGATCTAGAATTTCCCTACATATCTAGCAATAAAAAATACGCAGTTATCTTATATTTCCTTCAGGTTTCTTCAAACTATCGAATTGTGTGTTATGCTCCAATTTTGCAATATGCAACATTTAATTATGTTCCAACATAATATATATAATATTAATTATGCTCCAATATGCAATTTTGTAACAAAAATCCTCTAACTCTTGTAAGTTTAATTTGTTTTCAGACACACCGAATTTATATTGGGTGATAATGCATTCAGTTGTGTTGGAAAAAATCATAAAACACAACTATAGTACCCATAATTTGACGTATCAACTACTTGGAAGTATTATTACGACCACATACCTTCGCTGCTACCAAAAACTCGGACAAATCGGTGGTAACTTCCCCATCACCCATACATTCTCAATGGTTATGGTAATTTACATTAATCGCATCGAAGATGTCGTTCTCCGTGTTAATCAGATCTCAAAACCCTTTCCCGGAGACAATAGGTATTAACTGGAGTATGTCGCCGGATGAAATGCGTATAATCGATGAGAATAATCCTAACAGCTTATCTCTTCCGAACACAACGCACCTCGACAGATGTGCGACGCAAATGCTATTACGTGTACCGAGCGTGCTCCTGTGTCTATCATCTATTATCAACCGCTCTGTTGCATCCTCGCGCTATCTGTACACTTCGTTGGTGTCCCACTTAATTTCCACTGCGTCACGTGGCGCGACATTATAAAAAGCCGAATGCGGCGATATATTTACATTTTCGCCCATATGCCGTCCCTACGTCATGTCATTACATTCTAGAACATATCACACGCTGGAATCCAACATTCTCTGCGTACCGTTTCATGCTGCGATGTCGTAAGTTTGCTTTCCAATGGCAAATTTGCGGCGTTACAGACGGGTAAGCGTATTGACGCGTTGTATTTGGATATAATCCTGATATGGGGTCGGGGGTCTCCTTAACACGTTGACTGCCGTGCGTATTTTGCTGTATTAGAACGGCGATGCTATGAAATACTACAGCGTTTGACTGAATTATGCAAAATGTAAATAATGTGCAAGTATTGGAGACCAAAGAATCGCATCACTATTCTAACAATAACTGCATTTATAAAATAATTATTACTACCCATTGCGAATATTTTGGATCTTCATCTCTTGCGCCGGTCACCGGTGAATAACGTTCATCTCTTCCAGTTGCGAGACGTCGTAATCGCGTGTTCCGCTTGCGATCTAACCTCCGAAACGAATATCCACGATACGGTTTAATTAGCTAAGTATGTCTACGGCGGGACACCGTTACACCGCACTTTGATAGCCGCAGGTCAATATGCGCCTCAGTTCCTTCGTTTCTTCCATTCGCTCGTACCATTTTACCCATCCAATATCCGATAGGCAAACAATTGACTGCGCAGCCTACACAATATCTCCCGTTATGCTTGGAAATGCTGGACAGAATATTATGCCCTTTTTTAATAGTCAAAATATATATGGTCTTTTGAACATTCCAACGCTTAAGAAAATGATACATGTTGAGAGATCTAACGTTATTAAAGAAAAGCACAATACGACAATACGTCCTTCTGTACTGGTCAAAAAGAGTCTTTTTTAAATATTTTAGCCAATAAAAAAGAGTAACTTATTCTATTCGTTTTTAACGAGTTTGAAGACTTTTAATGCTTGTAAGTGGAAGATACGTTACTGATACAAGAATTTTAGAGCAACGTGTCCGGAGGTGTTTACCACTTTGCATTGTAAAATATTAAGGACTATAACATGAGAGTTATTCTGGAATATTATGATCAAGAGTTATGATAGATAATTTGTTCAGTGCGTATCGTGTGTAGTTAGTACTTGACGCTAAAGTTGCCCATTCAGCAACCGCTGTTGCCTTAAATAAATAATTTTGGTTTTTATCGTTACAAAATATGATTAGACTCTACCACTTTGCACTCTAAGATATTAAGAACTATAACATGTGAGTTACTCTGGAATATTTGTCGAGAGTATGATAGATAAATTGTTCAGTGCGTATCGTGTGTTCTTAGTATTTGATACTGAAGTTGCCCATTCAGCAGCCGCTGTTACCTCAAATAAATAATGTTAGTTTTTATCGTTACGAAATATGGTTGGACTCTAAATTAGAAGCGCGCAAGGGATCGTTTCCAATGCAAGTCATTCTGACATCTGCTTTTCCATCTATCCAGCCACCCCTGTGTCAACGACATAAAAATAATTGTGCTGCTCAACCGCCTGCATCGGATCGGGTAACCGGTTTCTTCTTCTTTCTGATTGGCTTTCATAAATTCCCAAACGTTAAAAGAATTTCATCTCACCTTCTAAGCCACATGGCTATTGACGCGCATAAACTGACTAACAATTAATAGTAATTAAAATCGATATCGTCGACGTTCTCTCGTCCAATGATTCGCCGAAAATTTCATATAATTGACATATTAAATTTCTTTACTACTCAAAATCTAACCAGATGGTGCAGAATATCCTTCGTCCTCTTTACGCCCGAATTTCTTCCGAAACGCGATGTGAAGACATATTTGTCAGTTCTGTTGGGATCTGAGATTTCGTACGGATTTCCGTTAATGCCATTCCACTCATACAGGTACACCATATCTAGCAGTCCGTGATGTTTCCCACGAACAGGTGGTGGACGCGAAAATAAACAAGCGTCGTCCAGAAGCAAAGTGGTCTTTTTGTTTCGACGAGGGCCTCGATCGAATCGCGCGCAAGCCATTGTTCAGCACACTCGTCTACTCTGAAACGATACGAACTACGAACAAAGCTGTAGGTACTTGGCCCGATAAGGGTCTCTGACGTGGAATGCATCAACGAACGCGATCTGCGGTGCTTTATTGTTATCTATCGTGGGACAGTTAATTCTGTCGTGATCGTTCCAATGCCTGTAGGGGGTCAGATGCCAAGAACGCCATCCGTTGAAAGGATTCCCGTCCACGAGCCTGTACCACATTATGCACTTCTTTTTCTTCCCGTTACGTAAGTGTCGCTTTATCGACAAGCGTTGCATGCGAGAAAATGGGGATGCTGTCATTAAGAATACATTCTTCCGATCGAGATTCTTTCGATGCGACCAAGGATTTCGGACGGATAGTTTGCTATTCCTAGAACGGGAGCATTCGGAGTAGACTATAATAGAGCAATGTTCTTCAATCTTTTTATACCGATGGATCAGCGAAAATAGAAGAAATATTTCATGGACGGATTAATAGCTAAGACAGAAATAAAATCCCATGTAGATAGTATTTAATTTACTATATCTAATGTTATAAAATCACAATTTTTTGGTAGTACGACATATTATGTTTCTGCTTTTCTGTTAGAAAATTTGACACATGCGGCTACAGCGTTGTTTGCTGATACATCTGAAAGACTTTTTGCAGACAAATCAAAGTCGGAAATCCAACAGTTTTATAATTTAACACTTTAAGGACCGCTCACGAGTTTTCTCGCGTTTTCTACACGCTGTCTTTAGATGTGACTTATTTTGATACATTGTATCTGTTTTGTCTATTTACGTATTTACGTCAATATGCAATGGAAAACGACGCATATCACGATACATATGTATGTAAATTTTGTATGGTTCCTCTTCATAGAGAAAAATGCTTCACGCAATATCATACTTTAAAAAACTATTAGAAACTCTGATAAAATTTACTTTTAAATTTTGATAATTTTTTATTTATTTATTTATTTACATATGTATTTATATATTTATTTATATATTTATATATATATTTTTTAATTTTGGTAAATTCATGATAATTTCTTTAAATAATTTTTTAAACAATTTTTTGCAATAATACCTCAAATGTATCCTATTTTACAATTTCCATAAGTTTCATGCAAATTTATTTTTTTCGTAAAAAAGTTATGATAATTATTAAAAAACATAAATTTTTTAATAATACCTAAAACACTTCCAATTATACAATTTCTGAAAGTTTCACAAAAATTGCTTCATAAATAACAAAGTTATGATTTTGTGTAACGCACAAGTTTCCCAAAAACGTGCGGTCCCATGCGTATTTCTTATAAATTTCTTAGCGGTCCTTAGAGTGTTAATTAGGGAGAATAGGCTATATGATGCGGGCGAAATTTGTCGAGACCACCGATTGAAGAACACTGACGTAGAGAATCTATGGGTGGCTTGCGTATGCTGATTCACGCAGTGGTCAGGGATGCAGACTGCAACAGGTGGGCCCTTTCAAGGACTCACCGATCCCTTTCGCACCCCTATTCCCGGTCTCTTCCACCATTTCTCGCGGCACCTCCGGCTCCTGCGTAATGAGGGTGTGTTCGGGACTGACGCTACAGAAAAGCATGTCTCTCGGATTGAATGAAAAGCGCGAGGGTGGCGGGGATAACAATGTCGGAGTGGGTGCACACCGTGACGAGGAGTTATACCATTTACGTCCGGCAAGTTGAACATTTCTAAGGACCGGCTTGATTCGCACACCGGTACTATTTCGAAATAAAATGTTTCCACGCTCGATAATTAATATGAAGCATGGCGGTAACAGTCGAATACGCGACGATATCCGCCGAACCTGTCGTATAATTTGCGAACGGGAATAATAGGTACGGTGCGCGCCGACTGATTCGTACGACACTTCACATGTATTTTCGTCACCATATGTTGTCGATTCGATAGACCGCGAAACCGTGTAAATATGGAGAGATACCGTAATAAGTACCTTCGCGTCCCTAACGGTTTGCGGGAGGTCTATCATCATTCATGGGAATCTGTAAACGTTCGTCGATAGCCGACGCGCCTTCGTGGGAATTTTTCGAGCGAACGCTTTTTATGGCAGTTTAACTTTTCGATGCTCATGATATTCGGCCCATTGCCATGGCGGTGGCACGATATTCCACTTATCGGTCTGCCATCCAAACTGTCTAGGTTCGACGTACGGCCGAACGCCGCGAATTACCCGGTTCGACCAGGTCATGCAAAGTTGTTTTTGGTATTTTTATTAGAAAAATTAACAGAGTACAAAGTGAATACTTATATGGAAAGAATAATTACAGAAAAAATCTTAATAGAAAATAGAAAACAGAAAATACATAGCAACGGAAACAGAAAAAACGAGCGACAGATGGACATGCAAAAGACGCTCGCGAGTCGGTCGCAAAACCTTTCCATGCAAATGACGTCAGTCCAAATACCTATTTCAACAGTTGTACACCGCGGCGAGATTGGACAAGTGTTGCCGGCATTGGACAAAGTTGCCTGAAAAAGCATGACACAGATCGCGTTCGTGTAATTTTCTCACGGGAAGTAGCTGTCATGAGTTAGGCGGCGATGCAATCGGCGGAAGAAACATTCTAACTCGGTGTCGAACGGAGCGAGAACGCATATCGGCAAATTACGGTCGCTTAAGTCGTTGGAAGTTAAAGGCCCCTGTCGTCGACAGCGTTGTCGCGGGCGCGTACTAAAGGGAATCGTTAGAACGAGCCGACGCAAAGAGCGCCTTCATGCTTGTAATTGGGGGAACCGGTTTCTCCCGGTCGATTAGTGGCGTGCAATCTACACGGCGTAATCGCCAGGGCGAAAGTTCGAGAGTATCGACCGGGTGACGCGACGAAAAGAGGCGAGAAGGAAAGGAAGAAGGAAGCGGAAAAGGGGAAAGTCGCGGCGTGACGAACCGTCGAGGAAAGAAGGAAGTAAGCAGGCCAACAAGAAGAAAAAGGATCCGTAACGATTCACGGAACGGCTCCGTGCTTGCTCGCCTATCGAGGGCTGCAATTTTCTGGCAATCATTTATCCGCGACACTCTGTTGCGCATATCCACTCGGCACGGATCTGCTAGGTGCCCGCGCATGCTCGACACGACCGGCTACGTGAACTGTGCACACGCATCCCAGGCACCGTGTCATCGTACGTGCACTTCAACACGATCCCAGTATATTAAGTTCGGGTCACTCTTAGTTGGCATGTGAGCGGCGTTGCCAGGCGAATTCCCTCAAAAATACCTTCTCATGTCACATTGCCTCTATTGCCAACTTTACTACTACCGCACTCCTGTCACATGACATGAATTACACGTCGTATGTCCTGTCAGGGACGTTTTAACTAATAATGTGGATTAATCAGAACCAAATATTTTTCGAAGGAAAAAGTGGGATGGCATTTTCATGTAATAAAATAATATGAAAATTTGCATATAATAATAATTATATACAATATTACAATGTTACAAATTGTAGTATTATATATATACTTGTAGGATTTTATATAGACGGTCCTCTAGTTGGCCATGAAAGATCACTTATGATCCTCAATTATTATATTGATGTATCATAGCTGAGGAGTTTGTTGAATTGTGTTATTTGGTTGCTTAGGGGTCAGTTGATGACGAAACGTAAAGACGTAATAAGACGATAAGACGTAAAAATGAAAGGGCGTAAAGGCGAAACGACGAAACGGCGAAAGATTAGAAAATAAGACGGAAGTGTCTTGATTGTGTTGTCATTGTTTATAAATATTATACTCTCTAGTTTCACGTATTTAAAATCCTACATACTTATATCTATAATTACTTGTTTATTCTATTTTATTGGTCAATATCCTAACTTATTCCAGTGCAAGAAAAGAAGTTCCATTTCAAAATTGTTAGTGATATTTTCCTTCGGTGAAATAACGACATCAGTAAATAATTCATATGTTGATTACGATTTGTAACAATGGAATTATACAATATATATATATATGTATGTATGTATATTGTATAATTTTCTTTGGTCAAGAAAAATATCACTCAAAGTTTTGAAGTGGAACTTCTTTTCTTGTGGTGGAATAAGTTGGCATATTGGCCAATAAAATAGAGTAAACAAGTAACTATAGGAGCAAGTAAGTAATTATAATAGGTACTTTAATATTTATCAAGTTTAATCACAGTTTACTAATCTTATGAACATTTTTTCTGAAACAGATTCAATTATAAAATTCTAAACTTTTATGTTCGATGACACGGAAATTTTGGAAGCTGAATATAGACCTGCGTATAACAACCGAACATAAAAAAACTTTCTTTAACTTACCTTTTCATTTTGGCAACGCGTAATTACATATGCTTCCTATTCCTGTATCTTTGAAGTTTCATTTCTAATGCGCATGATGGCCACGCACTCTTTTTTATTGAAAAATATTTCGTTCTGATGAATCTATGCCGCTAAATGAAACTAGATGCGATGTAACGTTACGTTTTTCATCCCCTCAAGGTTCGGCTGATAATGTCCCGTTTCCCCCTACATTTTCCTAGAGCATGTGTTATGACGTCACTAGTTCGCTATTTATATTACTTTTCTGCACTACCATCCCATTTTACCCTTAATTTCCCCTGATCTGGTAAATTCCCCCATTAATGTCTTGTTTGTGCCGTAGCATTGGTCCGGTCCTTCATTTCCTCTTTTTAATATCTCTCGCTTATCTTCTCTTCTCCTTTCGATTCTTTTTCTATTGCTCAGCGTTAAGGGTATTATTCCAAATTTTCCTCCTAAAAATCAATTTAAATTCATATTACCTTAGGCAGGTCACGCCATGAAAAGTCTTAGCAGGATTCAGTTTCCAGACACTGTACAGAGTGTAAAAGTTTTTGGTATTTTTTTTCACCCCCCAAAAAATCCAAGAAGTTAACACAAAGAAATGCTTTGACACTTTTGTATCTTGTGTATCTTATTTCTGAGCAGAACATTAATCAAAGCAGAACACCGACGCACCTCATGGTAACCTAAAGTGACCGTACTATAGCAACCACCCTGTATGTGGGACGGCGATCCGCGATATCCTTCTCGCGGCCACGAAATGTTTCTACACCGTGAAAACGGCGCTGTGAAAATGGAACGGCAGCTTTTATTACGGCTAATAATTATATTACAGAACACTCCCCGATAAAACTTCTCACGTGCTCCTTCTCCGCGGTTCTAGACGTTGGCTGTGATTAAACATTTTTCAGAAATAACGTTTTCCTCGCGAGATCGCGGGCATCATGGTCGCGCTTGCCTCTTTGAAACTTTCAGTGTACTGGCGCTTTATCATTTTTGCCGCACGCTCCTTCACGAGTGACATCGAAATACAGTAAACTCTCTCGCCTTGTTCCTCTCGACGGAAACGAATTGAGGCAGTTTGGGAACAGGGACACTGTTTATCCGGACTCACAGCTCACCCTTGCGGTTCGTTTAATCGAAGTAAGAGTCCCGGAGAAAAGATTACGATCGAATGCGAATCGTGGCAGCCGAGGCATGTAAAGTACAACCTGCCATTGCTATAATAAAGATGTTGCACAAACCTCTGTATATGTAACTTTTTCTGTATAGAATTGCGTGGAATATATTGTTGATATTATTGTGATCAATTACTTTGAGTAATTACTGAATTATGTAGTAATAAGTTATTTCATAATAAGTATTAAACAAGTAAATGTGATCGAAACTATACCGTGTTTAATCTTATGCTGAATGAAAAAAAATTCGTGTACGTTTTTATTATAATAATTTTTGGAGAAGAATTTAATTAAAACGTGTTACAACCGTGTTATATGTACTGTATTTATAATACGGTTATAATACAATGACGTAATCTTTTTAGTTGCATTTTTCTTTGCTGAAAGTTGTTACAACATATCGGTGAAATGTTTCTGATTAAAATGAGATCAAATATGATATAATTTTGACAGGATTACATTTTGCATTATAAAGCCGTGAATTCTCAACAAAGGCACACCTCTGCACGATTCACTCAGGGTACAACTTTTGTATAGGTATAAAAACATCGACCGCGACAATGTAATGGAAGGACCAGTAGTGACAAAATGAGAGAGTTTAATGTACTCTCTGACGTTTCCGGAAAAATATGAGCTCGCAATGACAAGCCTTTGTTTGAATAAAAATGAAGTTTTGCTCTCTTCTTGGTATGGGATTTTACCGTTTTATTTATTCTTCTTTGAATGCATCTTTTTATGTTCTACATGTTTTAAAATCGCAAGTTCCCTCTTCAGGCCTCTACGTATCTGCATAAGGTACAATAAATAAATTATGTGTCTTTTTGGGGAATTTTACTTTAAATGTATAACTAATTATGAAGATTGCTTTTTAACAGATATCAAGAAATAAAAAGTACAAAGTTATCGTAACAACGAAAAATCTATGATGATAGTTGGTTAATGCTTTACTTTTTATCTCTTTTTTATATTGTGTTACAGTAAGATTTCCTTTACTCCTTATTTCCTTTATATAATTTGCGTATTAATAATTTTTTTATATATTATTTACTTCAGGAGATTTATAGTTTTAAAATATGCAGAGTATAAAAGGGTTTGTTAAAGAAATAAATAAAAAGCACCGCAAAATTTCATGCCAAGAAATGAGTAAAGTTTTATTTCATTTAAAAATGAAGGTTGAACATCTATAACGTCATGTGCATTCCATATAAGCCTTTATTTGATCAGGCTTTGTCGTCTCAAGAGCAAGGTGACGTAACGCGCAATCGTGCGTTTCAACCCCCGATCTGCGATCTCTCCACTCGTTGTATTCTTTCCGCGGGGTGCGTAGGGCTCCTCTTTCCTATTATGTGACACTTGAATGACAGCTTCTTGGGGATTCTGTGACACCGTAATGTCGGCTCGTGCAATTGCCGAGATTGGACTGTCGTCAATTACTTATGCCGATTAGCCGGTTAGTAGAATGCATTGCGCACTGTTAAAGATTGTGTCTCGGTGATGATGTCACTACTATCTAATTCGTTTGGCTGTGTGCAGATTTTCGGAGTATCACAGTGTTTCATTTAACACAGTGATTGCCTAGTGTACATTAATTATGTAAATTCGGATAAACTGCTAATAATGAATTGTCTGTTTTTTTTCCCCAATACAGTTACAGCTGTTTGACTACAAATTAAAGCCATAAAATGTAGGGAACTTTTAGTTGGAGAATAATCATGTACTTAGAGTAATGCTGCTGCCAACGTGGACAGGAGTATAACTAGTAATTTGATGATTGAAAAAAACCTGCAGTCACAATAATTGGGCGAATATATATTCTTTTATTATACAAGTAGACAAACTCAAGATCGATAAACAAGTAACAGAGATGTGAAAAACGGTGGCTTGTTGTCCTAACTCTTCTGAAATGTCACAACCTTGCGAAAATTGTTTTGAAGAATACATCAAAGAGCACCTGTAACATTAAATATTTTTCGTGTATAGAATACTTATAAGTACTTACATATGCGTCTATTGGTACTGTTAAATACCTTCATTACTATTAAAAACGTTTCCAAATACATAACTTGTCCGCCACCCATACTTGGGTAACCCACCGTTCAATGCGTTAATCAGAACTTTTATAAAAATATATAGGCGGCAGTTCGAAAGAAAAGACCTAGCCGAAAACTTAGCGGCTGACACGTTGGCCCTAGGTATTCCCAGCGTGTATCGACCGTAGTTTAATTATTACTCACCTTTAAGATTCCCAATTTTGGGTTACACTCAGATTAATGCTCGATAAAGACGGCAAGTTCTCTTGAAGTAATCATCGTGGAGAGCCTTCGTGCTAGACGACAGTATACGTGCAGGTGTACGTAGAAGATCTCTATCGAGCGCCTTCCGCGGTGGTAATTTTCATCTCGGACTCGTTTAATTGTGCGGCCATACGTCGTCGTGAGCTAACTGCATTAGAAACCTAATCTCGCGGATTGCCAACGGAGATAATGTTCGCCGCCTTGCAAGCGCAAATGTCAGAAAGGCAAGCGTAACGCATATAGTTGTATACATTCTTCGGTATTACAATAAATCTGAGCTCTGAGCGAGGCCGATTTGCATGCAACGCATATGCCGAGTTTTCGAACAATTTTCGTTACCATTTGTACCTAGATGGGTCACGAAGTGCAGGCGGTCCTCGACTTTTGTACTTAATTCTTTCCCAATGGACGAAAAATAATGCATTCTATTTTTTACGTTGACAAGTTTAAACAAAAATAAGTTTGATTAATCCTGTACCTTTCATACAACCTGCCAGGTGACGTGACGTGTGCGATTACTGTGTATTTAGCATGTAGTGAAGTGAGTTACGGAGTGTGGAGAAGGAAGAGCATAATTGTTAGACAATCCACTCCTGATAAGTTTAAATGTTGAACCAATAAAAACAGAGTATGTTATTTTGTAATCATTTGTAACAAGGCTGAAGAAACATATCTTTTACATTAATTGGTTTTCTGGACGTTGTAAGAAAGCTTAAATGTGTGCAAGTACAGTAATATAAAAAAAGCATGAAAAACTGTTTTTAAATTACTTATTTTGTAATATTAGTAGTATTTTAAGTATGCGTTTTGGAATTATTTGTTAATTAATATCTGGTGGTTTCTTTATAAATTTATCAAGAGATAGTTGGATTGTTCTTTTCTTTTTTTGACAAAGATTTTTACAACACGCTATGTCGTTTTTTATTGCCCTTCATACATATTGCATGTAACTATGTTTTTTAAATGGAATACTATATTTTTATATTGGTATTATGAAAGTACAGAAGAGAAGTTTAATGTATATTTTTGAAATGACCCTGAAGCAATTTTTTGCCTGTATATACATTATACTAAACAAATTTTTAGTATACTGTTACAAAAATATACTAAACAATACTAAAACTAATATAAAAATTTACTAAACAAAATTTTAGTATAGATATATTACTAAACAAAAAAAGCAATTTTTTTCTGTATATACATTATAATAAACAAATATATAACGTTTCATTTAAGAAACACAAGATAACCACGGTATAACCTTGAACAATTTAAGACAAACAATCAGTATTATCAAAGTGATATTCTACATACATACAAGATTAATGATGAAAGTATTGCAACACTTTTGCCCTATTTAAAATAACGGTGTTGTTCTAATTGTATATAATATATATATTCACCCATGCCATTTAGTAGTTGTTACACAGGACACTTGTCGTGAGGCAACCTGTATGTATGGAATAGCAAAATATACGAAAGTCGAGGACCACCTGTATAAGTCTGGCAACTCGTGCAGGAAGATATGGGAAGCCAGCCGTCTCAGGGAAATATTATAGTCCTACTCCTGACGACGTATCGTCGGTGTAAAGTTATGACTCCCGCATAGACGCGGTATCGAATGTACCTCGTTACGTGGCATAGCTGATCAGCCAAACAAGTATAGGGATCCTGCCCGGCACGTGCCAGCAGGCATCATCGGCAACTTCCCTGCGAGACCATAATAGCGCGTCATTGTCATCGACGTCGATCAAAATTCCATTATGGGCATTTTCGTGCATCTTTCAGTAACAACAAAAATATCGCTTAACTAGGTCGCGCTAAAATAAACTCTAATGCCTCGCGAATATGTTATCTTAAACCCGCCCAAACACATCGATCGGTCGCCGGTAAAACTGGTACGGAAACTATAATTAAAAGTACAAACTTAAAAGGTGATCCACCGTGATAAAATATTCGGTGTATCGCAGTTCGCGTCACCGCTGCCGATCATTCTTAATTCTCAGCGAACGGTAAGAGTAGGAAATCACAATGTCGCCGCGGACGTAATAACACGAGTGTCTGTACTCAATACCTCAGCAGCTGATTGGACGACGCTAATCAATTTTTCATCAAAGAAGCACGAATGCGGCGTATGTGTCGCAGTAACGTGGTCGTCATTACGGGCATTATTACGAGTCGGAGTCGTGACAAAGGGCACTTTTATCGGCGTCTATGGTGCAACGACATCGCTTTTAAATTCACGAATGCGACGGTAGGCGAAACTTTACGTGTGCCAGCACGTTCCCAACGACCGTGAACGACCGTCACCAAGTCTGACCGCGACGTCTCACGGTACGTCCCGTTGTTTAAATACATCCACGAAGGGGTTACACGCTCTTACGTATGAGTACTTTCCCCTTCGACGAAGCATTTATACCCGCTACTTACGTGTGCGCGTGTGCGTGTATAGGCGTGACAGAAAGTGTAGCAGAAAATCGTCAGCTAGAAGAGTGCAGGCAATTTTTGCTGTCGATCGTGAATGGGAGTTAGCGCAGAATCGCCAGGCAAAGGTCAGCTCTACTATTTCGTATTCTCTTTGAACCGGACCACCGTTCAGCGTCGCGATAATACGGCACAGTGCAGGTTATCGGCTTGAAAAGCACGATTCTCGAATGTACGGACAGGAAGACAAAAGAAAAAAGGGAGAACGGAACTCTGCTGCGAGGATAACGGGGGGAGAAGAACCGCAAATATCATCGCCTTCTCCCGTATCCTCTGCTTGCAGTAAGAGTGAACGTGGATGTCGATGACCCGCGATGTCAAATTAGCCTTCATTCAACCGAAATGCATCCATACGGCACGCTTAAAGATATTTCTCGAAAAATCCTCTCCTGCCGGCCAGTATTTAATTATCAATTTTTCCGCTTCGCCATCCGCCTTACTTTATTTTATTCAGTTTAGTGTGTGCGGGCGGAAGCCTTATTTTCGTTGATATATCTTTATTACTTTTATCATTTCCTTGTCGCATAGCCAGTCTATTATATCTGCGCACGTATTTCCGGCCGTGAAAAAGTAACATAAAAATGCATTGTTATTAAAATAGACTCCTAAAGAGAAAGCCAAGGTGGTTTGAAATGGTTTGACGAAATAATAAAATGAGGCGTTTGACCAAATGTACCAAGCTCAGTATTTAAACATCACTACGGAATATCAATACAATTCCGTGTATACAGCAGTATTTTGTATTGTATTGTGTCAAACGCTTTGACGGATAATCGTGTTTGATTGTTATTGGTGGTTTGTCTTGCGTTTAGGGAGTTGATACTGAAAACTTGTATGACGTCGGCAAAAGTCAGAGGGATTAATGATCGCTCATGCAAGTAATGTCCTACGACCTCTAGAGTCAAGAGCACATCTGTCATGCGGTACGTTCCTTTGAAGATACGAATCCTTCAATGACTTTCGATGCAAAGATACGCACGGGCTACATGTAAAATAATTTAAAACCTGGATCCACTTTGCCAATTCATATTATCACGTCATTGTAAGTTAAAATTTATTAACTAAATGATAACAGTACAAAAGGACAAAGATTAATATAAATTAAGCTAAGAATAACGCCTTCTCAACTAACATGCACAATCTTCGCTCAAAACGCTCTTTTCAACTTTGTTCAGTCTTTCCTCATTTTTCAGTCTGATTCCGCAAACAAAATGTATTTTCGTAGCCACACTCTCTCACATTCAGGGTAGACTGTGAAGCGTGGTCAGCTTACATTATTCTGCTGTTAGATGTTCGATCGGTTTCGGAACGTCTTTAGCTAAAATAAGATAGTTCAAGGAGGGGCTTAAGGTAATCGTATCTCCTCGAACCATGTTATTTTAGCTAACAAAAGATCCAATCGAACCTCTAACAGCGGAATAATCTAAGCTGATTATGCTTCGGGATGCGCGCCGTATAACATAGTTACTCCATAAACTGTTTACTTATGACACTGTGATATTAATAATTGAAGATCGCAGCTAATCTTCCGTTGATCATTTTCTCTCTCTCTCTCTCTCTCTCTCTTTCTTTCTCTATTTCTCTCGTTCATTCACAATCATACATTCACACAAACTCAGAGTCACACTCCGCACTATTATGTTTCATACGAAGGAAAGTATACGGTAAACGCACATTGCCCAGTGAAGCAAAAGGGATGCACATGTCGTTCCATAAGATACATTAAAAGGGGCAGTTGTGGTATACGGTCGCACAGGTGGAACATTTTATAGGTTTCCCGAAACGTTCTTTTCTTCGAATTTTCCATGCAGAATAATTCCACGCGCGTCGTCATTTTTTTCCGTGAACCAGTTCGTGTTTTGTGAAACCTTTCTCAAGAGACTAATGACTGACGGGCGAAGCCTGTATTCCTCGCAATTTAATCGCTGCTCCTGGCCCGTGCCGTGGCATATCGTTTTTCTTTACATTTTTTTTCCGAAGCCCCGCAGAAGTGCTCTCACTAGTTCGGATCTCAAATTCTCCCCCTACGCTTTTATTTTAACGGTAGCGATAAACGTTTCGACAGAAACCTCGCCTCGCGACGTACCGAAAGTCAGAAAACGTTGTGAGTAGCGAAGCCCTTGTGTGCGCTGGCTAAATTATTTCCAGCCGGAATTCTTTCTGCCACCTTCCCGTCCGAGCGCTTAATCGGCGGATAAGATGAGTTTCAAGAAACCTTCCTTCTTCCGAGCGAACGAAATTCTCCGAAGATCCGGCTACGGCCGATAGGAACGTCGGCAGATAAGATGGCGATAGGCCATCATTGCAAAGAGGAGAGAACGTGAAGCCCCTGACGAAATCCTCCGCGATGTATGGTTTCCGAATATTTTTACTACAGCTGACGCACGACCGATTGCAATACGTGCATAAACTGACCAAATGCGTGATATACTTCCCACGCGACGGTTCCGAGGAAAACGTACAGAGACAAGCAACATGGGGTTGTACGCTATGCGCGACTACAACTAGGGGAAATATCCGCGGATACATCCCTTGTACAGGTGCGACCTGTGTCGTTTTATGCTGTTTACCATGTAGCTATGGGAACGTGTTTGGAAACGAAGTGTGGAAGTTTTCTACTTTTCGGAATACTCGCGTTTCAGCTGTTTCATTGTACCTATACAACATGAAATCATTATGAATACATAAATATGTAGTTTTTTATTTCGTATTACACTGATTATCTCGTAAACCAAAAATCAAGCAGATTATAACGAACGATGGAAGCCGCGTTTCGTGTTAAAAATCCGTAGCATATGCATATACATATGTACTTATTTATTTTTTGGTTAAACGGAAAAATAATCTAGTTTTTTGTTAACTTCTTCAATATTTATTCATTGTAATAAGTACGATAACGACCGGTGAAAATTGGCTGTATAAATGGAATTATGATTATTGCATCGCTGAACAATATATTAATTATCAACTGTAATTTAATATATAAAAAACATTATTTTCGAGAGAAATCAGCACACTTAACGATTAATTACATTTTGTCAGAAGTACATTTACAATTTAATTTTCATAATAAATTACTATTAACCCCTTCGGACCCAGTGCACATTGTAATGTACATTATACATTTCATGCTGCATTTTATTACGTATATTATTTTTACGAATACGAATTTTACTTTTTTATACAAGTATTTCTCAGGATCTTCTTAATGTTACAAATTTTGCGTAAGGACCATATGTCCATTAAAATGTACATTTACAAATTATAAACAAATAAATAAATATTTCTGTAAAAAGTATATTGTTGTCCTCATTCACACGAATTAAGTTAATTTCAGTATAAAAAATAATTTTTTTTAAACGAAAGAAATTCTGAAGGGGTTAAGAAGGTAGGCCAATATCCCACTATCTTTCCATTTAAACTTATTCATTTTTGGTTGTTAATGTGTCAAAGAAGAAGGATATTCACAAATTATAAATAAATAAATAAATAAATATTTCCTTAAGAAGTATATTGTTGCCTTCATTCACATGAATTAAGTTAATTTCAGTATAAAAAATAATTTTTCCTAAACGAAAAAAATTCTGAAGGGGTTAAGAAAGTCGGCCAAAATCCCACTATCTTTCCATGTAAACTTATTCATTTTTGGTTGTTAATGTGTCAAAGAAGAAGGAAGCTATGGCGCGAACGTGCGTATCGATGACGAGTATCGATGACGAGCAGCACGAACGACAAAGAAACAGAGGGAAAGAGGAGAATCAGAAGAGGGAGAAAGAGGAAAAGAGGGAAGGAGTAAGAGTGGGTGACAAAGCGAGAGGGGAGGGTGGGGACACCGTAAAAGGCTGATAGACAGGACGTACGCAGGAAGGAAGTGTCGTGGTCGCTCTTCCGGGCAGCTGCTCTGGATATTGGTATATAGGTACCATGGTAAAGTAATCCACTATAGGACACCGTACAAGTGCCATTATCGTCAGAGCACCCGGGGCTTCATTTAATACCCCCGCAGTTCATAATTAGGATCCGGATAAATGTAATATTTAATCCACTCTCCTGTCGCCGTTTCTTTGGGTTCATTTTTCCGTGTCGCAGAAATTTATTTCGTCAACCCACCAGCTCCAATCTGTTTTTCCCATATGTTCAATTGTCTTACCCTTAAGTGACGTCTGTTTTACGGTTGCACCGTTTAGGTGAATTGCGACGCAAAGGGAACGAAGTTGATAAACATTCCATTTGTTAACCCTGGAAATCCTGTTTCGGTACTTCTAGTATTTTAAGGAAGTTATTTCGCAAGGAAAAGAAACATGAATACAAGTCTCGGGTACCTTCATATTTTTCGATTAAAAGTGCTATTTCTGTTTTGCGGGTGACTCTTTAGTTTGATTGCAATGCAAACGGAATGGAGTTGGAAAATTACATTTGTTGACATTGGAACTTCCCTTTCGGTATATTTTGCAGACCGATATCTCACAAGAAATGACATATAAATTGACAGATTCGTGTCTGACCGTCAGATATCTTAATGTTTTTCTATTATAAAGTGATTCTTCTGTTTTCCAGGTGCACTGTTAATTTGATTACAACACAATTATTACAACAATATAAAGGGAACGGTGTTGGGAAAATGTATTGGTTGACTTTGAAAGTGCCCTTTCTGTACATTTTTGAGAGCGATATCTCTCAAAGAAAGGAGATATGCACTGAACGGCGCGCGCGTGTCTGAGGCTCGGATACCTTAATATACTTCGATTAAAAGTTCATCGCAGTCGGTATTTTAATTGCAATGAAGGCGGTATGCTCGTCGGTTATCTAATTACGAATTGAGTGGAGATTCAAGGCGCCATTGAACGCTCAGGCTACTACGGACAATTCATAATATTCTTTACGAAGTACTTGAGAGGTTATGAGAACGGCAGGCGTCGTTGCAGCTTGTAACTTTCAATTTCCGACCGTCGAGGAAGAAGGGAGGAGTCGAGGTAATGGGGAGAGGGGAAACGAGAAAGGTAATTTTTAATACTCGTCTTGAACGAAGCCGACGTTAATAACCGGTCATTTACTGACACGGAAGACCCTTTTATTCCCGGCACGACAATTACGAAATATTAAGTTGACGGCATTCTTCGCAGTTTTTCCTGATAGCTCGACTAGCAAAGCGATATTTATTGTCGTAAGATTTTACATTGATCACCGATCGTTGCAGGAGTCATTTTTAAGTTGGTATGTGCAAACGACTTGGACGGCGATTACCCAAACATCCATGTAGCTGCATAATCGTATTACACGATCTTTCAATGGTCTTTCAGGCGGTTTAAGTTTAAATAGCTGCACAGATGGCCCGCAGCTTCAATTCGTCGGGAGACGGTTTTGATTCGGCATCTTAAAGGTAATATTTGGCCCGTATACCTCGGGCACGGTTACCTATATGGGTACTCCAACGTTTTACGAAATGATCTATAAAAGGTGAACTCAGGTTCGAAAGTATGTCTACCCGTATAACGCTATTCGTCAATACGTTTCTTACGCCCAATGATATTATTAATGCGGCGCTCCAACTCCCATCGCATTCTTCACATGGATTCGTGCTAGTTTAAGATCTTACCCTCTCAAGGTAACCCGCTGGGCCCACATAGTACGGGCTGTTTCAAATTATTCGAAATTCTATCTGTCACACACTCATCGACAAGAATTTCTCTTAACAATCCATTTTTCAAGATTCCGGGTGATGATATCACATTTATTGGAATGACAGGGAGTAGCGGAGCAGTAAAAGAAGGGAAAAATGGTTCATAGATCGATTTAAAACTTTTGGGCGTATTTTTATTGATACTTGCAGTTTAGCTACATATTTTTGTACATTCAAATGTATGGCCACGTTGGCGTCATATACCACCAAAAACACGGTTTTGAAAGAAACAGATATACATATCCGATTCACAGAATTTCTTCTGTTATAGCACTTTGAAACAAAGTGTATGCAAATTCAAATGTCAGGTAATAAGGAAATGGCGGATAATTAATAATTATCCAATTTTTCATTAAAAATGTCTTCTCTTTTCTTATTACAATAGGAAATACCATTGCCCGAATAGCAATGCCGGTCAAAAGATAATAAAGCAACATGTACTTTATATGGTAGTTAAATTTTCGAATCAATCGCACTAATGTAGTCCACGAAATCAAACGCAGTTGAAAATGTTGTTGGGTTTCAAATAATTTTTTTACTGTGCAACTTTATCATTTTTATAAATATTAAGATATTCTGCAAAATTAACAAGTTAAAGACGCCAAGAGAACAAAAAACACATTTATCCGATTTTGACCTTACAAATGATCGTCGTTCAACTTCCTAACTACGTCTAATGCCTTTTTCGGCGATTACCTTCAGAAGGGAAGAGGCGTTCCTGAACTGTGACAATGTCGTGCGGAGGTGTTTCGCCACGTGATTAAGATCTAAGTGTCTGTTTCTGCGGTCGTCGCCGGTACGTATAGCGAATGCCAGGCAAGCTTGGCATGTGGTCGACGCACCCCCGTGCCCCAACCGATCGGACCTCCAACATTCTCGCAGCACGTTCTTTGCTCTTCGCGTTCTATTTGCCGAGGGATGCTGGTGGACAGATGCGTAAGTGGGCGCGTAACCCTCTAGTAAAAATAAAGCCTGCCCAGTCGTTCTGTTTTTCGTGCTCACAAGTACCACAAGAAAGAATCCGTGATCGATCGATAGTCTATAGCTTACCAGTCAGCTCACCATGATACCATGATTCGACGTAATAGCTGCTGTTCAACACGGCGGCTATACGCAGCGATGAAAATCGAATTCAAGGAAAGTGCGCCAGCAAGGTCTGAGACGTGCAGCGCGAATTCGAAATGTTTCTGGGGCGGCGTCGTGTACACGTGGCAACAAACAGCAGTGTATAATACACTCGGTTAGAAAAAGCGTGGTGTGTCTCCGGCTGACGCCCCTTTCTTTTATTCCGCACGTTGATTGACTTCGCGCAAGGAATTGTCGAGCCGTCTCTTGCGTACTTGTCGTGTCGGGCTGGCAATTATTGTGCGCGCGCGCGGCCACTTTGAGAGCGTGCGAATGTGGATGAATGGGTGCAAGTCGATTTCTGCCCGACGTGCATTGCGATTGAGCGGAAAGAAACGAAAGGAGAGGGAATGGGTGGGTCTCGTGCGTACTATATTGTCCACTCGAAATATCACGAGTGTCTATTGTGCGTGACGCGTGACCGCATCATCAAGGCCTCACGCACAGATGCATACGTATCGCTGCTACCCAACACCGAGTAACGCAGAATTGGTTAATATTTGAACTGTGTGCGTTTAGGAGTGTCTATAGACCCGTAGTGGGCGCTTGGTCCAACGGGAAGTGTATTTTACTGCCAAGTGCCTTCTCAGATATCGCTGCTGCGCATCTGTTCGATACGTTTTCAATTGCGTACCAGCCTCTAAACGCCCCGATTGATATCGCGACTTTAAATCGCACGAACGGATAAACCGAAAATCTCAGTCATTAGCGCTGGCGCACGGTGCACGTATTCGGCAGTGGTTTGCTTTGCGAACTTGTCTGCCGACGAGTAATTAAACGGCTGCGACACAGTCGCGCGAACTTTTTCCCGGTGTGTCAGAATTCGTCCCAGGTTCCGTTCAGGGTGTCGGAGGAAATTTGACTTTTCGGATCCATTAATTGAATTGCGCCGTTCCGGTCGGTGCGCTCGGAGTCAGGTTTGCTCGGTCGCACTCCCTCTCCCGAAAGTCGAAGGTAATCAAATCGTCTCACCTTTTTCCGCGTTCTCCTGTTTTCGATCGACGTCCCGTCGAATACAATTATCGGGCACGGCAAACACGGTCGCGTGCATCGCCTGTTTGCAGAGGGTCGTCGAATGATAAGGACGCGGTACAATGTTATCTCAGTTCACAAGATTGCGATAAGCCGGTGTCACTTTGCGCGGCAGGTGATAAGTAGTTTATCACCCACTGTTTCTAGTTCCGTGTGCAATAGCGAAAGGATTGTGTTTTCAGGTTACCGTAAATGGTTCCGAGGCACATGTCATAGGTATCGGCCTGGAACACTGTGTACGATGGTAAAATGTTTGCGCAAGATTCTCCTACGCTTCGACTATTTACTCAAATGAAAGTAAAGGTTATTATTAGCGTAAATGGGTCTGTATTGACAATACTAATTGAAATTCTTTACAAGTTTGAAAAATATGATCCTGACGCTTCGTCACTGTGTGTGGGCTCGTTCCAAAAGAAAGAAGAATTTTGAAACTGCTGTGTGCTCTTAGGATATTGAGGCTTGATGTAACGGTAAAAATGTTAAGTGGAAGGTGTAGTAAGTAATCGTGTGTTATATGTTAATGTCAAGGATAATTGGCCTGCGATTGTACTGCGATTAATTCAAGACTTTGGTTGTGTCTATCAATTAGTCTAATCATGTGAATCCCAATCCTTCTCTCGACTCTTCTTCAGAAATAGTCTCTTTATAATTTCTGTTGCGTGTGTTAGTATTATTAACAACAACCCCATAATTGAACAGTTTAATGGCCTATTTTATATACGATATAGTGAGAAAACTGTTACAAGACGCTAAAAATACTTCTATCTTTTTAAAATTGACTTGTAGTAATCATGAATATGTGGTCTCTTGTATCTTGCATTGACTGAACTTTCTGAGGCGATGGGCATTGATATTAATAACAGTCTATTTTCTAATAAAATTTTCTAATCTATTATCATGATAGTGCCAAAACCAAAGAAATGCTTTGTGTGTAACTGATGTTTTTATGTTGGTTGATTATAGTTTCAAGATAGTTTTCGATTTCTCTGACATAAACTACATTGTATTGTTTACACGAAATATTATTAATGGTGCCAGTCAATTTTTTTTTGGCATGGAATCTTCTAAATATTTAAATAATTCCCCTTCTAAAGTGTTAAAACATTTGAAGATCACATGCGTATCCTGAGACTAAATTATTCTTTTAACGTTGTCTCTTATTTTTCCTACATAAGATGATACAAGTTTTGAAACGTAAATCTTTATTTTCTTAAATCAGTATACTATGCAGTTAATATTTTGCCGATTATCCTTCTATTTGGCAATAATATTTGTTCCCTTTCACTTTCTGTCAAGACCGTTCTTCCGTTTGCGATGTTAAACCGTTTGCAATATAACTCTTAATACACTACTAGCTTCATTAATAGGTAGCGTTCAATTGACAGTTTCCCTGTATTGTCACATATTTCTGTGTAGCGATAGACCTTTTATTATATTTATTATTTTTAAGATCTTTTTTTAACAATTTTTTATTTACAGCTTCTGTATTCTTTGCAAATATTTGTGGAATGTTTCAGATTTGCAGATTATTTCGGGTTTGGTAGTATTTGACACTTAAGCATTAAAAATGCTGCTTTCGGTGTGAACTCCTTCCGATGACCTATCGAATTATTCCGCGGACCAGTGCTGACGTACGCGTTTTTTTTATTTACAGCTTCTGCATTCTTCGCAAAACATTTGTGGAATATTTTATATTTGGAGATTATTTCGGGCTGGGTAGTTGACACTCGTCAAGTGCAGATGCAAAAGCGTTAAAAGTGCTGCGTTCGGTGTGAACTCCTTCCGATGGCCTATCGAATTATTCTGCGGACTAGTGCTGACGTACGCGTGCTGCCCCGCGTGCTTCGCCACGTGCTACAGCCGATCTTATCTATGGAAATGCATGGAAATAAGCTACGCACAAGCCGCAATATCGGCACGGCGTGGCAAGCGACTATGCATAGGTGCGCCCAGTCGTCCCTACGTGCTGGTACAGCACATATCCCGCGCTGCGACACGCGCCTGCCACGTATCTATTCACATACGTACACATGCGTCGGCGTTGCTGCAGGATAGATTTGCGCGTGTGCCATGGATTCTCAGTAATCCCCCTGCGATACGAAACAAAACTGCCGGCTAAAACTCCGGCGCTCCCCGGCCCCCCAGCTCGTACCGCATATCGGATTATTGGAAAATTCGGACAATGCATCCAAACTTAGTGCTAGCGCTTTGATCCTCCAGCACAAACAGCTCTTGTACAGAACCTTACGTAATTGCTGTTTTTAGACTTTCGGGAATAGTGAGAAAAGAGTCCCTACGTCCGACGTTTTGTGTTACTACTGCTGTTTCTTTATTTTCGCTTTTTCTCTTTGTACAAAAACAAATCTGTGGAGAATTTCATATTATAATTATGCTTTCCCGCGATGTAGCGGCATCTTTAGTACGTTTGCCCCAGGTCCACACGATATTTTGTATTTTGGCACGTGACTATGTATCGTTACACTGTCTATACTTTTGTAATCATCGAACCGTCGCGTATCGACCTCGCAACTCACGAATCGCTGCTTCCTGAAAACGATCCCGCGCCAACACTTTTTACATGTTTCTAACCTCAATTATAATAAGGTCCCGCGTAGCTACACCCGTGTGCGAGCGTTCGTGTGTGAAAATGCACACGTGCCGCGGATGCGTCGCGCGAGGGGTGTCCGTGAACCGGTGAAAGCAGATAGCCGCGCAGGCTAAATAAGGACGGGAAGTCGACATCTAGGTTCGTTCGTGTGTGATGCGTGCACAGGAGCCCGGTGCACAGAGAGTTTAGTGTGCGTGTAGGGTTCGACGGTCGGGGAACGAGGGGAAAAGTGGAAGATTGGGGTGCGCGTCCCCGCGCATGTACACACATGCAGATAGGGCCAGGTGGTGTGACGTGGCTCTCTTATGGGGGGCACGCATGGGGGTCCCGAAGGCAGCTGCACGTTGAATCCGACAATGCGCGGGTACATAAAAGGTGCGGGGACGGGGGACCCGTGCTCCCCTTGGCTCGCCTGGAAGTCGTGGCATCACGATTATGAGGGGTCCGTGCACAGGCTTAGACAAGGTACCGCATACCCTCTGATCTCGCTACGCTCGGAATTTTTGTTGGGGTGGCGAATTTTACTAGGCGTGATTGTGGATCATAACCGGCCCTCTTCTGGAATGATAATGCTACTTTGATTGCCGCCCGTTTCCTGCATCCAGATTCCTGCATCGTCACCAGTTGGCGAAGAACTTAATGTTTTCTGACTCTCGTCCTCGCAGATACGCGGTGATTTATTTTTATTATTGCATAATTTATAAAATCTTTGTTTGCCTCTAAGTGGTTAGAACTACACGAGAGTGATTGGCCACAAAGTTCTTCACTACGCCATTGGTGTCGTTGAAAACGTCATAACTTTATCTTGTACGTTCGTGTCTTAGTAGTCGGCACCTGGAACATGTGGTTCCTTGAGGATTGTGATGTCATAGTGTCGACGTCACGAGCGTACGTAGAAGGCAGGTTACGTTGCAAGCGTGTACGTTCAGTGTTCGAAGGCGTGCACCATGTCGAAATCCATTCATAACGGATATGTCTTCGTGGCTGGTGGCCTTTGTCGAGCCGAGACACCTTGCGAGGGGATCTCCTTAGAAAGCACGGACAAAGACGTCCGAACTACACACAAAAGCGCACCTCGCGCCCTGGGCCTTACGCACAAAGCCGTATCAAGATCATGAAATTGAACGGAGAGAAAGTGTAAGGTGCCACATTGCTTATTCTATTGGAACCCACGATTCTCATATTGTAATCCTATCCTATCAATTTTCTTTTACGTAAACTTCAGCCTCCACCTTTGCGTCGAAGTATTCTTTTGCTTATTCGAATATTTATCGTTATGCGTATACCTTTATGCGTTCTATGGTGCTGAAGTTATTTGTGCGCAGTATATTCTTGTGTTTTTACTGTGACTTATTCTATATGTCACAATATGTATATTATATCGGTACTCGTAGTTGCCGGTCTATAACTTACAAAATCGAAATCTTGACATGAACTGTACTAGCGGCTCATGTAAACAAAACGTTTTTTTTTCTTTATTTACTGTTCCATTTAATATTTACATTTATCCATTTCACTTATAATCTCTACTTACCGTTCCGACATATCGGAACCCATAACGTATTCTCATATCGCAATTCCATCGAATAAATTTTATTTTCCGCAAACTTCGGTCTCGACCTTAGCGATGTGACATCGATACCATATGATTCTCTGATAGTTGAAATATTGTCTGGACTCATAAAAGGTCACTCGTTCGAGGTTGCAGCGATCGCGTTGCGGATGCCGATCATATCACCGTGGCAGCGAACAAACCGTATCGCTTCGCGTGTCCCTGACGCGAATTTTCTCAAATCTTCTACTAGATAAGGCAGCTTACCGTGGCAGATGTCGAGGCGAAAAACTGTCAGACAGCGAAACCATAAAAACGTTCTGGCCTGAGCACGAGTCATAATAAATTGCTCAACGTGCCTAACGCTTGGCGCCTGCGGCAGACGTTCATGAGCGATTCAACCCTACAGTATGACGTGCCGTCGACATCCACGAATGTTCTTACCATCCACAAAGCGCAAACCAATCAACCGTAAACCACAATACTCGCAAGAGACTTTTATATCGATCACTTCTAATTAATTACCCCGACGTAACGTGCATTGGCCAATAACCGCCGGAGAAAGTCGGTAGGTATATTTCGCTGGCATAGCCCAATCACTTCGAGTTTACGAGTGAGTATTCGCGTTATTTGCGATGTAAACGCGGATCTCGTCACGTTAATCTGCGCGTTGAGGCGTGTGAGCGAAACTGTTCAGGAGCTGCGGATAACGACGACAGCGAAACGCTGTTGGTCCCGTGCCGATCGAAGTCGCGTGACCGACGGCGGCATTTGCTTTCTCTGTGATGCACGTAAACAGTTTTTCGTGGTTTCGTAACTTATTAGCCACTTTGATCGTCGTTGCTCAGCTCCATGACTACTTCTAATTTTTGTTTTTAGGCTCTCGTGCCCGTGCAAGCATACGCGTCGTTTTACGTGCTTCTGGTCTCTGACGACATGCATCGTGCAGATGGGGCGCGAATGATGTTATTTGGGCGTTATCTGCCAGTAGAATCACGCTGGACGATTTACGAGGCGGTTTAGGATATCGTGACGCCTCGTGGGGAGCAGAAGAGATACGCGGCATCATCGAGGTAGAGGGTGGTCGAGAAGGGAGGACGGAAATAGAGTGCGGAACATGCTATAAGAGAAGCGAATCTATTTGGAGAGAGTAAACCCACGCGCACTTCTCGTTAAGCTAATTACATCGATACTAATTCGCACTCACGAGACAGGCGGTGTTGGGACGCATTAACTATTGGACGTTATCGAGAGATTCGATAAACTGGGGGGACTCACTTGCATCATCCGACGCACGTGGCTGTCGTAAAAAAACACGGCACACCGTCGGAGATTCTGATATCTTGTGGATTCTGATGCCTGAGCGGCAGATTGATTGATTATCACGAAATGTCACAGCAACTTTCGTCCCCTGATTTCCGATCCCATCGTCGTCAAACTTTCCTCCGTCGCAAACGCTCTTATAGTTCCCGCACGACCTTGCAAACATACATTTCGCCGCATCACATTGTTTCGGTAATTACCGTTTTCGATTACGACATGCTCTTTAATTAACGAGCGTGAGTTTATTTGGGTGTTAGTCAGAGAGCGCCTACTGAAAGCGTATTAATTTGTGCGTCCCATATGGCGCACTGTTTACAAGCGCGTGCGGCATTACGATGCTTAGCTATTAATTAATTATGGAGGCAATTACTATGCAGATCGATGTATCTCTTGTCGGTGATCGCTGTCGCTCTGCTAGATCCGTTCCATATGCGGCGTGGACGTACGAGCATCGCTTAAATTTTTATTTTGCCATCGCGACGATTACATCGCCGTGGCCGTGTGGCGTATATACGGAACAGGTGGTTAATTTAATGACGAGCGAAACGCGATATTACGATGATTACGAGATCCTGCTGCATCGCTGGAAAAGAGTATGCGTAAATTGGAGTTTGCGTGACATGTCACCGGTGACACGGCCACTTTCCTAACTCGGTATTTACAATTTTAAATTGTTTTTTTCTCCTAATTGACGATCTCATTGAAAGCCGCTGCGCGACGGCGTCAATTAAATTAAAAGCAGCGTGGTACGCGTTACATCCATCTGAGTAGTACAGTTAATTTCTCGGCAATTATCTAAGTCACGGCTTGATACCGGACTCTTTTTGACCGGTTTTCCCGTTCCAGAATTGCTTGCTATTGTTTTCAAGGTATTTTACACATGTTTTCACGAAAAGAGATGATCAACAGCGTGCGGTGCACCTATTATCTTGGACTCCAAACTTTCTTTAGCTACGTTCTTATATCTCTTACTACTTACATCGTACCAGGAAAAACTTATTTTCTGGGTATAAAATAGAACTTACCAAAATTGTAATTTTTAAGTGTATAGTCAAATCTTTCACATTGTCCCTACTGGTCCTTCCTTCGCCGTATCTACCCCATTATTCTTATATTCAAGTAAAGGTTATTCCTGCGTCTGTGTTATCTTAAGTAGAGTCAGCCAAGCATGTGATGTCTGTAACGCGATACGCGACACGGTTCGTTTGACGAGAGTTCCTGGCTTGACAGGTTATAATATAATAATATAACCTTTTTAATTGCATCCTTTTTTATTTGAAAACACCCTTAGGTATTGGTCGGATTTTTCCAACTAAAATTAAGTCAACCAAAATAGCATTCCTAGCACATTCAGTTGTTTAATACTTGTTAGGAAGTAAGTTACTGAATAAATGCTCAGAAGTAAAAGTGAGTTATAATATGTTTATTAAATGAAAAAAGTTGTTGGCGTGTACCGGTCAATAAACAAATACGTTCAAATTTACTATTTGCAAACTTGACTTTTTGACACAAAATGTGTGTCATTATCAAAGAAATAACATTTTTGTCCTGATTTTGCACATATTAATTTATTAACCGGTACACGATAAACAAATTTCTAATTTTGTCAAAGCAACGGTTTAAATAATATATTATATCCCATATGTATATCATGTTTTCTCATTTTGATCACATGATACTATCAATATGTTAGAAGCATTTTCATAGAAAAATAGTTAAAAACACCGTAGTTTAAGTATCGTTTTTATCATAGCATTGGTACGCCAGTTTTTAATTCTTTGCACTCAAAACATTTTCAGATAACGTTCCAGCAATTCGGGCATAATTCTTTATGAAGTGGTGAGTAGCATATCATTTTCCATAAAATTATGTAGTAACGGAAATAATTATCCTAGTTAAATTATTTTCTGCTTTATTGGCACATATTTTGTAAATGAACCAATATGCATTACGGGTTTAGAGTCTTTATTTTCGAACACACAATGCAATCCCGTTTATTTCCTTTCGCTCGAATAATATGTAATTTGTTGCACAGCCTAGTGTATGCATATAATGCAGGATATTCTCACAGGTCCTGGAATTTACCTGTCATTTGACTGATCACAAACGTTATTGTTTTCCAATACAACATATGTTTTTCAATTGTTCATTACTTCTGCCTGCAATGGATCGGGAGTACCTTCAGTAACAAATATTCGACCAAATTTTATTATTCTTCTCAATAATAACTTAGACCGGGCAGTCGAGTGCAAAGGCTTAACCGTTTGAGTGCTAAGGAGCGATTTTGCTTCAAAAAGTACCAGCGCTCTGGCTTCTCAACCGATATACACTCGGTTTCTGTTGATGCGGATTTTACGGCTACCATTCCGTTTTAGGTAAAAATCAAATAAGGAGACAACTGATAAAAAAAACGAATTTTAATTGCAATGTAATATTTGGGTGCAAATGTTATTAATCAGGGAATAAGACAAGCGCTATCACGCCGTTTAGCATTTTTGGATAGGGAATGAGACAGGCACAGAAACGCTCCTTGGCATGTTTGGACGGGGAAACAACAGAGATGCGCGGCACTCAAACAGTTCACACGTTGATTGCCACGGTGATGGCACGCAAAACGATGGCAAACGCAAAAAATTCGCAATGAAGCCTAATTGCAACCTTGTAAAAGCAATTGATATTGGAACGGTGCTTCAATACTTTGGCTTCGAACAACTCTGCATTACCTTCATTTTGCACGATTTAATCATACACTGCAGTATTTCATCGCATCACGGTTCTGACCTTGCAAAATATGCTTGGCAGACAACGTGTTAATTACCTTTTTATCCCGCGTCTTTATCTAGCTTGGGCGAGCTACAAAGGTGAATCCGTAGAAACACTGCCCCCGGTCCCAAACAGTCCCAATTTGCTTCTGTCCAGAGAGAAAACGCGATAGCGTTTACTCTACTCCTGTTCAATCAAACCCTTGCCGTCGCACGACGATATTTTCGTGCAATTTTTGGAATCGCAGAACCTCTCAAGTTGAAATTTGCTAGCGAACGGATGAAAGCCACGCGATGGGGTATTGTGAAAGGGAGAGAGGGCGTCTGGCTCGTGCCGGCTTTTCTACGAGAGGTGGCACACGCCGCAGGCTGTAGGAACGCATCCATTCGTGCGGTACGCGTGCAGCTATACGGCAGCGACAGGAAGCAAACAATGGCGAAAATCATGCATTGTGGTGGTGTGCATTGTGAGCCATAAAGCTGTGACATCGAGTTCAGGCAGCTGCGCATTCTGTTCACCACCCCTGATCTCTCCTTGCCTTTCAGCCCTCGTTTTCCATCTCCTCTCTCTTTCTGCCTCTCCCCCTGCAATCTCGGCGTGGCATCGGGAGGTGAAGGGGAATCTCGAATCCGGACGGAGTACCCCGCCGAGGTGGATACACACGCGGCAATACGATTTCACGAATGTAAGCGGACCACTCTTCCTCCACCGCTTAAAAAATATCATTTCTTCCGACCGAACACTGTCCGGGTCAGAGAAAGTCTGCGTCTGATGCTTTGTGATATTGTCGTGGTCACGGTAAGAGTGTATGAAGCGAAATGGCATATGAGCCGTTTACGGGCCAAAGCGATTAACACTTTAAGGACCGCTTACGAGTTTTCTCGTGTTTCGCGTCCCAAGTGTTACGGACCGCTTACGAGTTTTCTCGTGTTTTCTATATGGTTTCTTTAGATATCAGTTACTTTGATACATTGCATCTGTTTTGTCTATTTAAGTATTTACATCAATATTCAATGTATTAAACTTGAGTGTCTTCATGTTTTTTTCGCTTATTTTGTATGGTTCCTCTTCATAGACAAAAATGCTTCGTTCATTATGGTACTTCAAAAAACTACTAGAAACTCTGATAAAATTGACGTTTAAATAAAATTTTATGATAATTTCTTCAAATGATGTTTTAAAACATTTTTTTAAATAATACCTAAAATACATCCTATTTTACAATTTCTATAAATTTCATACAATTTTATTTTTTAAGTTAAGAAGTCATGATAATTATTAAAAGACATATTTTTTTTATAATACCTAAATACTGCCAATTATACAATTTCTGAAACTTTTACAAAAATTGCTTCATAAATAACAAAGTTATGATTTTTTGTAACGTACAAGTTTCCCAAAAACGTGCGGTCCCAGGAGTATTTCTTACAGATTTATTAGCGGTCCTTAAAGTGTTCTTAAACTCCCACTTTCATTAATTTATTTTTTATTTCATATTTTAAATGCATTTAATACGTTTTGTTCTGTGGAGTTTAGCGATTTGGCAATTGAGCGGCCTATGAGACACTTTCTAATTTATACCCAGGACGCAGGTATCTCTGATGCGGCTGAAGTAATTTCCGTTTTGGGCAGACGGTCTTTCCGCTGCTTTGGAAAAATATTTGATTGCGTCAAACGGGGCTGTTGTGGAATGGGTGGAACAAAAAATGTATGTCTTTTTTCATTTCCTCTTCCGTCGCTTCCGGAAAGATACGGCGACTGCACGTAGAAGGTGCAACGCTGCCATGGCAAGGCGGTCCTCAAAGAGTGGTGAACGCGGTGTACAGAGGGTAGAAAGTGCCGTGGAAAGGGTGCATCGAGGTGAGACGGAAAGCTGAAATCTGGAGGCCGGTGCGACCACCTGGACAATCGTTTCGGGGTGTGTTTAGTATGCGGCAAGCAGATGCGCGTGCTACGGCTACGATTTACATTACCAGTAGCAGTTCGTTTGTCGGACTCGTATATCATTAGTCGCAGTAAGTAACATAATTAATTCCGGCACTTCCAAGCGGTACTCGCCATTACGTGGCATAATATTACAAATGCTAAGAAAGTCATGCGTGAAGCGTTTCATCCAGTCGCTGCCAGCTACGAGATCCCCGTAGTATTTTTTTTTTATAAATAATTAAAAATACTACCTGAAGACTATTGTAGGATTTAAATACGTGAAACTAGAGAGTATAATATTTATAAACAATAACAACGCAAGCAAGACACTCTAGTCTTATTTCCTAATCTTTCGTCGTTTTCTCGTGTCACGTTTACGCCGTTTCGTCTTTACGTTTCGTCGTCAACTGACTACTAAGCAACCAAATAACACAATTCAACAAACTCGTCACCTATGAAAGATCAATATAATAATTGAGGATCATAAGTGACTTTTCCTTGCCAATTAGAGGACCCTGCATTTGGGATCCTACACTATCTATAACTAAACAATATTTAACTTAAAGAATTTTCGTTGTTTTATTTAAAATAAATTTTTGGTACACAGGGCGAGCGTTCTGAATGTCTTCGGCAGTGAATAGGTTAATATATTCACGTAGATGCACCGTAAGTGTCGATGACAATATAGCTTGAAAGGGTTCTTTCATCTTTTTCCCGGAATTGTCGCTTTTTCGCTCGCTCAATCCTTTGACATGTGCTGCGCGTCAGCGGCAGATGCAAAACTGCATAGTATCACCCCCAACTTGAGCAGGAGCGTTTGTTCCACATGGTCGTCGCCGGGATTCACGCGCAGCTTCCCTCGGATAAAAACCAGGGACATAATGGTGATACCACTCAGTGCGACACGCACGACGACCTTCGAGTAAACATTTATAACGCGCATTATCGTTACGGGGTCGATTTTGCGCATTTCGTCATTCATCGCTGAGTCCTTTGGCTGGTTCGACCGATGATGCGTAGCAGTTTGCGAACAGACCGGTCACCCACTCAAGATGAATATACGAACCGACCATTTGCGAAATCGATTATCTGCACAAAACAAAAAATATGAAATACATTGACCCGTGGTAGTTACCAATGGTCTCGATAGAATTCATAAAATTCGTAATCGATGATGTTTGCAATTTTGTAGATGCGATTAATATTAGAATACTTGTTTAAAATAATAAATGCACGCGTAAACATGTTAATGGTTTTATTTTTGGTTACCATTTCGAATGTACAAAATACTGTAACTCTTTTAATACTGCTATTTTGTTATAATTTTACCGTGAATTTTAATATAGCTTCAATATATTATTGTTTATCGCAAGAACTATTTCAATACAATAATTGATACAAACCTGACTGGTGATAATGAACTGATGATAACGAGTGATGCTAAAAGAAGGTAATAGTAAATGAAAGGCAAATGAAATAAGAATTCAATAAAGAAAATACTGCAAAAATACTGTGCCTGTAATTTTCGAAATACATTATAAATGGACTATTTTGCATGATCATTTTGTATAATTGAACAATATAGCGCAATATTTTATCACAACAAACCCACGAAATACCCTCAGTAGTCAATATATTGTATTTTCCTATAAATATTGAAAGTTTGAGCAATAACAATGTGCTTTGGCACTGAAATTAACACGTTTCCGGACATTAAAAGGTTCAGCGAAGTGCAAAAATTTACAATAATTTTATTTTTAAATTGGTTCTGATATTCGAAATTTGATTAAACACATTTTATAAGAGTAGTCAGATTATCATATTTTAGTTCAGTTCGTCATTATCTTAACAGGTACAATAATTACAAAAACTTAAGGTTATATAAAATTAAATTCAAAATAATTGACTTTAAGGTGAACTTTATAGCATTCATGTCATTCTACATCATCATGAAAATGAATGCTATAGCATTCGGGTCCGCGAACGTGTTAACGAAAATCTTGAATGTAGAGTTCATTACTTCGACGTCTAAGTAGCTGATATCGTACATTTTAGCGAGCGGAGCTATTCTACTCTGTTCCATCCGCTCGAATTCTCGCAGCTCACGTGGTTTCATTCACCATTTCGTCTTGGATAGACCGTTGTACGAAGGGCATCTCTATGGTTTCTTACCGTAGGTCGTATTACGTCTTCATTCATGGTCGGAAATCCACGTGGACGTTGCACACGTACTTACGTGCGTATACGCCTTCAGCCACTTTAGGGTCTGCACCGTCTCCTGTTCCATTTCCTTCTTCCACACGAACCTGGCTCCATTCATTCTCTCGGCTCATTTGTCACTCTGCACACGCACCCAAGTAATCTCGTGATCAGCAGACCTGCGCGATAAACTTGATTTTTTCGAGGCTGTGGCTTAAACGTTTAAAAAAGACACAAGAATTCCGTTGAAACACACTCGTTTGCGTTATTACGGAATAAGGTTTGTCGTGTATAAGTCACAACAGCACGTACCGGCGCGTTACTGAGACTTCCGGTACTAGCACCATGCCGCAGCTCCCTTTTATGAGCTTTCAAAGGGCTAAGGAGGTGAGCTCTTGAATGGAAGAAAGATTATGTTCCTCCCTTCCTTAGGGCAAGAGACGACTCCTGCCGCTGAGGGGTCGTTGCACAAATAGAGAACGACTACAAGGTGTTACACGAAGGCACGCGACGAGCAGGTCTTACTCTTTTTGAATATGGTCCGCTACACTCCCTAAGACGTCTTCAGGTGATTTTCAGGATCGATCCGCTGCACATGTCGGACCCACGTAATGTAATGATACTACGGAACGACGAATCATTCATTCGTCGTTACTGTTTTAATGACAAATAGTGTTGTTAATGAATTTCTGTTCTCGTGAAATTTCATTATTTTAGTCTAAATCGTGCATAAAATTATAAAATTGTTCATTTTGACTTTCTCAAATGTAACCTGTGCAAGGCCGTTTATGATTACTTTTTTATGATAAGTAATTAATGTGTTTGAAGAGTTTCTTCGTATTTTCGCCAGATTACATAATTTTAAACCAAATCTTCGTTAATCTTTTCTACATTCTTAAGTTTGGCTTTCCGGGATGTGACATCTATAGAACCCTTTATGGCTAGACTTTTATCAGAAATAACTAGTGAGCTTGGAACATTTATTTGTGGTCCCGTAAGATATTATAATTTTTAATTAAAACAACTATAAAATCGCCCATTCTTTTTATTTTGACTTTTTGGGATGTGGCTTGTGCAAGGACTTTTATCATTAGATTTTTGTCTCCAATAACGAATGAACTTTGATAGTTTCTGCCTCTTCACGCAGGGTTACATAATTTAAAATCAAGTCTTCTCTAATGTCTTCCATGTTTTCTATTTGGAGCTCTAGGGATCTGACCTGTACAAGGCACTTTGTGATTCCTTGGGCGCGTGTCACGCCCATTTAACCCTTAAGGAATTTAAAGCGCTACCCTCACTGCACCAAGTAAAATATCTTGCTGCTATTATACGAAAGGAGGAGTCGGACCCTCCTTCTTAACACAACAGGAAGTACAACCCTCGAAAGGTACACGAAAAAACTTAGCGCCACCTTTGACAATCTTTTTTTGCTTACACTCTCCGTTATATGATGTGGTAGTTTCTTTGTAACCTAAAGAAAACACACTCACGACATTGATTCGATAATCTACCCATCCTTTCCCGTAATGGATCAGGCTTTGCTCTGTCAGTACCGCTTGCGTAAATTATCACATTCGGATTATAAAAAAGGCAAACCATCGGCATATGAATACCTTGTTGACAAGGCCTACCAAATCATTATCAGCTGAATCTGTCCCTGTGCTTATACTGCGTAACTCACATGTTAGATCTCTGAAAGGTATGGTTTATGCGCAGTTTTCATTCGTTGCCAATGTGTCAATGTGCAAATTATTGGCTTCTGGCTGGATGCCGCGCCAAACTTCAACATTTTCGCCGCGGAAGCCTCAAATGTAAAATCTGCTCACCTCCTATTTATTAATAATTTTTATTGAACGCACTCTTCGCCATCCATAGGAATGGCCTCAAATGTTTCAGTTCTGTTTCATTCTTTCCAGACGTTTCCCGCCTCGCACAAATCACATCCGTCCATGTAGCATTTTGGGCAGCCCGTTCGCTTACGCACACATTCGCATATCTGTTATTCGCATACTACAGGCTGGCGTCAGTGCGGCGTCGCGCATGCACGTAGAAATTACGCCACACTAGGAGTAGCGGACCCCCCTTTGCAGAGTTATGGGGTGAGTCATCACCTGGCTCAAGTCCACGAGGGTTGAAATAGGGGCAGAGAGGGGAGCGGGAGATTCCGGCTGGTTTTGTTCGAAAAGGCAGGTGAGCACCAAAGCACAAGCTAAGTAGACACGAGCGTGCGCGTGTGTGAGAGTGTGCGTGAAGAAGGGCGTACCTCATCAGCCCCCCGATAGACGAGGAAAAAAGGAAGGAAGACCAAGGTGCGTTCGTGATACGACGAATATATATATATGTGCGTGATCCGGTGTTTCGGTATACGTGCAAGGGTGTACGCACTGCCGGAAAGTATCGCCTTTCATTAAAATTACCTCGCCGCTTACCCATCGATCCGCGTACCAAAGCTTTTTCTGCGTATCGAAGCTCCGATTGCCGCGGAGTCGTCGTTGACATTTATAGCGGCCGTGGACTCGGCTTCTAACTGCTCAGCATTCGCCGCTGTGAACTTGGTAATGAATATTTCGACGCTTCCGCGAAACCAGTCCGACTGAACGGGGTGAGCGATGGAAGTTTGAAAAAATAGCGCGAGGGGATACATTGTCGCGTCGGTATTGCATAAACTTTCCATTCAACGTCGCGGAGATACATGCAGTGAATTTCTACTGTATAACTTTGTTTCAGCGGGATGCACGTGCGAGGCTTTGTAGATTTTCCACGGTATTACCACATATTTTTTGTCGGAAAGGAAAACACGATCCGTTACAATACAAGACCGCGTGTCTGAGTCTCACGCGTTTGTGGAAGATTCAAGAATGGAATTGAACGGTTCGAGGTCATTCGTGGTCCTGCATAAAGAAGTGCGGTTTTTTTTTCCTTTTCCATGTTTCCTTGAAACATGACCCGTTGTAAAGTAAGATTACGCGTGTAAGGACCACGCGTTTATAGATGGTTCCCGAATGGAATTGAGCTGTTGGAGACATTCGCGGTGTTGTATAAAGAAGTCCAATTTTTCTTTCTTCTTTTTTTCGTGCTCTCTTAAAACACTGTCCGTTGCAATGCAAGATAGCGTGTGTAAATTTCACGCGTTTGTGGAAGATTCAAGAATGGAGTTGAACGGTTCGAGGTCATTCGTGGTCCTGCATAAAGAAGTGCGGTTTTTTTTCTTCCTTTTCCATGTTTTCTTGAAACACGACCCGTTGTAAAGTAAGATTACGCGTGTAAGGACCACGCGTTTATAGATGGTTCCCGAATGGAATTGAGCTGTTGGAGACATTCGCGGTGTTGTATAAAAAAGTCCAATTTTTCTTTCTTCTTTTTTTCGTGCTCTCTTAAAACACTGTCCGTTGCAATGCAAGATAGCGTGTGTAAATTTCACGCGTTTGTGGAAGATTCAAGAATGGAATTGAACAGTTCGAGGTCATTCGCGGTCCTGCATAAAGAAGTGCCGTTTTTTCTTCTTTTTCTATGTTTCCTTGAAACACGACCCGTTGTAAAGTAAGATTACGCGTGTAAGGACCACGCGTTTATAGAAGGTTCACGAATGGAATTGAGCTGTTCGGAGACACTCGTGGCGTTTTATAATGAAGTGCAGCTTTTCTTTCTTCTTTTTTCGTATGCGCTTAACACGTTGACTGCCGTGCGTATTTTGCCGTATTAGAATGGCGATGCTATGAAATACTACAGCGTTTGACTGAATTATGCAAAATGTAAATAATGTGCAAGTATTGGAGACCAAAGAATCGCATCACTATTCTAACAATAACTGCATTTATAAAATAATAATTACTACCCATTGCGAATACTTTGGATCTTCAGTAAAATATCTTGCGCCGGTCACCGGTGACCCCCACGGCAGCCAACGTGTTAAAACACTGTCCTTTGCAATGCAAGACAGCGTGTATAAATCTCACGCATTTGTGGAAGATTCAAGAATGGAATTGAACAGTTCGGGGTCATTCGTCGTCCTGTATAAAGAAGTACAGTTTTTTTTTCTTCTTTTTCCATGCTTCCTTGAAACACGACCCGTTGCAAAGTAAGATTACGCGTGTAAGGACCACGCGTTTATAGATGGTTCACGATTGGAAATGCGCTCTTTGGAGATATTCGTGGTATTGTATAAAGAAGTCCAGCTTTTCTTTTTTCTTTTTTCGTGCTCGCTTAAAACACTATCCGTTGCAATGTCAGACCGCGTGTGTAAGTCTCACGCGTTTGTAGAAGATTCTGGGGTCGAATTGAACTGCTCGGAGTCATTCGCGGATCGTATAAAGAAGTCCAGTTTTTCTTTCTCCGTTTTCTATACTTGTTCGACTAGTGATCGTTTTATACGAGCGTAATGTCCAACTATCTCACGAACACGTTTTGTACGATATTCACCGCATATACACTCGCGGAATATCGCCCGTCTCGGCTTTCTATTGTACATAATATCCTGTTTGCGTTGAGCGTCCGATGTGTGACGGGTTGACAGATAGGCAGGTAGACACAGCATCGTTGCCAATGTCTTTCTAGCATCGTAAGGTTCTTTACACTCGAGGCTATACCATAATTACCTGGCACCAGCATAACCTGCGCGATATCGTGAAACAAAGCAATCATCCGGCATCATCATTGCCGTACTGAGCTGCGTGTGTGCACGTTACTTCATCCCTTCATTACATTTCTCGAATTTGCTTAGCTCCCTTGGAAAATGTTAACGCGAATTTTCAGCTTTGCGATTCACTGCCCCCGCGATGTTTGTTGCCGGAATGCTCGAATGTTTGACGATCGATCGCTCGAATGGCCAGGGTAAAGATTGTCGAGAGAAAAAATGTTTTCCCTTCTATTTTTGTAACCGCAACCGAAGTTGTCTCGTGCGCGACTAATGCAGTGTCGCGCTATAGAATACATATCTTACGACATACGCCCCGTGTTCGTACTTTCAATTACATCGATCTGACCACGGGATAGGCAGAAGAAGCAGGTGAAGCCGGCACGTGTCTCGGTGGGGGTGGTTTTACACGGAGCGACACGAACTTTCTTTCCAGAGGCCAGTGGATTCAGCTAATTTTTCAAATTCAAACAACGGAGATAATGTCAGCCTTGTGAACTCCGCGCAGAGAGAGAAAGAGATAATTGTTTCTGCTGGACTCGAAGGGACAATTTAAAAGTTGTTGTTATTGCGTCGGCGGTGTACGTCGTTCACGATTCTATAGTTCTTTCGCAAGCAACGATTATACACGGGTCGGAATACATTTTTTTGTGTCGCTGCCAACGGTCAGGATTATTTCTTCGGCGCATACCTGATCCTGTACTTCTGTTTCGATGTTACAATGATATTGATCTTAATTCACAAGAATCGTCGGTCGTCGACGCATTAGATAATGGTCGTTAGATGGCAATAAAGTGAAACAACTACCATTTGCAGATATCAGAAGGGAAAGATAGCAGGGCGATTCCAAGCGTACGGTCTTGCTTATAAGTTTTCGAGTGTCGATGGTGCCGATACTTTCTGCCCCTTGCCAGACACGTGGTCACCATGGACACCCGTTATAGGTATAGTGCGTGCGCTTGAGGCCTTTGAACATTGACCATATGGTGCGCCCATGGCACGGCTATGATTTATACGGACCCCACCACCTCGTAGGTACGGAACCATAAGATTTCATTAATTACCATTGTCACGGGGGTGGCCGTCGTACCCTGGGGGTAGAAGGAGCACCGGAAAAACATAATTGCGCGTCCGACACTCATTTGTACCGCCGCCATCCGACCAATTTCATTCGGCGCCTACTCGCCAAAGATATTGCGAGTGATGTTTAACCTGGCAACCGTTTCAGTCCTATGAACGCATATATGCGTTCGGTCTAGATTGTGGATGCATATATGTCCTTGCCAATTTTTACGATCTTCCGCGTATTGCAAACACGATTACCAGTGCATGAAATGCTGTCTTACATGATTTTATTTCGCGCAACTTAAGAATTACAATCATATATAGCCAAACAACAGAGTTCAACGCGTGCCATCCACATGGGGCATTTTGATCGAGAATATTCATCACGCAAAGGGTTAACAGGATGATTGCCGTGCTGGTCGTAGGTGACCGATGTTAACGATTTCCATACAAATGCATCAAATTCGCAAACTATTACGTTTATAATCAAGTAAATTGAATTAATACCCGAATAGTGGTTTAAAATAATGACGGTATGTGTGGAAAAATGAATTACAAGTTAAGTGTGTTGTTTAAGTGTCACATTAATTTGATGGTTCGACACTTTATCGGGTGGTCACTCGAAAAGCATTATTTTCGTAGGACTTAAGTTAAGTTCAAACGAAAACAAGTTTTTGTTTGGCGTCAAATGCATTTAAGAACGTTTGCGTCTTAACCAATTGATTTTTATTAATCTCAACTAAAAACATAACTTACATCATTCACAGCTTCGTTTAATGTTTTCTTTATGCGTTTGTATCAAATTTATTTAAATTTAATTTTGTTTTACTTTCCGGTAAATTAATAATTATGAAAATAATTATTTTCTAACGATGATACAAGAAAAGTGTCGAATTAATATGTGATGTTTCATCAGCACATTTCACAACTAAGTAATTTTTGACCAAAGTATAGTCACAATTTGATTTATACAGTCCAATAGCAGCGGTGATTATCACATTTAATACATTGCACATGGGAACATTGCAATATTTGTATTTTCAATGCTACAAATCAAATATACGTATCTTAATGTACTGTATTATAATAAACTGTATAAAAGTGTGCTTTATTGTCATAATCTTTATAAAATGTTATTAATATTTTAGTACTGTTTCCTGCTATCGTTCTACTGTGTATTTTAACATTTTTTCTATCGTATCATTATTTACCATAACGTAAATTTTAACGATAAAAGCAGCAGGTGCAATTGTCCATACGTTACATGATGCAGCCAAGTTTCTGACAGACTGATATTAAGAAAAAAAGTCATAAATGAACGACAAACGAAACAACAATGTGCGCAATTGGCGTGACGAATGACTGGCAGTGAGATTAGTTCATTATGGATGATACTTTTATAAGGTTCAATGATACTGTGGGATCGAAAAGTAAAGACAACTCACAGAACCATCGATACCTTTGGCGCTAAGGGCCTTAATTACGCATTGATCCTTTCTGATCCTTGTCCTCTGTATTAATTCTAGGGAACTCTCGTGCTCACAATACAGTATAATATTATATCATAATCTCATTCTAATGTGTGTCAATTTATGATGATGTTAAGTCATAACTGAAAAACGCTTCTTCGGATAAATGAGTTAACTTGTCATGGAGCTTTGAAAAAGATGCTCATAGATGTAAATACGATAAATCATTTATCTGCACCATAACAAGGCGATCTCAAAATATTTATCATGATAAAGCTGTGCCGTTAAAGAAGTGTCAAGTTGAAATCATTGCAAACAATATTCGTAGAAAATGTAATCGTGGTTGTGTACTTTTGGTCAATTAAGTCTGCAATTTAATTATTTATAAATTTTGTAATAACACTTTAGACTTCTACGACGAACGGGAGCATACAGAAAAATGAACGTTTTTACCGGGTGCCTACAAATTGCTTTTTTTCCATACCGGTACAATTCAAAATAGCAATATTATTCATTTGCACAAAGATAGACTGAGTGGGAGAAAAAAATGGTCCATCCGGATTTAGTTCTTTCAATTACCGGTAACATCAAAATTGGTCGACGTTTAATTGCGGCACGTCTATATACTCTCATCGAATGGATATCGTAGGCTAGGTCATATACGCTCGATACCTGACGCTGACATTTCGTGTATCGCGACGACATATTTTCGGATTTCATTGCGGGACTTAATGTCTCCTGCCGACGAAAATAATTAATTGACGTCGCTATCGGTTTTTTTTTTCGATACCCTCGTCGAGAAGGATTAATGACAGTTTCTCGTCCCTTGGGTATAATACAATTCATAGAATTATTGCGCATACACAACTCATCCACTGACTTACAGTGGATCAAAAAAGTATTGACATAGCTTGATTTTTCTTAAATATCCTTAGACAGTCATTTGATAAACAAATCGAAAATGTGTCGTTGCTTGTCTTTTAACACATAAAAGTAGGGCGTTGTTTTAGAAGCCTCAATTATATAGTTTGTGGAAGTAAGAAAATGAACTAAAGAAAGATGAACTATTTCAAAGAATTTCATAGAAACTAAAGAAAATGAACTATTTCAGAGCTAAATGAAGTACTGGCACACTTGTAATTCTTGCACAATGCAAATAATTTAACGCTATCTTAATTCTTAAACACGATCGCAAGGAAGCAAATATGAACAGGATTTGTTCATATATGTCAGCTGCACATATAGTTACTCCCACTATAAACAAAATGGCCGCACATACAAGTAAAAGTTATTCGCGTCTGTGCGTAATGAAACTATTCTTGTGCATAAACGCGGCAATAGTTACCGAGAAATTTGAAAAATGTTAAATTTGATCTTCTCAACTGTTAAAAACGTCATAAAGAACTATCAAGGAATTGTCAGCGCAGAGAACCGATTCAGATTAGGCTGCCTGAGTGTGCTTACACTGTGAGAACGGCGTGATATTGTAATACAAGCAATAAAAACCCCGTTTGTTAGTGCCGTTGTTTATATGTTGATGTTGCAACATCTTCGGGAAGCGAAGTTAGTGCTCAAGTCATAAGAAATGTGTTCGACTGTTGAGCAGCGAAAAAGAAATCGTTGATAAATGAAACGCATAGGCAGAAGTGGCTCGGCTTTATTCGAACGTATATAAGAAAGCCAATTGAATTTTGGTACAACGTTATATTCTCTGATGAGAGCAAATTTAACCTGTTTGGATCCCACAGGAAACGATTCGTTTCGAATGTTTATGTGGCGGACATATTATGGTTTGGAGTTGTGTATCGTACAATGGAATAGGACAATTAATATTTATCGAAGGCGTAACGAATTTTTAGGATTATATTTATATCTTGTATAATAATTTGTTGTAAAGTGTGACAAAATTGGGGATACATGAGACTTTGGCTTTTAACAAGGCAACGATCATAAGCACACGGCGATGCAAGTAAGGAAATTATTACACTTCAATGTTCCTAAACCGATTCCCACATCAGCATAATCGCCAGATATTAACACCGTAGAAAAATCTGCGGTGTATTTTAGATTTCAGATTTAGGAAAACGGAAATATACAATAAAATAATTAAAAAATGATACTATTAGAAGGTTCGAAAATTGACACGGAAACGAAAAAAAAATTGGAGGATTTGATTCCAACGCGGTTATAGGCCGTAATTAATGTGAATAATGTGCATGCCAAATCGTAAATACTGTATTTTACGTTGAAGGATTTAAATAATTTTAATACTATTACACGAAACACAAGTATGCCTATACTTTTACGACTATAAAATTTTTGTTTTGTTTTTCCTTACTTCCTCAAGCTGCATAATAATTGAGGCTTCTAATACAACATGCTACTTTTATATGTTAAAAGACACTAAATTACGTATTTTTTATTTATCTATCAAATTAATCATAAGGATATTTAAAAAAAATGGATACTTATTTAATCCACTCTACGTCGAAGAATTGTACGGTGCTCACGCATAACTGAACTAAATCTTTAACACGTTGGACACCCCGTTAATTATATATGGGTGACGAACAGATTCCAACATATTTGCGAGGGTTTGTAATAATAACGAAAATAAGAAACACAAAAAACCTGACATCAAAGATTATTGTGAAACAATATTAAAAAAATAATAGAATCATTCGATTCTCCAAAAAAAATTGACCATGCCACAGTCTACAACAGTTCGCTAACGATTTGTTATCTGAAATTCGATTTATTGCCGCTTACACACAAAATCGTACACTATTATAGGCTGTAAATAGAGAGTTTTTACCGAAATATGGAAGTATTCGTTATATCTGTCTTCAGTAATGCATATAAACATCACCTCGTACGGGTTGTTCGTTATACACTCAGAATGTTGTAATAATTAATGTCACCTGTTCGTAAGCAATTTCTTTTTTTTCCGTAAGCAATGTTTCTTTTTTCTCCCAATATTTGTGTGGTCTATATGTCCATAAATTGCGTAATCTCGACGCAGTACAAAAATGTAGTATTTTGACAAAGGTGCGCACCTATCGTCAAAACCTCCGGTTCCTTTGAATGGTAAGTTTCAAAATATTAATCATGTGACCAGGACACTCCAAACAAATTTTTAATTTCATTAACGGCAAGGGTAGAAATGAAATGTTGCATTACAAATAGCAACAAAGGTATTTAGTTATAAGAATGCCCACAACTGGATATAAGTGCTTCTAAGTACTTCATACGTAAATTAATTTGTCTATTTGTCTGGTATCAAAAAATATACATACATCTAATTGTTTTTTTGTGAGAGTCTTTCCTAATAATGAAATTGTGCGTTATACCACTTTCAAGACAAGATAATTTTGTAACTAAAAGTTCCTTAAATCTTGTAGTTTTTATTTGGTGCCGAAAAGTTTCGATTGGATTGGGAACACAAATAAATCGTTGTCAGCTGCTTATGTCAGCGCGCTGACGATTTGGGCCCCGTGAGAAACATATTGTATTTACGTTGGACAATTAACGTGTTGATCAATTCACCAATAACGACATCTTTTATTCATGGAATGTGAACGCGCACGTTTTCTATTCAAGAAATAATGACACGCTCGAGAAAATATTTCCGTCAGAGATAAGAATTATTGTCGCTGCAGCGTCGTGACAATGTTGGCTGGTGAGTGATGAATATATCGAGCGATTTAATATCGAGTTTGTTGGGAAGTTGCTTTACAATCTGCTCTCGGCTTGGACCGCGATGTTGCCGGGAGCTCTGGAGAAAAACGTTTAAGAGGCACTTTCGATGCAAATCCATTGCAGCCATCTCGTCCCTCGAATCCCATCCCTGGTCTTCGATACTCAGGATACCATCCAATTTGCTTACACGCGTGAACGAAAATGGGTATAAAGCAGAAGCTGCTTTAGAAGAGTGCCAACACTTGTCTGCATTCTTCGTGTCACAGATCGTTCGTTCCTTGCGCATCGAAACGTCCCGCATGTTATTTGAATTTTTTAAAAATTTCAACCTGTGCAATTACCCTGTTTTATTGGGTTCGATATTTAAGCGTCTATTGGACTTTCTTTATAAGACGGCATGTCGGGTGATCCTGGTAGTCGGACCGTGGGAAGGAAAATCTCTTTTGCGCGGGGTTGCCGAAAATCTATTATACCTTCGACACGTCGTTTCGGAGTTTAACTTATTCATGGACCTGTTGAGGCGTTCAAGATGCGTTTAGGAACCGTCGAGGGCTCCGGAGAGTCCCTACCGGCACAAGTAGATATAAGGGTAGTTAGCACCCTTCCATCATTTAGGGGGGATGAAATCACTACAGTGGCCAAGGACTCGTGAAATTGCCCATTTAAAATGTAGCAAAGCCGCACTATTCGGCGCGTAAAACTTCTATTAGGCATTAAACACGTAATTTTGAGGACATACTGATCTCAATATGTAAGAGTCTGGCGGATGATTCACACGTGCATAACTACCAATCTCCATCCAAGCAGCTGCGCATATATTCTATTACAAAGCATGAGGTTTGAGTGTGCACATTGACAGCATCTACGAAACTATTGTGAATTATCTGATACGTTGTGTGTTTTCCGAACTTTTTTGCTCTCTTTAATATCACCAAATGCTGACAAGGTATAATTAAACGTAATTATTTTTCGCTCTACTGCGGCGACACGTTAGTGAATTTTATTTCCCTTTTGCAATTAAATACGATAATGATATTATGATAATGGAATTCTGGTTATACTTCGGTCAAAAGCTTAATTATTTGCTACGCGCGCTTATTAAGTATTACATATTAACTCGACGTTTCGACAGTTTTATCGTATCGCCGTCGAGAGATAATTACTTTTACAGCTGTTAAGTGAAATTGAAAAGAGCATGAAGAGAAATTGAAACAAATTTGATACAAATACAATTATTATTTGACTCGTATCTGTCTCGATGAAATCATATAACGAAACATAGACTGCACCTGAGTTAGAAGTAATGTGCGCATGTTACCGCACATGTCACACTAGTAATTAATGATTACTGTGAAATAAGCTCTGCGTATTCCAGAAATGCACGTTCAATGGGTTTCGAGAATTCGACGTTTATCGCGATTGATCGCATACTTCGCATGACAAGGTATGCGTCGCCGTAATAATTGGCCGGCGATGCGTGTCTTTACGCACAACATCGAGGGGTAAAGAGGGTAGTATGGGGAGTGCGTTCATCACGAGGGTGCCACACGCAAACTTATATACAAATTAGCTATGATTCACCTGGGCCAGGTCGTTGTTATAGTTTCTTAAGCATATTCCAACCACGAATAATCGCTCCTACTCCAATCATCTTTTTATTAAACTTTTTGCCGACTATTTTGTCAAACCACAGACACCGCCGATTCTCTGGTAGTACAAATGTGGACAAGATGTCCTTGCATTTCGGACCCTGCCATCAAATCTGTTTCCCGACGACACGCGTTCGCGGAATATTTTTACTGTTCACAATGGCGTACCCGCCGAGTATCTCCTTAGATTTATTGCTTCCACGACACGTGTTTATTCGTTGCACGCGTTCTTCATCCCCGGAGACATATTTTTGGACTTAAATTCTGCATTGACAAAGCATTTTCCTTCGCGTAACTTTATTCCCCAGTACAGTGCACCACTGCGTGCGCAATCCGAGAATGATTTCACTCATTTTACGAGGCAGCAAGAGCACGAGGGCAGCAAGCAAATCAGTGGATGACGATGGGGTGGTGGTGTCTAGACACTGCCGTCGTCGTTGTCGTTCTCGTCGTCGTCGTCGTCGTCATCGTCGTCGCACTGACTCACTCGACGCCGACGTCCGACACGGTAGGGCACGGCTAAATATTGCGTGCACGCAATGACACACGATGCTTTGAAATAGTTCCACAAGCCGCCACGCGTTGATTCAACCGCACATCTCACCCTCCTGCTTTCGCTCCCTTCGTCTCTCCGCTACCCACCTTCAGGGTCAACTGAGTTATTGGCACCGAACCCACGACTCACGTACGGAACCGTGCTCAGGGAATTTTTTGAAGGTGCGCTTACTTACGCCGTGTGTCGCGTATTCGATCAAATGATCACCCGCTCGCGATCCGCTATCAGATCGAACCGTGGAGATAGTCAATGAAAGATAAAAATTAGAAAAGCAATATCGTTAAAGTCGCATAGGCATTAGTGATGGCTTGAGAAGGATAATATCGAAGGTTACAATTAACATGTTGAACGTCCTACGCAATATGATTCTTGTTGGGCTCGAATAGTCAATGGACTGGCAAGTATGTTGCTAACGACGATTTCTTTGCTTTTCCGATAGAATTGAAACCGCTTGAGAACGAATTAAGCTTGCGAGGTGTAGGAAATTTTTAGATCCAAATTATTATGTTCTTCCAGTGATAACAGTGGTGCTATGTACCAGTGTATAATACATGATTTAACGGTTAGAAAAAAAGTCTAAAGGAAACATAATTAAGTGGAATGGGTACTTTTTGTTGCTAGACAAGTAGATGATTTGGGAATCGACAATCAGCCAAAAGAAATCTGAAGAACTGTGACGTAATTGCGCTGAAATGTGAGAACTTTGCTTAAAATGTTTCTCAAAATATCGTCTGAAACCGTTGTGATATTTAATATGCTTTAGAGTTAAAATACTTATAGCCACTTAGATATCGTTGTGCATGTTGCTACTAATAAATGCTTTCGTTACTATCACAAATTCTTGCAAATAGGTCGTAAATTGGCCGTCACTCATGTATGAATAACACAGTATTCAACATGTTAAAGGTTTCGGTGTCCTGTTCAGTGTCTAAAAATGCCAGCTAATCAGTAGAGTCTGTTCGTGTCTTCATCGCTACCGTTTATTGAAGATTCTGTTAACACTTTTCGGCATGAAACGAAAAACACTTCACATTTTTCGAACAATTTTTCCTAAAGACCGGTTAGAGTCTAGTTAACCTCCTAAAGACTCATACGGTTAACGCGTCAAACGGTATGTCAGTCCCTTCTAAACAATTGATTTATATCTTTTTAATGCATTTTACTGAAACATCTTAAACTAAAGTGAGATTTTCTGTATATATAATAATAATATATGGTCATCAATGATCACTTATATTAATATAATTTTAATTTTGCACAATTTTATCATATTTTGTAATACGCCGTTATTAATAATATATACAAGCGTGTTTTACATCAATTCTTACCATGAATATGAAATAAACGTTGATTTTCAGATGTAATTTATTAAAGGAGAAATTGAATAATCAGATGATATAAGAATTTACGGAAAGTCAAATGAGCGAAAGAAATAACAATGAATGTACTATTTTAAAGTAAATTTTGAAAGGGCTCATTTGACCCCGCTTGGTACGTTTAGTATTAATATGTTAACACTTTAAGGAGCTCACAAGTTTTCTCGTGTTTCGTGTCCGAACTGTTACGGACCGCTCACGAGTTTTCTTGTGTTTTCTACACGCCGTCATTAGATGTCACTTACTTTGATTCATTGCATCTATTCTGTCTACTTAAGTATTTACATCAATATTCAATGTATTAAACTTGATTGCCTTCATGTTTTTTTCGTTTATTTACCGATGCTTCACGCAATATCATGCTTTAAAAAAGCTACTAGAAACTCTGATAAAATTGACTTTTAAACAAAATTTCATGATAAATTCTTTAAATAATTTTTTAAACAATTTTTTTTAAATAATATCTAAAATGCATCCTATTTTATAATTTATATAAATTTCATACAAATTTATTTTTTAAGTAAAAGTGTTATGATAATTATTAAAAAAACATAATTTTTTTAATAATACCTAAAGTACTTCCAGTTATACAATTTCTAAAAGTGTCACAAATATTGCTTCATAAATAACAAAGTTATGATTTTTTGTAACCTACAAGTTTCCCAAAAACGTGCGGTCCCAGGCGTATTTCTTACAGATTTCTTAGCGGTCCTTAAAGTGTTAAACCAACTTGACAGTATCGTTGAAATTGTACTCTATGGAAGCCGCAGTCTAACGTGGTATAAGTACACGGTTGCAAGTTTCGGTGGAACTCGGTGGCGAGTCAAAGAAAAGAAGCGCCGATGAGAAGAGAGAATAAAGAACCAAGGTTTCCCGTTGCTTGGCGACTAAGAGGGAGAGGCGTATGAGCGTCCGCGAATGGGCCTCGCTTTCCCGGAAGGAGTGTGTAATAATTTACACAAGAACTCTATAATTGGACCTTTAATCTTGTTTACGGTGAAGAGATCAAGCGCTCTCTGTCAGGGTCGCGTGCGTTCGACCGAGCACGGCACATTCCTACACGGATGGTATCACTTAAAATAGACCGGTCGGCTGGTATAATGCCGAGGACACTAGGCATTTCTGGGACATAGACGGCAGAAACGATCCCGGCGTATTTCGGTCCCCTATCGTTTCATTCTCAACTTTGCGCGTCGTTCTGTCGACACCACTGGTTCAGTTCAGCTTGCGGATAAGATTGACTTCGAATATCGTTCCATATATAAGAAAGCTGGACGAGGGTAAATTGACTGCTAATCAATTAACCGTCGCGCACTGGTACCTCTGTTAATCTATATCGACAACGTCGTTTTGATGTAACAATTTCGTCGCTGGCCAAGTTGCTTTCACACTTCGAAAATAGCATTGTGTCGTCGGGATCTTCCTGGAACATTGTTTAACTCTGATTCATTCGGATATCAGTAACCGCCTTAGACGTTTCGTTACAGAAACTGGCGATAGTCGTGTGCCAAGATTTTATATTTGAAATATCTTTGCTTAAGCATACCGTAATGAAATGTTGTAAATCCAAATGTCTTATTAAATTCATTAGATATTAATTTGAAAGAAAATGTCGTAGGTTTCACACTGTATTCACGGTAAAGCTTTGATTCGCAGTTTAATTTTCCCACATAGCAGCACATCATAGAAAAACTGCGTCTAAACCCAGAACTATAAAAATGTTTCTATTGAAATGCTTTGTTAAACTAATGTCATGTTGCATTAAACTCGATACTTCGAATTATAAGACAAAATACCAGACTTTATGCGTGGCAAAGTATAGATGCGAAGCACGACATAACATAACTCTGCTCAAGCCTAACATAAACGAAATCTTTCTATTCATACACGTTGTTAAATACATAACATATTGAACCAAACCGGATAATTCGCATAGCAACACAAAGTACTAAATTTTACACTTTGTTCGTGACAAAATATAGATACACAACTCAACTGTTGCATGCAGCAACAAATCTATTAGAATCTAACCTAAGCGAAATTTATATATTTAAATATTTTGCTAAACGTTTTTTAACCTATTAACCTTTTGACCGGTACACACCACCAAATTTCTAACTTCATTACCGTCCATGGTCGGAGTAAACATTATATCACATCTATCCAATGCCTTACACATTTAATTAACTCTTTCAATACCAGCGCCGTATATAGTCGCCATCCACGCCATTAATATATTTGATTAAACTTATGTTTTCTAATTAACGTAATCTACATTATTTTACAAAATTAATACGTTCAATTTAAGTAAGATGATTGTAAATTGTAGGTGAATGCGTGACACGCATTTCGAGTTTAACGTAAACAACCATCTTTATTTGCAAAGTGTGGATTTTCGGCGGAGTCCGCGGTACAGAGAAAGCCTAGTCGCAGGTCTGCGATGCGGTAGAGGAAGGGTTAAACTCGTCAGTCTGCGTAATTAGACAAAATCGCAGTCTTTACACTCTATACACACTATGTCGGAAAAATAACGGAACTTTTTGAATTTACGGAATATAATTAACTCCATCTCTTAAAACAATACAAAAATGAAAGCGGTAGTTAATATTAATTTTTTTTTTCAAACTCGGTAAAAGTTTTACAGAAAAATTTGATATTATGAAAAAAGTTTGTGATGATGATTTCTTATTGCGTACACGTGTGCTTAGTGGTATAAACGATTTCAGGATGGACGTGATGCTTTAGAAGACGACCCAAAGCCAGGCCAACCAGAAAACAAAAATCGTGATGAGTTGGTAGAAAAAGTACGTGAAATAATCGCCTACGATGCAAATTCGACTGTGAGATGGATAGCGGAGGAATTAGATACGACCAAAGACATGGTTTACGAAATTTTGACGAAGGATTTAAAGAAACGGAAAGTCTGTGCTCGATCTCTTCCTCACGTCTTAACTGAGGAACGAGAAATTGCTGGTGTTGAACATTGTAAGGACCTTATTAAAACAGCTAGAAGGAACCGCACATTTCTGGAATCTATTGTAACTGGTGATGAGACTTGGTGCTCCAGGTACGATCCTCAAACAAAAGGCCAAAGTGCTACGTGGAAGTCCCCATTCTCTCCGAAATCAAAAAACTTGCGTTTCCAGAAGTCACGGGAGAAGACAATGTTGATTTGCTTTTACGACTCTAAAGGTATTATACTTCGGAAATTCGTTTTACAGGGTGAACATGTCACTGGCGAATATTATCTAGGTGTTATGAAGCGTTTGTGGGCGAGAATCGTTCGAATGAGGCCCGAATATCGTTCGCCGGGAAGTTGGTTCTTATCTGATTAAATCGTGCAAAATTAAGGTAACGCAGAGTTTTTAAAAGCCAAAGTATTGAAGCACCGTTCCAATATCAACTGCTTTTACAAGATTGCAAGTAGGCTCCATCGCAATATTTTATATTTTTACGAAAACCTTTTGCGCCGGTCACCGGTGATCACCGTGGCAGTCAAAGTGTTAATATCCAACTGAACGTTCCACACACCGACAGTACACAGGTGGTGAACCCGTCGTCGCGAAAGGGTTAGCGCAGTGTCGTAAATGAAGATTTTGAGTCATACAAGCGAACGGCATGATGTGTGATGTATCGAGTTCGGCTCTCTGTGTCACGCGAGCGAACGTGCCGGCAATGCGTCGCGACGCTTTCGCGCCTTGCGTACGTGGAGCGCATGGCGCCCAGAAGCGGCGCCCAGAATCGGCGCCCAGAAACGGCGCCCAGCAAGTCGTCGCCGTCGCCGTCGCCGTTGAAGCCACGCAATCTCGATTCAGGAATCATCCACGGGAGTTTCCCCCGTTTTGTCGTGCACCGTACGACGACCCTCGCGAATTTCGTACGATAGCCGTGCTCGACTTTGCGATCCCGTCGCTGCGGTAACCCCACGTTTATTTTTGAACCCTACTTTCTTATTGTTTCTTCGAGGCACGCGCAACAACGTTCGCATCTTGACACCATCGCTACGAGGCTATTTTAATAGAAGCCGACTGGATTATATGCGCTTTTTATTGGAAGTGAGCGTGCGGTAGGATATGTTGTGTTATTGGCTGAGGTATTAGTCTAATGGGGTAATACGAATTTGTTAGCGGAAGGATGGGAAAAGAGGCGATATACGTGACAGGATGGATATTCCTGGTTATATGGGTCCGTTGTTGAAGCCTTAAGCGTTTATGTAGTTGGGACAAAGAATAGTGGTGGTATCTATGTTGATAACATGCGCCACTGATTCTCAGATGCCGGCAAAGGGACCGACGTCTTAATGCGGGAAGTTTGAATGATGTGTTTATTCTTTGAACCCTTTGACTACAACGCATTCTCGCACACAGTCAGAAATATATACGGTGTGATATTCGTATATCAGTCAGAGTTAGTACATTATGTTATTTAAAAAAATAATGAATGATTCAAATTATAAAATAAATCACAGGTTTCTGAGACGACGGCAAAGAACCAACGTCTTATTTCGGGAAGTTTGAATGATGTATTTATTCTTTGAACCCTTTGACTGCAACGCATTTTTGCAAACAGCCGGCAATATATACGGTGCGATATTCGTATGTCAGCCACAGTTAGTACATTAAATAATATTATTTAAAAAAATAACGAATGATTTAAATGATAAAATTAATCACAAATGACTCCGACGGCAGCAAAACGACCCACGTCTTATTACGGGAAGTTTGAATAATGTATTTATTCTTTGAACCCTTTGACTGCAACGCATTTTTGCAAACAGCCGGCAATATATACGGTGCGATATTCGTATGTCAGTCATGGTTAATACATTATGTTATTTAGAAAAATGACGAATGATTCAAATTATAAAATTACTCACAATTTACTCAAACGGCAGTAAAACAACCAATCTCTTTTTGTGGGAAGTTTGCATGGTGTGTTTATTGTTTGAACCCTTTGACTGCAACGCATTCTCGCACATAGCCAGCAATATATACGGTGCAATATTCGTATGTTAGTCATAGTTCATACATTATATTATTTAGAAAAATAATGAATGATTAATATTATCAAATTAATCACAAGTTGAAATTAAAATATGCGGGTCATTTCATATGCGATTATACAAGAAGGTACGTACGAAGGAGGTGTTAATAAAAGCAGTTACCGGTACTTAGGTGTTTGCAGTTGCTACGTTACATGAAATGATCAATTCTGTGTTATATAAATTTAGTAAAACAATAAATGTGTATAGTAAGAAAAATATAGAGAGCGTACATATACGCCTTTGGTGTACATTGAAGACATGTGAGCGCGTATATATATGCCTTTCGTATATATTGATAAATCTATAATCCGGTGTCATCGATGTGTCGTTATGATTTTGACACTCTGATAAGATAACATCGTTAAGAGTCTCCACATTGACTCCAAAATCCTCGGACAGACCCTTTGAAATGTTAACTGACAGATTATTCGGGATATAATATAAATTATATACGTTTTAACAAAATACAAGAATACGTTTAAAGCACGTATAGGCACGTATGGCTTTTGACCAAGCATTCCTGATTTTTGCGTGGCAACGTGCTAATGGACGCGGCCATTGCTCACCATTGCGCGGAATGCGAATTCCTTGCGAAATTGTGGAACGCCTGGAATATCCGATCAGTAACCGACTATTCGGTCTTGTGAGAAATTACCCTAGGGCGGCGATGCGGCGTACACGAAACGGCTATAAATTTTTAACAAGTCAAGCCACTAATAGCAATTCTGCATATTAGTATATTTTGGGTGAATTGATTTAACGAAAATAACTAGCAAACACGATGACGATCGTTATACTTGGTAGCATTATGCATCAGATACGTACCAATAAAATACTTGCTCCAATTGAAGTGGCTCACATACAGAATATCGAACGGGGCAACTGAGAATTGAGAAGCAAAATTGGTATAAAACAATCTTCATTTCACCAACACTGCGGCCACAGAAAGCAATGTGTGAAATTCCCACGCAAGCACAACAACCTGTTTGCTGGGGGTTCTTCGAGAAGAGCGACGTGCTAATTGCACCAACCTCCCCATTCGTACAAGCTTCGAGCTTCAAGTTAACAGACAAGCGTTCAAACTCGGCCAATACTTAACACGTTGATCGTCCGACATAATATGTTTCCCATCCAGCCCAAATCATTAACGTGCTGGCATGTACGCTACTGACAACGATTTGTTTGTTTTCCCAACACACTTCGAGCCGTTTGAGGAAAGGTTAAACTAATAAAACTTGGGAAACTTTTAATTATAGAATTCAAAGTAATAGCACTGGTAGTATGCATCGGAGTACAACATACAATTTGATATTTATCAAACAATCTGCAAGATGTACAACTAAATCAATGTGTACTTTTGATTGTTAGACGAATAGACAAATTCTATATTGACAAAACAGATGGAAGAAGCCCCATTATTTTTCGTAAATCGTCTTGCGGAATATCGTAAAATGCAATTGTAATATTCGTAAAAAAGAAAAATGTTGCATTTAATCTGTGGAACATCTCCCAATCGAGTAAATTTTGTTCACTTTTTACGTGGCACGAGAAAATGCAGCGATCGTCATGCGAGCTATCGTTGCATCTTTTGACAATTATACGTCTCGCAGATTCTGCTGCTTTGCGTTTCTTATATATGCATACACACATTCTTGCATACATGATATATAGTCTATAGGTATAAAGTACCATATACATCGCATATATTTTTTGTACTATAAGGACTAAAAACTACGCAATCATTGATAAGATGCATGTTACACATTAGCACCGGATGATGCATACGCATTTCTCTAGACTTTTCACACTCCTGTCTTGAGGTAAATTGATGAAGCCTTATGAATGGGTCAATTTCTCTTTAGAGATTTTCTAACAGATGTTTCGCGAGAATTTAGACGTTATTGACATTGTAATTTCATATGTATTATAGATATAACATTCGAATTCGACACTCAAACTTTGCTTCGAAATTTGTCAAGAAACTCTACATGTATAAATACTAACAAGTTCAACTACTTTTTCGCAATCGTTTCCAAGCATATCAAAGACAAAGCCACTAACTTCGACAATACGATACCAAGACAAAATGTCAACGGTACGTTAAGAAATCTAAATTAACACATTAACTGCCGCGGTGGTCACCGGTGACCGGCGCAAAAGATTTTAATAAAAATGCAAGAAATGCGCAATGAAGCCTATTTGCAATCTTGTAAAAGGAATTGTTATTGGCACGATGCTTCAATACTTTGACTTCTAACAACTCTGCGTTACCTTCATTTTGCACGATTTAATCATACTCCGCAGTATTTCATCGCATCGCGGTTTTAACGTAGCAAAATACGCGGTGACCGGCGCAAAAGATTTTACTAAAAATGCAGAAAATTCGCAATAAAGCCTATTCGCAATTCTGTACAAGCAATTGGTATTGGAATGGTGCTTCAATACTTTGGCTTCTAACAAATCTGCATCACCTTCATTTTGCACAATTTAATCATATTCCGCAGTATTTCATCGCATCGCCGTTCTAACATAACGAAATATGCTGGCAGTCAACGTTTTAAACAAAGTTGCAATAGAAAGTTACCGGTGCCGTAAAGACAAACGTTCCATTTTGCCATGCAAACGTCCTCGAACTTCGTACCGTCATTTAAGCAACTTTTCCGCCATCATGAAATATGCAAGTTGTGACAGTCTGTAAGCAGCGTTATGATAGTTTTCTATAAAAGCGAGCAATTCCTCAGCTCCTGCCGTTGGAAGTGCACCCTGCGATGAGTCGTCGGAATCATCGTGAGTTGTCGCCATGAGCGTACACGCACAGGAACTCTGTCTGCTGGGGGTCCTTCGTCCCCTCCAAACTGCAGAACCCCTCGAACTTCATTATCGGACGGGCGCGATTGGGTGTCGTAAGGCGTATGCGTGAAAATGCGTGCGTGGGAGAGTTATCGGCCGTTTAATTGCGCTACTCAAAAGCAAGGCCAACGGTTGATCGGTGATTCACATCGATGACAGCGCCGTCGGCGACGACGATTGTCGACGACCGGACGAACAATTCGGAATTACAACTGCGGTGCGTACCGGTGGTGACGACACCTGCGTGTGCCTCGCCCAAATTACACAGTTTCGACGCACACCTGCGCACTGAGTGCAATAACAGTTCTAGCACTTATGGCCGCTAATTGTCCAATCGCGCGTCGGTGGGTGCGATTCTTTCAAGTTATTCGACGGGCAGGGTGAGAGAAGTAATGAAATGACGCTGTGTGTGTAGAATATGGGTGTGTGAGTAAGAAAAAATCGTTGAGCTGCATTTGGAATATAACGAATGCAGAAGCGGATTAATGTCGTAAGGAGACTGTTGGGATATTTTAGTGACAACAAATAGATGTTTATTTGAATGAATTAAACAACAATACAAGATAAAATGCTTCGCGTGTGTCGACCCCATGGTGACTCCGTGGCGACCGCTTCTGAACTGCCCCATTGCTCTTTTCTCTTATAAACAATTGAATCGCGGATCAGACCATCGGTCGCTCACCTTATTCGCTTCCCCAGGAACTAATTTATTCGAGAACCTTCCAACACATGCGTACACATTACAACTTATTCCAGAATCTTCCAAACGCTCGATCGCTTATGCATACACACAACACACGCACACACACAATCGGGTGTTGCCAGTTCATATCGCGATACCACAAGAAAAAATCGTTGAGCTGCATTTGGAATAAAACGAATGCAGAAGCGGATTAATGTCGTAAGGAGAGTTTGCGTTAGAAATTGTAAGTCCCGTAAGAACAAAGCACAAACGCAGTTGAATATGATTCTGCTGTAAAAGTTTACTGCTTTCGCTAGCCCTTCGAAAGCTTACGATGAATACTTGATGATTCACGTAAATAGGCACGGCAACCAATGATGGTAAATAATTGATCGGCGCGCACATTCACGAGTCAGCATTTCTATCTGGATAAATCCTCGGGGCTATGCAAACAGTCGTTATTCGAAACTGTTTCGGAAGAGATGAATTGCCGTAAAGACATACGAATCGGCGAATGAGTGGTAAACCTTCCTTGTTTGGTGCCTGTATCTCAAAAGACCCACCGAGCTGGGTGCTGGTCATGAATTTTATCATAATTTGAGACCGAATTTTGTAGGAAAGTGATAAGTGTTATTGGATAACTGCCTCCATAGAAAAAGTACATATTGACTTGTATCTATTATTGTTTATACAGTAAATTGATATCGCTGTATATGATACTTTTATCATGTGTAAAACTAAATGTCCTTCAGAAGAAACTATTCAGTATATACAAAAAAAAAATTAATTATTGATGATTCATCGAAAGAATTCACTTTAAAACCGCAAATAGAAGAGTCGCGAAATCGGCAGATGAAATTGCGGCATAAGTTTTCATAAATATATAAATATAATAATAGCAACCGGAACAAAAATGCAAAAGAGATCATTGAATCTATGATTTCTTAAAAAAAAAATGGTTAAGAAAGGTATTATAAGATTTTAGTAATTAATCGTTTAGTACTAATCTATTTATACGTACATATACTGTCTAACAGAAGAAGTTTGAATGTAATCGGAAACAAACTTTGCGTAGAGTATCGATAAAACTTTTGACAATAATGAATTTGAATAGTAAAACATCCATGAGAGCTCGGACAATTGCAAACATGTATTACTTTTCCAAAAGAATTAGCATTTTCATAATTGAAATGTTTATTTATAAAATCACGTAGACACTCTGCGTATTTTGGGAGCCTTGCGTTCTGAACAACACAATGACTGCACACGGAGACAACGTAAATCTTGAAATACATGTACCACAATTTCAAGTATAAAGACTTTAAGACCTTAGACAGCAAAAGTAATTGCGAGAGACGATTATTCAAGTAAATGGTTTATATATGGAAAGAAAATACTGTCAATCTGTCAAATGTTTCGACTGACAACATCCAAACGCGCCAGGCAACAGAGATATACTTAGACAGTAGGCTCCGAAGATCCGATTCCCGAGACGACATTCCTCTAGTGCATATAGGTGTAGATTAGGTGAAATTTCGTTTATAATACTAAAGGCTAAAATTGCGAAGGTGCGAGAGGCATCGTTGATAGGCAAAATCTCCATAAATCCCATAGAAAAATACTGCAATTGCAGGTACAGTTTCACCGTAATAGAACATCGATAATAGTTCAACCGATTGTTCAGCCTTTAACGTAATACAATTCCTTAAACACCTGCCTTGCAGTTAAATTTATTTTATTTGTGGTTCTCGAAATTCTACATGTTACTTCTCTTCAGTAGCAATATTTTACGGATAAGTGTGCCTTACGGAAAATACCTTTCACTTATTAGGTTTTGTTAAGTATGCTACAGAGCGGAAATATGTAAAATTGCAAAACCACAAATTAAGTGAATTCAACTATACGACGCGTTCGAGAATTTTCATAAATGTACTATACTATTACATATTATAAAATAAAAATGAATAGATTCCTGAAGAGTCGACTGAAAGGTTCCCAAACGTGTAGCTTGAATACATGAAGTAATTAATACTCATTTTCAATCAGAAAACGGTAATTCATTTGAAGAAAAACAAAGTAACTTTGAGAAGCATTATAAAAAAAATGAGTAGATTCCTGAAGAGATGACTCAAAGGTTTCGAAACGTTTAGCTTGGTTACATGAAGCGATAAGTACTCGCTTTCAACCAGAAAAGAGTAATTCTTTTGAAGAAAAACAAAGTAACTTTGAGAAGTATTATAAAAAAAAATGAGTAGATTCCTGAAGAGATGACTCAAAGGTTTCGAAACGTTTAGCTTGGTTACATGAAGCGATAAGTACTCGCTTTCAACCAGAAAAGAGTAATTCTTTTGAAGAAAAACAAAGTAACTTTGAGAAGTATTATAAAAAAAAATGAATAGATTCCTGAAGAGACAACTGAAAGGTTCCGAAACGTGTAGCTTGGTTACCTGAAGCGATAAATACTCATTTTCAACCAGAAACGGGTCATTCTTTTGAACAAAAACAAAACAACTTTGAGAAGCATGATAAAAAAAGCAGATATTATTGAAATATAGGTATTGTGAAATAAGTTGTCACCGGAGAGCGAAGGCCCGTAGACAGAGGATTAAAATTGCGCCTGGAAGCTGCAATGTACCTAAAATCTCGTACATAGATGTCCGCCTGCCGCGTACCTACGTTACGGGGCGTGCACGCATAATACCTATGTGCTTCTGTCAGCGGCACGCGCTCATTAGAGACCAGTTGCTTGCACCGCTGCGGCATTGTCAGAGTTCCGCGTGGCACGTCAATGGAAACTCGAAAAGAAAGACGCGGGATAAAGAAGCAGCGCCAGGCCGAGCCCTTCCTTCTCTCTCCTAAGCCAGCCCCGTCCCTAACCGCCGTCATGAATGGTAAACCTGCAATCTGCTACCGAAATGTCTTTTAATGGGGGTTCACTCCTGGTACTTCGATACCTAAAAGGAGGTGGCCGAGGGGAGAGGCTCCTAAAGAAAACGAAGAACGGAGCAGACGAAACTAATAGGGCACATTCTACGAACGAGTATGACTGGTGCTCGGACATCGTGAAATTTGACCCCAGCGATGATTCTTTACATACAGAAGTGATCTTACGACGTTACGACCGCCTTTCAAACTAGTTGCCCATCGCTTTCAATTTAGTGACGTCGCATAAATATCCCTCCTGTGGAACACGTTTAGTCTTCTTAGGAGGACGCATTACACTTTCATCCCCTGCCCGACCTAGTGATCCTTGTACGACAAGTTACTTTGTATGCGGAAGGACACGCGGTAAGGGTCGACACGGCAATAAATGGCCTACGAAGGGGCCAATATAATCGTAGGCGATTTGCTTCTGGTATACCCTGAGTATTGTGGTACTAATCTGCCAGTGTGACTTCGGGCACTACTCCTCGTATGACATACGGAAAAACCTTAAATGCACTCCTGTTAATGATAATTGCCATTGTAGAGAAGCAATGAAGTTTTACATGTTGTGCGATCCCCTAAATATACTTAAATGTTCCGGATCTTACCAAAGAGATAATTGACTCGATGCTAAGTTGACCGTTGAAATTTGACTTTATTCTCATAATTCGGAAACTCGTAGCGCAGTAGACAAATTCGAACACGACATCATCTTCCACGTTACCGCTCACGAAGACGCGAACAAGCGCGACAATTAACCGTTAACGAATTCACTAAGAAAATGTTTTTACCCCGCGAATTTACCTTTCGACGTCTCCGCGAGCGATTCTATCCTGCCAGCAGCCGCGAGGATGATTCGGTGTCGGCAGCGTACAATCTGACTTTTCTTCGTTGGAATAGTCGGGATGCACTTCCTGTTTCCTCTCGCTTCACTTTAAACGGATTACGCGTCGCAGTATTAGCTCCGCTATTCAGAAGTCGGCGTGTACCGACAACCCTTTCGCAGCGCCGTTGAATACGGCAATTAACGCGTACACCTCGAATTACGAGAGCTTCTACTCTCGGCGAGGGCCGTTGCGGGAGAGGGTTGAAGTGGGTGATGGGGCTATGTCGACCTCGTGCGACACAGGAGCAGGCCCTAGACTGCTCGAGGTGGCTGTATTCGATAAATAAGCGTCGTACGCGGCCTAATAGGGTTAAACGGAACGACGCAACCGGGACGGGTAGGACAAGTAATGAAGTTACTTCGAGGTAACTACATCTTCGACGTGCATGCGAAGCACACCCATGCACTGGGGTATTCCATGGCAAAAGTTGATAGAAGGTCAATGTTTCGTCAATGTGTAAAATAGTGTAACAGCAGAGGCTGGAGGGGTCCCGCGTTCGGTGTGCTGCATATTCTTTGACGGCACTTCGCTAACAAAGTTACTTCGAAGTAAATACATGCTTGACGTGCATACAAAAACACACCCATGCACTGGTGTATTCCATGGCTAATGTTGATGAAAAGCCAAAGTTTGGTCAACGTGCAAATAGTGTAACGTACAATAAAGTTCGGGAGAGTCCTGTGTTTGGTATATTAGATATTCTTTGATGCTACTTTGATAATGGAATTACGTGGAATAAATAGATTTTCGACGTGCATGCGAAGCACACCCATGCACTGGGGTATTCCATGGCAAAAGTTGATAGAAGGTCAATGTTTCGTCAATGTGTAAAATAGTGTAACAGCAGAGGCTGGAGGGGTCCCGCGTTCGGTGAGCTGGATATTCTTTGACGGCACTTCGCTAACAAAGTTACTACGAAGTAAATATATCTTCGACGTGCATACAATAACACACTCATGCACTGGCGTATTCCATGGCTAATGTTGATGAAAAGCCAAAGTTTGGTCAACGTGCAAATAGTGTAACGTACAATAAAGTTCGGGAGAGTCCTGTGTTTGGTATACTAGATATTCCTTGATGCTACTTTGATAATGGAATTACGTGGAATAAATAGATTTTCGAGGTGCATGCGAAGCACATTCGTGCATTGAGGTATTCCATGGCAAAAGTTGATAGATGGTCAATGTTTCGTCAATGTGTAAAATAGTGTAACAGCAGAAGTTGGAGGGGTCCCGCGTTTGGTGTGCTGGATATTCTTTGACGACACTTCGCTGACAAAATTACTTCGAAGTAAATACATCCTTGACGCGCATACAAAAACACACCCACGCACTGGCGTATTTCATGGCTAATGTTGATGAAACGTCAAAGTTTGGTCAACGTGCAAATAGTGTGTGGTACAATAAAGGCTAGGGGACTCCTGTATTTGGTGTACTAGATATTCTTTGATGCCACTTTGATAATGGAATTATGTGGAATAAATACATTTTCGATGTGCATGTGAAGCACATTCGTGCACTGGGATATTCCATGATAAAAGTTGATAGAAGGCCAATATTATATCACTGTGAAATTGTGTAACGTGCAGCAGTTGGAGAAGTCCTGCGCTCGGTGCACTGGTTATTCTTTGACCAGCTTACCTCGTGCCGCACACATGGACGGCGTAATTGTCAGCGTGCACCCATGACATTTCTTATTCGCCGACACGTGCAAAGAAATAGTTTGCACGGGTCATTACAGCGGAGCAAGTGCCACTGCTGATGTTTCGAACTTTTTCAATAAGTCCACCGAGATATCGACCTTCAAAGGACTCTTTGCTAAAGGCGGTCAACGGCCTTGCGTGCGTCATCATTCTTGAGTAGATAGGAAGTGCAGGTGCGCCGCACTAATGCTGCATATCGATCAACGATTGATAAAACCGAAAACTGCACAGGTATCCCAAAATAGCATAAGAAGCCTACGCCAAATATAGTTATTCGATCAAATATCAATTACGGAGAAAACAATAACGACAGTGACTGTTTTATTTAATAAAAAAGGGCGCATTATTATTTTTCAGCCATTTTTAACAAAGTTGAAAAAACACATATTTCAAAAAGACGGGGTACGAAAAAAGTGATAACGGCAATGTTAAAGACAGAATGTTAGATAATCGACAGTTAGCGTCCGCTTACGCCAAACGATTGACAAAGGGGAATGAAAGTACTTGAGGATAACCCAAGAAGTTCATGCCGAAGATATTTATTTGGTCAAATATGAATGATGGAAAAAGAGGTAATGCCAGCGTCAGAGACAAAACATTAGATAAACTGGAGTTAAGGCCCGCTTAACGTAAACCTGATCAGTCGCATGCAACGAATTCGTGTTTACACGCAGCTCGACACGCACGAGAGTACACGCATGCACTGTGCAGGACAGAGAGTAAATCAGACACGTGCCGTACATAATTGCCCACGGCGACGATTTTTAATATGACCTGGCCACCCTATCCAACTCATGACTGTCGTCGGCTCAAATTACGATTAACGGAACTCGCTTTGTTGCTTTGGGTAGTCGATAACATATCCCGAGGGAGAGTGAGTTGGCAGGAAGATGGTGGAAAACATTGTTTGTCAGTAAGAAGAAACCGAGGGACACGACGCACAGCTAAGTCCTCAGTAGTTTTTTGCTTCTGTAATTAAAAGTGTAAATTACTGCATCAGCACGTACCAGCGCACTAGCTCTTTCAACATTATTGAAATATTCTTCCGATACCCGACTGAAAAAAAAATCGATTTTCACCGGCTGCCACTTCCCGTAACGCACAGAGCGTTCCTCCACAGACCACAGTACGAATTCTCGAAAATTCTTCCCACGCAGCGACAGATCGATCAGTATTTCGTTTGGAGCAAACACCCGGTACCGACGAGTCATTACCGGTAAACAAGAAGGCTATTAAATCGATACAGAGCCACCCTCGACATCGCTGCGAAAACGTTGTCGAAAGGCTCTCCCCTTAAATGTCCAACGCCGGTGACTCACAACGTGGTCGCGGCGGTAAGCACAGGTACACCGAGCTCATTTTATCGCCACGTTATCTCACCCTCAACGATAGCAACCATTGGTCGAATCGCCGTCGATTTATTACCGAACGTCGCTCGTGGGGTGGTGCCGTGTATTCCCGTAGACACCGTCAACGTTTTCGCTTGCCAGTACCTCTTTTTCTCACGACTATCCTTTCTTTTCCCGAAACCCGACAACCGTATTTCCATTGATCGACCAGAAACAGTCATCTACGGTTACACTGCAGGATTTCGATGACACGCATATTTTGTGGAAATTGATCGCTCTTTCCTACAGCGTATTAGACAAACAATGCTGGAATAGTATATGTTAGGAGTGTATGGATACGGGGAATTTTTGCTAATGTTCGGATACCCGCGATTTTGAGGACAAGAAGCTGAGTCAGGTTGGGTTGAGATTGGAATCGGGCAGGTTTTAGTCGGTAAGAATCCGGCACTACCCCAGCATTCACCCTCGGGAATGTGGTGGTGTCTTTCGAAGATTTCCACCCCGCTGCAAAAACGAAGGTTGCGTCGGAGTACTGTTTCTATATCGACATTTCTAAAGATCAGGTATCCGTGAATTCGGTACCCTTGTAATGAAGAGAGTTTGTGCAGAAAATACTTTTTAAAATTAATGACGAAGTATCATGTATTATTACAAATTTTCGGGGTCCTGACCCGGTCCCGACTTAAATTTCTAATCCGACCCAAACCCAAATGTTGAGAACCCCCACACTCCTAGTAAATACAAATAAATTTTCGATACCTATCGGAGTGAAAAAAAATTGTTCACTCGCAATGCCCTCCATCATATTTCATGTGAACACTTTGAGTTTGGAAATCACAGAGCAGCAACCACATGTGTTTGTATAATATACATTTTGTAACGTATAGAATAAATCACACTAAAAATACAATAATATACTCTGTACTGACAATTTTAATACTCTGGGCGTTACATCTCCCAGAAATAAATAGCATACCTAATCAATATATACCTAATCTGCCCCTTTTATATATTTTCTCAGTATATATGCGTGATACCAGTTGATCCAGTTGAAAAATCAATGCCATCATTTCCTGTATTGTAATCTAACACAGCTGATGGTTTCTATTTCTGTGAATTAAAACCTCCTGTACTACAGATAAGACACGTGAGATAACAGGCGTATTTTGTCGTTTTATTGACACACACGTGGAAGTGCGGAAAAAAGAAAGAAACGTTATCTACGTATGAGCAGTGAGAGTCGTTGACTTTGGGGCCCATCAGACGACTGAACTAAAATACACTCGGCACTCAAAGTGTTAACACATTGATTGCCATGGTGGTCAGCGGTGACCGGCGCAAAAGATTTGACTAAAAATGCAAAAAACTCGCAATGAAACCTATTTGCAATCTTGTAAAAGCAATTCATATCGGAACGTTGCTTCAATACTTTGACCTTTAACAAATTTGCGTTATCTTTATTTTGCACGATTTAATTCTACTCTGCAGTATTACATCGTATCGCGGTTTTAACATAGAAAAATACGCGGTGACCGACGCAAAAGATTTTACCAAAAACGCAAAAAATTCGCAATTAAGCCTATTTGCAATCTTGTAAAAGCAATTGATATTCGAACGATGCTTCAATACTTCGGTTTGTAACAACTTTGCGTTACCTTCATTTTGCACAATTTAATGATGCTCTGCAGTATTTCATCGCATCGCGGTTCTAACATAGTAAAATACGCGGTGACCGGCGCAAAAGATTTTAGTAAGCACGCAAAAAATTCACAATGAAGCATATTTACAATCTTGTAAAAGCAATTGATATTGGCACGGTGTTTCAATATTTGGCTTCTGACAACTCTGCGTTACTTTAATTTTGTATGATTTAATCCTACTCTGCAGTATGTCATCGCATCTAACATAGCAAAATATGTGGTGACCGGCGCAAAAGATTTGACTAAAAATGCAAAAAACTCGCAATGAAGCCTATTTGTAATCTTGTAACAGCAATTGATATTGGAACGATGCTTCAATACTTTGGCTTCCAATAACTTTGCGTCACCTTCATTTGCACGATTTTATGGTACTCTGCAGTATTTCATCGCATCGCGGTTCTAACATACCAAAATACGCGGTGACCGGCGCAAAAGATTTTACTAAAAGCGCAAAAAATTCGCAATGAAGCCTATTTGCAATCTTGTAAAAGCAATTGATATTGGCACCATGTTTCAATATTTGGCTTCTGACAACTCTGCGTTACCTTAATTTTGTATGATTTAATCCTACTGTGCAGTATATCATAGCATCGCGGTTCTAACATAGCAAAATACGCGGTGACCGGCGCAAAAGATTTGACTGAAAATGCAAAAAATTCGCAGTGAATCCTATTTGTAATCTTGTAAAAGCAATTGATATTGGAACGGTGCTTCAATACTTTGACTTCTAACAACTCTGCGTTACCTTCATTTTGCACGATTTAATCGTACTCTGCAGTATTTCATCGCATCGCGGTTCTAACATACCAAAATACGCGGTGACCGGCGCAAAAGATTTTACTAAAAACGCAAAAAATTCGCAATGAAACCTATTTGCAATCTTGTAAAAGCAATTGATATTGAAACGGTGCTTCAATACTTTGACTTGTAAAAATTCTGCGTTACCTTTATTTTGCATGATTTAATTATACTCTGCAGTATTTCATCGCATCGCGGTTCTCACATAGCAAAATAAGTGGTGACCGGCGCAAAAGATTTGACTAAAAATGCAAGAAATTGCAATGAAGCCTACTTGCAATCTTCTAAAAGCAATTGATATCGGAATGGTGTTCAATACTTTGACTTCTAACAACTCTGCGTTACCTTCATTTTGCACGATTTAATCAACGTCTGCAATATTTCATCGCATCGCGATTCTGCAGCAAAATACACTTGGCACTGAAAGTGTTAACAGTCAAAACGCACTTCGGGAAGTCAGTGCACAAACAATTTTATATGAACGTCGATAGACGCTGAGTCATTAAAGTATGACAGCCACCCAAAGCAAGCGTCTAAAGGGCAGGCCTTTTCATGGGGGGTGAGCAGCGCAGTCCGAAGTTTTGAACGCGTTTCGGCACGAGAGAGAAGCTTCCATTATGACAGCACGCGACCTCGTTGATTCACACGATCGCGCCATCGTTGTTGTTCGTCGGAAATCATGGGCTTGGTCGCGTGTCGCGATTCGACTCAGAACGTGGCCCGCTTACTTTTTATTGCTATCACGTTTTTATCCCACTTCCTGTCACTTCTAGTTTGCAACGCATTCTGAGCGAAGGCTCGTCGGAGCTGGAAATAAAACATTTGTGACGTGAGCCGGCGACGGCCGCGCGTTTGATCGTAAAAATACGCACCGAACAAAAGAGTGAAGCGGCAAACGAAACGCATCTGAGGGAAAAATTAGAGACTCAAAAGCAGATGGTCGAAAGTCGACGGCATTCGGAAACGTAATTGAATCAAGTTCGGTCCCTTTTTAATTAACCTACCGCTTTTCCGTTGCCGACGCCGACGTCGGCTCGCGCACGCAGTCAATCTGATCAAACATTGAACGCTTTAAATACGCAGAGAAGCGGAGACGGGCGGCATGTCCCATGGCGCCCCACTATTTGCTGATAGGGAGGATGGTGGAAGCCATGGCACGTATAATGCCCACGCGCGTATAATGTCAGTACTGGAAACTATTCTATGTACATCAGCCTGCGGAGGACACATATCTTACTGACAAAGATAAATATTTCCAACACAGGATCTAGCTGGAGAATACCTATCAAATCATACCAATGTCGCGGGAAACCCGAACAATTCCATATGACGTCTTAGAAACCAAAGGTAAGTATAGGTCAGTTGGAACTGCAAGAGACATGCGTAGCATCTTATCCAGAAAGATGAGTCACTGGATGTCGGCGTGTCTTACCTCATACTACCTACGCGGGATCACAGGTACCCTACGCAAGCATACATGTCACTGCAAGGGCAGGGCTATTTCCTTTGATGTCTTCTGTTGATTTTCTCCCATGATCGGACGCGGGCATCCAGTTTCCGACAGCGTTATTATTTGTCAACGCGGACCTTTTGAGTAGTGTAACAAAATTACAGAACGACTTTAAACGAATGTAGACATTTTTAAACATATATTGAAACCACGTTCACTAATGTATTTGGATGCATCGTACTTTATCGATTTGTCCCCTTTTTTTGACTGTTGGAATTACACTGCTTACAAGATAATAACTAAAAACCTCTGATACTTGCTCAAACGATTCAACATACGTCCGTCAAAATAACAACTTGGCAAAGGAAGGCAAATTTCTCAGGAAAAACATTTGGCGTACGGTATAAGAAAATTGCAAAATAACATATTCAAGTAAATGTATAAATTTTAACACTAAACATACCCGTACTTTACACCTACCTATTCTTACCGTTAGGGCTCATTTGACTCCTTATGAAATAAACGTTGATCTTCAGAAAAGAAATCCATAATTGATTAAAGCGAGAAATTTAATAATCAGACGATAGAATTTACAGAAAGTAAAATGTGCGAAAGAAATAACGATGAATTTACGATTTTAAAGTAAATTTTGAAATGATTCATTTGACCCCGCTTGGTACGTTTAGTGTTCACAATAAATGTGCCAGTACTTTACACCTACCTATTCTTACCATGAGGGCTTATTTGACCCCTTATGAAATAAACGTTGGTTTTCAGAAAGAAACTCCTAATTTATTAAAGCAAAAAATTGAATAATCAGATAAATGTACGATTTCAAAGTAAATTTTGAAAGGGGCCATTTGACTCCGCTTGATACGTTTAATGTTAACAATAAATATACCGGTACTTTGCACCTGCCTATTCTTACCGTGAGGGATCATTCGGCCGCTTATGAAATAAACGTTGATTTTCAAAAAGAAACTGTTAATTTATTAAAGCGAGAAACTGAATAATTAGTTGATATAAGAATTTACAGAAACTCAAATGAGCGAATGAAATAACGATGAATTTACGATTTTAAGGTAAATTTTGAAATGATTCATTTGACCCCGCTTGGTACGTTTAGTGTTCACAATAAATGTGCCAGTACTTTACACCTACCTATTCTTACCATGAGGGCTAATTTGACCCCTTATGAAATAAACGTTGATTTTCAGAAAGAAATTCCTAATTTATTAAAGCAAAAAATTGAATAATCAGACGATATAAGAATTTACAGAAAGTCAAATTAGCGATAGAAATAACGATAAATGTACGATTTCAAAGTAAATTTTGAAAGGGGCCATTTGACTCCGCTTGATACGTTTAATGTTAACAATAAATATACCGGTACTTTGCACCTGCCTATTCTTACCGTGAGGGATCATTCGGCCGCTTATGAAATAAACGTTGATTTTCAAAAAGAAACTGTTAATTTATTAAAGCGAGAAACTGAATAATTAGTTGATATAAGAATTTACAGAAACTCAAATGAGGGAATGAAATAACGATGAATTTACGATTTTAAGGTAAATTTTGAAAGGTGTTATTTGGCTTCGCTTGATACGTTTAGTGTTGAAAGATCTGTAGAAAACGCATACGCACATTCTTTTATAAGCAAAGTAATAAGGTGCACCGTAATATTGCGCCGTTCTGCTTTCACATCGAAAAGTTCGAATGACACCCTTACAACATAATGAATAAAATTGGCGATACGCATCCCAACCATTCAATGCCTGTCCCCTCGAAAGAGCAACTCGCCGACAGCGAAGAGATTTGACAGTGAGTACCGGCAGGTATAAAGGACGACGGAGATCCTCGTCGGAATGATCTGGCGGACCACGTGTCAGCGGAATTTAAGATACGAGCGCCTAGGCACAAATCTCCCGAGTGGCTTGGCCCTGACATGTTGAAACAAATTTTCTCGCCGCCGAAATGATGACGGTGGCTGCAAACTGAGACGAAGAAAGGGCCGGGGAAAAAGAGGCGGTATACAGGAACCCTCGTTAATCCAGTTGGAAGCCGGACGCGGCACGTGCCGTGCACGCGTCAAAATCGCGAGTTTTCTACCTCCCGTGGCACATTGTACTCACCCCCGGTTAGAAACGTGCGTACACCGAGCGTTCTCATGATGAAGCACAGGCTGAAAGTCTCGAGGGACTAGCCGGTGCACGTCGACCGTGATCGAACTTTCGAGGATGATAACGAGCAGCGTTGAATCGACTAACCCAGTGTCTACTTTGCGCTCCCGTGATCCGTGAAACAATTGATCCGGCGGTTTATTACAAGAAAGATTGCGGTGAGCTGTGTGTGTGTATTCTTAACCTTTTAGCTAGTGGACTCTACAGCAAGTTGTGTCTGTTAATACTTCTTATGGTGCAATTACGTTAAATTATGTTATAGAAGAATGAAATGTTATTTTCGTATACATTTGCACGTAAAGAGTTTATAAAGCTAAGGTAATAGGAACGCATGTACGTTATGATTAATAATACAATCATTTCTATGAAATATTTTGAAATAAAGTGCAACACAGAGTACACGTTCCAATCTCGACATTCATAACGTGATCTTCGCCTTATATCATTTTTCGCGTGCACAAGATCGTAACGCTCTTTTAGTATTGATTATTAGTATTAGATCTTACAAATAGTATTAGATTTTAGTATTAGATCTTACAAATAGTAGTAGATTTTAGTATCATATCTTACAAATAGTAATAGATTTTAGTATTAGAGCTCACAAATTGGTAGGAAACATTTTTCAGGTAAACTAGACGGATGGTCAACAGTAGATATTTGAAGATTTGTAAAATTACGATTTATGAGATTCCTTTGTAACTGATTGTCCAATTGGTATGGCCCGACTCCGCCTCAGCTCACTTTAGTGATGGTTGGGATAATTCTCGAACACAGACTGAGCCGTTGTAGTGACATACCACTCAGAACGTTGACATTCATGAAAGCCACTATAGTGGTGTACTATTCAGAACGATGACATGCGCAAAAGGTAGTACAATGGCGCACAATAAGGCAATAGTTCAGAATTTGTGAAGCTATGTTCTGAAAACTAAAACAAAGAAATAATTGTGAACAGAGGAGTGTCAGAAACAATTCTCCTTCTTAGTTCAGTGTTACAAAGATAGGTGAAAAATCAGCCAAAAATCAAATTGTAAAGTAATCCCTGAAGGAAACAGACGGATTGTTGAAAGGAATATCTCTTTTAAAATTTATGTGTATAAGTTACGATAAAATAAGCACGCGTTTAAACATTATATCACATCGTAACAATGTGAAAAAATTGTGACTCCTGAGATGGGCTTCAAGAGTCATGAAGGATGTACTCTCTTAAAAGATAATAATAATCTTTTCTATTCGTTTAAGTATTTAAAAACATTATACATAATCAGTTCTCTACATATTCTGAAGCTCTACAGCTTCCTCGTCAGGAGTCTACAATTAGAGGTTTTTAATAAGTGTATGTTATGTGATTACAAAAATCGGTTCTTAATGTAAATTACAACTTACGGATTTTCACATTTGTGTCTTCATCTCTTACATTGTACAAACTAACTCACTGTAGAGGATTGATCAAATATACTATTTTTAATACTTAAACGAATAGCATATGATCCTATAAAACTTTACTATTGTTGACAACGTATCCCTTAAACACGTAATAAAAAATAAACATCAACCAGAACAAGAACTTCAAATTTCTTTAAAACTGGTAAGGCTGAAATAAATTAAACAAAATATTTATTTGTATTCTTGAAGCAGTTGTTATTGCATTAATTAAACATAATTAAGTTACACACATTGTTATTGCATTAAGCAACCTACGGGCAGAAAAAATTTTTCCACCAAGCGACTTTAGGTATGACGAAGAGTCGACAATAACGATGCACGAATTGTGAAACAGCAAAGAACGACGCTATTTGCGCATGTGAGTGTGGTAGCCAAGTATCCCACAGCCCATGAAACGGACCCCGGGATGAAGGGTTACTACCCTACAAGGGGCGATGGTGTTGGTTTCACGCTGTAACAACGAATATGATAATGCAATATCATTGATGGTCCTGTTTGTTGCGGTCACGTGTCCGTCTTGTGCCTCGACCGATATCGAACATAATCAAATTTTAGAAAACCCCATATCGCTGTCAGCGGAAACGAGCACTCAACGATGCTATGAGTAATTGTTGCGGGTCAATGAATCGCATCCCGCACCGAATCTTAATCAACGAAGTCGCGTGAAACGAAATGTCGGGAGCGTAGGGAGTAATATTTGATGAATTGAAAACACAGGAGGGACTATAAGAATGAGTGGTGTTTGAATGTTGCCGCTGCATGTCCAAACACGCATTACGATATATTTTCACGTAGGAGCAACAGTGATGCGTGAAGAACTTCACTTTGCATCCTACCCCAGCAATAATGTTACTTTTGGGATATAGAAGTAGTCATAAATGAATCGATGATGGGAAGCGGTTGAAACCGGCGCGTTATTTAATTTAGCGACACAACTTTTGTATATACACTATTTGTTGCAGAAAGACGATAAGACAGGGATACCATGGGAAAAATAGAAGGATACTTCGAATGACCTGTATGTTGGAGGTATTTAGAAGAAACTGGTTCCAGTATGTGTTAATGCATCCTACTGCTTTGTACATTATTTTCTGGACCTGATGCCATCTGAGATTTTCTAAAAACTGCTTACTTACTGAGTGCACGCTGAATATGAAAGCTTCGTGAGCAAGCTAATACCGACATGTCCATTCTCTTCCACAGATCAAAATATTTGATTGGTATGGAAAGAAGGAAGCCTTTTCACAATGCATACGGGCCATGTGATATCCCGTGCATAGTAAACCAAACGTAGAGCTCGAATTACGAGATACCTGTTTTAATACTGCTTTATTCGCACGTACCGACGACTGGACAATTTAAGAACAATTTTATTTGATTGTTAAGTTGTCAAAGTAACGAAGACTTGCGGTAACTTCTGATGAAAACATCTCAAAATAAACCCATGTTGGAATGTCAAAAGGGTGGAATATAATCAGTCAATATTAAAACAAGTGTTTGTATGGATTTACTATATCTTTTGGCATCCTCAAAAATGTTCTTCAATTACGAATGACGAGTTAATACGTCATTGGAAAATGCTTCTTCATTACACAAACGAAGTTATTTTGTCATGGAACTTCGAAAACGACGCCCTTAATTTTACATAATAATGAAATATTCAGTAATAATAGTAAGAAAATAATAACGAAATATTCAGTAATAAAATTAAACAAAATAACGAAATATTCAGTAATAACCAGTGTCATCGTATAATAATCATATAATATACGTTCGGAAATTACCTGTTTAAATGTAATATTTATTTGTAGCGACGATCCCTGAGTGCGCTTCTATTAACTTAGGTCCGCAGTTAAAAGCTTAATTTTTAAAAACACACGAGCCGCAAAATTCCGTCCATACCGTGTCGTTGCACGTGACGCGGCACGAAGAACGCGTAGATTTAAAAATCGTGCGAGATGGGATTTTTATAGGGATATGCGACGGTGACAGGAGGGAAACACCGGGCATGTAAACCAATTTGCACGCCATGAAGCCCCGACTGACGAGCCGCTGTACGGGGACGCAGAATATTTCCCACAGGAATTGGTGGCGCAGCGTGTGCATCGCGTCAAGGAGTGGCTGGTTCCCACAGGAGGTGCGCGTCTATGGGAACCCATGAAGAAGAGCATGGAAGCCGGTGAATGCCTCGACGAGCCTGAGCGAGACAATAGACCGGGGAACTCTTGTAATTGAAAAGTGCCCAATGCCATGATGATACGGCACAGCATATCCACGCCCAGTGATAGTGCCGACCAATACGTCCTTTTAATATCTCAACTGAAATCACCCTCGGACATTATCGTCTGTTAGTCAGCGATAACGATCCTTGCTCATTCTTTCTCTTCAGATTGCGACACACCGTGCTATAGAATTCCAGTGGCACGCGCGTGTAAGTTTATCACTACTGTGATAAAAAAGTTCGCTAATGTAAATGTGTGTAATGAATTCGTTTAATAAAATTCAACGTTTGGTAGTTTCAGAGATTTTTTAAGTTTTGTTAGGGTTGAAGTTTATTTATTAGGATGTTCGTGAAAAACTTAGAAACTCTAGCCGTTTCGGGATCCTTGCGTTCCCTTTACAGAATTCTAAGATTGTGTTGTATTGTTACAATATGCTGCAATGTTTAAATGTATGATTATCTTATTGTTCTAAAACTAAAGATTGCGCAGCCTTGGTTGTTACTCCGGTATAGATAATTGCACTTTTTTCTGGTGAGGAATATTTTCATTTTTACCAAACTACACGTTTCAGAAAAATGAGTCTTCTCATCAAAAGGTGATAAATCAAAATAATACATTTTTTAATTCAAGATATATTCATATGGCTTATTACTGAATGTAAAGACTGTTGCACTATTCTGATTTATTTGGACTTAATAATAATAAATTATGTAAATGCAGAAATATCCATGCCAAATGATGCATTATACAATGTAACTATAAACTGTATAATTATATACAATATCCATTCATTTTAATATACATATGTATAGTTTATTATTACTAAGTTAAAAGAATACATATTGCATTTATTTTGTTTTACCACTTGTATAAACTCCTGCAAAAGGAACTCAGCGTTCCGCAACATTTAGAGTGCAGAATTAATTTGGTAAACAATAAAATATGCCACGACCAAGAAGGACAATTATCTATACTGGATTAATTTTATTGTAACTTATATGCTCGCCCAGAAAAGTTATCCTCAGAACAGTAAATCCACGAACACAGTTACACATAAATAACAGTTCCGTATGGGAAACGCCCCAAATAACTCCGTTTGATAATCCACATGTGTAAAGGAAGGTAAAAAATCAAAGTCATCCAAAATAAAATTGTAAAGTACCCTTAAAACGAACGCCTGTAAGCTACGATAAGACAACCATACATCTAAACATTCTAACACAGCGAACTTATTGTAAACTCATGAAGAGGGGAACGAAGGGTCTTCAAACAAGCATAGTTTTTGCGTTTTTCACAAACCCTGTAATAGACGAACTTCAACCGCAACAAGAGCTTCGGAAATCCTTAATGAATTAAGTGGGCACGCTCATTCGATACAATTTGGAATTTGTCAGATCACGAATATTAGCCGCGTACACGCTCGTAGGACGGCGAACGTAATAGCAGTTTATTAACTAACGAGCTAATTTACGAACAATTATGAACAGACTGACCGTCCATCCACGCGTTATCGTGTGTCTTATCTCTCGTCGCGGCTGACTACGTTCGTGAAACCACGCGATAGAAGTTATAAGAGTAAGCGCGAATAATGTATTCCGCCCCACATGCAGATTACGCACGCAAACTAACGCCGTGAACATAATGTCAAAGAATTACATCGTAACAATTAGTAGTTACGCGCGTAGGTAGGGAATCAAGCGAAAGGGTACCATTCTCCTCCTACGCTCAAAGAATAATTCAACGGCATCTTAGCTACCCCCATGTCCCTCCACACAGCAGCACCGCAAATTGAAACGACAACCGTGGCGCCGTTTTTTTCCTGCGGCACGATAAAAAATGTTCGCCAATTAAAGTCCGACGCTTGCGGCTAATAAATTTCGCAACGTTCTCGCGAACAGGAATGTTAAGCGGCGGCCGGCAATAACGTGCTCGACGATGGAAATCGCGGGACGTACGATTTTTTTTCCCTTCATATTCGCCATTGCAATGGTCGGCAAATTGCTCAGTTCGCAAGTGCGGTGTGCAAGCGCGAATAATATAGTCCGCCCCCGCATGGAGATTGCGCATGCAGAGAACGGCGCGGGTATAATGTCAAACAATTACACCCTAATAATTAGTAATTACGCGTATACGTCGCAGGAGGCCGGGAAAGAGAAAATCGGAGGCCACGACGTTGGCGAGAGACGCCGTTCGGTTGAGTAAGAGCAAAGAGCGCGGTTGCCTTGATCAGGGAGCGAGATTAATGCGCAGGGCAAGTGGCAACGAGAACGGAGCGTAAGAGTAATGTGGGCCACCAATTAGCCGAACGGTGCCTGCCCATTCTGTAATTGATACCGCTGAATGTCTTATCTGAATTGCTGTCGCAGTCGAATAATTTGACGCAGCTAACCAAGGCCTAAGTCTGGCCCTTACTTTCTCTCGCACGCACTCTCGCCCTCTACACTCCAGTCAATAATTCCGCTTATGCGTTACTAGGATTTCTATCACATCGATATCATTGATTTTGGATAATATAATTTAGGTTTTTCTATTAGTTGAACTATGAAAAGACTATATTTTATTATTCCGCAACATATTTTGAGGCTTTTGAGCTTGCGCTATGGTAGAAAAGGACATATTGTTTTATCCAACTTTTACAAGTTTACATACATATTTCATAATATTCGCCTATTAGGAATTTTGAACAACCGTAATCAACTATAAGCATCGCAAGATTGAGATCGCAAGTTATCGTAGATCAATTCCACAAGAATACTATCATCTTTTGTCATCAAAGCTCATTTCACGGTTTCGAAAATCAGTTATGAGAAGAGATGTATTATTTCATATTTTAAATGACCGATTTTTGAACCCGTGAACGGGACATGATTACGAAAGAAGATAGTGGACTCTAGTCGAATTGATTTATTATTTCGTATTTTAGAAGACCGATTTTTGAACCCGAAAAACGGGACATGATTACGAAAGGAAATAATCGACTGTAGTCGAGTTGACTTATTATTTCACATTTTGAATGACCGATTTTTGAACCCGTGAAACGGGACATGATTACGAAAAGAAATAATCGACTCTAGTCGAATTGATTTATTATTTCGTATTTTAGAAGACCGACTTTTGAACCCGAAAAACGGGACATGATTACGAAAGGAATTAATCGACTGTGGTCGAGTTGACTTATTATTTCATATTTTAAATGGCCAATTTTTGAACCCGCGAAATGGGACATGATTACGAAAAGAAATAATCGACTCTAGTCGAATTGATTTATTATTTCGTATTTTAGAAGACCGATTTTTGAACCCGAAAAACGGGACATGATTACGAAAGGAATTAATCGACTGTGGTCGAGTTGACTTATTATTTCATATTTTAAATGGCCAATTTTTTAACCCGCGAAATGGGACATGATTACGAAATGAAATAATCGACTCTAGTCGAGTTGATTTATTATTTCATATTTTAAATGACCGATTTTTGAACTCATAAAATGGGACATGATTAGAAAAGGAAATCATCACCTCTAGTCAAGTTGATTTCCGATCATTTGGAATCACATTTGCGCGACTTATATATTCGACGACAGTTGTTCAGAAATCCTAATAGACGCAAACTGTGAGACAGTCTTCGATCGTACTGAGAAAAACGAAATAATGCCATCGGTATTGTGTTCTCACGAAGTTCGGGCAGTTTATAAATCGCCCTTTCCACTTTGCGAGAGGGTGGTCGCACGGTTCGTTATTCGGCGTTCAGGGTGGTGATAAGCCAGGGACATCAAAACAGGGACTAATGGACCGTTGCACCGGGTGGTAAAAAATAAAACTTTTCGTCAGTCACTCCCCCATCGATAAAGTGTCAGAGTGCCCGTGGAGTCGAGGGTGCTGGGACGCTCCCATAATCGACACCCTAAGCGAGCTGGCATCCACTTCATTGAGACGCAGCACGCGTTGCATTCGTCCTACGTATCCCATTGCACTAAACACTCGAATCGTTACAACGCACATTTGCGCTGGGGTCGAATACACGCTTTCTCATCAACGCTATGTGCCACTCAAAAAATATTTCGACACGTGGGAGTCGTCGGATTCCAGTTCAGTTCATGAGAATTTAAGAAACTTGGAGCCCTTGTTATGCTTCAGGTATATTTATTACTGTCTTTTTTTGTTATTCTCGATGTATATCGAGTTATTTGGAAACATAGTAATAAACATAATTTAACCATAACAAAATAATAACTTAAAAAGTAACTTACAGCATTCAGTTTTTTTAAAGTATTCCTTTTTATTTCTGAATCGAATTTATTTAACTTTTCTTTACTTCGTTTTCAATCTGACTTAATAATTAAGACATAAATATCTCCTGAGGGTGACACGAGCAAAGTGTCGACCCGTTAGGTTAAGACATTCTGGGTAATTAGCACCCTTAAAAATTAATTTTTTTACGGAAACAAAGCCACATGTTTCATTTGCGCAAGTATAACACAATGTAACAATACGAAAATTTATGTGGATTCCTGAAGACGGCACACAATAACCCCGAAACGTGGCAACATTTTTAATAAGCATTCTGCAACCATAACAAGCACTCCAAGATATTTAAAATAACCAAAGTTCTAAGTAGATCAAACGAAGGTCATGACAATGTACGTAACAACCGTCAGTCTTGAGAGAATGTTCGCTAAGAACTCCATAATAGATCCCCCCTATTGTCCAACGCTCATTGTTATAGGGTATTTCGTTAAATGACACGCTCGCAGCGAAAAATCTGCAATTCCACCAATTGTAGCCTTGTACCATTTCTTCCGTGCCGCCTGCCGTTCGTTTCTATTAAAGACTTCCGTAGTAACGGAATCACGTGTATTAAGTAAATGCGTATGATAGACTCGACGTCGATATTTCCCATTTATCCCGACATTGACTTGTACCTTCGTCGAAAGTAAGTACAGCTACGATGATAATAAAAGAGGTTCTTCTAGTATGAGAATCCGGAACGCTCCCTCGTCTATGCGATTTCATTGGAAGCGTCTGCGTGCGTGGCATCAGGCCAATGCACGCATAGCGAATACGTGACGCACATATCATACTTCGCAGGGAGGATTACGTACCGGGAAACCGCATTATCATATACGGTAAAGTACACCTACCGCGGTCATTTCTTTCCTTGTTCGGAAATCAGTGTAGTACTCACGCGGCGCCGAAGACGAGGTAAATGCATACCAGCACGCTTGGCTGCGTGTTCAGAGACTTCAGGAGCTTTTTGTCTTTTCACCCATTCGCTACATACATGTAACATATATGCGTCACATATATGTAACGTCCAGATTTTCTTACTTAACACGTTGACTGCCACGGTGGTCACCGATTACTAAAAATGCAAAAAATTCGCAATGAAGCCTATTTGTAACCTTATAAAAGCAATTGATATCGGAACGGTGCTTCAATACTTTGGCTTCTAACAACTCTGCGTGACCTTAATTTTGCACGATTTAATCATACTCTGCAGTATTTCATTGCATCGCGGTTCTAACATAATAAAATACGCGGTGATCGGCACAAAAGATTTTACTAAAAATGCAAAAAATTCGCGATGAAGCCTATTTGCAATCCTGTAAAAGCAATTGATATTGGAACGGTGCTTCAATACTTTGGCTTCTAACAACTCTGCGTTACGTTCATTTTGCACGATTTAATTGTACTCTGCAATATTTCATCGCATTGCGGTTCTAACGTAGTAAAACACGCGGTGACCGGTGCAAAAGATTTGACTAAAAACGTAAGAAATTCGCAATGAAGCCTATTTGCAGGTAACCGGCGCAAAAGATTTGACTAAAAATGCAAAAAATTCGCAATGAAGCCTATTTGCAGCCTTATAAAAGCTGGTGTGCAAAATTTTGCCACTAAATTGGTTGATTTATGAAACAGTAAAATAAATTTAAGATGTACTTAGTCTGCGGATATTTACATATTTTACCTGGGCAAACAAATGTAGGGTGTTCTTGGTCTGGGGATAAAACATATGTACTTAATCTATTGGTCTATGGATAGACAAATGTTTTAAAATTTATCATATAAAGAAATAATATATTTTACATTGAAAATAGTTTATTTTGCTTTTCCTTTCGAATTTAATTAATTTTTCTTTTAATTAAATGTGTTAAACTAAAGTAACGAACGAGTTATAAAATGAATGTTTCATTTATAAGTCAATGCCAGATGCGTGCGCAGTTTATAAAATTGTTTATTTTACATATTTATACATTTATATTATAACCATATCACCTAAAAATAAATAAGAGACGGTGTCCCATTACAACAATAAAGTATCTGATCTATGGTAGCCGATTTTGCTTTGAGATCCTGGTAGTGAACGGTTCAACGAGCGTCTTCTCACCATTTCGAAGTTATACAACAAGAATGCCCAGATTTATGCACGTCGCTATCTTCATCGGGCGTTGTGTTTACTATCAATTATTTGGTTCGCAGTAAAATCTTTCAGCGTGCACTTCTTGGCATACGATAATCTGTACGATCGAGGCATATATCATACTCACATGACGCCTTTGCCCCTGCGGGTCACCCAGTTAGAATGAAGCAGAACTGAAAAAGAAACATCATCCGTACACGCACAGAGACGCAGTCAAAGAATGCGTGCATAGCGTGCTGGAAGCGACTTTGGCGGCTGAAACGTATGCAAATGAATTCGAGCTAAAAGGCCCTCGTATGTCAGGCGGCGAGAGAGTTGAGGGAAACGTAGAAATGGGAAGGCACGAGACTCGCGAAGAAGAAGAAATGTTTTCCTTCCGTTTCCCGGAAGTACGCCGGAGTACTCGATTGCGGCTGATTGCAGTCTCCAGCGCCAGTGAGCACGCAAGGGTGGGGGCAGTAAAAATCTACGCTAAACGCTCGTGCACCTCTTAACGGCAACCCAGATTACACTAATCGAATCCAATCTCCTCGGGCAGCGATAGGAATGAGCCGATGGCAACGAGGGTAACGGGGATGCGTGCACCCATTCTGGTATTTACGCTAATCATTTTATCGTACGACCTACACTCCACCTCTCATGTATTGTATTTCGGTGCACTTACGCGCACGCTCACTGCGTGCGTGCACCGTCGCGTCTCTTTTTGCGCGCGCAAACATAGACGTTGTCGAAGGGAACGCGGGAACAAAAGTTCGTGCGTGGATAATTGCTACAAACCTAAGGCAAACTGATCGTAACTCGTTTCTTGCGCATCGACTGCCGGCTAAGAAAGATTCGCGGCGATAAAAAGTATTCGCTGCGCCGTAGAAGAATTCGGGGCATGATCCATATTATGCGAGCGAGCCTTTTCATAACTAGTGATCCGTGCAATAAGCGAAACGTAATACGACGCAGGTCGACCGGTGCCCCAGAACCGAATTTCGCCTTTTGGCGTGAAATTTTGGGCTGTCCGCGATTTCGTCGCGGCTACGAGCATGCAACAAGTGCTCGTGAAAGAGAAGGAAGGCGAGGTGCAGTTGAAAGCGAGAAAGGACTAGGGCTGCGAAGGGGTCGAGGCAAGAAGGGTGAGGCAATGAACCCGACACGAAACCTGCAACGACCTCGCGAGCCATGCGAACGCACCCTTATCTTATGACTTAATTCGAAGCAGTATCACCCAGTGGTGCAGCGTGAAAGTGGAATTAACGAACAAGCACAGCGGAATTAAGAAACAAAGCAGAGGGGACGCGTGCACACTTATAAGCGTTCGCGTCCAGGAAAGCGGTGTCGGTTTTGACGAGTTTAACCCTTAGCGCTTCGCACATTTGTGTACCAGTGCCTACCAGCAACTTCGGCACATTTTCGCAGCGGGACGAGTGAAATGGAGTCTTATTTTAAGGGGGGATTCCCGTCTGGAGGCGTGATTTTTAGGTAACTTTTAGAATTTTTTTTAGGAAAAACGATGAGGTCTTTCGGATTGCGGTTTTTTTCTACATATTAGTACACATTTTAACTATTCAAAAATATTTTTTGTTCTCTCAAAATTATAAACATGAACGCCGTACGAGAGGTTTTATTAAACAATAAAAAAAAAGTAGTTCCATGGTACCCATGATTCTGACCGTTCCGTTCATCAGAACCAAAAAAACAAAGAATATTATTAAAATATATGAGTATGGCTATCGTGTGAACTACGACGAAAAAAAAATCTTGAAAATTAAAAAAATAGCATGACTGAAAATTAAGTATCGATTTTGTCACAATTTTTTCAGCTTTAAAGTATTGTAAAAATTGTTTAAATAAATATATTAATTTGATTGTAGTTTACACTAAAGCAACATATGTGCTGAAGATGTGTGCGTTCTCTTAGCGCAATCGGTTCGATAGATTTTGCAATATCGTGGGTACCAATCGCGAAAATGTAGTTTCGAGAATAACGCGTTTAAAGTAATGTTCCATACCCTCACACAGTTATCCCCTCCACCAACAAGCTTTCCCTAAAACCTGACATTACCAATTTCCCACATCAGAAAAGTGGCGAAATGTGGTACAGGAGCGCCGTCACGAAAGTGTGAAACGCCAAAATGTCGTAGTTTGTTCGGAACCTGCGAACCGGCGAAGAAAGTGCGTTATGGAATTGAAGAGACAAAGAATCGAACAGGAACAGCATTAGTAACGTATACAGAGTAGATCCAAAATAACTGTTTTGTGACTCGAGAATAGAAACTCTCCATGCCCCTTTTTGTGTGAAGTCACCCACAGAGAGACATCCAAGAACGAGTGAGATATCTGTGAAAGCGTGAAACCATCCATTTTTACGGTCGAGTGTACAATCATTGTTGCAACCCTCGTCCCGTCCGGGAACAAAATCAAACGGCGTAATATACCTGGTCCCTAATAAGTAACAGACCGATTCTGAGCGCGTTACTTATTTTGGGATAAAACTCTATTAACTCGCAGTGCGTTGAACGCGCATGAACCATGGACGCATATATGCGAATATCAATCTTTTCGAGTTCCCGCGTACTGCGGTCACAATTATCAGTGCAGGAGATAAATGCATATGCATAAATATATATGTGGCATATACATTTCCATTAGCAAATAACTTTCTTGCATCATTTAGCTTGGCTTAACCGGAAAATTAATTACAACTATAATCTAATTGCAAGCCATATAATCAATCAACAGACTTCAACGCATGCCGTCCATACAGAGCGTTTCGTCCGAGAATATTCAGCGCTCAAAGGATTAAATGCCTAAACTAACTGAAAATAGAACCTGTAACGGTATCACCAGCCACGCGAACGCATCCATATCTTACGCCTTAATTCGCAACTACATTTCGATTGGCAAATAACTTTTCTGCATCATTTAGCTTGACGTAACCGCAAAATTGGTTACAACTATTATTTAATTGCATCCATATCTTATGACTTAATTCGCAACTACATTTCGATTAGCAAATAACCTTCTTGCAACATTTAGCTTGGCGTAACCGCGAAATTAATTACAACTATAATTTAATTGCAACCATACAATTAATCAACAGACTTCAATGCATGCCGTCCATACGGAGTGTTTCACCTGAAAATATTCAGAGTTCTAATGGTTACATGCCTAAATTACCTCAAGACGAAACCTGCAACCTTATGACCAGCCATACGAACGCATCCATGTCTTACGCATTAATTCGCAAGTACATTTCGGTTAGCAAATAACTTTCTTCCATCATTTAACTTGACGTAACCATAAAATGAGTTACAACTATAATTTAATTGCAAGCCATACAATCAATCAACAGACTTAAACGCCGATCGTCCATACGGACCATTTCGTCCGAGAATACTCAGCGCTGAAAGGGTTAAATGCCTAAGCTAACGCAAGACAAAATCTGCAAGGATGTAATCAGCCATACGAACGCATCCATATCTTACGACAATTGGCAACTACATTTCGTTTAGCAAATAACTTTCTTGCATCATTCAGCTTTGCGTAACCGCAAAATTAGTTGCAACTATAATTTAATTGCAAGCTATACAATTAATCAATAGACTTCAATGCATGCCGTTCATACGGATTGTTTTGTCCGAGAATATTCAGCGCTGAAAGGGCTAAATGCCTAAGTTAACTCAAGACGAAACCTGCAACGTTGTTACCAGCCATACGAACGCATCCATATCTTACGACTCAATTCGCAACAGTATCACCTAGTGGTCCAGCGTAAAAGTGGAGTTAAGAAGGAAGCGCAAAGGAATTAAGAAAGAAAGCAGACGGGATGCGTGCACTTTTATGTGCATTAGCCTGCCTGGCTCAAACGCAAACGTGTAAATGAGGGAAACGCGTTATGGCATCGAGGAGACGAGGGAACGGACAGCGGCAGCACTGGTGACGTATATTAAATGCCTAGACTAATTGGCTCCGCAATGTGATGAAGCATTCCGGTGCACATGACTTAACATCGCAAGAGTATCTGGATCCTTTCATAGAGGGAATTTCATAGCACTCTATTAGCGAGTATTCAGACTCTGGCCTGGTAGGTTTCCTCATTTGCACGCTAATGGCTCTCTAATTATTGATGTTAACGCGCACCTGTACGATGCTCCAGCTCTTCTAGCTGCATCATACCCCCTGTGAATACTTACATCTTTCCGAGCTTAAAAATATTGAATCGTACACGCAACAATGTCGCTTTTTCTTGGAGTTCTCACTTTCTAGTGGGGACGCGGTTGGGATGTAAGATCTTAAACAGGTGAAAAGCTTCATTTTTCTGTTTGAACTGAATCTATGTTGTTAGATGGTGACTCATTCGCACTCGATGTATGCCAATCTATGTATTTAACACGTTGACTGCCACGGTGGTCACTGGTGATCTATGCAAAAGATTTGATTAAAAATGTAAAAAATTCAGCATGAAGCCTATTTCCAATCTTGTAAAAGCAATTGATATTGGAACGGTGCTTCAATACTTTTAGTGATTTTAATGATTTTCGTGGTCGCCGTTTCGCAAACTGTAAAGGCATTTACAAGTGATATTCTCAAAATTACATATATACCTAATTTCGGTTTACCCTTAAATAAGAGTAAACTTTACAAGCAAAGAATGTTATCCAATTGCATCAGAAAACAAGAGTATAATCCGCTTAGTACTCAATGTATTAACATACACGGTAGTGCGTTCAAGGAATTTAAGGAGACATCAATAAATTAAAGCTTTGTAACACCAAATTGTGTTCGTCCTACTATTCTTTTAAAAAAATAAACATTTCTAAAAAAATCTATCTTTTCGAGATTTTAAATTTAGCCGCCAATAGTTAAAAAAACGTCGCAAACGGCAGAGTTATAAATAGTTTAATATGTCAGCTCTATAACACTGTGAAATTAACAATGGCCAGTACATACTTATGACGACACGTCAATCGACGCATTAAAAATCAAAACAACATCAGTACACACTCTGAGAATGGAAAATCTTACATGTCAACAAGGTTAATTTTGCTTATGCGGTGATGGACTTAGCAGGTGTCGCGTCTTCTCTCACTACTCACTCCGCTCATTAAATCTCAGTACAAATCGCATTCGTCAAGTAAATGGGTCACTAACAAAAAATTCGTCAAATGAAACGTACTTGGCATTACTGAAATCAGACATGTTCTTGTCATCGATCTACCTAACCTATCCACTCGTTGCATGCAAAAAACGACCGTGTTCCACATTTTCGTCCACGCAGATTATGACGAATGAACTTGAGTGCCAAACGTGAGAACAGTCGAGAGCCAATACGATCATGACCTTGGGAAGAAGAACGAAGGGCGTTCGATTTCCAGGCACGTCATCAGGTAGTACTATTTGCCATCACAGGGCAGCAGAAATTAACACATTGACTGCCACAGTGGTCACCGGTGAACGGCGCAAAAGATTTGATTAAAGATGCAAAAAATTCGCAATAAATCCTATTTGCATCCTTGTAAAAGCAATTGATATTGGAACGGTCCTTCAATACTTTGGCTTGTAACAACTTTGCGCCACCTTAATTTTGCACGATTTACTCCTACTCTGCAGTATTTCATCGCATCGCGGTTCTAACATAGCAAAATACCCGGCTACCGGCGCAAAAGATTTGACTAAAAACACAAAAAATTCGCAATGAAGCCTGTTTGCAGTTTTGTAAAAGCAATTGATATTGGAATAGTGCTTCAATACTTTGGCTTCTAACAATTCTGCATTACCTTTATTTTGCATGATTTAATCCTACTCTGCAGTATTTTAACGCATCGCAGTTCTAACGTAGCAAAATACGCGGTGACGAGTGCAAAAGGTTTTATGAAAAATGCAAAAACTTTCGCAATGAAGCCTATTTGCAATTTTGTAAAAGCAATTGATATTGGAACGGTACTTCAATACTTTGGCTTCCAATAACTCTGCCTTACCTTCATTTTGCATGATTAGTCCTACTCTGCAGTATTTCATCGCATCGCGGTTTTAACCTAGCAAAATACGCGGTGACCGGCGCAAAAGTTTTGACTAAAAACGCAAAAATTCGCAATGAAGCCTATTTGCAGTCTTGTAAAAGCAATTTATATTGGAACGGTGCTTCAATACTTTAGCTTCTAACAACTTTGCGTCATCTTAATTTTGCACGATTTACTCCTACTCTGCAGTATTTCATCGCATCGCGGTTCTAACATAGCAAAATACCCGGCTACCGGCGCAAAAGATTTGACTAAAAACACAAAAAATTCGCAATGAAGCCTGTTTGCAGTTTTGTAAAAGCAATTGATATTGGAATAGTGCTTCAATACTTTGGCTTCTAACAATTCTGCATTACCTTTATTTTGCATGATTTAATCGTACTCTGCAGTATTTTATCGCATCGTGATTCTAACGTAGCAAAATACGCGGTGACGAGTGCAAAAGGTTTTATGAAAAACGCAAAAACTTTCGCAATGAAGCCTATTTGCAATTTTGTAAAAGCAATTGATATTGGAACAATACTTCAATACTTTGTCTTCCCATAACTCTGTGTTACCTTTATTTTGCACGATGTAATGGTACTATGCAGTATTTCATCGCATCGCAGTTCTAACATAGCAAAATAAGCGGTAACCGACGCAAAAGATTTTACTAAAAACGCAAAAAATTCGCAATAAATCCTATTTGCATCCTTGTAAAAGCAATTGACATTGGAACGGTACTTCAATACTTTGGCTTCCCATAACTCTGTGTTGCCTTTATTTTGCACGATTTAATCGTACTATGCAGTATTTCATCGCATCGCAGTTCTAACATAGCAAAATAAGCGGTAACCGATGCAAAAGATTTTACTAAAAACGCAAAAAATTCGCATTGAAGCCTATTGGCAATCTTGTAAAGCAATTGATATTGGAACGGTACTTCAATACTTTGTCTTCCCATAACTCTGTGTTACCTTTATTTTGCACGATGTAATCGTACTATACAGTATTTCATCGCATTGCAGTTCTAACATAGCAAAATAAGCGGTAACCGACGCAAAAGATTTTACTAAAAACGCAAAAAATTCGCAATAAATCCTATTTGCATCCTTGTAAAAGCAATTGACATTGGAACGGTACTTCAATACTTTGGCTTCCCATAACTCTGTGTTGCCTTTATTTTGCACGATTTAATCGTACTATGCAGTATTTCATCGCATCGCGGTTTTAACATAGCAAAATACGCGGTGACCGGCGCAAAAGATTTGATTAAAAATACAAAAAATTCGCAATGAAGCCTATTTGTAATCTTGTAAAAGCAATTTATATTGGAACGGTGCTTCAATACTTTGGCTTCTAACAACTTTGCGTCACCTTAATTTTACACGATTTACTCCTACCATGCAGTATTTCATCGCATCGCGGTTCTAACGTAGCAAAATACGCCGTGACCGATGCAAAAGGTTTTATGAAAAACGCAAAAACTTTCGCAATGAAGCCTATTTGCAATCTTGTAAAAGCAATTGGTATTGGAACAGTACTTCAATACTTTGTCTTCCAATAATTTGCGTTACCTTCATTTTGCACGATTTAATCCTACTCTGCAATATTTCATCGCGTCATAGCAAAATACACGGTAGCCGGCGCAAAAGATTTGATTAAAAACGCAAAAAATTCGCAATGAAGCCTATTTGCAATCTTGTAAAAGCAATTGATATTGACACGGTGCTTCAATACTTTGACTTCCAATAACTCTACGTCACCTTAATTTTGCATGATTTAATCCTACTCTGCAGTATTTCATCGCATCGCGGTTCTAACGTAGCAAAATACGCTTGGCAGTCAACGTGTTAAACTGTCACGCGTAAAAGGGGGAGCAGTAGTTAGCGATAAGCGCATTTAGTATGCGGAAACTGGAACTGCCGTCGGCGCCGCGGGTTCTGGCAATTTTTTACTTTCTCACACAATAACTTCAAAGACAAGCCTTGTCTCGACGTTCCCGATGCGTATCTCTTCCGCTTGCGCTTTTAGTTGCAATGCACGACTTGAGAAATATGCACATATTTCTTCAAATATCTGCGAACGAAAGTTTTAGCGACACTTGCACTTATAGGTGTACTCACGAACTGCGTCAAGTGTGTCACTGTCATCGGCGCCATCATCGATGCTGAAGAGTCTTTTTGCGAACAGAGACACGACGAAGGAGGAAAATTGTGTAGAAACTTGCGAAACTTTCTCTCCATGTCCTCACGCAGGAAAAGAAGGGATACTTTATCCGACTACTATAGTAATAGAGAAAACGTGCTTGGATCGTGTTTTATGCATATACAAGATAGCTGGAAACACTTGTCAGCAGAGTGTTTTGATTTTGGGCACGCGTAAGTGAAGCTTTCTGTCAGCACGCATGTACTCGTAACACTAAAATTATTTGACTACTTGAGTTCCGCGTTCTCACATAGGAGAAAAAGAAACCATTTAGCCGGATGCTGTAGTAGTACAGAAAACGTGCGTGGAGCGTGTTCTATGCACACGCATGAGAGCTCGAAGCCTTTGTCGCCAGAATTATTTGGAATTGGATGCGCGTGAGTATTTTTTTCTACTAGCACACCTATATTCGAAGCATTAAAATAATTCTTTTAATCAGACACGACAAGACAGACATATACAGAATCATAACGCGCGATAACAGGGCACGTGATTCAAAGATGGTGTTAGAAGCGACTGGCGCCGACTACAATTTGTCTCATCGAAAACACCAAGATTCGCCTAGAAAATCGCGAACACGCCATTCGCCACCGCTATTCATCGATCGTTTAAAAAGTGACTTTCACGGTCCGGAATTTTTGTTACGAGTAAGAGCCCATGGGAATTGGTGTCCGAAATTTTTGTCAAAGTACCTACGTGACAACCGACACGAAGACGCGGAGGACCCTCACAAATCGCTTCGCGGCAGTTTATCAAGGAGCTTCGTTCCTGAAAGGCCAAAAGTCTACTCTATTGGCCTACGAGGTAGAGGTTCGCGAAGTATGGACGATAATTCTGGGATATGTAATGCGATCAAGCATTTGAAACAATGCCTCAACTCGGCCCGCAGGTAGATGAGGCAATAAGTGAAATTATTTTCATAGAAACGAGCATACAGTTGGTCTATGTGGAAAAAGTTGTGAAGAATACGTTTTTTCCGTTTGGCGTGATATGCTACGATTAATTACATTCTTAAGGATTTTGATTCACCGGAAATCTTGACATGCTTCACGATTAGAGAAGTGCGAATATGTGATTTTCAAAGTCTTCTTGAGGTGCTAATAAATGGGGGATATTATAATGAAATTTTACATTAGATCCACCAGTTAATGTTATTCTAATTAAAAAGAAGAAGCGTTTTAAATGTCAAACATTCATGCGAATCACAATTCTTTAAAATATGCTTGTCTTTCAAATATTACGCCAAACGGAACAGATTTCTTTATCACAATATCTTTCACATCTGCAGAAACGTGATCAGTTCACGCATTACGTACAGTTAGTGTAGAATTTGCACCGATCAATTCCGAACAATACTTCATAAAACTGTGACTTTTTAACTGACATTTTATAAACAACGGGTTTACACATATTATCAGAAATCTCTATAATGAATGAGATGCAAAACAATTAGTTGGAAATTAATAATAATTTTCTTCTCTTCTATCCTAGTTTTCGCACGTTTTTTCCCCGTCAATGGTACAAAGTTTCGAATTCTACTGATGACAATACTGTTATAATATAGGTATAACGTTTCCAAACATACTAACGATATCAACCGTAATTAGGAAGAATTAATGTGATTTTTCATACGTCCTAAACTCTTGTATAAATAGTTCGCAGTAAGAATTGTACGAGTACTTATTGTTCTTACATTTGTGTCGATGTTTTGTTTTTTCTTGTTAACTTCGCAAGTTGTTTGAACAACTATTTCTTTTGTCATTGTATCTATTATAGAGGTTTCCAAAAATATGTGCAAACCCGTTCTTTCAAAAGAATTCGTTAACATGTTAAGTGGCATGTCAGTCACCAGTGGCTGAAAATACAAAATTTTTTTCAGTAACACGTTTACGTTACAATTAAATAGTTTCAAGATTATGAAAAAAAATATATCTAAATATTACTTATCAGAAAATTTATTTGAATGTGCATATTTTCTAACCGTCATTGTTAATGGAATTAGAAATTTGTTTGATGCCCTTATCAAATCGCGCGCATTCACGTAGTATCGAAACGCCAGGTTTCTCGAATATTAAACTTCAATATCAATTTAATATTCGGTACACGTCAAACACATCCATTTTTCACAATGTTTTCGAACTTTAGATGCTTTTTCAATTTTTTGTCGCTACTTCGTTTATTTCTCCGAAGGACGGTATATCGTAGGATGTGCGGACATATAATAAAGAAAGTAGACATGGCACTTAATTTGTTAACACTTTGAATGTGAAGTTCCCGAATCCTAAAGTTCAAGACAGAATACTTTTTCCTCAGTGTAAACTCTGCTGATCGATTATACAAGACACAAGTAACTTATAATTGCAACTCTTCAGTAATGCCAAATTAACTAATGCAAGAAGGTTTCTTGCTAAACAACGTATGTGTATTTTCATCTCATAAATTGATGGTGTCTATGGTACATGGGATATCAGAAATATTAACAAACGCATATATGCGTCCAGACTTCACGCTGATAAATTTTACATGCGCTCATAGTTCACACCCACATCTTTCGCTGGACGCATATATACGTCCATAACACTCAGGTGATTCATAAACTACAAATTCAAGTATTATTCGAAATTGATTGGCACACGAATACGTTCTACACTAACCGCCTACAGTAAAACCTGTTTTTGTGCGGTGGATAGGGACCGCATAAAAGAAATCGTACAAAAAAATATTCGAAAATTTTATAAATTCTTACATATAATAAACAATTTTGTACGATATAGTACCTAAAATTTTTTTATGCAGTGGATAGGGACCGCATAAAAAAAGTCGGACTTAGAAAATACATCAATGATTTATGAGATAGATGAGAGAATGCTTTCAATTAAATTAAATAATTAAATTGGACCTAAAGAAATTGTAAAAATATTTAATTCTTCATTGTACATATACATGGAGAAGTTTTCAAATTGTACATTAAATAGTTTGCTGCTACTCGTCGTAATCCAAAACGCGCATCTTCTTGCGATGAATTGATTGAAAATCGCTTTCGTCGCTTGAAGATAGAATTTCAATTGATTTGTTCTTTGGTACCATAAACTCGGTGATCAGTTTTCGTGACGACGGTCGACTGGTCAATTGCTCGTAAACGTTACGACAGCGAGACATGCATGATCTCAGCTCTTTTTGGAATTTTAAGCGTCTTTCCGCATTGGTATCTATTTTAAGAAAATGCGTTTCCAATTTTTTCGAAATCTGGATCCCTGCATATATTTTATCTGCTGTAATAGATTCCGGTTCTTCTGGTCCATTTTCATACTCTATCAAACTATTGATAATGTCACTATCATCGACAGTTTGGTCCTCAATCATCTCGTCCAGGTCATTATCGCCGAAAGAATCAAAGCCTTCTCCGCCGATGTTATGTACGAGCGCACTAATTTCAGATAATAACGTTGACGCGTTTTCGGTAACGTTTCGATTAATTACACATTCGTATATTTCGTCTATTACATGTATATGTACATTGATAGGAAACGTTAAACTGGTGCTAACGCCGCTAAGATTCATATACCGCATAAAAATAAATCGCACAAAAAAAGTTGCACAAAAATAAAATCGTACAAAACCAATCGCACAAAAACAGGTTTTACTGTACTAGTTATACGCGCATTTTTATTGACTGCCACGGTACGATAGGACATTACTCTGCAGCAGGAATCTTTCACGGAAAGAAGCGACGTACAACGGCTGGGTGGGTCCAACGTTTTCGCCGTCTCTTCCATCGACTCCGATGTATTACAAACAGCAGCGTCCGTGCCAATGTTCCAATTTGAGTTCAAGACGAAATAACTTGAGTGCAAAACTAGACTTTGCAGTGCAGTGTAGTAGCTTTGAACAATCACCAGAATCGAATTATTGCGATTACGCGAGTGCACCCAATTTGAAGCCACGAAAGCATCATTGTCGTCATCGAGAGCGCCATCAGTGCAACGGGACACGTCGCAAGGAACTGTTACAAGAATGCCTTGAAGTCCGAGATAACAGCATTGAAGGGTTCATAACGAAGAAAAGTACCGCAGTTCAAGTTTCAAGACGAAAAAAGTATAAGCGATCAGAAAAGAATAGGATAAAGGACGCGGAAGCTGATCGACGAAAGAAAACAGACGAAATATTCTCTAAGGAGATGAGTAAGCTTATTAAAGAAATGAATAGTGAGAAAGTGAAAAGTGTTGGAAGAGATTCGTCAGATGGAAACGAATTGAAATTAATCGAAATATCTAGAGCTGTACATGATCCTTTTAAAATTAATTACGCCGTGAGTTCCTTGCACCGTATAGCAACAGCTAAGCACGTAATGAGTGAGGAAAATGTCCGGCAAGAACATTCAGAATACAAGGCTGCCAAGCCAACCGGTTCTAAGTACCTGACAATTGCGGAATCCATAAGTTACACTAGGATCTTGGAGGCGAAGACTAGAGAAATTGAAATTTTGGAAGATATAAAAAGGAGGATTGACAAGGATTTTGATGTCAGTCCGTCATATGAAAGAATACATCATCGTGAAGACTTTGTTTCTCCAATACACCATCAAAATTGCATAGAAAAGCATCAGGTTTCGAAGAAACAAAGTGACATTGACGATAAAAATGGGGATTCTAATTCTTTAAATAATGACGGCGAAGAGTCCGAGAAATTTGTGTCTTGCAGGTCTAGTCCTTATGAAATTAATTCTACGGCGTATACTGATGCCGATGATACTAAATCATCATCTATGGCACCGTGTTGTAAGAGGACCGAAACAGAAGTCAGAGGTCGCTTATCAACCGACAAGATGATTGAGCATTCGCAGACAACTCCCAACGATTCTGATTGTTTACTACTCAGACGTTGCCGCAGTTTAAAATCTACACCATCGAAAGTGAGCATAAACTCTTCCATTAGCAAACGTGACGAAGTTTTTGTAATATCAAATAACACAGAATCAGAAAAGGCAATCCGCTTAACTCAACGTACAAGTGACGAAACAGCTTCTACATCCGCTACAAAATTAAACAATTTTAACGATTCTAAGGATTCTGGCGTTTTAACAAGCTGCTCGCCAAATGAATTTCGTGCCAGTCAATGTTCGCTGGTGAAGAAAGTTGAAGTTGGGAAAAACAATCGCGTTTTTTCTGTTCGTGAAAAAGAAGTCGACGCACTGCCCGTGTTCGATTTCAATTCTGATAGTTGTTCCGATGGTTCCCTCGAGAGGCGAGTCGACAAGGCAGTAAAAACGTTCACTGAAAATTTGGTCCTCTGCGAGCGGCGCGCTAAAACGAAGCTAAAAATGTTGAGAAAACGAAGAAGAGCAGCATCAAAAATTGGCAACATGCGTCAGATCAGTAAGTCGAGAATCGGGCATGACCTCTGCCACGATTTTTCCAAATTATCCCAGTGGTCTAGCGAAGATGAAAAGATCCCGCCGTTGTCAACACCCTCGCTTTCGCCGTTCTCAGATTCAGAAGTCGACAGTTCCCCGTTGGCCACGCAATCAAGACGCATCAGTTACGCAATCGAACGTTCGAGATTACGTTGAAACAATTCGCTTTATTCGAATACACGCTTGTTACCTTTCCTCGCGATTTTTCGTTCAACCCACCGCTTCGTTTCGGCGCAATTTCGTCCGACACGACTTCATCCGAAAAATAAACAGACATTTTCATTGCGTTTTAATGCATCGTGTACGCGCGATACGAAGTAGCCACGACTGAATGTGCGCGCGCTTATTGCGAATACTCTATCACTGCAAAGCACACAGTTTCCTCTCGCGGACGTAATGGACTGTAATTGCCGTTCTTCACGCTTCAGTACGAAACGGTCCGTCCGAAAAAAGGTAGAAAAATACGCAGAGACGAAAGAGCGTAGGGTGCGCGGGCGAAAAAGGGAAAATGTCTTGCAGGGCGACAATCGAAAGTGTGGAAACACGTCGATTCGCGCCCTGCCACTTTGGTCCCCTGGACGACTTCGACCGCATCATTAGATGAGCGAAGACCCGGGCGTCGCTCGCCAATGTGGTTTCCTTTGAAGAGGCAGTTGAAACGGAAGCGTCCGATGTCCAGCTGAGCGGAAATGCATAAACGACGAATGGACCGTTGACCGTCCAGGACAACGACAAGACGGATCTCCTCCACCTACGTCTCAGTCTGTCTCCGTCTGGGTCTCCATCTCGTTCTGGCGCTTCTCCTTCGCCATGTCGTTTCGCATAAATGGATGAAAGTTCTCTCTGTGTTCAGTACACGCCGTCGGCAGTGCGGGACACTGGCAAATATGCTGGAAAAATCGTGCGCGCTGCTTCTGACGCGCGATGACGCTTTTCGAAGAAAGTCGAGCGACGATCAAAGAAACGCACGTTGTCCCCGAAAAACGAAACTGTGTCTTTGATGCAGACGCGCAAGGTAATGGCCACGGGCAGGACGGTGGCACCAATTAAATCGGACGATCTAAGAGCCATGGCACGACCTTTGACGATTTTGTCTACCGGGCCATAGCGAACGCGGACCAAAAATTTTCCCGACGTTCGTTGTTGAGCGTGGTCGGCGGACATCAATGTATGAGGGTTAACAATGTGTTTTATTAGATCGATGGTAACAATGCAAAAGGACAAATGTTAGCCGTATTTGGAGATCAGAGCTTCGGAGCTGAATTGCTGGTAGATTGTGGCTTTACTTGGCGCTTATGTGAAAAACATCATACTAAGGTTACTTAACACATTGCGGACCGGGCATTCTATTGCTAAGCGTATCCAGTGGCCGGGTATTTTTTTGCGTTAAATATTTTTAAATTAGTGATGATTTAATAGTAGTTAAAAATCATGGTCGCGTGAAATATTTATTTCAACAACATTAAAACCGCAGCGTGATGAAGTACTACAGAATATGATTGAATTGTGCAAAATGAAAATAATGCGAAGGTATCGGAGACCAAAGAATTGAATTTAATATTAATTGCATTTACAAAATTATAAGTACTATCGATTGGGTATTTTTTGAATTTTTCGTGAAACCTTTTGCGCCGGTCCCCGACGACCACCACGGCAGTCAACGTGTTAAACTGAAGAAACAGCGTACTCATTATTCGACATTCACAGTCGTCACAAACATTTCCAACTGTGGTATAATTATTTTTCGAATAAACTTTAGCATTGAAAATCACATCTGACGTGTCATACCTCTAATTTTGAAACAGTTTCTATGTTACGCAAGAGGTAACAAACGTCCGTGACGATACAAAGTGTAGTGTCACGCGAGACATACGACCGTTAAAGGGTAAAAAGGGCACAAAGTACATCAAAATAACACGTTCTCAACTAAGAGGGACAAACTTTCGCACAAAACGCTCTTTCTAACTTTGTTCGATCCCTCTTTGCTTTTTACTCTGAACTTGCAAACAAAATGCATCCTCGTAACCACACAACAGAGTAACTCACAGCCATCAAATGCATTGTTTACTTATGACGCTGCGGTATCAATCATCAAAAATCGCAGGCTGTTAAAACATCGTACAAAGGGACACGTGGAATAATGTGACAGTTACTCCTTATTTTTAACAATTAGTCGACCATGCGTGCCACAATGAACTGTATGTACAGTTTCCACCACGCATTTTTCGCGAGTAACGCGGACTGATGTTCACTATCAAATCAAAGAAATCCGAAAATGATTTAAATGGTCAATTATACTTTGCGGTAACGATTTCGTTTAAGGATTTCTCATATGGTTTATACAAAACGTGAAATTAAAAGTGTATAACAATTATTTTTTGTAGGTTACTCAAAAAGTATAGGTAATGAAGTTTGAAAATTAAGAATATTAAATATGACTAAAGGTAAATAACAGAACCTAAACGTAAAATAAAAAAATAGTAATGCATTTTAATATTTTTTTTACAGTGTGGTATCGTTCACGGCATTCCAGTTTATGCAGTAAATTGTGCATTTTTTAATATATACTTGTCACGCCTCATACTGCTGTAACTTTATTTAGTCCCAACTGATTATATAACTTTTTAAGTAATTTTCAGCACTAAATTGGTGAATTTTATTATATGCTATGCTTTATACAAACAGTTTGTCAGTAATTGCGAACAACTCCAGATCAAGGTAACTGATAATAACAAAAAAAAACGCGTTGCTAAGGTCAAAGTGGGAGATCTCCCCGATCGGTTGGCTAAGTGTTAAATACAATCTAAATCCCGCCATTGTTCGATGACCATAACTCATATCCACACCATAAACGTTTCCTCTCCTTTCCAATAATCCCATACCGAAACTTATCTAAAAATAAATTTACATGTCCATTTCCCTAGCCAGTTCCTGCAAACTAAATTGCTACCATTGTAAGTGGTGGAGGTTGTATGTATTATTGTGATGCGACACCTTCTCTGCGTACACCTTGTGTTGGAGGTTTACTGGCACCAGATGAGGGTAGGCATTGATGAGTGATTTAAATCACTAGTATGTGTTGCTGAATTAGGCTAAATCGCTCTTCGTAGAGGTCGACCAGTTCGGATAGTTGTCAAATATAGACTAAACTTGCATACCTTCCAATCATGCTTTGGTGCTTCTTTCGAGCCTAACCAGCTGCTGGTGCATGAACGGCAAACGATAGAGGATTAACACGTTGACTGCCACGACACAAGTATTCGATTGACGGTAAAAATCTTGATCGGGCCGCGTAGTTTGGTTGTCTCTCTATTCTCCATTTGTATATATTGGCAATATGTTTGACTGTATTTTTAACACGTTGACTGCCGTGCGTATTTTACTATATTAAAACCGCGACGTGATGAAGTACTATAAAATACGATTGAATTGTGCAAAATGAAAATAATGCGAAGGTATCAGAAACCAAAGAATTGAATCACTATTTAAAATTAATTGCATTTACAAAATTATAAATGCTACCGATTGGGTATTTTTTGAATTTTCCGGTCACCGATGACCACCACAGCAGTTAACGTATTAACACATTTCAGCCGCTGAAAACCTAAATACCGGCACTCAGATTGCTTGTGTACGAGGAACGAGCAGTTGAAAATATTAGAAATCTTATACATTTTCGCAAAATAGTATATTTCTACTGAACATTTGTCATGCACACTTTTTCAGAAACCAAAGATGATGGATGTATTGTATCACAATCACTAGAATCGGCAGAATCACTCGAATATTGCAATGGAATTTTCGTGATTTTCTACTTGAACAGTCATCACTGTCACTGCCTTCGACTTCTATGCCAGAATCTTCTGAATGCATCAAATAATCCGACAGAGAGTCAGCCAAATTCTTATCAGTAAATTTACTCGTATTAAACGGACAAGAAGGCGCTGAATAATACAAATGATTATAATTTTCAATCTAAACTACGAAGCACGTGGGACAGATGCTGACTTCTAAAATAAACGTTTGCAGACTTTCTATCAATTTACCGCTGCTTTGTTTGTGTTTTGAAATAAAACAAATGTAAAAAGAAATGAACAATGACAAGTATACACATACCTATCAACGCTTCAAACCTACGTACACACAGTGAAAGAAAAATCCCACAATAACGCGGGTCCGGTATACCATGTGTTAATAACCAACATGTTTCTATGAAGCAAACCGTTCCGTATGCGAGAAATCGCCGAAAACTTCCCGTCGCGAAAAATCACCCGCAAATTGACAATCGTCGAAAGATCAAAATCCTCCCAAGTCTTTTAGACAATTTCCGTTCTGACCGCGAAACCGCGCTCTTCGTGCACCAATCCTGAAGAAATAACTTGAGAAAGCTCGACACGACAATCGAAGAACGACGGCGGTCTTTGTATTGAAAACTTTCTTTGCGCGACGCACAGCGATCTATTATAGGAACGAAGATCTTTGCGCACATATAGTGCGGATTCGAGATTACCGCAATATTTATTTCTTCTCTTTGTGTGGATTCTTTCCGCAGCATCGAGATCGGCGGCGGTAGGTAGAAGCAAGAGGGTTAGGCGGAAGGCAGGGACAGGAAGGGAACGAACGTATCAAAGAACTCCCAGGGAATTAAATACCGTGGAGACCTCGCTCTAAGATGCTTTTCCGCGGCTGATCCCCCTTCACGTGAATACCGGTTCCTTCGAACGCGGATCCACCTACATGTCTTTAATTCAGCGCCATAGGGAAAGTAATTATGCTCCTGCCGTCCGTGAACCGATATACTCCTCCTACTCGCGATGCTGCTAAATATGTCATGGAAGATAATTCCGTCAATTCAACCTATCGGCGCGGATACTTTTCTGACAGAGTAATGTGTATGTATGTGTACATAAGGGGAAAATGTAGAATAACGTCAATGTGCTCGTGTTTACAGGTGGAAAGGTTATTTGGCGAACAGACTCTTGTCAAGGTGACTACATAAAGACAGGAAAGGGTACCTGCCACTTGTAATATCTGAACCCCTTTAATGCCAACCAAAAAAATTCTACCTAAGGGTCTTAGTATATTTCTGACTGAAACAGAGTTTTGTAAGTTTTCGCGAAAAGAAGTACAGAAATTCTGTTATGAATGATAATTAAAAAAATTTAGATGGGAATATATTTAGAAATAAGAAAAAAATAAACAAATGGCAAATGTTAAACATTGGAATAATAACGCTTATACCAAATTAGCAGAAAAACCGGTTACCTTTCGTAAACAGTATTGACAAACAATGAAATTATGTTACATAGAGTGTCGCTGTTATAATAAAATCATGAAACGATACCTCCATAAACTTTTTACGTTCCCTACAATTGCTTATCCTATGTTGACACCCGTTTTTTACATAAATAATAATACATCGCCACCACTATATTTGTTACCTGTTTGTAAGTGACCAATAATTGAACTATTTCCACATCATTCATAACAGAATTTTTTTAGTTATATGATAACGGCTAAAGTACAAATCAGTTCTCAGTTGCTAAACCTATTCAAAATGTGAGATTAACACATTGACTGTCATGGTGGTCATCGGTGACCGGTGCAAAAGGTCTCACGAAAAATGGTAAAAATACCCAATCGGTAGCATTTATAATTTTGTAAATGCAATTAATATTAAATAGTGATTCAATCCTTTGGCCTTCGATACCTTTGAATTATTTTTATTTTGCACAATTCAATCATTATTCTGTAGTACTTCATCACGCTGCGGTCTTATTATAGTAAAATACGCACAGCATTCAACGTGTTGACATCTTTCCCACGAGGAACATACTGACGTGCCTACGCATGTAAAATGACGTATTGTAGCCGGCAGCTATCAGTAATATAGCCAAACTCCTTCACAAAACAGTGAAAAACACTCAAGAAAACAAAAGTTTCTTCGACACTATAAGGGTTAAGATTATACAAATTTCTAATGTAGACAAAACACCGAAGAAAGCCTGTCTTTCTCTCTCTTACCCACCCCCGGGTTATTCATTCTGATAACCATTGCACCGCATCCACCGCGTAGACGCCGTTATGGCATTTGTCCATTAACGTCCTAAATTCTTCCGAGCTTATTTTGTCACATTCTTCCGCCATGGCATCTTGATTGCCACGGCTCGGTGCAATCGAATTCCTCGCGATCCAACCTGCGGCCGACAGCGTGCCACGTGAAACAGTCCACCGATGTTTTGCGAGTCTTCGTGTAGGTAGTTTGGTGTCGCAGCAAACAGAACGCAATTATTCTGACGTTCCTTTTGAGTGAAATGGTTAATAGGAGCGAGGGTGTGTAGACCGCCGGACACAAATGACCGTAGAACGAATGTGTGCTTACTGCTGTCCGTGCCAGGGGAAAAGATTGCTCAGGAGAACCCTCTGATCTGGGGGGATGTATCGAGGATAGACGAAGGGCAGTGTAAGGGCAGTATAAGGCGGGTGACGAGCGGAGACATCCTTGGGGTCAGGTCGAAGCAATTTTCGGCTCCGAAAGCAATTGTGCGCTAATACCTGCGAGACAAAGTGACGCCCGATGGCTTCTGCGTCTCTACGAAAAATTGTCCGCCCGTGCTAGCGCAGATTTATTTGCGCGCGCAAACGCACTCGCGTTTACGTTACATAATGCTATGCTGCGGAATAAGATTTCTCGTATATCCGCGTGACGATCGTTCCAGGATTTACGGAGTGCTCAGGGAAGATTCGCGGAGTTCACTCTCTCGAAGCTTTCACGGTTATTATCCTTGAGATATCTGGTATTTGTAAGGCTGGGACCGTGTATTGTTCCCGGACACGGGGTTACGCGTGACCCGTGCTCGCACACAGTAGCTGCAACTGTTTGCCCAGTGATAAAAGCGATGTTTTCTGTTTATCCATCACTCAAATGCGAGTTTCTCTGCCTTCCACTCGCCGCATCTAGCTCGTACTGCCTCCTCACTCCGTCAATTCTATTTTCAAATCATAGAAAGTCTAGTCCGCCAAACGAAACGATAATATACGTATATATTATATTAGTCATTGGTGACGACAGGGTGTGAGTGTATGATAAACGAATGTATGCGAGAGAGAGAAAAACCAGCGAAATCGTAGTATCATAAGTAAACAATTAATCGGATAGTTGTGCTACGTGTGAGAGTCTGTCTCTTATGTAGCTACGAGGAGGCGTTTCGATTGCGAAATTAGAGTAAAATGCGAAGCGAGACACAAGAGCATAGGGAACAAATGTTTTGAGCGAAATATTGTGTGAATCAGTTAAGGAAACCTTATTTTGAGTTTCGTTTATGTTGACATTTGGACAAGTAAGTGAGGAAATCGACTTTTTCCTTAGTAATGCGATACATTTTATTTTATTCACTCTTTCATTTGTTATTTAGTCAGTATTGACTCGGAGTTTTTTCTAATTCATTAAATACGTTTTTTCTTTTATGATACACAAATAAATTCAGTTAAAGTACATGGAAAAAGGTATAGCTCCCAATTTCGAACATTAGTACGCTTAAAAAAGTACTAAAATACATTATTCATTTTTAAGATGACGTCTTTTATAAATATATACCCATCAAAATCATTTCTATATATTCTTTGTGTCTTTGAAGTTGTCAAGATGTTGTGCAGTTTGTGAAAAATGCGTGATGGAAAGGGTACAGTTAGGTGTGAGGCGAATGAGTGGCTAAGTGTTAATATTTGTTCTTCTGTATTGTTATCATCTAGTTAATGCATTTTTTTCTTCAATTTTTCTTGACTGAAACGTTAACTCAAATTTTATTCGGCAAAATCTTCGACATATTCCGATGCTACCCGAGTATCCTCGACAGGAGCCCACGATAGTAAAATATGTATGTCAACGTATGTCTTAACAAAAATCGAATGTTTCAACAAAAGTCGAACTTGGCGGACTCACGAATTTTTGTTAAAACACATACATATGTGGGATATTTTAGTGACAACAAATAGATGTTTATTTGAATGAATTAAACAACAATACAAGATAAAATGCTTCGCGTGTGTCGACACCGTGGTGACTCCGTGGCGACCGCTTCTGAACTGCCCCGTCGCTCTTTTCTCTTATAAACAATTGAATCGCGGATCATACCATCGGTTGCTCACCTTATTCGCTTCCCTAGCAACTAATTTATTCGAGAACCTTCCAAACACATGCGTACACATTACAACTTATTCCAGAATCTTCCAAACGCTCGATCGCTCATGCATACACACACACACACACACACACACACACATACACAATCGGGTGTTGCCAGTTCATATCGCGATACCACACATATTTCACATATTTCACACATATGCACATATTTCATACATATCTGAGAAGAAGGCTCTAGTAGCTTCGAAACACATATAAGGTTTTTTCAACTAAAATATGAATTAAAATTTGACCGAAGGACAGTTAATAAATTTGATCGTAACAGTGACCACAGCATTTGTCGATTTGTCACAACGAGATATTTGATGTTCCGAAGATTACAGGGGTTGTGAGTACACAGAGCATGCCGGAGGTATGTCGCAGTTAAGGGTGTTCCGCGGTGATCCTTTCCGCCCCGAGAAATATAGGGGTAGCTTTCAGGGGTCGGCAGAATGCGCACGTCGGGGGAGAAAACGACATTCGAAACAATTATATGATTCACACCGATTTCCTCGATCCCCCGGATTCCCGAACGTAGCCAGCGTAATCTTCTTCAATTCCAGCAGCCTCGCCTCTCCTCACACCTTAACCTCATTTGTTAGCAGTAAGGTGGTTAAGGATTATCGCTCAGAACGACGCTTCATCGAATTGCCGGTCGGCTAACTTACGCCCGCCGTTCTCTAAGCGGCAACGTCGAAGGCAGCGCTTCTGAAAATTCTTCCAAGTCACGTCGATAAAGGGGCGCAATGCACTCGAGCCACTCTCTCCCGCCCGCTTTTCTCTGGAGGCCGCTTCTCGAGCTTTGTCCCGGAAATTTGCCGAAGGAAAATTCTATTTCACCGAGCGAATAGCAAAGCGAAGATGACAAATTCAAGGAGGAAAATTGCGAAATTGCTTTCTGCGACGGCGGCCAGTAGAACCGCTCGCTTCGCCGGTATATCCAGCACCCCTCGCACCCTTCCTTGCCACCCTCCATTCCACCTCGGCAAGAGTGTGTTCCGACCTCGCCGGAGACCTTCTTTTTACTTCCATCTTTCGTCGCTACTGCGGCTGCAGGTGGTGGTTGGAGTGGGTGGCGGGGAATACAGCCAGAAGACGGGTGTAGGAAGGTGGGAAAAAGCCCTCTGACGACTAAGTAGATTCTGTCCGATGCCTTTGTCGGGCCGCAGCACGTCGGCACGATCGTCAGACTTAGATACGTTCGTGCGCGTATATCCGTGTCATCGAAAAATCCACGGCCAATCGAATTCTCGCCTGCCACTTTGAACGCTGAAAAGGGCAGCGCGTGTGCGCAATACGCGGCTGTCTACAAAATTGCACCTTGCGCGACTTCATTTCACGTTCGATGCCTGCTTCTGCCGGTACGCGGATCCAACGAAATTTGAGGTCCCAACCGGTCCAAGACACGATGTTCGGCTTGAATAATCGGAGGGGTCGTCTTTTTGCGCGCGACGGACGACTAAGTAGATCCTGTCCGATGCTCTTGTCGAGCCGCAGCACGTCGGTACGATCGTCAAAATTAGATACGTTCATGCGCGCATATCCGTGTCATCGAAAAATCCACGGCCTATCGAATTCTCGCCTGGTACTTTGAACGCTGAAAAGGGCAGCGCGTGTGCGCGATACGCGGCTATCTACAAAATTGCACCTTGCGCGACTTCATTTCACGTTCGATGCCTGCTTCTGCCGGTACGCGGATCCGACGAAATTTGAGGTCTCAACCGGTCGAAGACACGATGTTCGTCTTGAATAATCGGAGAGGTCGTCTTTTTGCGCGCGACGGACAATGCGGAGGCAAGGAAATTCAAGATTACCATGCAAGGTGAATGGAATATTAGCGATGGTCACACAGAGGATCTCGAAAAATCGGCCTTTTCGGTTTAAAGCTCTCTTTCCCCACGGGACGTGGAGAGTGGTGGAGCAGGAAGCAGTGACGGGCCATAGGGGTGCGACACATCTCTTTATCCGACCGGCACAAAGGTTCCGCGAAGATTACAGGACTACCAATCCCTCCTCTATGGATTCTATAGTGGGGCATTATGGCGACACGTACGCGGAGTAATATGGAAAGACATCATCCCTGGACAATACCGACGCGAATCATGAGCTCTCTTTATTTCTTCGGATGATTTTGAGCCGCAAAGCTCTGAAAATTGTGCAGTTCAGGTTGGGGATCGACGAGGTCGGAGCCGGAAGAAATGAGCGAAGTTAATTTTGAGAGACGTGTATTTATGAAATCAAACTCTTATGTACAGATGTGAACAACGAATGCATTCGTAAATTAATCTTAGTTAACCGAAGTTCGCTTGACGATTGACAGAAAGTTGAATGGTTATAACCGATATAATACATTTATACATATATTGATATTACCTAGTCGTATATTATACAATTACAGTATTCGTCGAGAGTTTAGTTGCGCCATCAAGTGTAATGATAATTAATCACTATGGACTACGTCTTCGATGATATACTTTCAGTTCGTCGGAATGACGTTGGGCGAGTATGCTGCGGATACTTAATTATACGTTTCGATAATTACAGTTTCGTTTTACGCATACGTTACGCTGTTATCATTCTAAAACTATCGCATTAACTTAATACTTACAATTAAGCCGCTTAGTCGTAAAGCCCCGATTATTTACACATGCCTATCAAGTTTTCGCACTAGTACTAAAATTCACAATTGCATTATTCCCGTGAATAAAGTATACTTTCGGTTGACTAGATACTCACGAGTGACTAGATTTGCCGTTTCTCAGATGACGATTGACTATCATTTTTTCTCGAATCAGACCATACAGACTGACGCGCACAAAGAAGGGGGCCACATCGATCGGTCTTCGAACAGTTTAAACGCCGCATTTAAACGTTCGAGCACGTTCGTGACTCCCGCTTTGTAGTATCAGAAGATTTCGTGACCTAGGTATTACACTCTATATATTATAATAACCGTTTCAACCAGTCATATATATTTTTCCTCCACGCTCGCAATCTGGACTTAAGTTTAACTTAAAAGCCTTGAGACCGCGCGAAACTTAAAGTCTATAGTTTGGACTAGATGATACTCTTTCGTTCTAGACGAATAGAACGAAGAATAATGCGGAAAAGAAATCTACAAAGAACTAAAAAAAAATTGCACACTAAAGACTGACTTAACGTGATATGACTAGAAGTGCTTTTTTTACGGAATCATTCAATTTTTAAAGCGCAGCACATTGTTGCGTACAGAAGCGTAATGAATTCCTTTAGGATGTACTACATCCTTGATCTGTATGTACTAAAACAATGCGCGTAATGCTTTACTAGACCATAATGTACTTTTGACTCGATTCTTTGACTAGATTCAACTTTCGCTAGTGTATATGACTAGAAATGATTTCTGTGCAAGTTACGGCTACACTTTAACAGGGAGAAACTATTTTTCTCAGTACTTAAATGCATAACAGTAAAATTATGTACATGACTAGACTGATTATCATTTCGATTACTAGATTTACTTTTGATTGCCTTAACTATCTTTGATATTTTAGCTGTATGACTGATCATCGAGTCATAGTCGAGATCAATGGGTAACGTTTAAACTAAAGAATTAGATGAATTTTAATGTCTACCGATTTACTGACTAGAACCAAAATATACGCGAGTATAATCAGGTATAATTAAATCAGTGGTCTACCTTATTTTACCCTAAGTTATTACATAAGTTGAGATCATCGGTTTAATTTATCATTATCGATTAGAGTAATCGCACCCCCCTATATACATTTATTCATCCGCGTACTTTCCCACGTTACTCATATCTACAGATTTACATCACACGCAATATCGCTTCGGCCTTGTCCCAAATCACATATGTCTTTACACGAGTTTATAATACAGCCCGTCCGATCACCCGCCCCTAATAATTCGTACATCTTTGGCAATAACGTTTTGTCCCTATACATACATCGCGTTGCATCATATTCAAAATCTCGCCATAGAACGTCAGACCGGCAATCGTCCAAACGACACTGAGACAATCGCTTGTCAAAAGCAATACGCATCTTTCCTTCATTTTACGATTTTTTTTCTGTGATTATCCCCGTAATCTTTTCTTTATTTTCCATCCCTCATTGGAATCTTACTCCTAAACTAAGACAATTCGAGCGTTTTGATTGTGCACTCACGTTTACGAAAGCCTTAACGCAGTTGGACCCAGGCTACCCAGCGACCCGAATCCCTCGCATGAAACGCTTACAGGTCGAGACCGAATCTCCAGTACATTCCGGGTCGTCTAGGCAATGGTCTAGCTGGAAACTGGTGTCAGGGTATCTCGCCGCTTAGCGAACTGGAGACGTCCACCTGCATAGGGTCGACTTTGGCCATGATCTCCTGACTGTCCATCATAACGTTGTTGTTGGTGCCGCTACAGTTGTTATTGCTGGCGCCGACAACAACGCTGCCGTTGTTGCCGCCGTTGGTTTCCGGATGCTGCGTAGCCAGGTGCTTCCTGAGTGCCGCCTGTCTCGTGAACTTAGCATCGCACCGCGTGCACGCTATTTCGACGTTGGTCGTCGCCGAGGCCGTCTCATTGTTGGGCAGCCTCGGCTTGTGCCAACGCCTGTGGGACGCCAAGTTCGCAGGACACGAGAACCTTTTGTCGCATTCGGGGCACCGATACTCCACGTGGGCGATCCTCGAGCACCTGTGTTGCGCCAATTGGAACGCATCGTCGTGCAGTTGCCTGCAGAGCTTGCACTGATAGGGGCCGAGGCGGTTCTCGATCTTAGCCAACTCGGCGCGGGCCTCTTCGGTGACTTCGACGATGTTGAACGCCGGGTCGATGTCGCCCGTGACCACAGCCTCGTCGGGACCCAGGATCACAGTGCCGGACACAGGACTGCTGGTGTCCTCGTCGAATTTGAGCCGCCGGGCGTGCTTCTTCTTCGGTCGCGAAACGCTTTTGTCGCCGGAGGACTGTCTGGGGGTCACGCTGGATGTCGTTGTGCCCAATGATGTCGTCGTGCTGGGCGTCGTCATCGTTTCACCACTGGGCGAGGTCACGTCTTCTTCCCGAGTTCTTCGCCGTGGACACTGCGGTGGCGAAGGTGTGCTGGGAGGCGTCATGGGTGCATGCATGGTTTGCAGATGATGTTGCGGCGTCAGGAGAAGCTGCTGGTGGTAGGTTTGCATGGAGTGTAACTGCGTTGGGCTGGCGAGTAGGAATTTCTGATTGTGCAGATGGTACTTCTGGGCGAGATCGATCGGATACGGCGGTAGGCGAGAATCTTCCTCGGACAGACAACTTTTATCGAGGATCTCGGGCCGTTGGAGTGATTCCTTTTTGAGGCGAAAGTGCTCGTAACTCTGTTGACTGTGGACCGAAGTACTTCGCGGCTCAATTTCATCGTCGTCGTCGACGACCAGCGGATCATCTTCCTCGCTTTCGCCGCGTCGGTACCTTCTGTTCTCCAAACGTCGCTGAGTTTCTTCGCGAATCCTCCGATCTTCTTCGTCGTCAACCTCGATGGCATCTTCTGTCCTCGGTGTGCTCGGCGTTGGCGGCGGTTTTAACGACAAATCCAACGGACATGGCGTCGACGATCTAGAAGACTCCCAGGAGGGCTGCTGGAGAACGTGATGCGACTCCAATATCCTGGTGGGATATGCTGCGGTATGATCCTCCATCGGAATATGCCAGGTGGTGTTTGGCGCGACATAAGGATGAACTTCTTCGCCGTAATAGCCGAGATAGCTGCCGAGTCCAGGAGCAATAAATGCACGCGGCAATGTACTATGCAACATGCTGAATGTGCGCTTCCTTCCGTCGTTGTCGCTCTCTTGCACCTCTTATTTCCTGTCAGAACGTAGAATTTAATGCAAGTCTGTCCGAAGCTTCTGATTTTGAAAGTCCTCCATCGTTCTAGTCTCACAGGAACGTCTGTGGCGGACTTGAGACGTCAGATGATATTCGTTGGACGTTCCTCGGTGACACTCGAACGTCGCGACAAACTCTCGGAGGAGTGTTCGATCTTTTTCTTAGCTTCGGACAACAACAAAACAACCTTCTCCCACGGCGGTCGGACGCCGATTGACAGAAGCACGCTCGGGGACGCTGTCGTATATCCGTACGCTCCGCCCGGGAGCTCGAAACGGTACTCGTCGCCTATTGGTCGCACAACTTCCCCCACTTCATCGACTGTGGCGCGTGCCCGTTTAAAACGCTAGACGCCCCGCACGTTTACCACCAGACGCTGCTGGGCAGCTGCTATAGGAAGAGCGTCTGTTTACCATCGCAGCTTTCTTTAAATCCGTTGCAATTTGCGCACGAAATAAATGGGTGATGTTTAAATGGAAAAATGTTCGAGCTGTCTGCGATTAACTTCTACGACAGTAGTCTGCCGTTCCAAAGGGGCTTTGGAAAAGTCTTTTCTACGTAATTCATGCTCCGCGCAGAACGTTGTAACTGCTTGTCAAAGTCAGAATACTTTAGTGTACCCTTGATTGCTGCACCGCTATAGTTGATGTTTCTCTCGCTAGATAACCATGTGGCTTTAGCAAAGAACATGTCCTGCCGTTTTGCTGCGGCTATCCCCCAACAAAGGCTCATTAGAAACCAATTCGCTTGAATGGCGGCTTTCGAGGGAAATTATCAAGCGACTTAACGTTATCCTGGTGAAATTGTCCCCGCTACAAAGGTCGGCATAATTACGTCGATTATGTTCGACGGCCACGTCAAAAGTAATCACAAGAACAGCCCTTGCGGTTCAAACGCGACTGTCGTCATTATTCATGTGAAGCAGAACGCAATGACATCGGTAGATAATAACTGTTCCGCAACGTAACGTTTCGTAATTTCCAGAACCGCCGTTCTAACTCGAAAACATCAGAAGTATAGACAAAAATGCCGCAGACAGTTCGAAACGGCGTTTACGAGCGGAAAAATTCAGGAAAAATAAAGAAGCCGCGATATTGCCAGGACGATGTGGCATTTATGACGTTCGAAGTAATCATGCAATTGTGCGTCAATCGGCCATACGCGCCGGCAGTACCCACCGGTTTTCTTTCGCATATAGACACGCAATTTTTACCTTCAACCCTTCGACAAGCCAAGGAGGGTGTCGCTCTCCACCCGCACATTATTCCTGCTTTTATATACCTTCGGCGGTACGCGACGCACAATTCTCGCATGTATGTGTAGGCGCCAATATTACGTGCAGCTAAGAGAAATGCATGCACATAGGTTCCCTACCTTATACGTGCACCTATAATTATCAGCGTTAAATTGCACCTTCAATGCGTGAAGCTGTTCATAAAAAGTGACATTAACGGAGGTATTCTGACGCTGTCACAACATTCTGCATCCTCCCACAATATCTACCCGTAGGACTGGCTTTGTGCGTGACGTGGTATTTTTCCATGACGTCGCGAAATTCTCACGCCACTCAACACTGATCGAGCGTTATCGTAAATAATTGTGCGCATACACATCTTCGGCTAGATGTGTAGATGCGTAGGTGGGCCAAGCTCTGGCAACCCCCAGGTTCCGTTAATCTGCACTCCTGAGGGAACCGCGCGGAAGACAATCACCGCTTGTAATTGGACAAGAGGTTGTTGAGGTGTACTCAAGACGGTTCGTCCGCTCGGCCAAAGGACAGCGACAGCTCGACGGTCGGCGCAATCATTGTCAATTATTATAGTTGTGTAGAACGACAAGTACGACAGTGATGTAACAACGACCATAGGAAACGTTGGCGGATAAAAATAATCGGTGGATATTTTGAAATCTACCTCGTTTTAAATCCGTCGTCGCGAATGTAAAACACGAGCTTATACGGTACGCTCGCAGAACGACCAGAAGAATTTTTTAAAGCACCATACGCTCAACGTCGTATTTACACGGGATTGTTTTCTACCTTTTGTCGCACACCAGCATGAAGGTACGCCGCTAATCCAGAATTATTTTGCAACACGAAGATGAAATGGGCGGAACTTCGAGAGCGGGAGTATGAAAATATTGAAACGGTGAAAACTGCCGCGACGCTAGTTTATTGGATGTAATTTTGCTTGTCGAATAAAACAAGTGGGAAATGGTCCATTATAATCTGCAAACATTATTCGAACTAATACGCTCGCTGTGAATGTAAAATACGGGTATTATCTCAGCATAGGTCGGTCGATACGGATTTGCTATGATTATTTGATACGACCTGAAACATTTTGCCACGTGTTGCATGTTGCGGTTGCTCTCCACAGAATGCGCGACGAGCAGGTATGAAAAAATACCGTGTTCGCTCACGCTCGAATTCTCCATGAGATACGATTGGAAATTGGTTCATCCCCCCACCCCTTTACACGCATTCGCCGAACGTATAAACCGCTTCGTCATCGTACATTCTCAACTGCTAGCACTTTTCTTCGAATACCCCCGCATCACCGCACGTATTACTCTGCGCATACTTTAGACCGGCTCATCGGTACAATAAAAATCAAAAATCACTTAGATGCTCCAATGCATGTAAGAGTCGTTGTAAAACCTGCATCGAAATTACGCATACCCATCAAGCACTTAAAAAGGTCTAAATCAATACTTTTACAGTATTCAGCTCTATCCGAAGACTAATATCCCAACATGTCGGTTTGCGACACAGAAAGCACCGACGTCAGGAGCGTAAAACAGCGTGTTCACGAGCGAAGGTAAAATCCTGCGAAAAGTAAAGTTCCGCGAAGTCTCCGCAAGCCTCAACGCCGGAGCAAGAAGGTGACCCCCCAGGGGGTGCGGGCACGTAAGCTTTTTGCCTACACCGATAGATGTAGGCGAGTGCTTTCGTCCGCCGGTATGGAGGGTACGCGACGAGCGCAAGAGGGCGGCTTTACATATTTGATGCGATTTTAATGTGTCTCTGCCTGGCTGGTTGCCTCCGCCCACCTCCGCCTGTTCGGCTTGCAAGCTCAGCGGCACCGTTGCGCACCCGCCCTCACACCCGCACCTACATCTTCATCCACTCACAGCCGGTAGCAGGCTACACAGTCATAGCCACAGCCACCAGCACCATCCTCCCGGTGCGGGGCACGACTGACTGCCGTGATGCTCTAATCGGCTTACGCAACAAGCCACCCTCATCCCACGTTTCCACCACAGTCCTGAGCGCTCACGTCTCTACCGCGCACTGCTCGTCGTCTACCCTCGTCCTCCACTCCACCCCGCTCTCGCCGACATCATTCCCGTCCGCTCCTTATCCTTCTATCCGAAGCCTCCTTCCACCGCACACAGCGTGTCCGCTCTATCATTCTGTCCGCCCGAAATGACGCCTATTACTTCGCGGTTACCTTCCGAATATATCCTTCGGGAGCGTCGTCCCTATCGAACTCGATTGCCGGTGAATAGAAAATCACGGGCGCCACCGCGTTCGCGGCCGCACTCGCGGAATGCCTTTGTGGGCGAAAAGCAATGCGGTACGTGAACGCGGCCGGAAATATGCGTATTGCGCGAGATGAGCGAAGAAAAATTTGTCGAACGCCGAAGGCTGCTGGTCTCGGTACGGTTCGCGAGAAACGTACGCGAGCGCGATAAAAGCGAGTATTTTGAAAGGGAGAGCGTTAACGCTGTCCATGTGAGTGCCTCCGCGGCGCCCTACCTTTCGTACACGTTTGCCTGGTGCACGGGGCCGGGGGGAAGGGGGCAGTTGCCCTAGGCCAGGACGTGCATTATTGGATAGAGTTACATTAAACATACGCTTCCATACCGCACTCGCGTGTGCCTCTTTTACAATGCCGGTATCCAAGTCGAAAGGTTTGTGCTCGCGTTATTCACGCGATCATATCGGATGTACCCTCCAATTCGTGTTTGCCGCGCGCAATTATTCCGAAGGCTCGTTGCCACGGGGGCTGCCTGTTTTCATAAATATCGCCGAGCAAAGATATTTTCTTCCGCTCGGTCCTTAACTGACTGCAACTGGATCATGAGCAGAGAATCTTCGATGGTTCATTATACGTGCGCCAGAGAGGATGCGAGTTAGAGAGATCTTTCATAAACATGTTTATAGTATGATACAAAGTTTATTTACATTTTTGAGCTTGCCTATGAACTAATTGAAACTCGTATTTCGGTTGCATTTGGTTCAGTTGAAATATATCGTTTCAACCTAAGAGAATCGGAAACGACGCAAATTCAACCAACTAGTTTAAATTGATAACATTTAAGGTAACTTCTTTGCTAAATCAAAAAATGGGTTAAGTTTAGGTTTCTTCGTAGATCTTTGTGTTTCTCCAGTGGCGATTCTTCTTTTTCTACGTTTCTTACTCGCATCAGCCCCGTCTTTGTCTTCGATTATCTCCAATTCGTTCGACTCCCCTTCATTCTCATTAACTGGTTGACTCTTATTAGTGAATTGGGGAATCTCGTTTTTTCTGCGATTGTCATCCTGTTGTGCAACAACTGCCAATCGCGCCAATGATTGGTCATCACGCGCTAACAATGAAAATCTCTTCACAATGTCATGACGTATAAATGCTTTTCCACTCACGCCTTTATTCCATAAATCCGTAAGTGTTGAAGGCACTTTCGATTCATCCTTTTTAGGCCCATTTAATGAAGTGTTCCGATTCGGGTTCTGATTAGTGGAGACTGTTTTAAATGCTACTTTAAATAATCCGTTACCAGCGAAAACACTTTGGATTTCGTCCTGTGTGCTCTTCTCTCGTTCCTCAAGGAACTTTTGCCGTTCATGTCTCTTTTTACGCCACTGCTCTTCGTCCTCGTCTGCAAGACTATCGTTCCATGCGTCTCCTTCATCAGCGAGCCTAGGAAGATCGGTGTCTCCCAGTTTGTCAATATTTCGCCACCGAAACTTTCTTTCACGACCAGCGCCATCGGTATGCAAATCTCCATCGTCAAAAAGCAATTCTTGCAGCATTCGAATGTCTCTTTGATCTTCGTCTAGCTCCTGCTTTGCGCGAAGCTTTCCTATTTGATTTCTCATTTCGTCCTCATCAATTGCTTCATCGTCTCCTTCTTCCACGTCTAATTTATCTAAGTCTTTTTCGTCTTCATCTTCTGAGTCCCAGTCGCTCTCAGTCAACTCGGCCTCATTTTCCAAATATGTCGCTGCAACCTTCTTTAGGTCCTTCTTCGGTACAACGACGACTTCATTCTCTTCCGAATCGTAATCCACGTATTGGTCATTATCCACTTCTTCCTCCAGCTCTGCTTCGTCTTCTTCGTCAGACTCCTCGTCAGAAAATTCTAGTTTCTTAACTTTCCGTTTTTTTAATTTTTTACTTCGGGCAACATCGCCGACACCCTCGCATTCATCTGACGAAGAAGTTAGGACAACTCTTGTCCACGGTTTACTATCGTCTATTGGCTTTTGCGGTGGAACTGAAACATCACCTGCAGGTTGTCGAGCTTCTTGCGACTTCAAATTTTGCGTAGGCGTATCCGTGCCAAACATATCTGGTGTGGTGTCTGTACACTGTGTTTCAAATTTATTCCCTGACGAAACTTTTGACGCAGGCACGTCTGCATTCACCTTTTGCGTAGCGAATGTCCCAGAGCATAGTTGCATCAGTTCTTCATCATTGAGCATGTCACTCGGCTCCTCAAACAGTTTCTTCTGTAAACTTATTCTCTTGTCTGATATCACCGTTGGACGCATGTATTTTCCACTCAGTACCTTTTCTATAGAGTCAGGTATTGTACCTTCAACAAATGAATACGGTGTCTTTTCTTCCGTGGTTTTCTTAGTGGATTCTGAACCAGTATTCAAGGCAGTCAGTTGAGTGATGGGTGAAATAAAACTGAGAGCATTTGTCTTGATTAAAGGTGTTTTACACAATTGACTGGTTTCGACAAATACGTTAGACTGGGAAACCTGTATTTCGTTCTCAGTGTCACTCGTCCACACGGCGTTGTTACTGTCCGTTTTAAATATATCGGCATCAGTTTCTTTTCTTTGCAGATTTTTCTTTGATTCAACAATGTCTATGTTGGTTTCTTCGGCGTCACTCATATTTGAAGTCTCGTCAAAAGCTCGTATGATACGCTTCAACTTTTTAGGCTTTTCTTTAGTTTCTGCAGACGTATCATCCTCGTTCTCACTTTCGTCTTCAGCATCTGTGTCTTCATCTTCATTTCCATCCGCTTCTTTAGGTTTGGTCTTTTTCATTGTTCCTTCATCGTCATCTTCAATTTCTTCATCCTCATCATCTATTTCAACAACATCGTCATCTTCCTCGTCTTCACTTACTTCAGCCTCGTCATCTAGATATTTGCATTCTTTCCTTTTACTTTCTTTAATCGGCATATCATCTTCCTCTGGTTCACTTTCTTCGGTGCCACTCAAATCTTCGTTGTCAATCTCCTCAATTTCTTTAGTACCACCCAATATCCGTTCTGCCTCGTCGAGCTCGTCTTCTTCTTCGTCTTCTTTCATTTCCTGCTCTTTTTGTTTCCACTCCTCCTTACGTTTTTCAGCCATTTTCGACTTCAGATCTTCTCTTAAACGTTGTAGTTTTGCACCTGGCTTAGCTAATTCAATATCCCCACCTTTCGAAGTTGATGTCTTGTATTGAATGACTTCCTTCACAGTTTTGGGGCCATCTACCGTTTGTTCGATATGTTCAACGACCAATTCAGTATTGTCTGTTTTACTTTCTTTCGGAAGTTTTGTGTGCTTGGAAAAAAATCGATCCAGCAAAATATTTGCTGGTGCAACTGGGATATCATTCTTTGACAAATCGATTACCGCACCAGGAAAACCCTTCAACGTCGGCTTAATGTTCGGTAAGTTTAACAGCAAACTTAGCTTAATAACTTTAGGATCGTCAGGTTCAGTATCCGGCGGCAGCCCGAACTCACGTTTCGCAGCTTCAAAAGGAGTTTCCTTCGAAGTATCAGATTGAACTTTTTCGTGATCAGTACTAGAATTTTCTAAAGGTATAGCGTTTTCTCGTTCCGTTATTGTTCGTTCGGCATTGCTTGTATTCGGCGTCTCAAATATGTCAATTTGACTGAATTGGCTTTCTTCTGCAGCCCTACTTATGCACTCCTCGGAAGGTTGCTTAGAAATAAGTTCGCCATTTGGTGTTATCGATTCCATCTCCTTAGAATGAAACCCATTCGACAAAACATTAGTATTCGTACTAGCGGCAACGGCTCTTTCTATTTTGCCCGGTACGCTATGAATCAAGGCAGTGGTCGTATGCTGTGTTGGTTCCCCGTCGCTAATGCTATCTGTTGAATCTTTACTGTCAAGCTCATAATCCATGTTACTTTCGCAACCTGGATGAAACAATTTTCGAGGCGCATTAATAACTTTACGGGCTTGCTTATTCTCTTTCGACTTATCCCTTTGGGGTGCATTTTCTTCAGGACATTCGTCATCATTGTCTACCACAATTTCTTCATCAATATTAATTTCCTCATGCAGATCATCTGTGAATAATTTCCTTGGTATCCCCAACTCTAATGAACCTTGCTGTATGATTTCCTTTTTATTTCGTGAATCCTGAATGTTGTTTTTATTTAATTTTTGTGTCTCCTCAATGGAAATAGCTTCAAGCGGTGTGGGTTCTGGTTGTGTAGAAACAGTACTCTTTAATTCAGGTTTTGATGTTGCCTGAGGTGTTTCTTCTTCAGAATCTGATGACTTGTAAAACAGTTCAGCTTCCTTCTCCTTCTCTTCCAATACTTTGCTGTTCATAAAAAATAAAAAAAAAACATTTATGATATGACAGGGAAAAAATAAGGAAAATTCTTTCTTTTACAATAAGTATTTTAGACATACATACCTTACAATTTCAGAAGACATTCTAAGTTTTGATGCGGTTATTGCTCCTTTTGGTAATTCTTGAACAACTTTCTTTCTATTTAAAAACTCCTGCAGAGTACGTTGCTTCGGTCGATGATATGGCAGCGATACTGCGCTTTCTCTTATTAAACGCTGTGTTTCACTATGAATTTGCTTCATTGCATTTTTCTTTGATTCTCTAACCGAACCCTACGTTAACATAGTAAGTTACTTGGCAGACATAAAATTCCACAAATTTCATAAATTCCCAGTAATCTTACCTTTCTTTCTTTTTTTGGCTTTGTCTTCTTACTTTCATGTGCTAGATCATGAGAACTTGCATCCTTATTCTCTTCCTCCTCTTCTGAGGACTCTGAATCAAGTAATGTTTGAAATGATGTTTTTACTTTGTTAGATTTTTCAGTCACTGCATGTTCTTCTTTAGGATTGCTTTTATCATCGTTGGATACTTCATTGGATTCACCATCAGAATCGCTGGCTAAAAGCCTCCAGTTCTTTTTGCTCTTGCCAGTATTAATAAGAGTTTTTTGAGATTCTGAGCAATCGGACATGCCAGAATTAGAATCCTCATCCAGCGGCAGTGAACGTACCTTTGGCAGAACATTAATAGTGTTTTCATCCTCTGAATCACTATCTACTATAGTTAGAAATTTTGTCTGCATAGTACTCTTTTTTGTATCATTGTCATCATTTGATAATGTAATACTCTCTAATTTATCTGTTATATTAGATTTATTGGAATTACTAACGTCATCCATGGGAGCAGTTACGTGCTCGTCCGTATTCATTTCTTCCACAGGAACTTTCAAATTGCCGACATTTTCTTGCATCAGTACCTCATCATTGTTTTCCAGTGAGACTGGTAATGCACTACTTACATCTTCTTTTTTTGTTTCGTGCTGTCCGGCATTCTCAAGGGTTTCTATGACATTTTTCACACCGCTCGGTTCATCGGTATTGTTTACGTTACAATTATTAACATCTATGAGACAATTTATCGTCTCCGCTTCAACAGTAACTGTCACAGTCATTTTTCTGATTTATTATAATACATTCCATATAACGAGGGTCATCGCTCAGCATAAAAACATAAGTATGAATAACTGTTGATTCACTGATATTTAACACACTCAACTGGCCCTGGCCCGATCGCGCGCCAAAATAATATTCAGTTTGGCTACTTTGCAAAAATAAATACTCTAGGATAATTTACCAGCAGAGCGTCAGCCATTTTGATGCAGTTGAGCAGGACGTTTGTCCCATGAATGTTGCCGGCTTTCTATGCTGCATTGTATTCATTTTATACCGCTCTTAACTTATAGATAGGCGTTTAATTCACTGTAACATTGTTTATCGCCTCGTGAATATTGGAGAAAACATAATTAAGTAGTGAATACTTCTCTTCAAATAGGACGACAAAAATGACAAAAGGTACATCTCAATTTACATTGTGAAGTAATTTCAAAATATTAATCATTTACAACAAGTATTTCCTTGATTTGGGACATAATTAAAGTCTGCTCCAGTGCTGAAGTGTTTTCCATATAATACAAAGAATAAATGTTTCAGACGAGGCTTTAGAGAAGAAGTCAGTAGAAAATAATGATACAGACAAAAAAGCAGCTTCAGAAGCCGGGTTGGATCCAACGGCTCCAATCACAAGAAGAGGAGTTTTAACATCGTTTGTAACTGGCAAGCCTATGGAAATACCCGAGCAAGACGTTGTAATGAAATATTCTTTCTCCTTTTCTTGTTATTTGACTAATCTTTGTGACCTAACCTATTTATTCTGTTGCTAGCTGGGAAAATGCAGATTTGTTTCTGAATTTGAAAAACTTAACCGCATTGGTGAAGGCACATACGGCATCGTTTACCGTGCAAGAGACACAAAAAATGAAAAAGTGGTTGCACTAAAGAAAGTAAGAATGGAACACGAGAAAGACGGATTGCCTGTAAGCAGTCTCAGAGAAATATCTGTATTGTTGTCATGCCGTCATGAAAATATCGTCCATCTAAGAGAGGTAGTGGTAGGCAGGAGCCTTGAAAGCATCTTTCTTGCAATGGAGTATTGTGAACAGGATTTAGCTAGCTTGCTTGACAACATGCAGGCTAGATTCTCCGAGAGTCAGGTGAAATGCATAGTATTGCAAGTACTCAAGGGCTTGCGTTACCTACATCACAACTTTATTGTTCACAGAGACTTAAAAGTCTCAAACCTCCTTATGACAGATAAAGGTTGCGTAAAAATCGCTGACTTTGGACTTGCCCGATGGTTCGGTTTGCCATTAAAACCGATGACTCCTACAGTCGTGACTTTGTGGTACAGGGCACCAGAGTTACTTTTACAGGCAAAGACTCAAACAACTTCCGTGGACATGTGGGCTGCTGGATGTATTCTAGGTATGTATCAATATACAAACATAATCTCAAAGTTATAATTATATATTTATTAACACGTTCACGCCGGGGCCGATTTTCATGTTTTTCGCTGTGAGGCGGCGCTCGAATTCATGCAGCGCTTCGTTTGGTGGCTCACGATTGTTGCTTCTTTCAATTATTTAACCCTTTCGCTACGAGCGTCGCCTATAGGCGACATCCGCGCGATGACCTGTGTATACGAGTGTCGCCTATAGACGACATCAGCGCAACAACTTGTGTATACGAGCGGTGCCTATAGACGACGTCAGTTTGATACCACTTGACCATTAACACGTTGACTGCCGTGCGTATTTTGCCGTATTAGAACGGCGTTGCTATTAAATACTACAGCGTTTGACTGAATTATGCAAAATGTAAATAATGTGCAGAGTTGTTGGAGATCAAAGAATCGCATCACTATTCTAACAATAACTGCTTTTAAAATAATTATTACACCCATGGCGAATATTTTCGATCTTTAGTCAAATCTTTTGCACCAGTCACCAGTGACCACCGGCAGCCAACGTGTTAATAGAACAAATCATCACTAATTTAAAATATTTGACGCAAAAAAAACCCGGCCACTGGTGTGTTGTTTGCCATGACCGCAAAGTGTTAAGACGTTCACGCCGGGGCGATTTTCAGAAGACGCGTGAGGCGGCGCTCGAATTCATGCAGCGCTTCGTTTGGAAGCTCACGATTGTTGCTTGTTTCAATTATTTAAATGTTCAACTATACGGCAATTTTGTCCACTTACTAAATGAACTAGATTTTTGATGATGAGTGGCGTCTAAACAAATGTTGAGGCCCGATGGGACAATCGAGCGTGAACGTGTTAAATATAATTATAATTTATTTATGTATTTATACATATAAGTATATAATACTTTCATGTATATTGATGAATTCTAGGCGAACTCTTGGGACACAGGCCACTCTTACCGGGACGATCAGAAATAGCCCAATTAGAATTAATAGTTGACTTGTTGGGTACGCCTAGTGAAGCAATTTGGCCTGAATTTAACTCTTTGCCCGCATTACAAAACTTTACATTGAAACAACAGCCGTACAACAATTTGAAGCAAAGATTTCCATGGTTGAGTGCAGCAGGTCTTCGGCTATTGAATTTCCTGTTCATGTATGACCCAAAGAAACGAGCTACTGCAGAGGAATGCTTACAGAGCAGTTATTTCAAAGAAGCACCTTTGCGTTAGTAACATTTCTACTTAAATTACGTTAGTTTTACACTATGTATATTAATCAAGAAAGTCTAATCACATTTACTGGTTCCACAGCTTGCGATCCTAAGCTCATGCCTACATTCCCGCAACATAGAAATATGAAAAAAGCGGCACCGCCAAAAGATACGCGTGAGCAAGAACCTATTGTTACGGATCAAACCAATAATCTCCCGGCAATTTCTGATCTTGTAAGTTCGTTCTTTGACATTGAAGGTCTTCAAAACCCTACAGCTGTATTAAACTGAACACCATTTTTCAGCTTGGTTCTCTAGTCAAAAAAAGACGAGTGGAATAAACTTACGTGCAAGATTTCATCGCATTCTCAGTTCTTACATTTATAAGTCTGACTAATCTTCTTACCTATCGATAAGGGTGTATTGATTCATTAATACACACACACAGTTTTTAGTTTTTATTTCTGGACATTAAAAAAAAGAACATATTATCACGAAATACGCCTGATTCACAATCAGAAAAAATTTTGTAATTATTTTCGGTAATAAGAATTGTAATGGTTTCAGCAAATGCATGAAACCGCATCCGTGTTTGATATAACCTTGCTGATTCAGCAAATAAATCGAGGTCTTCACCTTGCAACAGTTGCTCGTTGCTGTAATGCTAATGTTATCACATCGTTACATGTATCAACGAACCGCATTCGATCGTGAACGTCATACATTTAATCTTTATACGGTAGTCGCTTATTACGCTTTCTTGATTTGTTCGTTTTCGAAGCGCTTTTTGTATTCTCCTTGCGGGTCATATTTAGCAACAAGCCGATCCCAATCCCTAGGCCTCTTCGTCTTCAAATGATTGATCACCTTTTCCGCGGTCAATCTCTGCTTTTCATTGCACTTAGTGCAACCGGTGGAAAGCGCGTCGGGTAGAGTTTCTGAAAGTAAAGATGAAGATGTGATAATGCACTTTCCATTTCAAGAACATACATTAAGCAACGCGCACAACGTCATTTTGGTCAAGCTGCGCGAAATTTTTCGATGCAGAACAAGATTAAGTCGTTTAAGCCCGCCTGCTGAGCGGATGGAACGACATAATGAAAATATTATAATACACTCAATGATAACAAAGAAGTATTCATTGCACAATCCGACAGTATTGCCAATATGTGTACGTGACAAGAGTAGCAATCCTGTGATGCGGCAATCGGCATTCAACTATACTCCCATGAGTATGTGCTTTGTGATTGATTCTACGCATTAATTTTATGTAGTCGCGAGTTGACAATTTTCCTGAGGTGGCTTCCAGTACTGATACATTTAGAAACATTTTTATTAACGTACGCAAACTGAACACCCGTACGTAACGGGGACTTAGACGTTACTTAAGCAGGTTCGATGCAACATGCTCGAGAAAGTTCAAAGCAGATCTTATGCAATCGGGAAAGAGAGAGAGAAGAAAAAGAGTATATTGAACTCTGTCGCAATAAGTGCAGCAGATGTAAGGATTTCCTAAACCGCAAAGATGCAATCTTCTCCCTCAGTCTCTAAAGTCAACATCAACTATTTATTACCCAATATAACACTAAACAAATCTTTGTGCACGCGTAAGTCTCCTGACCAATTCAAATAGTACGGGAAAACGCAACATGATTTCGTCAATCTATAACACTTACTTTTCAATTCACGGCCTTCCGCAGTGCACGATCCTTCATCCAGCATGCAACGAATGTAATTCGTGAGGACACGATTATTCTGAAGAATCCTATCAACATCAACGTCGTCGTATTTGGTGGAGTATTTTTCCGCTGCAAAAGCTACGGTCACCAGAGCGAGGAGAACCAGGCAACTCTTCATCTTGCGCGATGCTGTGCGTGTGCGTGCCGGGAATTTGAAAATCAGCGGCTACTATCTGAACGGGAACGACGAACGCGGTTTGTTCCCCCAAACGGTAACGTTCAAGCAAAAGTTAGGTGGCCAAGTGGCGGACCAACCAAGCTACCTTTTATATAAAAGCCGAGTGGTCACTGGAGGGGTATCCTGCTGCTGCTCGTCGTCGTGCTCACGTACGCACTCTAAACGCCGTTGTATAATGTCAGTGTTGGATGGTGTCGATCCCTCTATGGACCGTTTTTTCTCCTCACATACTTTACGGCGTGTATGGTCATCGTTAATGAAATGCCTCTATTATAGGCTCTGACGTCTGAGTACTGCAATAGAGAATGCGATGCGTTTGTTTCATCGTGCGACGCTAAAAATCGGAGAAAAGGATCGTAGGGAAGGTGATCGGTGCTTGCGTGGGCGGGGACGGTTCATAATGGAGGGGCTTGCTCCATTCAGACTGGATATTGTACGGTGAAGTCTCGTAGTATTTACACAGGGGACAATGTTACACACAGGATCGGGCGACGAACTGATCCAAAAAAAAAGACTACAGACAATTCTCACCGTGCACACAGGGTGTGCCATGTGCGTGCGCACGCCAATTTTCATTGTTGCACTGCACGTTTCGGCGATTCCGTAATTCGCTCGGAGCACCATTGGCAACGTTTCATAATCGGCTTCCAATTCCCTTTAACCGGTTCACTGCTTTCCTCGTACTTGGCGCCTTCTGAGCAGGAGGTACAACGAGCGATACTTCCATGGAACGTCACGCCAACTATGATTTTTTGCCGTTTTGATTTTGTTTAAAATCTTAATTAAAGGTATCATTCTAATGGAAACAGATTCAGACGATAATATTCTGTCTTCCGTCCCAAACGTTCGCGATGGAAGCAAATGAACGAAGGCCTCTGGCGATTAAAGCCGAGGATCCTCACTTTTAAATGATTGTGAACCAGAGACACATAATAAGTAGCCAGGAACGGCCATCAACCTGTAACGACCTTCGAATTTGCTTCGCAAATTTTGTCAAGGATGTAACGCACGCAATCCTTATTTGGGACATGTGGTACTATGTCGCCTAAGATTGAATGACACCTGTAGATTTTATCAACTAAGATTGAACAGGAGTATCTGGTATCCTGTTTGATGTTACAAACCGTAATTTTGGTAATCTCTTTTTTGTCCAATTGTCGAAAACTATTCTAAAGTATTCCCAACATTCACAAGCGACAACATATTATCTAAAAAAACTTGTTTTACTTAAATAAATTAGTAAATATTTCACGCTACTGCAAGATCTACGGGCAGATAATGGTTTGCTTACAGTGCAAATAGCTTTCTATTGAATAGTACCCAAGCAGAGCAAAAAGACGTTTAACCGTTTCACTTACCTGAAGCACTATTATTGTTCTACCGTTACACCACAGGTCGGAAGTGTCCGGTCCAGCCTCATTTTGCGTGCTTGTCAAAATTGAAAAAACTTAACGTGTCTTACGGAGAGCAAAACGTATTAAATGAGCTCTGTCCCATAGCAAAGCATTACCGAAGCCACGTGCCGATGATTGTCTTAACCAGAATCCTCGTTCATTGCCATCGGCCCAAACGACTTGTTTACGTTTCTATCGTGTCCCAACATATTGACAAAGTGAGAACGTTACTCCACGATATTAGATTTCTATTCATCGCGTCGTTATTATTATTATGCCGGGCGCATCCGTGCTTCGACCTACTTCATTACCAAATTGCGTCAGGTGAAACTGGTCGTCGTATCTGGACCTTCAGAAACTCCGGTGACGTCCAACATCATGAACTGGGTAATCCGCTGGGAACATTGACTCATGTGTACTTACCTGTTGCATAACAATTATTTCGTACATCGCATGTTAGCCCATGCTCACGATGAAAACTTATGCTCACGCGCCGAGTCTCGTGATGTCCAATCGCGTACTGAAGAAATCCGAAAATGAATTACGCCAAGCGATCAACGAAATCGCGCAACGAGATAGACCGGCTAATTGTTGGAAATTACAAGCGCGTATTAGAAAGTGGAATGCAAAATTTCCAAGGAATTCGAAAACGACGAAGTTAGGTATTGCGATCGAGAAGGGAGAATGGATGACCTACACGCACAGCACGGTCCTGCGTATTTTCACTGAACCGACGTCTGCGAAGAAATGGATGCTCTAACGAGCAGGTTTCTCGACAAATGATTGAGCGGCGTCTAGAAGGTCGTCCTGTCTCACCCGCCGATAGGAAGAAAATATTGACTGGCAACGCACGTATCCCGACTCGTTTGTACCCGCCGATCTGGGCAATATTTCATAAATCGGATAGCGGAGAAAATGATTGGAAGTATCAAGTAATCGGTAGATGGATCGTATAAATACTGGCGTAGGCAGATGCCGGAACAAAGCGCGAAAAACGCACGATGCCTGGCTATTAGCTCGTAACGCTAATAAACCGTACGAAATGACGAAACACGTGAGACGTCGTCAGTGGAGAAAGTGATTCCGTGCAAGAGACAATGAGTATCGGAGAATACGTGGGAAATGTCAGTGCGAGTGCAAATTTCCATGCGACAGACCTGTCGCAGGAAATAATAGTCTGAGACCGTTTAGGCGGACATGAAATTTTCATTCGCAAGGACGAAGACCGCGGAGATAATACTTGAGTCGCAAAGTAGCCAGACGGGTTCCGTTACCACAATATCGCCTGTCCACGTGCGGCAGCTAAATTCTGATATGCTCAAAGCCGTGTAGAGAAAAGAACAGGATAAGCGCCTCTTCTTCGAATTTTTCTCGGATCTTTGTACGACAACGACTGCGACGAGGTTGATGATCAACGAAAATTTAACAATTATTTTATTTCTCAAAATTCAGTCTTTCAGTTTAGTCTTATCGATAGAAAGTTAAGTCAATAATATAAAAGTTCAATGTATAGTCATTATACGATGCTGTAGCCCTCCTTGATTGGGTACTTCCAGTTCAGCCTCCGTAGTTGTAAGGAGTTTTCGAATAGCGTTGTGCCATTACACGCCATTCTCGAGGGTAATACTGTTGCATAAAGTCAACCAATATCCGTGCGTTCCGCGCCTGTTGGGGTGTACATCCGGCGCAGTTATTGTTTAAAACTTCTGGTAACAAGGCTGTAAGCACGGAAGACGCGAAATAATAAGTGAAAGATAATCGATGCAAGAGTTCATGCGAGAATCTTGCGAGAGTTTGGGGAAAATTTCTTACCTCTGATGTGACGACCGACCATGTCGCACGAGGACCGTTCCAACAGACAATTAATTTGTTTATTCACGTAGCGCCGATCCTCTAACAGCACTGTGATATCTTGCGCGTTGCAAAACGTTGCGACAACCGCCAGGGTGGCCAGGATCATTATACTACGCGCATTCATGATGACGAATAAGAATCAGTGGAAATAATAAGCGACACCACAATGCTATCGAATAAATTCGTCGTCACCTGTACGATCGTATTGCGAGACTGTGTGCTCTTTTGTCCTTTCGACCCCCTTTTATAGGTGTCAGGGCAAGTTAGGCACTTTTCGAAGGGTATTCATACAAAACAATGCTTTCTTATAACTGTTCGTGGAAATTTCCGTCATTAGACTCTATTTGAAAGTGACTCTCAAGTGATGCAAACGCTCATTAGCGTATTAATCAATCGATGCTCAATTATCCGCTCGTTTCGAGTCTAAGGCTTTTTTCGTCTAAAACCAATTAGCATGTTTACAAGTTTTGCGCGTGAACAAATGATTAATTTCGAGATCAGACAGTTATGTTGTAATGTTATGATATGATTGAAGTAAAAACTATGTGGTATCGAAAGTTAAACGGTCGATGAGTAAGCGGGCCCGAAGTGCCATCAAAATTGTCAGCGCCAACAGATATTTCCAACAACTAAAGACATATGCGTAGTAAAAATATTTAGTACTATTCTTTTATTAATATAGAAAAAAGTGAGCATCCGGTAATGCGGATGTCAGATCAACGAACAGTATCGAAAAATATGTAAACGAATACTGTTATGTTTATCAGTGGAGAAAGGTGTTTTTCGCAGAGACATGTTTTTAGTATATACTTTGTTCGAGTTCGTCTATAATATAATCGTGACCAAGAAATGAAATAGCAGAAGTGTTTAGGAGCATATTTGTTGCGTTTTTATTTGCACGTATAACGTTTTCATTGTTAGAACAATATCCTTTCTTCATAACAGATACATAACCTCCAGTCCACTGACAGAATGTCAACAAATTTGAAGTTTTAAAAATATATGGTTATTCTTGCGCTTTACTAAAGTTTTTATTTCAGATATTGGCAATAAAAAATGCTTAGCCAGGACATCACTTGATCAATTTTTCTGTGCTCTATTTGATGAAAATGTAAGGAGTTGCTTCATGAAACAAATGACTTCTCTATTCCACTGTAGCATTTTGTTTTGATAATCTGAATTTTTAGGGAGGTGGAAGCAACAGAAGCTGACACAGACACAGATGACACGAATGCATCATTTTCTGGTAGCTTACAAGAGTCACCCAAAAAATGCAATTTATCGTTTTCCTTTAATTTTGACTTTGATGACATGAACAGTGATTCTAGTGATTCTGAAACTGCAGACTTGCAAATAGATATATCAGAAGTGGATAACTATGATCTATCCAGTAAACACAAACGTGAGGCTGCTGAAGAAGCATCTGTTCTCAATGAAATGGAAGAGGAGATTGAAAGGCAGCTGGACGCCAAAGCTGCAAAAACTAATTTGACTGCAACTAATGTAAAAAACATACTAAAGCATGTTATTACAAACGAACATGTCATGGCTATGGTCCAGAAACGTCTTCATGATACGGATGAAGATATTGTTTTTGAACCTAAGCTCACACGAGCGAAAGCCAAGGAACTGGCAGCTGCACAAGGAAATATACCGTGGCCAATCACTCCGATTAAAAAAACCTCATCAGAAGTGCAGGTACTCATAGAAGAAGAACTTCCAGAAGATTCCTCTGATGAAGAATATAATCCAGAGCAAGATAAACAAAGTGATGATGATAGAGAACCAGAAAATTCTAATGCCAGTGATGTAGAGTTGCAGCCATTGACACCTGTAAATCCGTTTGAACAATCTTCCACTGATCAATCGATGTCAGAAGACGTACAGTACGATCCAGATGGAATTTTTAAAATACCAGAGATTCCGCATGTTCCAACTGAGGAAGAGAGTATCGGACAAAGGACACGTTCTAAACTTTGTCTCAGCGAGACTCCATTGGAACACATTGAACAAGCCTTTGTACCACCGGATATCACCACTGACATGTACGATTGGGATTGTGAATTGGACGAGGATTGGGATAACTTCTTGAAGGAGTTTACACAGCCTCTGAAACAAGATCCTGCCATAGAAGATGACCCAGATACCGATCCTGAATATAACATTCTAGAAGATGAGGAAACTGACTTGTTGGATAAAGAGGAACTCAGAGCAGATAAAGCTGTCAAAATTACGCGCAAGGAGTTGAATAATTTAATAGCAGAGCTATTTGAATTTACGGATACATTTTCAAACAACGAACAGGAAGTTTCGAAAAAGAAGAAATCTTCTGATCATTCAACTGTGCTGGTAGAAAACCAGTCGGTTAATTGTTCCATGGTTGATTTTCTTCCTATACTAGCGGAGCCTGCACTTCCAAAGTTAATTAATGACGAACAACGGCAATTATTAGACGTGCAGTTTCGACAACATATTCAACTTGTAACACAACATTTTTTGATGACTTACATGCATCCACAATGGCATTCCCACGCGAAAAGTTGCAAAGACAATTTAAACAGTTTGAAGTACTTAAGCAACGGCCCATCTTCTGCGTTTAATGCAGAAAATTTACCGCATGCTTTGCAATTAATAGCTGATTGGGAAGATAAATTCCGAAATCCAAAGTTCACTGCAAAGTTTAAGAAAGACATAGAAAGTCGCGAAACTAAAACAAGGACGTGCCATTTCTATACATGGAGTCAGGCACCAAAATTCCATCCTGAACTGGAAAAATTAATGATTAAATCGAAAGCTTTGACATATCCTCAGCTACTTCCCGAATTACCATTTCAATATCAAAGGAACAAATTTCCAAAGACGATATATTTAAAATCGGAAGAAATGTAGGTGTTCTCGCATAAAATATTTCGTAGAAGTGGTGAAAATGTAGCATTTTTTTTTCCAGGTTGATCGCGTTGGGTTTAGAACAATTCCTTCCATTTGTTGCATCGAAACAGAAGAAATTCAAAAGTAAAATGAGTCAACTAATTGATGCCATTCAGCTTACCCATCAATACCTGTTACCTTGTAAAAAGCCATCGCGGCTGCTAATTCATATACAGAAACGGCGTTATGCCAGGGATCACAATCCAATCAAAGTACATATTAAAATATTCCTTAGTCTTTTTTCTTCTTAAGATAAAGGACATGATATGATTATTATTCTTTCAGCATTATTTTCAGAAAAAGTCTGTTCCTAAAACAGTGCATTGTATTAAATTACAACCTTATCTGAAGGCACCACAGGATTGCGAACTGTATAATTTACCACTCTACTGGCAAGCTTACCTACAGAGTGTAAGTACCGTATTGTGATTGAAGAAGTAATTTTTGTGCTTGTTTCATGTTTATTTATTATTTTCTGATATCGATAGACGCAAGGGAAAGTTATACCTTTAAAGAGTAAGAACATAGAGAGCTCGTACAATGGTTTACTAGCGAAAGGAAATCCTGTTGGCTTAGCAAATAACATTTGTAGCGCCATATCCAACGATCATCCGTTACGCAATCCTATTGTGAATGTTTTACCAAAGATATCTTTTCCAAATATGTCTAAGAAAAGTGTCAGAACTAGTCCAACAAACAATCCGGCACCGGAAAGCCTCGATGCACTAGTTGGTACTTCAACACATACGTATGATGAAACACAACATACAGCGAATAGCTCAATAACAAGTGTGCAAAGTGAAAATATACCGGACATAGGGACAAATGATTCAAAAGATATCGAGACAAATGTTCCAGTAAGCAAAACTTCGAAGGTGCCGAAAAAATCTACAGAAACATTATCACAAATACCGCAATTGAGGGAAACAACACCGCGGCTGGCAAAGATCAGAAGCGCACAAAATATGAAATTAATGACCCAAGTGTCGGCACCGAAAGCATTGTCTAATTGCAACACGATCAAAACTAGAACGAAAAACGATGCTGATAAAAATTCTGAATCGTCCAATGCTCTATCAAAAGTTGTAGGTACATTTACTGCGTTCAGACTCGCAACTTTACATTAGCTACTCTCAGTATTGGTCAATAGTCGTTGTCTTACAGGATAACGAGGAAGAAATAGCAGAATTAATGTTAGCAAGCACAACTATAAAGAAAGATTCTATTAGCAGGAAAAAAGCCAAACAGGCGAGAGAGCTCGAAAACATAAAGAGACTACTGGAATCGGAGAATCCTTTACATGAGGAACAGAGAGAAGCGAGTAAGTCAGTGCCCTCTTATTTCGTTGCGATATTACTCATTACATGTTACCATAAGTGCGCAATTATTGGCTTTGCAGAATTCGCTGCGTCGTACCTTCAGAAATTACATTCGACACTGGAAACGAGAAACTCCGAGATCTTCAGAGCTGTGATAAAATGTTACTTAGATTATAAGGAAAAAATAGATAGCATTAACCGCTTGGAAACCGAATCATATTTTTCGACTGAATCCGAGTCCACACAGATGAAAGATACAGAGAAGAATCTAGCGACAAAGGATTTATTAGCTATCGACTTATATAAAAGTGTCTGCGATAAGCTGCAGAGTTATCCAGAACTATGTACGGACTTTTTACTTTTCTTGAAACCCCATCAAGCGGCTATGATCGACAAGTCCGTGGAATACATAATGCTTCAGAAAATGAGGGAATTTATTAACGTTGCTCAAATATACTTCGCTAAACAACCATCCCGACTGGCTAAGATAATGCAAGCGATAACACAGCTTTCTTCGGACCCTTATGTTACGTTAGAAAGTGTTCACAGCGTCATGCGTCCTATACTTAAAGGACATCGACTCGTTCTGGATTTGTTTCTACAAGTATTACCCACTGGAAAACCTCCAGAAAGGTATAAATTATGTTCACTCTTGTACTAGTGTTCCCGTGAAACTCGCTTTGCAGCATGAATTTGTTGCATTTCCGAATCAAACGTTTCCTATGCATTTTTCAGCCTGTTTGCGTCTCACATGTTTGAAAGTCTGACCTGTCCATTAGGACCTCAAGATAAGAGTAAAGTTTATACAGAAGACGCATCGGAATTATATGAAAATATAGAGTTACCAGTATTACCACCGCAGGAAGACCCTTATGGGGGAGACAACTGTAAATGCGACTGTCATAGCGGAGACGCTGGAAATCTTAAAAATAACACGGAGCATTGTGTGTCTTGCGGAACAAGGGTGTGTGCCCTCGCATTAAGTAATGACGTATTCAAATTTGATGTCTTAACTTTTCTTCCTCTCTCTCGCCAACAGTTTCTCAATGGAAGGATCTACCTGCAAACGTCTGAAGGATTAAGGCCTGCTAAAATTACCTTTCCTGGTGCTGATCAGGAGAAGCAGGAGAACATTGCTCGTGTTTCTTTAAAGGCAACCGATAAATTTGTTCCGCCTCTTCCGTCTAGGCAACGGAGAAAATCTTCAAAAAGTGATGCTAGTCATGAGGAACAATGTCATAAGTCGTGCCCCTCGAAGGGTTCCCCAAACAAGGAGAGCGAAGAAAGTGAAAAAGTTGTGCCAAAACCGAGAAGAGGTGCCAAATCTCCACCGAAATCTGGAGACCAAAAAAAGCCTTTGAAAAGATTATCCACAGCGGAATGCATGTCGACAAGTGGTAAGAGAATGCGTACGGCGGATTGTAAAAATAAACGGGAACGGCGAATCGAGCGAAGGGAAGAAAATATGCAGACATCTGATATTGGAAGTTCTAAACAAGCGATACAGGAGACTGCTTTACATATAAAAGCAAGTACGAAAGATACGAGTCCATCAAATGAGAATCCAAGTTGTAGCAAAAATAATCGAGATGAAAGTGTAAATTCGGATAAAGTGGAGGTACGTGGAGACTCTGAGTGTGGTGTCAATTCTGAACCAAATTGCATAAATACCACACCATGGACACGCCAGGAAGATATGATACTACTACAAAGCATTAAAAAGGAATACTCTGAAAATTCGTTTATCATGGTCAGCAGACAATTAGGGAATCGTACAGTTGAACAGGTAATTCGGTAGATATGCCCGCGTGCGTGAAACGTTAATGGAATAAACGTGTCTTTATTACAGGTGAAGGGGAGATGTCAAACGCTGCTATCTCTGCTCGAGAAAATGACATAAGATTACACTGTGCTTTAATGCCTAGTTAGGTAGTTTAGCAGCCAACCGGAAAAAACGAATAACTTAACACCAATCTGTTATAGTATACAATATTACATTAAAAAACATGGTTTATTCAGTAAAGTTATGACTTATTAACTTATCCCTGCTTTACATGTTGTAACAATTGTACAGGTAGTTTGTATAGTACAGTGTTGTAGACTATATTATTTTCATTGTAAAACGCCAAATACATTGAGACGACATGTTTGTACAAAATTGTTACCATGTACCAGGCTAAGTAGAATTATATCATATAAATTGTTTACAGCATTGAAAACTAACTTAAGATTTACATTATAATATGCCCATCGCTATTTTCTTAATAACACGTGAGTAAGTATCACAAAAATACAATTTTTTGTCTAATGTACGAACATGATAAACTTAACATTATGGATTTTTTTGTCGCCTTAATTTTTGTTTGTAAATGTACATTATAAGTGAAAGCACTACAATTATGATTTAAGGGGTTATGCCTACTTGGGATCGGCGAAGTGACATGATTTTCAAGATTTTTTTTGCCGTTTTAGTGAGTACTAATTAAAATTCGCAAAATACTACCAAAAGTACGTATTTAGTGGTATTTGTATACATTTTTTTATAAGAAAATATTAAAAAAATGAGGAAATACAGCCCTTCTCCTAGAGCTTCCGTTTATTTTCATCACTTGTGGTGACCACGATGTCTCAAAAACTACTTCACCGATTGGACTCTAATTTTATATACTTATTTGTCATTACAATAGGCAGGGCCTGAACGAAGGATTTTGAAAAATTTTAATTTTTACAAGAATGGCAGCAATTTTACGAAAAATCCGTCTTTTCAGGTGGTCTAACTGTCGTCTTTATGTTGTAACTTTTTTTTTTATTAACGAAAAAAAAGGATTTTGAACAATTTTAATTTTTACAAGAATGGCAGCAATTTTACGAAAAAATCCGTCTTTTCAGGTGGTCTAACTGTCGTCTTTATGTTGTAACTTTTTTTTTTATTAACGAAAAAAAAGGATTTTAAACAATTTTAATTTTTACAAGAATGGCAGCAATTTTACGAAAAAATCCGTCTTTTCAGGTGGTCTAACTGTCGTCTTTATGTTGTAACTTTTTTTTTTTTTAACGAAAAAAAAGGATTTTGAACAATTTTAATTTTTACAAGAATGGCAGCAATTTTACGAAAAAAATCCGTCTTTTCAGGTGGTCTAACTGTCGTTTTTATGTTGTAACTTTTTTTTTATTACCGAAATAAAAAATCCTTCGTTCAGGCCCTGCCTATTGTAATGACAAATAAATATATAAAATTAGAGTCCGATCGGTGAAGTAGTTTTTGAGAAATCGTGGTCACCGCAACCGTATGTTTTTAAAAACACAGTTTCGAGATAATCGCGTTTAAAGTTTCAAGTCTATGTTTTTCATAGTTAAAATTAATTTTTGTTAACTTACATAGAATCATCTATTCCAGGGCCTTAAAGGGTCCCTTCTGCACTTTCGGCCAACTCCAGAACATCCAGATGATGTTGTCTGGGAGCCATTCTTTGCTCTCTGGCGGCCGCATGAACTGGTTCGGCAATTGTAAAAGTCTCTTTGTGATGATCCCCGGCCGTAATTACAATACATTAACACGTTCACGCCGGGACCGATTTTCATGTTTTTCGCTGTGAGGCGGCGTTCGAATTCATGCGGCACTTCATTTGGTGGCGCACGATTGTTGCTTGTTTCAATTATTTAAAATGTATTATTTAACCCTTTGCGGACGGAGCGATTCGAAGCCGATGACACCCATCAAAATTACCAACTCTCGTTTAACACATGCCATTTGCAAAATACATACATACATACATGCCCGCCTCGGCTCTATTACTTATTTTTCTCGAACGCATATTTATGTCTCGGCTTTATCAGGTGTTTCCGCCGAACATAAGTATGCCTTCATCGGTTATAGGAATATCTTATGCTGAACGCACATATGCGTCGCTCGTCCACAAAGGGTTAAATGTTCAACTATACGGCAATTTTGTCCACTTACTAAACGAACTATATTTTTTATGGTGAGCGGCGTGTAAACAAATGTTCACGCCCGATGGGACAGTCGAGCGTGACCCACCGGTGGGTCACGCCGGCGTGAACGTGTTAAAACGGCCGGCAAAAACTTTAGTAATCGTAGAGAAAACGCAATAACTGATCGTAACTTCCGAAGTTGCACGTTTGAATGCTAATACACAATTGCTGCAAACCACGCTTATCAAATGTATTTGAAAGTATACAATATATGTATCTGAATCTCGAATGACGTAAAAGAATGTTGCCTGGAGAGGAAAAATGACGTTCTCGTCCGTGTCGTAAGCGACCGCTGCATGCTCTTTACTAATCATACGTAGTAGCGCTCCAGACAAACGCTTATAATTTTTGAACGTGTGCTCCGATTCTTATGCACTTTTGAGGAAATGTTCTTAAAATGATGTACATTAAGAAAATGCAATAAAAAAAATCGATTTTTTTCACCAACCCAAGTAGGCATAACCCCTTAAAATAAAACGGTATCATCAATAAACGAATATCACGTGCGAAGCATACAGTCATGACGTGTTATATGCTCCAAGCGATAAGAGTATTATAAAGAATGCTACGGCTGTAGAAAACTTTGACCTATAATACTCTTATTCTTATATTACAACTTGAAACCGAAAACATTATCCCTATATCAACTAAACTCACATAATTCACACATAAGACTCAAAAACAAGTAACGAGAACAATTTCTGCAACAATGCGTGACCTTTGGCGTTTTATCCTGTTTATGAAACATTGCATAACAGTGCGTTATTAAAAAGAGTAAATCTTAGTTTGAAAATGCATGTGTAATTAAAATTTGAAAACAATTTTCAGTTTATATTTTTCATCATGTAAATGTTGGGCTCTTTCACCTGAGTGTAAGTATGATTTTCATAAAAATCCGTTTCTTACATTATAAAATGTTAGAAAATTGATAAAGAAAAGTTCACAATATCGGTAGACATGACAGATACTTGCCAATGTTCTGATTATTGAATATAACTCGCATACCAGAAGATAGAAAATGTAACACTTTGGCAACGAACGGATTGCAATTATCTAATTATGCAGCATACTGAGTCAATCAAATTTTTATACACTAAATACTTTTCTTTAATGCACTGTACAAGTCACAGTCTAATTTTATGTTTTGCCCTTATATTAAGAACCTTATGTACACGGACAATCTTTGTAAAGAAAGTTCTGTAAAAATTGCTTAACACAGACTCACCCTCCAGCACAGTTTGATCTTAATTCATACTTTGGCCACATATCTCAGATCCTCTACACCCATCATATTCATAAATATGACATATTAGATCAAAGTATAAAAAGAGTGATCAAGAATGCTTCTCTAGCTTAGAAGAAAAAAAAAAAGACAAAAACGTGTGTAACCATATGTACAGCTAATAAATTACTTTATTACAAATATTGAATAAATAAAGATGATACAGTAGCTTTAAAGTGTTCTCTATTTGATCCTTGTATTCAGTCTAATTCTGTCATCTATGAATATTGTGAGTAAGTGCAGACTATGCAGGTCAATATGCATATAAATATTTGTTGTTCGTGCAGTCTGCTATAGCTACTCTCATTTGTACAATTTCCTGGGGCGGTACGTGCGACGCAATGAATAGGATAGCATTGGTTTAAAATACTTCCATGCTGTCTATGTCTACCCCGATGTCGATAAAATCGTCAGTGTAATCTTGAACTTGCCTCTGCACCAGCGGATGTTCAGAGTGGTCTGGATCATCGGTTACAGGGCTAGGTGGTGGATTAGTTACTGTGCGTTCAGAATCTACAGGCATTCGATCCATGCCTTCTCCCCTGCGTAATCTTGCCTCTTCTGCTATTTGTCTTGTAGAAAGTTCGGCCCTCGTTAACAATGCTGGTAAATCTTTTTCTGAATCATCTAATTTGCATAAAAGAAATAAAGCGTACAATGTTTTAAGTGTCCCTATTAGTAAAGGCGGTAGTATCAAATAAATGTTTGCAACATACTTTCCAAGCTTCTCATAAGCTTTTGGGTCTTTTGTCTTCTTGCTTCTGCATCTGCCTTCTTCCGTTGCTTCACCATCTGTTTCTTATCATCACAAAATATTTCTCTTATTTTTTCTTGAGGAATATGTTCGTCTGTTTTCACTAAATAGAGATACACTCCCCCTGCAGTTCTCCTGCGAGATCCATTCATTATCAACAGTCCTCCGCCTTCTTCAATCTTTTGTGTCATGTGGTAAAAGTCAATAGCTTTTCCCTTTCCAATTATAGTCACTATTCTTTCTGCAATAAACATGTTACATATAAATATAAGGCATGCACACATAAATATAAGAGGCACAATGCGAAGCATGTAAAAAATTCTCTTACGTATTAGAGCTTCCTTTTTCTCATTAAGCTTGTTCGCTATATCTGCAGCCACGTCTGCATCTGTAGAGTCCACCGTTGTACTCAACGGTTCCATTATTCGTACCGAACCCTTTTGACTATCTACATCCATTGAATTTCTCCTCTTCCCTAATCTAAGTTTCAAGTTGTGTCTGTCTAGGTGTGTTCTTTTGTTACTATATCTCCTTTCGGCACCATCCCTTTCGTCGTCTGAACTATTGTTATTAAGGCATTGATTGCCATCGAGCGAATAATGCAAAGTGAAATTATAACTTTCAACACTGCGCTCTTGGTAGAGTTTCCTTGTGACACCACACGAAACCAAGTCCTGTGTCAAAGACTCCTCCTGCACCTGCGTACACCATACTTTGTACTTATCATTCTTGGACACCCAGCCCTTGGGCATACTCTTACACCTCTTCAATTTGAGCTTAGGCTTTTTGGATCGAGCGTGTGCCGAATCTGAGTCAGAATCACTTTCGGATTCCGCGGAAACATCCGATTCGTCGCTGTATCCCATCTTACTTGGTTCTTCCGTGGTGGAAACTGCATGGGGCCTTTGCAGAATGTTGTACGACGCAAACACATCGTTCGGCTGAATAACATTGTATGAATTGCGTTAGAGAATTTCTTTCGATCATCATCCGAAAGTCTCACGATAATCGTGAATGCCTAATTACTTTAGAATTTCCTATTTAACGTGCATAATTTTCGCTCATATATAATCACAACTCCACTCATCCGAACCGTATATGACGATACGGCGAAATTGACCCCCAACACTAATGTAATGACTATCCGTTCGGTACGACTTGCACAAAATTGATAATGTAACGCATGAATTTAAACGATAATGTCCATACACTAAGCTAGGTTAGACTCTGTCAAACGCGAAATATTTAGCATCTGACCTCGTCGTCAACGATTTCTCCTTCTTCGTGTTCCAAAGGCTCAGCCTCCATCTCCTTTCGCAATAATTTTCCTCGTGCTTTTGAGAATCGTTATTTTCGAAAGAAATGAAGAACGCGATGTATAGTCGAAAAATAAAACCTTTTCTTCACTGGCGACGGTTCCTTCTAAATTAATGGCAGTGCTAGCAGGTATTACCAGGGTGCCCTCTGCTTCTATTCGTCGCACGATACGGTAGGCGCGTACATTTCCGCCCTTAATTCGGCGCGCTACACATGGGATTGTATTTTGCAGAGGAATTTTGTTATTGTATAGAGAAATAAAACTTTATCATTTTCTCATCATTTCTATTTATACAATTGTACGAACGGTCGGAATGAGCTAGACTATTATTGTGAAAATATTCAGGCTTTCTTCCTTGCCGTCGGATGGATTACAGTTACACTTATATATAAGTTTCGAAGCGGTCATACAAGATGGCAAACCGTCGACATTCCCACGGATACAGTCTTTCAGAGAAATAAAAACCTCCAGCACACGGACTTATTTATTAATCACATGCCCCGACTTAATAACTATTGCCGTCTTAAAATGCATTCAATAATCTCATATCATTTAAACGTATTAAAATGTACAACCCATATCACGTATACTAGTTTCATTTGCGGTATGCCGACATTCCGATTTTGCGTCCTAAGATTCGGAAAGGATGTCCTCCAACGTTTTATCATCATGCAGCGGAGACTGTCCAAGCGTAGGATCGCTCTCGAGGAACTCTCGGAGTTCCGATTCCAAATCCGGCACGCCGGGAGTATCTGTCGCCGTATTGAGCAAAGCAGACGCCGGCTGATTATGTGACATACCGATTTGTATCTGAATCGGCGGTTGGTTCGGACTGACAATATTAATCGTTTGATTCGTCTGACCTGCCGGACTCATCAGGTTTGCGCTTGAAATCGACGACTGTGCCGGTAATAAATTTTGCGCAACTTGATTGCCGTTGTTAGATTGCAGCAACGCATTGCTGCCATCTGAAACAATCGTCGGATTATGCGTTATCGGCTCGACTTCCATCGGTTCTGGTCCACCGAGTGGTGCTATTCCCATTGCTCGTCGTAGTCCATCGACTGGTGCGATTGCCGATGGAGGAAGTTTCTTTGCGATCTCTGTTAAATTGTCCGTAATCTTGTCAGCAAGAGCGACCTCCGCTTCTCCTGCTTTAGGTACGTTCGACAAATGAGCAGGCGGTGGAGCTGAGAGACGATCATGCTGAGCTTGTTTCAAACGACCTAACATCTGCGACGTATCGTCGAGCCGACTTTGCAAGGCTTCCCGCTCCTCACTCAACTTCAATTCCTCTTCTGAAAGAAGAAAGCAATAGAATGTAAGTAATGTTCGTATTATTATTAGGCTACCATAAAAATTAAAGCTGACATACCTATATTTTCCAAAAAGTTCACATCAATTCCGATATCCGACAGAGTTTTAAGTTGGTCAAGATCCACCTTAACTTTCTCCAACGACGGAATGTTGCGATTCACATCCTGCATAGGTTTCTCCAATAGATGCTTTATTTTTTCCTCTTCTTCCTTCAATCTCCGTTTTTCTTCAAGGAATTTCTTCGTCTTCCTGTGATCACCGCCTGTCAGTATATCGAGTAAATCATCCACCATAGTTAAAGTGTAATCGCAGTCTTTAGCGAAGTCTAGAATGGATTCTGCATATTGAACGGCAGTGTCGTCGCCATATGTTTGGTACACCAGATCTGTTTCCTCTTTCGTGAGATTTGCGAAGGTCGAATCGTAGCTTGGCGCATACGATCCGAAAGCTCCGTAATATAGCGGCTTTACTGGCTTCGACATATTCCTCCTGTCTTCTCGAAAACCAGCTAATGCTCCTGTGCCATGATTCAGTTTTCCAATAAGTTGTCCCAACGACACTGGCCTTTGATTCGTGCCGGGAATAACCCCGTCGCCAGGGACTATAATCTGCAGACTCGTAGTGCCGTCCTTCTTTTGTCTTAAGAAGCCCATTTTTGAGTTTAGACGTTTCAGAGTCAATTTCTCGGACGCTGCCTTGGCAGCGCCTCGAGCTTGTTTTAAAATCTCTTCAGGAGTCAGATCATCAGGAATAGCTTCAAATTTGCTCAAGTTTGCTAGCCTCAATTTTCGCTGATTCTCTTTTCTAAGTTCTTCCGCCTCTTCATTACGTTCTTCTTGTTCTCGCTCCCTTTCTATCTGTTCTTCAGTGACAAGAACATCTGGGTTGTTGGGATCCTCAACGCCCAACTCAAAGCCCAATTCTTCCTTAGAGATATCATGCATGTACGTTAGAACCGGTCTTAATTGCCGCAGCTTCTCTGGCGTAACCATTTTCAATCCAACGTGCAGTAACTTCTTTGCAGCCTTGTAGTAGATTGTATCCGGATGATTGTATGTAGTAGCATTATCGCACATTAGTTTGAAATCATCTATGAACTCGTTCAAGTTCTGGTAGCTATTGTCGTCTATTTTCTGCTTAATTGTACTGAAATCCATTGGGCTCGTAATGATTTGCGAATAACCGGGTGCGATGTTGTCTGTGACTGGCCACGCAAAGAATTGCTGTGGATCCCGCTTTTCCATTGATCTCAAAAGATGTTCCAACAGTCGTTGAAGTGGCGTACGTTCAGCTATTTTCCGAAGAACGCATGTTCTGGGTTCACGATGAGGTGACAGGGAACTGACATGACTAGCGCTGGTACCAGTGGTGATTCTATGTTCACCACTAGACGGTGGTCTCGGTGGCAGTAGTTGATGATTGGGAATCTTCTTAGGTACTTCGACTAAGCTTTCATCCGCATCTCCAACTGACTCCTGACTTGATTCTTCCCTTCGCCTCTTCTTCTCCTTGTGATGGTGCTTGTGCCGCTTGTCCTTCTTTTTCTTTTTCTTCTTAAGCTTCTTATGCCCTAGATACCTATCATACTCAGGCTCTCCTTGTGTCACGGAATAGTTGAGACCCAACTGTTGTTGGTAGTGCTGGGACAGCATTGTGGTTTGACTTGGGGACTCGTTACCGTACTCGGGCGTGCCGCTGCTACCTCCTACCTTTAAAATTAATTTTAAAGTAGGGGGTTTGTCCGTTGTCGAATACTGCCCTTCTGTTGGAAAAAAAGGATTGTTCATGAACAAAAATGCAAGAATCAGGATGTTTTGAAAAGCATAAAAGCCGAATACAATGTTCATGGCAAATCTATGTCATGCAGTCACAGAATCTTGCAGAGTACTATAGAGGTGCAGGACAGCGTATTGTGTCAGCATAAAACACGTCCTTAAACGTTGTGACATGTGTATATTGCAGGACATGACTAAAGGTTAACCATAAATAAATGTAAAGTCTACAGGGTGTTAACAAAGGATTACAAGGACAGTACTAATAATAATTTAAAGATGATAGTATGACAGGATAGTGACCTTGTTTTCACATTCAACAAACTGGAAGCGAGATGGAAGTAGCTTGATTCAAAACTAAATAAACTTGAATAGAAATGCGGTAAAATAATCTTTGTTGTCACATTAATTGACTGAGTCCGCAGGAATAATCAGGAGGGAGCAATCATTGAAATTGAAGATACCTCATAGAGAGGTAAAGCAAAGCATGTACGGCCCTTGATGCCATAGTACATAACAGCCAGGGAAATATCAAATTGAAGTGCAACAGGCTTATCGCAGATGATAATTCTTTTACGATACGGTATCACAGAAATGAGTAAGGCATCGATCTTGTTGCACTTCAACAAATCTTGACAGACAATAACGAAAGGGTTTGGGGCATCTGAATAATCTCGGAAGCACAGCTAGCCTCTGTCGTGCAACCAGTCCATGTCCGTAGTTACAGGTCACTTACTTCCACGTCGCACCTGTTGCTGTGGAACCTTCGTTTATACTTTCGAATCCACTTTACTTCAACTCCAACCTCACTCTCAGTTTGTCCGTGGTGAAAACGTAGTCAAAATTCCTGTACATCATTAAACTATGAGTACCAAAAGGACTCCAGTAAAAATAGGATCTTGAAATTCTAACATTTAGACTCTATCCTACGGTGACAATGCCCTTCCGTCTACAGACCTTCTCAGAAACGGTTCTATTTTTATCGGAGTCCTCGTGTAAACGACATATCGCACAATTCTCTTTTGAGGAGATTACCTCCTAACGCTCTAGAAGTCATTTGGAAGTATAAACATCTAACACATAAAATTGCCAAACGAGGAGTGCGCGTAACAGCTGAACATTCGTGACAACTTGGACACACACGACACTCGTCGCACGACAGTCGTAGAGTCCATTGCAACAATATGCTTTTGACTGCGGAAGAAAGATCGGTCCTATCGGCGTACACGCGTAGCTAGGCGTTTGACCGGTGAACGCGCTGAAACGCATCCGAGGCACCCCGGTTGCGCGCCCTTTCGAATTCTTCGAATTGAAAAAACGACAGCGCCGCGGCGAAACAGCGTCGCGACGATAATACGCAGCGTGCAGTGAGCGAGAAACAAACGGCAAGCGATGTCGGAACGTCTTCGGAATACGCGACAATCGACCGGTCACAATAATCCTGCGAATACGGCTGGTGATTATTACGTTAGACACGAGAGACGACGACGAGACGATCGTGCCAAGTCGGACGACCGGTTCTCACCTTCGTGTCTCTCGCGCTTGTGCTTTTTATGCTTCTTCGAGCCCATGGTTTGCGCGTCGGGCCACAGCTTGATGAAAACCGTCACGGCTGTCGGTAGATACTATGTCGTGGGCCACCTCAGGAGGCGGATGGACAGTCTACCGCGCTCCGATGCGTCGACAGAAAGTGCGGCGGCAGCCATTGAAGATGTCACAGGACTTCTGAGCCGTTACTCTGGATGGACACGTCTTTCGCTTCTGCTTTTCACCGCGCATACGCCACGAACTGCATCATGGAGTCGCGTCGGTCTAGGACGCGCGCGAATTCAACTTCCTCTCCACGCTAATCTTTCTCGTTACAGCGCAAACCCGGAGTCTTCAAAAATATTAACCGTTTGAGTCCCACTAGTTTTATCGCGATGCGTTATTGATGATCCGCGAACAATTGTATTGATAATTATTCTTCGCATAGTTACTGTTTTGGTGCGAATCGTGTGAGCAAAATATTTTGTCTCCAATTTCCATTACTTTGAATTATAGTTATTTGATAAACACAACCGCTGTTGCCCCGTTTGACATTTTCCGACATAAATTGATATTTCTCAACAAGATTTTCTGTTAACTGTGAAGTTACTGTTTTGGTGCGAATCATGTGAGCAAAATATTTTGTCTCCAATTTCCATTACTTTGAATTATAGTTATTTGATAAACAACCGCTGTTGCCCCGTTTGGCGTTTTCCGGCATAAATTCATATTTCTCAATAAGATTTTCTGAATAACCTCTGGGATCCAAACGGTTAAATGATACTGCGTCGCTCAATGCCTTTTCGCTAGCCACTACTTTCGGAACACAGGCCACTGTCCGGAGCAACATTTTTATTTAGACAAAGACGCTTCTTGTCAGTGTGTGAGGAATTTTTAATTTACGCTGACAAAAGAATTTTAACACGTTGACTGCCGTGCGTATTTTGTTGAATTAGAACGGCGATGCTATGAAAAAATACTACAGCGTTTGACTGAAGTATGCAAAATGTAAATAATGTTCAGGTATTGGAAACCAAAGGATCGCATCACTATTCTAACAATAACTGGATTTACAAAATAATTATTGCTGTCCATTGCGAATATTTTGGATCTTCAGTAAAATCTCTTACGCCGGTCAACGGTGACCGTCACAACAGTCAAAGTGTTAATATAGCCACGCTTTCATATCCCTACAGGTTTTTGCGGAAAGTTTCGTGATAAATTATATCAGGCTAATACAATGTACAGCCGGAATTTTTGATAAAGCTGCAAGTTTTGCTTATTTTTGAACGTTAATGTTTTAAATAGGAGCGGAAACATTATCAAAGTAAGTCTCAACATGGCGGAACCCGACTACATTTGACTGGACTTGACTGTCCAAGATACTTTGAGTTTTATAGAAAATCGAGGTAAAGGGCGTCATACAAAATGTTGTGTACGATGCCTTATACGCGAAAGGCGCACCCTAACCTACAAAAGGTGTTCGAAGTACTTGCACTTGCAGTACGACGAACAACGAAAAACTCGTCTGTATTCACAGGTAGGATTCATCGCGTCGTTTCAGCCGGCGTAGTGAGTCTACGACAAGTCGAATATTTATGAAAAGTAGGTACGACTTACCTGGAAGACAATGGGCCGCAACCGTGTTGCAATTAAAGAGGCAGCGATCAGCTGTTTCGGTCAAACGCCGAGAGAGAAATGCGTTCCTGCGTTCGGCGACTTGAAAAAAATGCACACACATAGCACACGTTCGGCACGGAATGCGTCTTCTTTGTGAGTAAAGTCAGACAAGCTGACGTTTCGTGTTGCGGTACAGCGTAATCCCTCGCATCACCGCACGAATCATCATTGGGAGGGTCGGCTCTCCAGCTTAATTTTTCATTAAAGGCTTAAATAGATTGGTACGGTGTTCCTTCTCCCACATAATGTAATATAGATTTGAGAGAAAATCAAATAAACGTAATTTTTATAATGCAGTCAAAAGGAATTTATATACGGATTGATTCCTTTCCAGTAGGGAAAAAACACCGGTTGTTTCTGCATCATCAGTTATTGATTCTTCTGTGATAACAACTGCTTTTCATTCTTTTATACTGACGTTAGGTTATATTTTTAGAATTACATACTTGTTATATGTAACGCGATCGAATTAAACGTTGAGCAATTTATAAATTCTGTAAGGTCTAGGACAACACTACAACTCGTGGATAATGTCATATCACATTATATCACACATATTTTCCAAGTTTCTGTTGTTAAAAGGGCTGATCTTGCAATATTTGCAACCGGTATGGCATGAATATTGGCCGTGGAAGAAAATACGTCGTGTTGAAAAAGAATACTCATTACCTCCAGTAGATATACACATATAGCATCTGAATTTAAAAGTTACATTTTCCCGATGTTACCAAACAATAGATGTTTGTCGTTATCAAGATTGGGAGTTAATTTTGAAAGTCAGGGTAAATAACACGAAGCGTTTGAATATCAGGGTAAATAAGAGCAATTTTAATTTAGGTACTGTGTAAAAAGGATGTAATATTTAACTGTGTTAAAAAATTATTACAATAGGACATGGAAAATGATAATATGATTAATATGATGAATGATTTGATGAAGCATGTGAATTTTGTCTGGAAAAGCCAAATCTTCGTGGTAGCTATCAAAGTAGCGGAAAGATAACCCCTTGCGTAAGATTTATGTTGTAAAATGATATTACGGGTTACCACTGTCACATCTGATTTGTTTGTATTAACAAGCAATTTGAAAGCATTTTGTAAAAATGTCAAAACAACGAGTATCGCGTCTCTAATCTTCGAAAAAATTAATTGCTGCGATAAAGCATCCCGAGGGAAGCATTTGATTCCTGCTGCCACCTATATTGGGATAGGTGTAACTATAAGTGTCCTACGATTAATCAACGACAGAAACAAAAATGTAGTGACTGGCGAAGACAATACCCCGATATCATATCGTGGCACGACCAGACTTGTAACCCTGAAATTTACGCACACTTTTACGGACAACGCAGTATTCTATAGACACTTTACCGAGTACAATGAAGTTGAGGCTGCATGTGCAGCAGATGTAGCAAGTAAGGGTTCACGCACTAGAGTAGTCGGCATTATTAAGGCCCCAGGAAATTTGAAGATACCGCCAATTCATGAAAGCGTAAAAATGCAATCAGCCGCGTAATGTCTCTGTGACTTCACGAAGTAGCGCACTTCGGTAGAATGTAATTAGAACGCGTATAAAGTGCTAAACTTCCAGTCACTTGTTTGCTGACAACGATCACTCGAGATAATTCGTAAGTGCGTTACAGGTCGATAAAGTTGCGCCGCTAGATAACCACCCTGCGTGCTACACATCTCGTGCCCCGCGAGGAATAATTCGCCGTAGACCCGCGGTTTGAAATCGGCAGGAGCGCAGGGAGCGTTTGCAAAATCAATATTGATCCTAAAAGCTTCTGTGCCACGGAAATTTCCATACCACCCCGGTACTAACGGTGGGTATGACTCATTGCTGCCGGGTAGACGAAGAGCAGGGCACGCCCCTTTGACAGGGCCGATCCTGACAGAGAAGCGGCGTGGATGCACGCACACGTGGGTGCCCCCCTGTCCTCGCGTCTATTCGCCGACGACTCTCTACATGTCGGTATAAAGAAACGCCGCTGTATCGCTGTGGGCTCCCTGGCGAATGGGCGTGCACACGACACGCGTAAGTATCGTGAGCCTTAATCTATATATACATACACGGATTACGTCCATCGTGCCGCTGTGTTCGTCACGCGTATATACGTATATATGTATAAAATGGGCACTCAGATCGGAAGCCCATGAGTGCGTCGCGTGTCAGCGCACCGAGCGCAGCATAGCTCTGTCGTCAACGTTGTGTCGTTAATAGCGCCCCTCGTGGTTGAAGCGCAGAGTACAGCAGATCTGAACATTTGCCGCCCGTTTGCTCTTCGTTTGCCGTTCCTTTGCCGTTCGTTTGCCGTTCGTTTGCCGTTCGTTTGCCGTCCGTCTACCGTGTGACGCGTCTATGCGTGCGTGTGTAGACCGCCTAGCGCAGTGTGAAGCGCAGTGCAAAGCGCAGTGCAAAGCTTAGCCGGTTTTTAGTGTATCGTACCACAGTGCCTGTCTATGTGTTGGTGCGCGATCCCGACAGTCCTGCCACTTCTTTCTTTTCATCCCTGCGGTTCGGCGTGTTAGAAAGCCCGCCTTCTTCATTGGCACGAGTTAACGAATGATTTAACGGACTCGTTAAGCGCGCGTGTCGCGGTTAGCACGCGCTCGCGGAATAATCAAGCACGCTCGAATCTTCGTGACTGATCGGCATAGGGTGCGCGTGGAGCGCGCACGCTCATGCACTAGTGTATGGACACGCGACACAGAACTATATGCGTGCTGTCGAAGCTGTCGGGTGCTATTAGTAAGAACGAGGAAGAGAGAACGCGTTTATAAGGAAGAGTAAGAAAGGAACGGATCGCTCTTTCTCATGCCGTGCATCATCGCGTGCAGCGATAGTAGTGCCATATACGAGAAGAATAGAGATAAAAAGAGGACCCAAGGCGCGTCGTTCCTCGCGGCTCGGCCAGTCGGTGCCTATAACTTCCGTGACAGCGAATGCAGAACGTGTGCTTCTTGTATCCCTCGTGAACGAGTGCGCGGGTGTCAAACGCCGTTCAGTACCGGCAAACCATAGACAGTACCAGTGACAACAATAACGAAAGACACGTTTCCACAGCGTCCTCTGTGGGAGCAGATAACGCACGCAAAACCGTTTGAAAAGGCAGAATATCGAGGACCTGGAAAGGTGTAGCAGCGAAAGTTCGTTCTGTTCACGCGTGTTGTGGTTGCGATTTTCAAATATACAGAATTTTAAGTTTGCAAAATGGAACGATTCCGTGTGACGCCGGCTAGGAGTACGGCACAGTACATACAGCAGCAGCAGTCACCGATCCACGATTATGGTGAGTTCAATGGCAATATATTAATGTTTTATTGCAAACGGTACATGAGCTTTATTTTTCAAACCGTCAGTCCGCAATTCGCGCCTAGTTGCAACGACATCTAGACCAATTAGGAACTTCACGACGCAATTGATATGCGTGCAAGTGCGCGTAGAAGCGCATTGAGCTAGGAAACCCTTGTCAATTTTCGTACCGCAAAAGAGCTGAAATGGCCGTTAGGCAAACTTAAATACCTGACGACAGGTAATCGGTTCTTAGTTACCTCATAGAGCGCATAGTTGAGTGTGATTGAGAATCACGTGTCTCACACGAGTTGCAAAGTAGAGGGTATTGCGCGTGGCATTCGACAGGTAAGTTTTTACGGACTTTCGCAAGTCCGTTGATTTAGGAGCGAACAGTAATGCGGGTTCGACGTAGTGACGGAAAACGCGCTGATTCGCATGTCTGTTTTTGCGGCGTTACCAGCGTCGTCAGGTACGCTGTGTCGGAGAAGTTAAATGTGGGGTGGCATGCAAACGGAGCGTGGGGAACTGTAGACGAGCTCTTTCGTTTTCAGGGTCAATCGATCGACAGCCACAAGAGAGATTTAGGATCGCGTTAAACAGTTGATTCGACTCAGCGGTTATAATAATTGTATCGACGACTCATTCGAACCAATTCCGATTTCTTTCCGTTGTTTATTGACGCAGTGGTATTCCGTGATTGAGGACGATTTCTCCGAACAATTCCATACTTAATGCATGGAATGGCGATTGCAGTACTTGGCATATAGAACGGCTATTGGCCGAGAGTGTATTATCGACACAGTGGGTTGCCATGCAATGTCACGAACCTCTTATTTCGATTGAGAAAAATGGCCTGACGGACCGCTAGGTTTGTTACGTCCATTGTCACGGCTGGTTTTCAGAGACTTCTATAAAAAATCTATACGTCGATAAAGGCGACGTGCTTTAAGAAACTACTGTGCGCCATTCGAATCGTGCTCCGGAAGAGGACGTTTGACGTCGCTGTCGTATAAATAGCAAAGCGGGCAATCCGCCGGCTGGAATGGCCGAAAATCCGCGAAAATCCTCGTCCGGCGCTTCGACGCAATCGCGAGGAAGCGTATCAGAGTTTTGGCGGACGATGAAACCGTTTGTCAAGTGTTCGATAAAACGCACAAGCGTATTGGATAATAATTGCGGTACGGCAATAACCAGAAGTTACGCATGCGACGATCATCGTCGTAATATATGACAGTAGACGTCCTTTATGCGATGTGGATTTATTGCGAGTGGCTGCTCTGAAATACTTTACTTTCGTGTCACCATATCGTTGAGCTGATAGATGATGCTCGGTGTCACGTTGCAGTTTGCAGATATTTTTATACTGCTCTTTTATTTTCTCATGCAATTCTTCTAGATATACATCTGCCGTGTGTGATACTTTATCATTGCGTCGCGTTATATCAAGCAATTATTTTTTCGTTGCGGACTTATGATTAGTCGCGTTGTAGATAAGTTGCCCAGTTTCCGTTTACACGGTGGGCACTTTGCTAATATTCTAATAATAGGAATCAATACTGTCTGAAATGTTTCACTTCTAGCTTGGCGTGCACTGCAAAAGTGGTAGTAATAGGTGTCGATAGTCGATACTCAGTTTTGCCTTCCCTTTTGCAAGGATTTTTCACCGGTGAGGCACGTGACCGACTGTGCGCCTTAAATGGATTACAATTCTTATCTGCTTTTGCCGTTCAACTAGGCTACCGTGTAATTCATTTTTACGCCGCTCGCTTGTCGACATTATCAATATACCGGTAGTTCTCAGCGAAAGCAATACATTTTTCGTATTTGCGAATGTCGTTCTTCTGTCACAGGCATTCTCGGGCAGAGTTTGCCAACGATATTTCATCGTTCTTGTTTCAAAATATTTCATGTTTTTCGAGTTTGTTACAGTAGCGGCGCACTTTCTCTGGAATTGCCGACTTGGTCTCCTGGCCTCTCTCCTCGGAACAAAACATTTTCTATAGAGCCCGTTTTACGAGACAGCAGGGACGTAGACGTTCGAGCGTGACGGTCCGTACCGATCGACAAGAAATTCTCGTGCAACGTTTATGTTCCATACTTAACGTTTGCATTTCCCTCGGTACCGCGTAGTGACGGTAATTATTTCAAGTGCGCCGTAGAGAAGGCCGCTGTTTCTTTAACTGCGCTACCCTGTTTATCCTGTACCAATTTAGACATTACCGTACGTCCTTCCGAGAAATTGTCTGACGTAGAAACGTAGGAACAATTTTAGCGTTTGGAATTCACGCTTGCTCTTTGATCGTCATTCCGCTTCCGTCAATCGTTTGTTTACAATCAAAATAGTCTATATCGGTACGTGCAACGGATCTCGATGCATCTCATAGCCGGTGTAATTACATCTTTAAGTGTAAGGTCGCGCAGACAGTGTACGTATCGCGTTCTTACATATTCCGCAGCTCTTTCTATTCGCGTTCGGATTTCCCTGAAATTCGAATTCTTACCGAAAAAGAATCGTGCCCTGCTTGTCGGTGTGATTCCCCCAAGGTCGGCCGCTCTGTCCTTATACGAATCGCAACGATGCGATGATTGGAACCAGCGGTGGTTCTCATGCTCTTTTTCCTATATTTTATCAATCACCACATTTTCACCACCGCACGATGAGCATCACTCAATTTAGCAGATGCGCATCAAGTAACCACGGGCATGCATAAACGCACGTTCGATGGTGAACTAGTTAGTAGTTGAGTAGTCGTTAATGAGTAAAGGGATGCATTAAAGCCGTTCAGGGTATCCGTAATCACGCACAGAATACCGAGGTGTCCTCTAATGATTTAGTCATAGCACATTGAAGCGTTTAAGGTCATCAATAGGTTAAACATTGATCTAGCAATTTCGTGCGATCACCACGGGGCCAACACGACGCTTTTGCATGGAAATTCGAGCCGTTACTCGAGGTCCTCTATCCCGATCGTCTCTGGGAAGCCGGTAATAAATTTCGGCCCCGACTCTCGGTGTAGATCGTGGCATGAGAACCTTTGCCGGTCCCTCTCCGACCAGCGGAAGGCTGAAATTTGCCGACGGGAAACCCAACCTGGGATGGCAGCTGCATCCCTGCTACAAAAGCCGAGCCAGCAGGGGTCGATAATCGTACAACCCCACCCCTTACCATCGTGTGCCGCCATATAGCTTGGCGGTGCACGTGGTAGACTTGTGCACTTCGACCCTCTGCGCCCCTGGATCCCCATGGTGATAGCTTTCTTGTTCCGCTCCTGTTCACCAAACATCACTGCTGCTTTACAACTCGATATTCGTGCACGTCACAATTGGATACTGTCTGTAGGTTACTCCTTTCCGTATTTCATATGGTTATATCCTTCCCGATATCAGTCGATGCAATGTCAATAAGAGTGAGAATCCTTTCATTTTTATGGGCATTCTGAATGGTGGCACAGAGAATTTTTTCTGTTCACTGCAACTGAATACGTGTGGGTGTGCTCCATGCATTTATTAAATCTTGTTACTGCGCACCCAATGATTATAGCCGACAGCTTAGGTACACGGATTAGTATATTGATGGTTACGTGAAATTTAGGTATGATTCGCTAAGAAGTCACAGTGTGAGAAGGTTTAAATTTACGTAACTTTCCATGCTATGCCCATGAGCATGTATAACATTAATGAAGAACGTAGTGTACAATCTCTCATTTTCGGATAACTAGGTCATTCCAGAAAGTATTTAATTTTGCGTCGTGCGGCGTTCAATGCATTAACGTAGGCGGGTAAGGTCACGTGTAACACAGGTACTGGCTTCGTGCGCATGAAATTTTCGTGAATTTATTCTGTTTCTCGGCGAACCAACCCTCTTGACTCGTGTTTTTACGTGGGTCTTGAATGTAATGATAACTAGGTCGTTCCAGGAAGTATTTAATTTTGCGTGGTGCGGCGTTCATTGCGTCAACGTAGGCGTCTACAGTAACATGTAAACAGATATTGACTTCGTGCATAGAAAATGTTCGCGCATTTATTCCGTTCCTCGGCGAATCAACGCTTTTGGTTAATGCTCGTGTGGATCTTCAATATAATGCAATCGCATGCACAAGGAACGAGCGAAGGAATAAATACGCGTCTCCCCGAGTAATTTGAGGCACGTGGCGCCCTCGTGCAAACGAAAGTGGAGCGTGGAACTTCACACAGGATGGAAAACCCTTTCTTACCCTCGCATCTAACTGAGCTGCCGAACAATGGCAGCATTGCACCCCCGAGCTCCCTCCGACGTCTCCTTTCTTCGAGAAAACTGCGACGTCGGTGAAAAAAGGCAGCTACCGTCAGATTTAACTTCTCGCCCTTTCTCACGTTTGACATAGATGTCTTTCGCTCTCTTTCTCGCACGCTTCTTTCTCTTCCGATCTCTTTCTTCTTCGACTCTCCCTGTTGACACCTCGACCCTGTTTTTAGTCACCAGCTCATTTTGCAAATGTACTTTCTGTTCGTGTGCGTGGGCGAGCACGTATAAACGATTGCTGTTTTTTCTTTTTTTTTTACATCGTCACGGACAACGATAAATTTGCGTTCGCGAGTAATGGGTGAAAAAATATTTGAAGAGGTAAGTGAGTTTTGGTGAAACGATATTTCTAAAGGTGTCAGGCCGGCTGCACGGCGGTGTTGTGTTAACTTATCTTTGTTAACGAAGCAAACGGCATTTGCTTTTGTGGATTTTGTGCCCCCGGGGTACGCTCGCGAGAGACACGGGCAAAGCTTTTGAGCGGTCAACCGCGCTAATTAATTTGAACTTGGTTACCTGACTATCGGAGTGAATTGAAATTGGATTTATAGCGGAAACGCGATGGTGGATCATTTTCGGGGGCCCCAGTGCATCTTCTGTTTTAATCGGAATATCGCGTGAACGCGTATTCCGGAGCGCAAATATACAACAAAGTACCGGTTTACGTTTGTGCTATTCTTTGTCGAGATAAGTGTAAATGTAGCGAGTTGCGTAGGCTGGTGTTCCACTTGTATTGTTTCGTTCAATAATCGTTTGCTTCCACTGTTGTTTCTCTGCCAGCCCTTTTCATCGCCAGTTTTTTTTCCCGGCGCACGGCATATATTTACGTGTGTTCCTATCTATATTATATTCGCGTTAAAAGTCACGCTTCACCATTGCGCAACGGGGTGTCACGTGCAACCAGTCAATGTAAGTTGTTTTCTTCTTCGTTTAATTAAGTTTAGTTTGCTCAGATGGACTCCCTTTTTTAATTGATATATTTTCATTATTTCATCATTTTTGCTATATGTGTGGAGCCCTTGAACTTCTTCTAAAGGAGTCCATATTGATACGAAAGATAACCGTATGTATTATTTTTCCGTATTTTAATGTTGTTTTCCAACCTTATTTTGTTTTTCACAAACAATTACCTTTTTTATTGACATTATTATTTGTATCTTTCATTGATAATTCAGCATGTTCCAGGACCGTTGCATTCTATCTATATGAGTCTACTTCATTCTAATTATGCATTGGAATACTGTATATTTATGAGATATTCAAAGTTAGTTAATATCTGGTTATTTTTTTGTCAGGTTTGGTGTGATTCTTCCTTGCTTCGATCCGTCTTGCACCTTCGTGGTTTTATTATTTAGAATGTCTTGAAATAACGCCTTATGTACAACACACACTTATATAATTTTGTACCAACCTAGACTTTTGAAGAGGAAGCCTAAGGGTCTCGAAAGATGTATAAACATTACAAAGTAATAAAAAGCATATTAACCCAAATAAAGCGTTCATCTACTCTCACCAAACTCAATAAATTAAAATAAGGTTGATAAGGATAAAGACAATTTTTTCGTTTAACGTTTGTTTACAAATTATGTAAGTTTGTTGGCGAGTGTGAGACTGCTTCAACCCTTCGTTTAATGTTTTTATATTTTCTTCAAGGGTTGATTCAAAATTAATTAAGAACATCTTTACGAAATGGAGTAGAAGTGAATATTCGCTGGGTGTCGTGTTAAAGCTACGTTTCCCAGTAGTAGTAGTTGTACGATGCCTAACGCAGCCATAGAATTATTACGTTGCCGCGAGTTGCACGATAAATCTTGCATGAGAGAGTTGAGGGTGAAAAAAATTCCGTGTACTGGCTGGAAAAGCTAGGTTGAACATCTCGAGAAAAAAGTCTCGCCTCTCTTGTCAGGTTCGTGCAAATGAGGTGTTATTACAGAGGCATTACTCGTCAAATCGTCGTGGACACGTGCGCTGTATCGTTTCTAAACATCCAGTTTCGCGCAGTTACGAATGTGTGCGCACATGTGTGCGGGATGCATATACGAAAAATGTATGCGAACGTTTCTGAACATTGAGCATAATCTCTCTCTGTTTACGTATCACAGCGGACTTCGTCATTCTACACGACTGTGTGATGTGTCTATGTTTATAGAAGAGGCATTCACATTTCGGAGGGTATATTATGTATATTCAGATATTCCGTCAATATACATGTGATATCGTGCATAAACACGTTTCGCGCAGTTATGAATGTGCGCACATATTTGGAAGTGGGTTGCGTACACATGAAATATATCCGCATGCCTCTGAAGATAGAGCGTATCTTTTTTGAATTTACGTATCACAGCAGATTTCGTCATTCCACACGACCATGCGATGTGCCTGCCTATAGAGGCATTCACATTTCACAGAGTATATTATGTATACTCAGACATTCCACCAATGTACAAATAATATCATGTGTAAAAACATTTCGCGCAGTTCCGAATATGCGCACATATTTGGAAGTGGGATGCGTACATAAGAAATATATCCGTATTCCTCTGAAGATCGAACGTATCTTTTTTGAATTTACCTATCACAATGGAATTCGTCATTCCACAAGATCGTGTCTATAGAAGAGGCATTCACATTTAATAGAGTATATTATGTATATTCAGACATTTCGCCAATGTACATGAGACATCGTGCATAAACACGTTTCGCGCAGTTCCGACTGTGCGCACATATTTGGAACTGGGATGCGCATATACGAAATATATCTGTATGCCTCTGAAGATCAAGCGTATCTTTTTTGAATTTAGCTATCACAGCGGAATTCGTTATTCCACACGACCATGCGATGTGCCTGCCTATAGAGGCATTCACATTTCAGAGAGTATATTATGTATACTCAGACATTCCGTTAATGTACATGTGACATCGTGCATGAACACGTTTCGTGCAGTTACGAATGTGCGCACATATTTGGAAGTGGGATGCGTACACATGAAATATATCCGCATGCCTCTGAAGATAGAGTGTATCTTTTTTGAATTTACGTATCACAGCAGATTTCGTCATTCCACACGACCATCCGATGTGCCTGCTTATAGAGGCATTCACATTTCAGGGAGTATATTATGTATACTCAGACATTCCACCAATGTACAAATAATATCATGTGTAAAAACATTTCGCGCAGTTCCGAATATGCGCCCATATTTGGAAGTGGGATGCGCACATACGAAATATATCTGCATTCCTCTGAAGATCGAACGTATCTTTTTTGAATTTACCTATCACAATGGAATTCGTCATTCCACAAGATCGTGTCTATAGAAGAGGCATTCACATTTAATAGAGTATATTATGTATATTCAGACATTTCGCCAATGTACATGAGACATCGTGCATAAACACGTTTCGCGCAGTTCCGAATGTGCGCACATATTTGGAACTGGGATGCGCATATACGAAATATATCTGTATGCCTCTGAAGATCGAACGTATCTTTTTTGAATTTAGCTATCACAGGGGAATTCGTTATTCCACACGACCATGCGATGTGCCTGCCTATAGAGGCATTCACATTTCAGAGAGTATATTATGTATACTCAGACATTCCGTTAATGTACATGTGACATCGTGCATGAACACGTTTCGTGCAGTTACGAATGTGCGCACATATTTGGAAGTATGCGTATGAAATATATCCGTAAGATATTATCTTTTTTGAATTTACGTATCACAGCAGATTTCGTCATTCCACACGACCATCCGATGTGCCTGCTTATAGAGGCATTCACATTTCAGGGAGTATATTATGTATACTCAGACATTCCACCAATGTACAAATAATATCATGTGTAAAAACATTTCGCGCAGTTCCGAATATGCGCCCATATTTGGAAGTGGGATGCGCACATACGAAATATATCTGCATTCCTCTGAAGATCGAACGTATCTTTTTTGAATTTACCTATCACAATGGAATTCGTCATTCCACAAGATCGTGTCTATAGAAGAGGCATTCACATTTAATAGAGTATATTATGTATATTCAGACATTTCGCCAATGTACATGAGACATCGTGCATAAACACGTTTCGCGCAGTTCCGAATGTGCGCACATATTTGGAAGTGAGATGGGTACACACAAAATATATATGTACGCCTCTGAAGATCGAGCGTATCTTTTTTGAATTTACGTATCACGGTAAAGTTCGTCATTCCACATGACCGTGCGATGTGGCTATGTCCATAGAGGCATTCACATTTCAGAGAGTATATTACGTATATTCAGACATTCCGTTAATGTACATGTGACATCGTGCATGAACACGTTTCGTGCAGTTACGAATGTGCGCACATATTTGGAAGTGAGATGGGTACACACAAAATATATATGTACGCCTCTGAAGATCGAGCGTATCTTTTTTGAATTTACGTATCACGGTAAAGTTCGTCATTCCACATGACCGTGCGATGTGGCTATGTCCATAGAGGCATTCACATTTCAGAGAGTATATTACGTATATTCAGACATTCCGCCAACGTACATGTGACATCGTGCATAAACACGCTTCGAGCAGTACGAATGGGCGCACATATTTGGAAGTGGGATGCGTACATACGAAATATATGCGTATTTCTCTGAAGATCGAGCGTATCTTTTTTGAATTTTCGTATCACAGCAAAGCTCGTCGTTCCACACGACACGTACGACGATGCGATGTATCGTGTCTATAGTATGCATATTCAGACATTCCACCAACGTGGCATGCTGCCAGAATCGAGAGGGGGAGCCTCTATGTTTATCAACATGGAATTATGCTAACGCGCCCGCCAACCGGGCAAAGCCAGTTGGCCTTTTGCGAATGCGAGACGTCGACGTCGCGCCATTTTTCCAGGCGAAAACACTCTCTTTCAAAGATTCTACAGATCAGTATCGTTCCGCGGTCAGGCGATACCGGGATTGCGCTTACGTAACCTTCTTACGGATACAATCCTTTTAAAAAAAGCAAGCAGAAGCCGACTGCACAAGTATGCAAATTATCGATAGCCAGAAAACAGGTATCGGTTTATGAGTATACCAGACGAGGAAACCCAGTTATTAATGGAAATGTAAATCGTTGTTGCGTGCCTGCGTATCTCGCCGATTGCGCGTATTAATGAATGGCGGCTCAAGTTTTTATCCGTCGGAGTGCACCGACTGACGACGACGCAAGTCTGCGAGCTCTTACATTATTTTCCTTTGTCTCGAAGGCTATTCGCGGCCGTGAACCGTCTAATGCGCCTATCGATTGTCACGTAAATCGACAACCTTGATTCGCACGGTCTCTGGAAGCCGAACACTTGACACCAATCTTTTCGCGGTCTTTCTCGTTCTTTCTCTCGCTCTCTTCCTTTTCTGCTTCCTTTATCCCCATCCGCGGAACATCTCTCAGTCATCCCTTATGCTTTCTGCTCTTTCGAGCTGTAGCGGTAAAAAAAGAGGCCAACATTTTCAGTTCTACACTCTTTCGCCGACACACACGAAAATTACGTTCTGCGCACTTTTTCGTTTCTCCGTCCATGATGACACGACTCGCTTCCACTAGCGCACGCGTAAATTAGATAATCAAAACTATAAACACGCCGAGTTGGCCACGTGGCTGCCAAGCGCGTAAGTGGGTTATGCAGTTCATCATTTATCCGTGTCTCACCCATGCGGTACCTTTGCAACACACGGTGGGCAGTGCACGTATTAGTGTATCATCAATTAACCAAATACATAATCACGTGTTCGAAGCAGAAATCAATAATAAGAAGCGGCGCAGATCAATTTGCATTATGCTTGTTTGTCCATTATTTAAGGGCAGTCTCGCAACCGGTACCTTTGCTACACACAGTGAGCAGTGCACGTATTAGTGTATCATCAATTAACCAAATACATAATCACGTGTTCGAAGCAGAAATCAATAATAAGAAGCGGCGCAGATCAATTTGCATTATGCTTGTTTGTCCATTATTTAAGGGCAGTCTCGTAACTGGGCGACGCGGGTTATCGATAGTTTCCAGCTATATCGGGCAAGTACCGGCGGCATATCGGCGTAATCCAGATATTAATACGCAGTGAGTCGGTTGTCAGTGCGTGGCGGGCTATTTCTCTGCGGGAATTTGTGACGTATCCCGGGGAGTAAATGTCAATTGACACGCGGACTGCTCGGTGGAACGATCTTTCTTTCCCACACTTCTTCCCCTAGCGTCAGAATCAGGGGGACGAATGGAGGCGCACGCAAGAAAAGCTGGCTGCAGCCTGTCAGCTTGTATCTTTGTGCTCGACTCGAGATTCCTGGATAAAAGGGTGTCGCTGCATGCAATTTCTCGGAAGAGGCAGTCGCGTTTGCTAAGAACTTTTTATTATTATATTATTGTCATCTTGCCTAACCGTAGACGATAAAGCTCCTGACAGTTTAACTTCGTCACGGGTTGTGCTGAATTTTCACTCAATTTTACGCTGGTAAATCTTAATACGTTGATCGTCACGCTATCCAAAATGGGTAACGGAAATATTTAATAATAACAACACATAACGAAGTATAAGTGCGTATAAGTACTTCATGTATAAAGAATGCATAATATTACAGTTGTTTTTCGCTACATTTTTTGAAAGAAGTTTATTAAAGCTGTGCCATTTGTAAGGCAGCGAGGGCAATGAGTCACAGTTTTTTATACATTTCTTATAGCTGTTTGCCGGGCTAAAATTTGAATACTTGTCTAGCGATAAAAAATACACATCTCCACATTTGTTTCTTTCTTTAGACTCTTTATAGCTAGCAAATTGAGCGTTATACTTCGGTGCATTCAACCACCGCTGCTTTGTCTTATCAATTTTTTTTCTGAATACTTCCAATTGCATTGGAAAAACAAACAAATGAATCGTTTCCCGCGGAGAACGCACTGAGTTTATACTGGACGATCAACGCGTGAATGATGCCATAAACCTTTTGGAGCAACGATTTTAAAGTAGTGTTTAGAGAAAGTGTCAAAAACGTCGCGACGTTTGAGGACTGTTTGTTCAAGTATCTTCCATTTCTCACGATCGGTAGATCAGCAAGCGGTTTATAACTTGATACACCTTTGGCACGCGGCATCAAAGTGCGCTTGTCATTTAATGCGCAATTACGCGGGTGGTCCAGTCAAGAGCAATTAATTGGAAGGTTCAAGATCAATGGATCCGGCGTTTCTCGTGTCTGCGACCTTATTGCCGGGTCAATCGCGTTTTCCTGCTTTTACCATAAATGCCTCTAACGTCTTGGGAATTTTCGTCGGCGAACGCACGTACTCTGCTTACAGAGATAATATTTTCTTCGCCGCTTGCTGAACCGTAGAAATTTATGGGAATTATCCAGCAGCAAATTACTCAATTTCCTAGACGCATAAAACCTTCTTTCTTCGGAAATGTACTACATAATGTGCAACCGAAAATGACACCTGGGCGATATTAGAGAACATGCTATTACGGTGAGCGGCTTTGCGTGGCATTTGCGCATTCGTAATTATCGAATTGTCGGGATTAAAGTTAGTGATTGCGTAAGGCGTCGCCCTGACGCATAGTGCGATGGGTGACAAATGCGAGTAAGTGCAGGAAATACTCGTATCCAGACGCACACTGCTCTCAAGCGCTAACAATTATTTTATTATTGGCCCAATTACGGCGTTATTGTTTTCACACACGCGCGACGAACCGGTTAAAGCGGTTCGCGGCACTGGTTATTATACTTCTTGAGGGTGATTCAACCGACTGGATTTTTGCCTTCTGCCTTTGTCCGTGTTTCTTCGCATGTCATTGTGTTTTATCGCCACAGATCCACCGCCGTCGGTAACATTCTAAAGTAGATTGTATCTACACAGTTATTTTTCAACAAAAGACTATTTTAAGAAAAGATGTACGTATGTTGTATTTCGCTGATTTTAATCCTGGTCAGCGTATTTTGTTGCAAACGAACATAACGATCCGAAGCTTAAAGTTGTTAAAAGTTTGAAGTGACTTTTATGGCAGTCAACCCGCTCGTGATGGCAAATTAACAAATATTACTACTGTTAAAAACGAAGTAATATGTCTTCTTCCAGTTTTCGTGTCATCGATTGTATCCTTTTTGTTCTGAAGTTCATTGTCTCCATGCGGTTATTTTTCAATATAAAACAATTTAAAAAAAAGATGTAGATATATTATGTTTTGGAAGTTTAATATCGACCTGAATATTTTGTTGTAAACGGTCATAACCGTGTGTAGTTCTTCGTTTTTTAAAGTTTCAAATACATTCTGCAGTAATTAACCTGTGAATAATGGCGAATTAATATTTCCCCTGTTCGCAGTGAAATACTATGTCTTCTTGCAGTTTCTGTGTAATGATCTATATTCTCTTCCAGGTTCATTTGATGGCTTCCCTTATGGGATTTGCATTAATTTGGCCGCGTAAAGTGTACCTCACTTTGTAATTAAATTTTACAATTTCGGTAACTCCTCCTTTAGAGCTTACTGTATCCGCGTCGTTATGGCATCGTATTAAATGGAATTTTGTCTTCGTTCCCACGAGAAGTAACTACCAGTTTCACTCCCTATTACTCTCGCTGAAATGTTCGGCGGAACTGCGGCAGATCGCTTTAATTACGTTTGTCAACGTAAAACCTTCCGTTCAAATTGAACTCAATTAAACAAAAACACGCGCTTACTTCTGTACCCGCATACATTTGCCACTGTCAGAACAAAGTGTGCTCAAGAAACCGTCCTTCCGAAAATCCCAGGTCGGCAAACACACGATTCCCGTAATCGTCTCCAAAACAAAATCTTCCCCGTCTCTTCAAAACCATTCAAGCCCATAAGCCGCGGAACTTTGAACCACTTTCTCGAATAATCCCCGTGAAAGTATACGGTAATCTTCAATCGTGTACCAGATTCCCCGTGGATCCACGAAAACTCCCAGAAATGTCAACTATATCTCAAAATTCTCCAGGTACTCCCGCCCGAACTTCCGCTCACCCGCGTAAACTCTCTCACATCCAGAATTTTATCGACGTATCCCAAACTAATGCTGTGGCGTATCTCCTGGGACGATATTTACCTGTTTCCTCTTAGTCCTTCCTTCTCAGTATCGCGCGGAAGCTTGGGCCCGGAATAACACGGGCGTCGCGTTCAATTTGATTGAAGCGAACGTTGGTACCTGGCCGATCACGCCTTGATTCAGTCAGATTACAGGGAGCTTCATTTACACCGGTCGCCTCTGCTGAATGGGCCAGCGGTAGACGGACACTCGACCGACTCTTTCTCCAGTCCTTCGTTTCTATTTGCCCCTGAAAAGGCGTTCGAGGATGCAACTACGATGGGATTGCTCTTACATGCGCCCGGAGGGATTTCATTCAGCGGACGCGCGTTCGTTCCTAGCGTCGCGACGCCCTCTGATTTTCAAAATTACAGGACGGCCTTGTTGTTTGCGCGTCTGACGGACGAGACAGGCAGGGCGATACGGTGGTCGTACATAATTGCACGTGAACGAGCACGTGTGACCGCCTACAGGGTCAATCCGTACCCACAGGGCCAGGAGGCTATTCTTCATCAACGAGGTTGCGCGGTAAGCTGCAGTCGCGAGAAGAACGTTAACACATTGCGGACGGATGACGAGATATCTCGTCATTGCTATTTCGTCGTTCGGGGCCATTGACGAGATATATCGTCTTGCATATTCTGTCGTTTGAGGCAGGTGACGAGATATCACACAGTTGCTACGTAATTGTCAGCGGCAGTTTTTCGTAATTTGTATTGCGAATTAATTATTTGAAGCTCTGAAATATGGATAGCGACAAAACGATTAGCAATGTTACAGAAATATTTGCGGACAGTTTACCGGATACATCAAGTAATGACGAGAATATGAATATTTGTGAGGACTTTGTCGTGTTCCACTTCACTTAGTGTCATGTTTTACGAAATATCATACTTTAAAAAATGTTTAGTTTTAACACATTTTTACCTATTCAAAAATATTAACAAAACATTTATTTTTAAAGTTGTTAAAAATAAATATTTCACGGGACAATAATTTTTAACACGTTGACTGTCAAACGTGTTTTGCTCTATTAGAATGCACCGTTCCAATAGAAATTGCTTTTACAAGATTCCAAACAGGCTTCATTGCGAATTTTTTGCATTTTTAGTCAAATGTTTTGCACCGGTCACCGGTGACCACCATGGCAGTCAACGTGTTAACTATTAACAAATCATCACTAACTTTAAAGATTATCAGCCGAAATCACGTACGCGTGACACCGGCTCACTGCGACAATGTTTCCACTATGCTTCTGTTTTAACACGTTGACTGCCATTGTAGTCACTGGTGGCCGGTGCAAAAGATTTTACTAAAAATGCAAAAAATTCGCAATGAAGCCTATTTGCAACCTTTTAAAAGCAATTGTATTTGGTGCTGTATTAGAATACGGCGCTCTGCGTTACCTTAATTTTGCACGATTTAATCATACTCTGCAGTATTTCATCGCATCGCGGTTCTAACATAGCAAAATACGCGGTGACCGGCGCAAAACATTTGACTAAAAATGCAAAAAATTCGCAATGAGATACTTGCAATCTTGTAAAAGCAGTATTTTATCGCATCGCGATTCTAACATAGCAAAATACGCTTGAACGTGTTAAGGATATACAAATATTCATTAAAATTTGTGTAACACTCATTTTAGTGCCACTTTTAACAATAACCATACCCTATATACAACGGATAGCGTAAATATAGTAGCAGTAGAATCCGCGCGAAATTCGCCGGCGGCAGCGTAAAGGCGATGCTCGAAACAAGCGGCCGGCAAAGTGTTAACAAATCATCACTAATTTAAAGATATTTGACGCAAAAAAATACCCGGCCACTGGGTGCGATTAGCAATAGAATGCCCGGTCCGCAAAGTGTTAACACGTTGACTGCCGTGCGTATTTTGCTGTATTAGAACGGCGCTGCTATGAAATACTACAGTGTTTGGCTGAATTATGCAAAATGTAAATACTGTGCAGGTATTGGAGACCAAAGAATCGCATCACTATTCTAACAGTAACTGTATTTATAAAATAATTATTGCTGCCCATTGCGAATATTTTAGATTGTCAGTAAAATCCCTTGCGCTGGTCAGCGGTGACCACCGCGGCAGTCAAAGTGTTAACCCTTTGCACTCGGACATGTTTCTTCACGAAGTAGCGAACAGCGCAACATTTCGTTCAAAATGGTATAATTTTGAAAAAAATACTCTGCTCAAATCTCGTTTTGCATAAAACTTTGCTGACACATTTATGTTGAAACAAAATTGAAATTTTATAGCCTATTCTTTTCGAATGCGTCATAGTTCATTCACCAATGTGCATTGCGGGTTTATTCAAACACATATCGCAGTGATAACTTGTTTATGATCTTTCACGTGTCATTTTTTCTTCCGAGCATATACAATGTTTATACAATAACTTGCAGTTTATCATTCAGCCTATTGCAAGAATATATAGAAGATTGTTCTTGCAGTCGCTAGAATTCTCCTCTCAGTTTATTGATCACGAATTTACTAAATATTAAATAGCACACAGATTATTAATTCTATCTCATTGCCTCAACTTGTAACTCCCCGGAAAAATCTTAAGGAAACAAATATCTGAACAAATGTTTTCTGTACATACATTTTCCTCAGTAATAACACGAAGTATCTTCGTGTCCCCTCAGAGGGGACAGTCGAGTGCAAAGGGTTAACACGTTGACTGCCACGCAAGTTTTTAAGGAAATGTCCGTGAGGCCAGGCGCGCTGTTATACCATGCGCGAATTGTTTCTTATCGTAGTAAAAGATTATTCGATTTTTAACAGAATGCCTAGGGATTTGTATCGAGTTGAAAATATATATTGGAAAATCGTATTGGACCTATTGTTTCTTATCGCAGCAGAAGATGAACACGTTTATATCGAAAAGTTTCGGCACATGCATTCAGTTGAAAATCTTTCCTCAAGAACAAAGTATCTAAGAAAACGTGTGTGTGCCGAAAATTATTTCTTCATTTTCGAATATGTTTTCTGTAGTGGCGCATGGTTAAAGTTACTTTTATAACAGTTTAATAGTATTATTATATCCTGTGAAATATGTTTCCAAATACCTACTAACTTACCTCGTAAGTCCTCAAATTTCCGTTACCCGAATGCGGATGACCAAGATTTTCGCTGTCACCTGAATACGGGTGACGCGGCAGTCAATGTGTTGACTGTGGATTTGCTAGACCCGTCCAATTGATCGTTATGCGGCGGGACTTGTAAATGTGTGACATATAGACCTTCAAAGTTAGAAGCACGAGGAAGACATGAATTTCAGTATATATTCATATTATTGCAATCAAATTTCGTGTAAGTTGATAGAAAATAATAGTAATAATTTTTGTAATTTGACCCATGAAATCGTGATTCGGGTGACGCGGCCCGATAAAGATTTTTACCGTCACCCGAATACTGGTGACGCGGCAGTCAACGTGTTAACGACGTGACCTCGAGTGAAAGGACGGTTTATCAACTGCGCATCTTGACTGTCGTGGTCATTCTTTATCTTTCCGCGTTGTTTTGCTTTTGCTGTGGCGTTGTCGAAGTCTGTGTGCGCATTTCACTGCATCTGTCATCATTTGCGTTCTTGCGTCGTATGACAGACAGCGTTTCCAATGTCTTGGGAATACTTGCAGGTAAATTGTGCAAGCAAGGTCAAGTGGTGGTCGCGGAAAATCGATTGCGCGTCTCCTGTCAGTTTACGCAATGACAAGTTTTTGGAATAACGGAACGTGACGGTATTTAATGATTTCTTTTTATAAGGATCTAGGAATTGGAGAAGTTGTGAAGGTTCTGGCGGCAGCAAATGACTCGCTGGACAAATTGCCGTATACACACTGACAGTGCATTAGCATTATTGCCATTCAACAACTTGTCTATGATTACTTTAATACCGCAGAGTGCTTTTGTTTCGACGCTCGTTTTCGTCACTGCGTTTTATCCAAGCGGCTTTTCGGCAAGGGCGATAAAATGTCTACCATCGTTTCGCACTGCCTCCTTTAATAAAAGCGTGATGCGATGAAAATCCGCGTCGCGTGTTCAGACAGATTGTTTTAAAGTCCAAATTACAATCAGAAATTTGTTTGGTGAATTCGATCGATAATTTAATATATTGAAATTTAATAACAGTACAGAAGTGGACTCCTTTGAGGCGTGCATGCACCTTGTGTCGAAACGTCAGATATCTGAGCAGTAAATTCAAACATTAATTTATTGACCCGTATGCGCCGAACGAATTTCTAATTTTACCGATAACAACGATCTGCATAATACGTTATATCACATCTAAAATAGAAATGGTCCATTGTTCGCCTTGTATTTTCAGTGCCCACCAATTAGCCTGTTTTGCAGTCTTGTTACAGAAGCACTATTGGAAATTTCAACAACTACTGCCATTTTTTTTTACCACGTCCAATTGCAAATAATGAGACAGTAACGAGGTGCATCTCGCTTCGTTTGCCAGTCCACGCGCGTGTGAGTGTCGATGTTGTGTAATATATTTTTATCGCGTAGTTTACGGTAGGTTGGGGGTGCACATCCCATCGGCAAGGTTTCATCGACCAATCGGAGTTGGGGTGGAGCTTAAGCTACACTACCGCGTCAGCACCTCTTCGCTCTTTTCGAGGCCTTCCTGTGTCTCACCTACATTACCACCAGCTTGCCTATCCTCTTCGGATGGTCTATATACTCTTAACTGCTTTTCCAAGGTCTTAACGATCATTGCCACTGATCCAACCGCTAAGAATTGCTGGCGGAAATGTCCGTGGAACATTTCGGCTGTGGTTCGGTTGTTGAATGCGTGTGGATGAATTTTGTGTTTATTAGGTTTAACGTTACAACATGTATTGTGCCATCAGTAATATAATATATATATATATATATATATATACTAACAAATCATCACTAATTTAAAGATATTTGCCGCAAAAAAATACCCGGCCACTGGGTACGATTAGCAATAGAATGCCCGGTCCGCAAAGTGTTAACAGTGCATTGCTATACAGTAAAATAATGTTTTTGTGCGGTGGATAGGGACCGCATAAAGAAAGTTAAAAAAACATATTCGAAAATTTTATAAATTCTTACATATAATAAACAATTTTGTGCGATATACTACCTAAACATTTTTTTATGCGGTGGATAAGGACCATTGAAAAATAAAAAAAAGTCAAAAATATGGTCTAAAAGAAAAAATAGATCAATGATTTATGAAACAGATGAGAGAATGCTTTCAATTAAATTAAATAATTAAATTAGACCTATAGAAATGGTAAAAATATTTAATTCTTCATTGTACATATACATGGAGAAGTTTTTACATTGTACATTAAATAGTTTGCTGCTACTCGTCGTAATCCAAAACGCGCATCTTCTTGTCACGAATTCGTTGAAAATCGCTTCCGTCGCTTGAAGATAGGATTTCAATTGATTTGTTTTTTGGTACCATAAACTCAGTGATCAGTTTTTGTGACGATGGTCGACTGGTGAATTGCTTGTAAACGTAACTCTTTTTCGAATTTTAAGCGTCTTTCCGCTTTGGTATCTACTTTAAGAAAATGCGTTTCCAATTTTTTCGAAATTTGGATCCCTGCATATATATTTTATCTGCTGTAATAGATTCCGGTTCTTCTTGTCCATTTTCATAATCTATCAAACTATTGATAATGTCACTATCATCGACAATTTGGTCCTCAATCATCTCGTCTAGGTCATTATCGCCGAAAGAATCAAAGCCTTCTCCGCCGATGTTATGTGCAAGCGCACTAATTTCAGATAATAACGTTGACGTGTTTTCGGTAACGTTTCGATTAATTACACATTCATATATTTCGTCCACAACATGTATATGTACATGATAGGAATCAGATGTCCACGAGGGCCGGAATTGTCGTTAAACTGGTGCTAACGCCGCTAAGATTCATATACCGCATAAAAATAAATTGCACAAAAAAAATTGCACAAAAATAAAATCGCACAAAACCAATCGCATAAAAAAAGACCGCACAAAAACAGGCTTTACTGTACCAAGATACGAATGCTTCTAAGTGGCGCGCGTGGCCTGACTGGAATTTCCTTAAAAATACGCGTGGCGCTCAACGTGTTAATGTGGAAAGACAGTAGTACGTATGCTAGCAAGATGACGTGTGGTCAATCGGACCAACCGCGTGTAGAGTAACCGCGTTGTCGTGCGCTTTGTTTCTTGACGCGTCAAACTCTGAATTGGCTATAAAAGGAACGAGGAAATTATGTTTTCCGTGAAAGATCATGGGCACTTCGTTCTCGGTACTTGTGTGTCCGCTTTAAAATAGTCGAGGCGGCAGTCTTTGTACCGGAGCGCGTTACGTCACGTGCTAATACATTCCTCAGTACGGCCGACAAAGTAGAGGGCAAAAGGCTCCAAACTGCATTCTGGTTAATGCCGTTACTGAGCAAATTGATGAGTTTTAGACAAACATTCTTTGGAGTTCAATTGTCCCTCAGAGATTTTCGCTCCTTGTACACAAGTCTAAACGGAAATCGATTAGAACCTCTCGCTGACCGATCCGTGAGTGTTTGGAAGTAATAATTAAAGTCACAGGTCGTCTTTACTTTGCGCTGACCAAAAAGTGTGGCACCGTTAGCGGTGAGTGTTTAAACACGTTGACTGCTACGGTGGTCACCGGTGACCGGCGCAAAAAATTTGATTCAAAATGCAAAAGATTCGCAATGAAGCCTATTTGCCATCTTGTAAAATCAATTGATATTGGAACGGTGCTTCAATACTTTGGCTTCTAATAACTCTGCGTTACCTTCATTTTGCACGATTTAATCCTTCATTTTAATCGCACGATTTAATCGTTTGCAATCTTGAAAAAGCAATTGATATTGGGAGCGGTATTTAATCGCATCGCGGTTCTAACATAGCAAAATACGCGGTGACCGGTGAAAAATTTTTTACTAAAAACGCAAAAAATTCGTAATGAAGCCTATTTGCAATCTTGAAAAAGCAATTGATATTGGAGCGGTGCTTTAATACTTTAGCTTTTAACAACTTTGCGTTATCTTAATTTTGCACGATTTAATCATACTCTGCGGTATTTTATCGGATCGCGGTTCTAACATAGCAAAATACGCGGCGACCGGCGCAAAAAATTTGATATGCAAAATATTATTGGCTGTCAACGTGTTAACTCCTTGTCGTACTTTAACGAGTCTGACTCGTGATGAGAATTTCGGACCATACGTGAATATCACGATTCCGACTCGTGACGGAAATTTGTATACAATATCAGAAATACATACAAAGAAGAAAACAAAGCAAAAAATTAAAAAAATTTTTTTTTATTAAAATTGATTTGAATTCTACAAGAGCACCATTGCATATAGTATACAAGCGCACGGCTACTTGATAGATAGTCGCAAGGTATCATTTGTTTCAAGTTGCGACAATACGTCTCTGCCGCTACGGGTCGTTTCGCCCACATTTTCGTCCATCGGTTGCGCCAAAATTCTTTCGAGTTGAATGGCACGGCAAGGGGTTAACACGTTGACTGCCGTGTGTATTTTACTATATGAAAACCGCAACGTGATGAAGAATACTACATAATATGATTGAATTGTACAAAATGATAATAATGCGAAGGTATCGGAGACTAAAAAATGTCATCACTATTTAATATTGATTACATTTAAACAATTATAAATGCCCCCGATTAGGTATTTTTTGAATTTTTCGTGAGATCTTTTGCGCCGGTCACCGATGAAGTACTACAGAATATGATTGAATTGTGCAAAATGAAAACAATGCGAAGATTTCGGAGACCGAAGAATTTCATTACTTTTTAATAGTAATTGCATTTACAAATGCTACCGCTTGAGTATTTTTTGAATTTTTTGTGAGACATTTTACACCGGTCATCTATGACCACCACGCCAGACAACGTGTTAAGGTTCTATCAAATACCTCAGGCTCCTTCGCTTCTTGTCAAGAACGAACAAACGCTTCTCATCGAATTAAGCATTTTCGACAATTTGACGGTTTTGCACCTACACGCCGAAGATGGTAGGTACATGTAAAAGCTTTCCCGTAAATTTTCCTCGCTTCCACATTTCCTTCGCGCTGCCCTAGACAAAGAAGTTCGAGGAAGAGATAGTTTATTGAAGCAAAGGACGACGATAGGTCGATCGATACAGATGAACGGGCGAAGGATTTGTTACTGCAGCAGCGTTTCTGCGGGGTGTGGAAACCTACAGATAGCAAGAACGATCATCTTTCAGACTTTGGTACCTATTCCCGCGGATACAAAATGATCGGTTTCTTGCAACCAACGTACATATCCGCGACTCTCTTAATCCGTCTAAACTTTCACGGAATTAGTAGCCTTTTTGTCCCAGGTTCCTCGCTCAATGGGAAGCGGTAGTTGTTTCGTAATTCCACATTGCTTGTTCGTCAGCAGTTTACCCGCAAAACGTTTCCACCCGCTGCGCCGTGTTCCAGAGATTTCTGTTATCGCGAATTGTTCGGGTTTCGCTTCACTACGACATCATGAACGGCGGTGCAGACGAATGAGAGGCAACGTGTGAAGAGGATGGGAAGAGAAATGGGAGAAAGGAAGTGTAAGGGCGGGAAATAGGGGAAGAATGAGTTATGCGGGAAAAAGAAGATAAAAGTAAATATAAGGATGAGATGTGGGAACGAAGAAGTGGAAAAATAGATATTGGAGAAGCAAGGAAGGTGATTTGGAAGATATAACGGAAGAGTGTGACGGAACAAAAGCGACGGGGTCACAGGTAAAGTGTACGGACGTGAAGGAATGAAAGCAGCTTGATTGGAGTAATAAAGAGACGAAGGAGAAGCGTTTAATAATAATTTTATTGCGGCGTGCGTACAGTATATAGTGCTTTTGGATATATAAATATATAGCATAATCTTGTGCTCGAATCTTATACTCCTAATTCTTCACGGCTAGCGTATAACATATGGTACGTGTATATTGCATACACTATATTCCATAGTATAATCTTGTACTTGAATTTTATACTCCTAATTCTTCACGCCTAGCATATAACGTAAATTGCATAGACTGCATTCTAGTACAAAAACGTCTGAGAAGAGCAAACTAAAAAAAATAATGAAAAAAGTATATGACTCAAAATGTTTACTGTATGTCTTCACGAAGAAAGAATCTGCCACAGGGAACACGGTATGATCCACTCAATAGTTCACTATTATTGTTTCTTCTCAATTTCGTTCACGTCACACATTCTCATTCATTTATTGCAAAATTCCGACATATTTTTGGTGCCATTTTTGGGTTGAAATTAATTTATTAGGATGTGTTCAAAGCGTCACAGCAAAAGTAGTTGAAAACTGATGCTGATAATAAACAATTTTCCGCCATAATCCAGACGCACAAAGGCAGGTGGAAAATTAGTAAAAAAAAATGCACTTATGAAGGGAATCTTATGGACGCATAAGTATGATACAGACTGTTCCAAAATTATTATATAAATAAAGACAGTGAAGAGAGGATACAAAGGTTTCGAAACAACCATTTTTTGACACATGGCAACGAATAAACTTCAATCAAAAAGGGCTTTGCGAATTTTGAAAAATATGGAAGGTTAAAATTAATTTATGTTGTCACTGTGCCAGACTTTGATACATAAGGTGCGTATGGCATACACCAAGAAATAAATCGCGCCGTCGTCTGAAAGCGGCGAAACTTTTCTTCAGTCCACATTTTTCAGAAGGTGTATGAAATGATCAAAATACTGAATCGCACTGCATTAAGTGTGTTAAATAAAGTAACTATAGAATAATCACGTTTAATTAACGTATGACTAATGGAAGATGTAATTGTCGAATCGTAGTCCATCTATTGCAATCATTGTCGATAATATTTGCGTCGTTTATTTGTCGAATCGCCTAACTCCACAAAATATAAAGCACTACATTGACGTTGAACATTGACGTTGTTAAGCGTCAATTAAGTTCTTTCACACTAAAATGTAAGGAAATTCTAGAAATGGTGCTAATTGCCCTGACTAATGAATGTCTAATTCGACACCTATAGGCGCCTTCACTTGCCTTCAAACAATGCAAAATCGGCGCCTACCGACGCCAACACTGCACTGAACACAAATTTTTCAAGCGCTTTCGCACGCCAACAGTAACATGACGAACAAACAAACAGTTTTACCGACGCTCATCTTCCCGCTTTTGCTTTCTTGGGCATCGGCTTTCCCGTTTTCTTCGTTCAGTGGCGCATTCTATACACATACGCATTAAACATTGAAAGTTAAGCGTCAATTAAATTCTTTCACACTAAATCGTAAGGAAGTTCTAATTACTCTGTCCAATTAACACGTTGACTGCCATGCTTATTTTGCCGTATTAGAATGGCGATGCTATTAAATACTACACCGTTTGACTGAATTATGCAAAATGTAAATAATGTGCAGGTATTGAAGACCAAAGGATCGCATCACTATTCTTACAATAACTGCATTTATAAAATAATTATTGCAATCCATTGCGAATATTTTGGATCTTCAGTAAAATCTCTTGCCCCAGTCAGCGGTGACATGTTAATGCCTAATTTGACACTATAGGCGTCTTCACTTGCCTTCAAACAATGCAAAATCTTCAACACTACACTGAACGCGAATTTTTCAAGCGCCTTCGCACACTGACAGTAACGTCACAAACAAACAGTTTTACCGGCGCTCATCTTCCCGCTTTTGCTTTTTTGGGCATCGGCTTTCCAATTTTCTTCGTTCAGTGGCGCATTAAACATTGAAAATTAAGCGTCAATTAAATTCCTTCACACTAAAACGTAAGGAAATTCTAATTACTCTGACCAATTAACACGTTGACTGCCATGCTTATTTTGCCGTATTAGAACGGCGATACTGTTAAATACTACACCGTTTGACTGAATTATGCAAAATGTAAATAATGTGCAGGTATTGAAGACCAAAGGATCGCATCACTATTCTTACAATAACTGCATTTATAAAATAATTATTGCAATCCATTGCGAATATTTTGGATCTTCAGTAAAATCTCTTGCCCCGGTCAGCGGTGACATGTTAATGCCTAATTTGACACTATAGGCGTCTTCACTTGCCTTCAAACAATGCAAAATCTTCAACACTACGCTGAACGCGAATTTTTCAAGCGCCTTCGCACACTGACAGTAACGTCACAAACAAACAGTTTTACCGGCGCTCATCTTCCCGCTTTTGCTTTTTTGGGTATCGGCTTTCCAATTTTCTTCGTTCAGTGGCGCATTAAACATTGAAAATTAAGCGTCAATTAAATTCTTTCACACTAAAACGTAAGGAAGTTCTAATTACTCTGTCCAATTAACACGTTGACTGCCATGCTTATTTTGCCGTATTAGAATGGCGATGCTATTAAATACTACACCGTTTGACTGAATTATGCAAAATGTAAATAATGTGCAGGTATTGAAGACCAAAGGATCGCATCACTATTCTTACAATAACTGCATTTATAAAATAATTATTGCAATCCATTGCGAATATTTTGGATCTTCAATAAAATCTCTTGCCCCAGTCAGCGGTGACATGTTAATGCCTAATTTGACACTATAGGCGTCTTCACTTGCCTTCAAACAATGCAAAATCTTCAACACTACACTGAACGCGAACTTTTGAAGCGCCTTCGCACACTGACAGTAACGTCACAAACAAACAGTTTTACCGGCGCTCATCTTCCCGCTTTTGCTTTTTTGGGCATCGGCTTTCCAATTTTCTTCGTTCAGTGGCGCATTAAACATTGAAAATTAAGCGTCAATTAAATTCTTTCACACTAAAACGTAAGGAAGTTCTAATTACTCTGTCCAATTAACACGTTGACTGCCATGCTTATTTTGCCGTATTAGAATGGCGATGCTATTAAATACTACACCGTTTGACTGAATTATGCAAAATGTAAATAATATGCAGGTATTGAAGACCAAAGGATCGCATCACTATTCTTACAATAACTGCATTTATAAAATAATTATTGCAATCCATTGCGAATATTTTGGATCTTCAGTAAAATCTCTTGCCCCAGTCAGCGGTGACATGTTAATGCCTAATTTGATACCTATAGGCGCCTTCACTTGCCTTCAAACAATGCAAAATCTTCAACACTACGCTGAACGCGAATTTTTCAAGCGCCTTCGCACACTGACAGTAACGTCACAAACAAACAGTTTTACCGGCGCTCATCTTCCCGCTTTTGCTTTTTTGGGCATCGGCTTTCCAATTTTCTTCGTTCAGTGGCGCATTAAACATTGAAAGTTAAGCGTCAATTAAATTCCTTCACACTAAAACGTAAGGAAATTCTAATTACTCTGACCAATTAACACGTTGACTGCCATGCTTATTTTGCCGTATTAGAACGGCGATACTGTTAAATACTACACCGTTTGACTGAATTATGCAAAATGTAAATAATGTGCAGGTATTGAAGACCAAAGGATCGCATCACTATTCTTACAATAACTGCATTTATAAAATAATTATTGCAATCCATTGCGAATATTTTGGATCTTCAGTAAAATCTCTGCCCCGGTCAGCGGTGACCTGTTAATGCCTAATTTGACACCTATAGGCGCCTTCACTTGCCTTCAAACAATGCAAAATCTTCAACGCTACACTGAACGGAATTTTTCAAGCGCCTTCGCACACTGACAGTGACGTCACAAACAAACAGTTTTACCGGCGCTCATCTTCCCGCTTTTGCTTTTTTGGGCATCGGCTTTCCAATTTTCTTCGTTCAGTGGCGCATTAAACATTGAAAATTAAGCGTCAATTAAATTCCTTCACACTAAAACGTAAGGAAATTCTAATTACTCTGACCAATTAACACGTTGACTGCCATGCTTATTTTGCCGTATTAGAACGGCGATACTGTTAAATACTACACCGTTTGACTGAATTATGCAAAATGTAAATAATGTGCAGGTATTGAAGACCAAAGGATCGCATCACTATTCTTACAATAACTGCATTTATAAAATAATTATTGCAATCCATTGCGAATATTTTGGATCTTCAATAAAATCTCTTGCCCCAGTCAGCGGTGACATGTTAATGCCTAATTTGACACCTATAGGCGCCTTCACTTGCCTTCAGACAATGCAAAATCTTCAACACTACGCTGAACGCGAATTTTTCAAGCGCCTTCGCACACTGACAGTAACGTCACAAACAAACAGTTTTACCGGCGCTCATCTTCCCGCTTTTGCTTTTTTGGGCATCGGCTTTCCAATTTTCTTCGTTCAGTGGCGCATTCCACACACATACGTGTGACTGACGAAGGACCCTATGTGGGATGTAGGCAGTGGCACTATCCCCAAAACAAAGCCTTACTCTCGAGACTCTTCAAAACTAGCCTTCAATGCATTCATTATAATTCCACGACTCCGTTCACTACTGTCTACGCTCGATGTGTGACTTCCGGGTCGGTGCTGCACGACCCGGGTCTGACCCGAATCGTCGATTGTTGTTCAGCCGCGAGCAATAAATTCAAGGGGTAGGAAGGTCGGGAGGCTGCAGAAGGGGCGGAGGTCGGCGGCGGTGGCGGTGGTGGTGGCAGTGGCGTTGCCGGCGGGAAGGGGGTGGCAAAAGGGGGTAGCAGAGATAGGGGGTGAATAAAACGGGGTCTGTCTCCTCGACCCAGTTCCCAACCGCCACGGATTACACGCACCCGATACTAACATTTCGCATGACGGCGAGGTGCTTCGAACGTCGGCGAAATGCCGTGCCGGCCTCCAAGTTGACAAAGAGCTACGGAGGAGCGCATTAGCGCCGATTGTGCGGCGTTCTTCTGATGCTGTGTAATTAACGTATAGCGAGTCTGCTTCTTGCCACTCGGTTAAACGGCGGACCACTTAGGGCTGCGTTATTTCGTATGACCGCTGCCGCGAAACACTGCTGATGCGTTCGAGGCACGCGGAGTACTATTGTGATCAAAACAAAGTGAGACTCTTCAAATAAAACTCGGGCCAGTTTAAATACTATTCGGGCAGGTTCAACTGCATTCGGACCGTTTCTGTCGATCTAAACTCAATCCGGCTGGTTTTTGTTGTGCTAAACCCAATTTGGACCAGTTTTGTCGGCCTAGACACAATGTACTACTGTGATCAAAATTAAGTAAGACTCTTCGAATAAAACTCGGGCCAGTTTAAATACAATTCGGGCAGGGTCAACTGCATTCGGACCGTTTCTGCCGAATTAAACTCAATCCGGGCCGTTTTTGTTGTCTTAAACCCAATTCGGACCAGGTTTTTTGGGCCTAGACATTGTCATCAAAACAAAGTAAGGCTTTTCAAATAAAATTCGGGCCACTTCAAACATAATTCGGGCAGGTAGAAGACGTAGTTATGTATTTGTTGTTGGACAACGGGGGTAGACTGCGAAGTACGGGGTAATGGGTAGAATGGACACTGCGGTTGATCAATGTGTGTACAGAAAGAATGGATACTATCAAGAGTGTGCAAACAGTCTTCTGGCACCTCGGTCCACACAGTTGGCTGACGGCTGAGATAAAAGTGAACGATCATTGGACGGACATATGATGGTGTGGAGGTTGATAAACTGTTACACACCACACTTTTTCTTTTTAACGAGTCGTTTCGCCCGGAGTCCTGTCCCATCCCCAAAACAAAGCCTTTATACTTGCACTCTCGAGACTCTTCAAAACTAGCCTTCAATGCATTCATTATAATTCCACGACTCCGTTCCCTAATCCTCCGTGACCATTTCAAGTACGTTCCTAATATCTTTATTACTTCAGCGCTGCGCTTAGTCTTCAATCTTCAGTCAAGTACCAATACCCGCTTTCTCTTTTATGGTACTAAGACATGCTGCAGCCACATGTCGCCCCACTCATCAGCGAAAAAGGGGAAACACTGTATTTTCCGCAATGGGTGGAGCAAACTTGCATCCAATCATAAGTTAACAACATCACCAGAAAAAACTTCCCTGATTGGCAAATCCCTTTCCTTTCCTAAAAACTTGCACGAGCCCTTTCCTTCATGATTCTTCCAAAACGACGAGAAGGGACTCTGATTCAAACTCTCGCACCAACAACACGCGTCACCAATCCGTTACAACGTTACACAATACTTACACTTAACATTCAACACGCGAACATTACTGTAATACGACAAACTAACTTAGTATCCAAAACCGTTTGTTATATATTGGGTTGGAGGGAAAGTTCTGTCGTATTTTAAAGAAAATATTTGAATTAATTTATAAAAATATGTGTTTAATATTAATCATAATACATGTAATGTGTTGTATGATGAATGCCGAACGCTTCTGTAATTTTTCGACTTGTTAAATGTGGATTATTTTCCAACATGGGTCGCAAAACATCATTATCGATCTTGGATGGTCGTCCAGATCGATCACTTTCTTGGAGGCTCAGATCCCCGGAACGAAATTTGCTAAACGATCTTTGACAAAGACGAACATTTACAATATCTTTTCCAAATACCGCACATAAATTTTTACATGCAACCGACGCGTTGCTTCCTTTTTGGAATTCATACAAAATGCAGTGTGGTAAATGCACTTTATCTACTGACATGTTTTTCACTTTAAATATAACAAGTAAATGATGAACGGTAAAAAAGGACTCCTTTTATATTATACAGCAGCTATAAAAAATACCCGCCTATTAAAAATACGACAGAACTTTCCCTCCAACCTAATATTTTTAGAGAAAATATACGTTCTTTGTTACCTCATTACATACAACAAAATCATTCTCATCACCCTAATCGGTCGTGAGAAAACGCGCATAATTCAGGTGGCACAACGCGTCGAGGACTTACAACCCTCGTAGAATCGACGACACAGATCGCGATTCTCATTTGAACGGTGCGCGTAACAAAACAGTATTGTTATTCAGATCACTTCTGAATTAATTCCGAGGGTCTTAAATCTTCTAATATCTGTAGTACTAATGACACTGTGATTACGTCTGAATTGATCCTCTGTTACTCCAATTCTCTAACTATCCTCATACTATAATGCTTTCCGATCCTCTAAGGGTTCTCTAAAAATTATTCGAAATTCCCCATTTCTCCAACACGCACCCAAACCGAACGCTTCATCAGAGTTTTTCCCAACATCCCAAATTCCCTCGAGGCTTGACCTGCCTATCCTGAAACCTACAAAATCCTGCCCACGTATCGCACCTCTTTAACTCTCTCGCGCGGGTTATCTATTGTTCTATTTCGTACGAGAGGTTTTTTACCTCAAGCTAATTAAACCTCTGCACCTGGACCGTTGCTGATCGATCCAATATACGTATGTAACGTAGAATAATTTTTTAGGTTCAATGGAAACTGTTCGGTTTCATATCATTGTATGAACACGTAGATGGAATGTATTTAGTTTTTTCAAAGATAGATCTTTAATGCAACTGCTCTGTTTGTTTCTTTAAAATAGTGATCCTAGATGTTAAGCAACAACAAGATACTATCGACTCCTACTTGTATGTAAATATAAATTTAAATAAAGATATAACGCATACGAAACTGAACTCTTCCCTTTAATTCCATCGAAAATGCCCTGTGGCACAGTCGCTTAACACTTTGACTGCCATGATTAGCAATAGAATGCTCGGTCCGCAAAGTGTTAATAAGAATTCTTAACTTGTAATCTTTGTAAAGTTCAATTGATCGTCATTCATTCCAAATGATATACCACGGAAGGAAGTTATGATATACGAACAATCCTGAGTGACAATCTAAAGTACAAACGATCGTTACAAAACCTGTTTACGTTATTTAAAACAATATGTACAAATATAAAACAGTTTAATTTATTAATGTAAGAAATAAATATACATGTTTTGAGAATTAATATTAATTTTGAGAAAAAATGCAAAGTACTGAAGTTTCGAACAGTTAAATTAACCTCAACTAAAGAGCAGGGTTATTGTTTATATGGAAAATACGTGTTTCCCAATAATTTGCAATCGTTACCGCGTTGTGATAGTAGATAAGCTTATCCGATAAACGAAGCGCCATCGTCAGAGATATTAGTCAACTAATTATATCAGCCCGTTAATTCTTCATTATGATTAATATCGATAACGTTATAAACGGCTACTGATGGAGCTTTTATCACTTGTCGATACGCAATATCTGTTTTGACAGACTGCAGTTAATTGCTTGAAAAAAGTAGACATTTTATGACACCAGTTATCGTTGCGAAAGATGTGCAAAGATTCGGTTTCATCTTTGTTGCCGACAGGCGAGTAATGACATCAAATATTTGTACTTGATTCCGGTTATTAATGAGTGCGATATTGGAGGACAATTTGGAATGGAATACCACGAAATTCGGAAAGTATTGAACATTAACTTCGGCGTTACCGTTATGCCGATAATTTGAACCTGGTTGTACAGATAATTTGCATTAACGATTACCAGTTATCGTTTGTGCTTATTATGGATACTTCCATGTACAGTATCAACTAAAAATATTTTAGAGTAGAGATGGCCAAAGAGCATAATTGTGCCCATAATTATGAAAGTGGTCTAAGTCAAAATTATTTCTTGTTTATCGAGATATTTAATGACATTATTTTTAATAAATTAAAAAATATTTTTTTACATTAAATTGTCAAAAATGAACCATTTTAGATATAATTTTATTTCAAATTATATGGAAATTTACTATGAATATGAAATTTTGTGTGAAAAAATTTTAATAATATTATATAAACAACTTGAAAATGACTTAGACCATTTTGACGAATTAACTGAACTACGTAATAAAATAAATGACAATCAAAACTTTAATAATAACGACAACTTCATTTGATTTATAATCAATAACATTTATTACATTTATTAATTATTTTTAACGCAGGTGAATCCATTTTTATCATTATTTCAATGGATAAGATTCTTGAAAAATGAACCTTATAAAATGTTCTATAAAACATCTTTAGATGATTCTAAATTTCAAGTTTTTCTTCCGATCTTTCACCTAAAAAAGGTGGTGTATAAATATACGGAAATTTAATATTTCTGTATATATTTTGTCTTCCATTTTTCAGGTGAAAGAAAAACGTGAAATTTAGAATCATTAAAGATGTTTTATAGAACATTTTATAAGGTTCATTTTTCAAGAATCTTATCCATTGAATTTGATAAAAGACAGATTCACTGTTTAAAAATAATTAATAAATGTAATAAATGTTCATTGATTCTTGTAATAATTATTGTTGTCGTTATTATTAAAATTTGATTGTCATTTATTTTATTATGACATTCAGAAATTTTGAAAATGGCTAACGTGCTATTTTCAAGTTGTTTATATAATAATTTAAATTTTTAAACTTAGACAAAATTTTATAATTAAAACTAAATGAATTCCATATAATGTTGAAATTACAACCACTATCTAATGGTTCATTTTTGACAATTTCGTAAAAATTACATTGAATAAATTTAGTTAAAAATAATGTGGTTTGAAATAACTGATAAACTCATTTTTTTTAAATTTTGACTTAGACCACTTTCATAATTATGGGCACAATTAGTTATGTAGGATTCTAAGAAATGCCGGGAGCGAACGAGAGTAAGAGCGAGTGAGAGCGAGTGAGAACGAGCAATTGCGAACAGACAAAAGAATTCGGCAATCGTCAGAACGTGGACGACTCTCGACGACGTAAGACGCATTTTGTTGACGGTGATTCTTCTTCGACGGTATAGACGAATATCGACGGAATTCGACGGTAGATGCGAGAGCTCGATGTTTGACGAGATCCGAGTTTCTCTTGATAAGACGACGTATTCAGCGACATTATTAACCCTTTGCACTCGGACATGTTTTTTCACCAAGTAGCGAATAGCGCAACATTTCGTTCAAAATGATATAATTTTGAAAAAAATACTCTGCTCAAATCATGTTTTGCATAGAACTTTGCTGATATATTTATGTTTAAACAAAATTGAAATTTTATAGCCTATTCTTTTCGAATGCGTCATAGTTCGTTCACCAATGTGCATTGCGGATTTATTCACACACATATCGCAGTAATGACTTGTTTATGATCTTTTACGTGTCATTTTTTCTTCCGAGTATATACAATGTTTATACAATAACTTGCAGTTTATCATTCAGCCTATTGCAGGAATATATAGAAACTTGTTCTTGTAGTCGCTAGAATTCTCCTGTCAGTTTATTGACCACAAATTTACTAAATCTTAAATAGCACACAGATTATTAATTCTATCTCATTGCCTTAACTTGAGAGGGAAAAATCTTAAGGAAAAAATATTTGAACAAACGTTTTCTGTACATATATATTCTTTGCCTCAGTAATAACACGAAATATCTTCGTGTCCCCTCAGAAGGGACAGTCGAGTGCAAAGGGTTAATCGACGTGAGTGTGTGCGTGTAAGCTGTATTTATTAATCCGCAAACTTTTGTGTACTTTCAACATTCCTTTTATTTGTATTACCTAAATCAGTAATAAATTTGATTTCTCTAAATGAAATCCTACAGTTATGACCCCGGATGAGAATAATTCGTCAGTAATTATCGAGGAGCATCGGAAAGTTATACGCATCAGGAGATTAAAACTTGGCATTACCATATTTCGGGCCACAGTGAAATAGAGAATTGTACATTTTAGCCGTTGTTTCTTACTCAATGCATACGTTTAAGCCTAATTAATATAAAAGTCTAAAGGTATATGAGTTGGGATGAGTAAAATAACTTTTTTTCACCGTGCATTTATGAAACGTAGTTTTAGTGGTGAAAGCAAGTCACCTACGCCGAAAAGTTTTTTGTAGGATAGCTTATCACTATTTATTTTTTGCAAAAATAAATGAAAAATACGTGATATTTGCGAGAAATGTTTTGCTGCCAGAATACCATATATTCTGCAGCTTCAAAAATATTTACTCTGTTTGATCGTGATGAAGCTCGGAGGGCACCAAATAGAAATGTATAATGCATAATCATTTACTAGACAGGGTAAAAATTAAGTCGAAAATAGGTAAAATTTGCCAGCGATTATTTAATGCTTAAAGTATATATTCTTTGCCGTTTCCAAAAAGCGGGTCTATTCGACCATAATAAAACATTGTAAAAAACTAAGAGCACAAAGCAGAAATATATAATTCATAATCGTTTGTTAGATGTGCTGGATATGGTAAATAGACATGGGAAACAGGTTCAAATTAGCAAGGATTTTTTTTTGCATTTTGCTCAAATGCCGTGTGCTTCGCTGTATTTCAGAAGTTCGCTCGATTTGGTCAAAATAGAAAGTCCAGATAAACTCAGAGCGCAGTGAATAAAAACACACAATTCGCAATCATTTACTAAATATAGTTAAGAACAGGTGAAAAAAGATAAAATTTGGTATTATGCCGAAATATCACATGCTTCGTTGCCAAGCAGAAAATCGTATATGGCAGATGGTTACATGAAAGAGAAAGCATCGATCACACAATTCTGGTTGGTGCTTGCTCAATGGATCCGCTTACAATGCGTTCATCACTGATTTACACCTTTCGGCAGAAGTTAGCGGAAGCTAAAGCATAATCAATCCCGATTGATTAACTGGCGTTCAACTCCTGACGCGACACATTTCCGGGCAAATGTGTCAATAGAATATCGAAGCGCTTGACGGCGCCACTGGAATTTATAACTAATTATCCGGCTGAACGTTATCGATTAGGCTATGCACAGGTGTGAAAAATATTCGAAACATCATGGCTGCCAACGTATCTCAACCTTAAATCAAATATACAGTAGATTCTTGCAGAAGTCGGTTAATGCGAAAATCGTAAATAATAAAATGTGACATGGCAATAATCATTCTAAACACTTTGGGAAACTCAATGTTATAGCACATGCCATTCTTGCAAAGTTTCACGTCGTATCTTGTTCATATTCAAAACATGCGTATAAACTCTGCGACGGTCAGTTGAAGAAATCTATGCTATGGTCATTGTCTTTCTTGCGACAGTTTAACACTTTATTGACCGCTAGCCGATTAATCGGCTTTTCGGTTCCAACTGCTAAAATCGGCTTTTCAGTGGTCAAAGGTTATACACGGATTAAATAAATATCAGATGAGATTATGACAATTCTAAATGACAATAAAATTATATTGTTTTGAAACCAAAGGGTTGTCAACAACACAATCAGTATTTTTGAGTTATAGAGCTTTATAAATATTGCGCGATTCTTGCAAAACACGTCGTATCTTGTTCATATTCAAAACATGCGTATAAACTCTGCGACGGTCAGTTGAAGAAATCTATGCTATGGTCCTTGTCTTTCTTGCGACAGTTTAAGTGATGCTTTACGCGATATGTTATTCATTTTTTTTGTAGACGTATACAATTTATTAAGTGATCCAAGCGAAGTATTCTGTATAAATGTTATGTGTAATATAATATGGTAATTAAAGTACAATAAATATGTCATATATATGTCATATTATATAAATATTTCATTTGTATGCTTTTATTCATATGTCATTTATATGCCATATTTGAATGTCACATATGAGTGGTCCACATTCCAACACGACTAACTCAACTTTTAGAATGTTTTGAAATTTTAATACTAAACAATCAACTGATGCTTAATATTTAGCATTTAAACATAAATTGCATACTATTAATTTCGTGGAATTAATCGATTTGGCAAATAAGCAGTTCATATGTATGATCGTCGGTTCTCAAAATATGTGGCATATGGTAGCAAATGTGTCAATTGTATTTCACTAATAAACAATCCTTATCTTTCGATAACCCATTTTTCACAATGACATCAGTCGCTGGAGACATACGGAAAGAACTTCGTCCATTTTTTTTCTTGTACACATATAAAATTTACTAAGTAATCCAAGCAAAGTATTTTATATAAATGTTATGTGTAATATAATATGGTAATTAAATGACAATAAATATGTCATATATATATCATATTATATAAATATGTAATTTATATGCCATGTTTAAATGTCACATACAAGCGGTCCACAGGCCAAAACGACTAACTCGGCTTTTAGAATGTCTTAAAATTTTAATACTAAAGAATTAACTAATGCTTAACGTTCAGTATTTAAAAGTAAATTGCATACTATTCGTTTCGTGGAATTAATCAATTTGGCAAATAAGCAGTTCATATACGTCATCGTCGGTTCTCAAAATATGCGGCATATGGTAGCAAATGTGTCAATTGTATTTCACTAATAAACAATCCTTATCTTTCGATAAACCATTTTTCACAATGACATCAGTCGCCGGCGACACACGGCAAGAACTTCGTCCATTTTCTTCTTGTACACGTATAAAATTTACTAAGTAATCTAAACGAGGTATTCTGTATAAATGTTACGTGTAATATAGTATAATAATTAAAGTACAATAAATATAACATTTATATGTCATATTTAAATATCACATACGAGCGGTCCACGTTCCAACACGACTAACTCGACTTTTAGGATGTTTTAAAATTTTAATACTAAAGAATTAATTAGTGCTTACCGTTCAGTATTTAAACATAAATTGCATACTATTCGTTTCGTGGAATTAATCAATTTGGCAAATAAGCAGTTTATATACGTCATCGTCGTTTCTCAAAATATGTGGCATATGGTAGCAAATGTGTCAATTGTATTTCACTAATAAACAATCGTTATCTTTCGATAAACCATTTTTCACAATGACATCAGTCGCCGGCGACACACAGAAAGAACTTCGTCAGTTCCAGCTCGTGAGTAATTAGCTGTATTGAACTTCGTGGCTGTTAATTCCGACAAATAAGCGTGCGACGGTTTGTGACGATATTAATAACGCTGCCACTGGGGGCTCGCGTCTAATCAACCATCGAATAATTTATCAGGGCCAGCTGTCAAGGGTACCTCGTCTTCAGACAATCGCATGTCGCTGCCGCTTACGAATCTTCCAGTAAAAGATGGACACGGACATCTAATGGGTGCATAAAAGGCATGAAACGTCAATCAGTCGCCTGCCCTTCAATTGCATCTCGATGCACACTGCGAAACCTGATTAAGTTAATTCGCTAACAAGCTTATTTCGCTAGATAATTCCCGATGGAAGCCCACCTGCTTTTAGCATTAAACTGCGGGTCGCGGACTCTCGAAGCTTCCATTGCCGATTTACCAAAGTACCGCTGAATTTATGGCGCGGTAAAGCTAAATACGCCACGGGAAGGATCAGCGGAATTGAAACTTGATTGTTTCAGTGCATCCGACGCTTTTAGCGCCGACCGAAAAAGTTGTAAGTGAGAAGTGGTGAACCAAGTTGAACGAGTTTATCAAGGTTTGGGAAAAATGTATTACAAATTCCGTAAGAAATTGTGATTAAAAAGTACAAATGGGAATATACTAAGAAATAAAGGGAGAGTAAATATGAATGACAAAAGTATTTCGACATTTGTTGAAAATTATAATAATAAATAATGCTCACTTCAAATTATTAGGGAATGTCGAAAATCGAGTCTCTTTTGTAAGTATCATACGCAAAAAATGAGTTTGCCAAGGTTTGCCACGGATGTATAACAAACTCCGTAAGAAATTATATATTAAAAAGTTCAAATGGGAATATATTAAGAAACGAAGGAAGAGTAAATATAAATGGCAAAAGTATTTCAATATTTGTTAAATATTATAGTAATAAATAATGCTTACTTCAAATTATCAGGAAAAATCGAAAAGTCGATTCTCTTTTATAAGTATCATACGCAAAAAATGAGTTTGCCAAGATTTGGGAAAAACGTATAACAAATTCTATAAGAAGTTGTAATTAAAAAGTTCAAATAGGAATATATTAAGAAACGAAGGGAGAGTAAATATAAATGGCAAAAGTATTTCAATATTTGTCGGAAATTGTAGGAATAAATAATGCTCACAAATGCTCAATCACATAATGCTCAAATTGTCACGAAAAATAGGATAGTCGATTCTCTTTTGTAAGTATCATACGCAAAAAATGGGTTTGCCAAGATTTGGGAGAAACGTATAACAAATTTGGTAATCAATTATATATTAAAAAGTTCAAATGGGAATATATTAAGAAACAAAGGGAGAGTAAATATGAATGGCAAAAGTGTTTCAAAATTTGTTGAAAATTGTAGTAATAAATAATGCTTACTTCAAATTATTACGAAAAATCGAAAAGTCCATTTTTTTTTTATAAGTATCATAAGCAAAAAATGATATTTTATAGAATGTAGTTTGTTACAGTACTATTATGAAAATTATCGGACGATTATTGCTTCTTCTACGAGGACGTCGACTTACTTTCCAGTAACCGATCGATTAGACTATTTGTGCATCATTTATAGTGGTGTATTTTTTTGTAAATTATAAGCCAACTGCAACAGCAGAAATACATACAATTTCTCCTGCAAAATTCACACGGACGTGGCCACGCATGCATGATATATCGCCGTCGACACCGTCAGGGCTGAAATAAAATTTACATTGCTTACATTATACCATTATAATATTTTTGCTTATATTACGCTTATACCTTACGTGACTTTGAATAGATGCAGGCAGATTTCACATACATCCCGAAAATGTATGACTGACTGGAACTACCAAAACAGGATAGACGGATATGCCTATACTATTCCGGTAATAGGTCGCAAACGACGTTGATCGTAAGCACCGCGTTAATAAAGATGATAGATTGGTATTATTATAATATTTTATTAAAAGAAATCCGCGTGATACAAAATAAGGTTTTATAAGCAATTCTCGTGGTGGTGTTTTTAGTTTACTGATGTTCTTGTTTTTTCTGTCTGTCTTCGTGTATGAGTGTGGGCCTTATCAATGAAAACTGTAAGAAGGGTGGTGGAAATGCAGTGAAGGTGATTGGTGGAAGGTGGGTTTGGCAGGAGGTGACACTGGGGTTGAAATTCGGAGAATTGGTGGTATGTGGAAGAGGAGGGAATTGACCTGGAATATTAATTAGGAATGCGAAACGGTTTTTAATCAATGCTGGTTAATGGTAGGGATTAGGGCTTCGGTCTAGTACTGTGGATTAGGTCGTTGGTACGGCAATAAAACTTGATTACTGTTTCGGGCCTCTTCCTGGGTCCGTTAGGTCGGACCACTGACACTCGACTCGTTTCACAGTATGCTGTTGATATTGTGTTAAATCTTTGCGGTCCTTGAAATATTTGCGACTTCGTTCGTGCCAGTTCTCATTATATAGTATTTACTATCACTTAACCTATATACGCGTTAAACTATGTAATTATGCACAATTAAAGTGTAATTATAGTATTACGAGAGATATTCTTGGAATAACTGGCGTCGTTTTCTGATATGCAGAAACACCTATATCTAAATGTAATGTCGAGCGGTACTCGACATAGGGCCCGTCAGAATGATAAGCAATGTCAAGCCACACAAAACCTTGAATCGCAAAGGTTCAACACGTCGTCGATAGTATACTGCGAAACGGATCGAACGTCAGTTTCCGCATATTTTCTGAATGTACGGGAAAACTGCGTGTAATTACTCAAAGCAATCTAAAGAATTGATCAAACAGAGTCTCCTATTAAAAAATGCGCATTACAATAATCGCAAAGCTAACCGTATTTTTCCGTCTGGATTTCGAAATGTATTATTTTTTAACACGTTCACGCCGGTGTGTACCACCGGTGGTGCACGCTCGACTGTCCCATCGGGCGTGAACATTTGTTTAGACGCCGCTTACCATTAAAAATATAGTTCGTTTAGTAAATGAACAAAATTGCCGTATAGTTGAACATTCAAATAATTGAAATTTAAATAATTGAAACAAACAACAATCGTGATCTACCAAATGAAGTGCTCCATATTCGAGCGCCGCCTCACAGCGAAAAACATGAAAATCGGCCCCGGCGTGAACGTGTTAACAATAAGAAATGATATATTAAAAAGTTAAATGGGAATATTTAAGAACGAGAAGCAGTAAATATAAATCGACTTGTCCCTAAAGTTCTTTCCGTTTTATTGAAGAGCATTAAATCTCGAATACTTTACGGCCTCTATAATATTATCGGATTCTATAGGGTGTTTCGAAATGTATTATTTTTTAAAAATTTATTTTATTTTTTTCTTTAATTAAATATTTGCCAAATTTGAATTTTTAACAAATTTGGTAATCAATTATATATTATAAAGTTCGAATAAAAAATTTATTTTATTTTTTTCTTTAATTAAAAATAAAATAAATTTTTAAAAGTATTTCAATACATTTGAAAACCCTATAGTAATAAATAATGTTTAAAGTATCAAATTTAATGCTCTTACAAAAATCGAAAAGTCCATTTTTTTTTACAAGTATCGATATGCAAATGTACCTGATATCTTATATTTAGAAATTGTTTGTTATTTGCAGATTGTATCTATGAAAATTATCGATATGATTATTTTTGCTCGCGGATCTACGACCGTGACCTGACTAATAGCGTTATGCTCGCGTCCGTTTCCGCCAGATTCGCGGGTGTTAATTTTTTTGTGGGTCGGACCTTCGTTGATAACAGAGCGTCGTTTATATTTAGTGGCTTGTGTGCATACGCGGGGCGCGGCGGAAAGCGCGGTTCTGAAGGTGCTAAATCAAACGATATCAGGCAGTCTTATCGATTCGCTTCAGGTGTCAAGGCCACTTTTGATTATCATTCGACATTCACGCGAACGAATCCGCGCCAAGACGTACTGTCTAAAATTACTTCTTACATTTTTTTTTTTTTTTTTTTTTTGACGGATAATACTTCTGCAAGACACCCCCGCACTTCCAAATAGTGCAGTGCAGATTTTTACCGATAAAACCCCGAAATGTCACTTGTATGATTTCTGATGGGCTTCGGAACTCCAAAATTTCAGATACCCATCCAGCGCCATATCGCCTCGCACATTCCCAACGGAGATCCGGAACGACTCCGACAGAGCACCGCGTTAATACACACATACTCACACCTTGATAGGTATTTACAAAAAAAAATTAAACTGTACACTCGTTCAACATTCGCGTATTACATACTAATACACGGTGCTATACGACGGGCCAGCAATGCCTCGCCGGTGGTCGTTTTTTAGTGGTTACGATGTTCTTGCTCGTGCCAACGTGCACCATTCTCCCGTCGTATGAGTGTCCGCGCCAATGCGACCAACTGTAAGAAGGGTCTGCTGCTTACGAAGGTATGAAGAAGATAAGATTAGGAAAAGATGCTGCATTTTGCTAATTGTGACTCATCTGGCTTCAATCTTTCAATTCTACATTACGAAAGTGTCGCAAAAATGACGACTTCAGAACAAAAATGTCTTGAAAATCGACAGTTAGTTTTTTAACTCTGCCTTCTCTATAGTGTAATCGGTCCAAAGATTTGTGCTGAAGGTTGAATTGAAGTATTATTTCGCTAAGTTATGGGATTTCTGTTGAGCATATCATTTTATGAAAATGTCTCGACGTAATTCACAGTGATATATTATTATTATTCGGGATAAAGTAGAATTCGTTTTTTCCCCTGCGTGATACAAGGAGAGGTGCCACATATTTTTCTCTTTTTAACAGTGAACACCTAAGTGCTGTTATACACATTCACAGCATTTGTCCCACTCGTAGAACTCAACAGCATTGCCAATATGTAGTGCAAATAATGTAAAAAAAAAAATTGTCTGCATAATGGACGCACAGGCGATAATCAAATTTTGTTTGAGCCTAGATTACGATATATTAATGAGAATTACGTTAGTATGAAACTTTCGTAAAATGTACTACTGAAAGAAAACCCTGTAACCAGATATTACTAGAAACTATTACAGGAACAGTACTTTGATTGACCTCCTGTCCCAAACCTTAGAAACAGTTTCACTTCAGAATAACAATAGTTAAAAAATTGTTGTATATTGGAAAATCATTAGGATACGAATTCTCTGTTGCCATTTTTTTTCAACAACTTCAGAGTAATAACCGTTAAAAATTGTTGTATACTGAAAAATCATTAGATACGAATTCTTTGTTGCCCTTTTTTCAAAAACTTTAGAATAATAACAGTTAGAAAATTGTTGTATATTAGAAAAGCATTGTTACACAAACTCTCTCTTGCCATTTGTCTCAAAAACTTCAGAATAACAACAGTTAGAAAATTGTTGTATACTGGAAAATCATTAGGATACGAATTCTTTGTTGCCCTTTTTTTCAAAAACTTTAGAATAATAACAGTTAGAAAATTGTTGTATATTAGAAAAGCATTGTTACACAAACTCTCTCTTGCCATTTGTTTCAAAAACTTCAGAATAACAACAGCTAGAAAATTGTTGTATACTGGAAAATCATTAGGATACGAATTCTCTGTTGCCATTTTTTTTCGACAACTTCAGAGTAACAACCGTTAAAAATGGTTGTATACTGGAAAATCATTATGATACGAATTCTCTGTTGCCATTTTTTTTCAAAAACATCAGAATAACAACAGTTAGAAAATGGTTATATACTGAAAAATCATTAGGATACGAATTCTTTGTTGCCCCTTTTTTTTCAAAAACTTTAGAATAATAACAGTTAGAAAATTGTTGTATATTAGAAAAGCATTGTTACACAAACTCTCTCTTGCCATTTGTCTCAAGAACTTCAGAATAACAACAGCTAGAAAATTGTTGTACATTGGAAAATCATTGTGATACGAACTCTCTGTTCGCATTTTTTTCCCAAAGTTTTGGTCATGTTGACGGATGTCAAGCGTGATGTGCGTGCTGGAGACGCGTATAACAACTTCCAGGGTTCACTGCTGAAACTATAAAAAATAACCGGACCTTCTCCTTGTCAGAAGCAATAACACGCACTTACCGTCTGCATACAGAGTACTTTATACCTAACACGCGTGCGTGTGCAAAGTATTTCCTTAGTACTGATTTTGCATCCATATTTTTTTTTCGTATACTTTATATACCCGCGTAATCGCGCAAAACACAAATGTTATCGAAAATATGTGCTGAGAAAAGCAGCGTGCAAATTTATAGCGGCTAGACATTTTTCGGTCGCAGGGTGTTAGCGTGCTCGCGTGCTCTTTAAATCTTGGTTAACACTATGACGTCCGGCGACACCATGTGTCGTAAATAAGAGATTATTGATATACAAACGCGTGACTTTTTTCTTCCAGCACTTTTTCCATGTTGTGTACAAATACATGTTAGAGCAATCACGACCATAACTGTGACAACTGTCTTGCCCTCCCAATTTACCAGATTGTGTTTCATTGATAACTATTTAAAAATCAGACAACTATATAAAGCATTCACTTTAATTTATTTAAAAATGCTTTACCGTCGCGTTCCGTCGTTATTTAGTTTCTAATACTAGACATTATATAAAAGCTTCACGTACCAAAAAAGTATAAATTATTTATAATAAAGCAGATGCGATTGAACACAATGAACAAAATTCTGCAAATTCTATATTGCCCTGCGTTTTAAAAATTAAAATATGTCGAAAGTGCAAACACGAGTTATTATAATTCGTGACCGGTCAATTAAAGTGTTAATATTAATTATACTGCAACTATTTTTAAAAATGATTGCATAAATACATGTTGAGAGCAGTCGAACCGATGAATATCGCCGGCGGCAGCGCAAAGTAGCGAGATTTAAAAATGTGCGGCCGACAAAGTGTTAAGAGCTGGCCGTGGCCTCTCCGGTTAGAGCATATTCGTGCGACTATCGATTGACTCGGGGTGGCACAAGATAAAATATGAGTAAGCCGGTTTGACGCGACATCAAAATGTTTCGATTTTGCGCCGACTAACTTGACGCAGATCAGACAGCTTCCGGTAAAGTTGTCGCGCCTGCGTTCGCGATTTATATAAAATGCGTGATATCACATGGTCACTGCCAGCTTGTCGATGCGAAGCGTAGGAAAATTTTGTGTAGAAAGTCGGTGTAGAAAGTATCCGTACGTCGATCGATTTTCAATAATACGTGCTTTGTGTAATATATTAGGTGTGGTGTAGCAAATAACAGATGCACGTTTTAACACGTTGCCGGATGTGAATACTATTAATAATAGTATTAATAATACTAATGTGGTATCGCGATATGAACTGGCAACACCCGATTGTGTGTGTGTGTGTGTATGCATGAGCGATCGAGCGTTTGGAAGATTCTGGAATAAGTTGTAATGTGTACGCATGTGTTTGGAAAGTTCTCGAATAAATTAGTTGCTAGGGAAGCGAATAAGGTGAGCGATCGATGGTATGATCCGCGATTCAATTGTTTGTAAGAGAAAAGAGCGACGGGGCATTCGAAGCGTCGCCACGGAGTCACCACGGGGTGACACACGAACATTTTATCTTGTATTCTTGTTTAATTCATTCAAATAAACATCTATTTGTTGTCACTAAAATATCCCACACTAATGATATTAAATAATACTATTAACCGTTTGAGTCCCAAGCAGCGCGATCGGTTGAGATTTGACGTCGAGAAAACCCAGTACATTTCGAACATAGTGGACAACTGACGGTGCGTTACCGATTGTTAATGCAGATCAAATTGTCAGTTGGTATATAATTGAATTAAATCTACGGAATCTATATCTGTAAACCTATCTATAAATATTATAAAAGACGGTTGCCATTATTTTCCGTACAATTTTGGAAAAGTTGTCATCTGTTCGAATATTAATATGATTAATTGCACGTGAATTTTATTAGATTAAGCTTAACGATGTTTCACGTGTCCGCTAAAATATTTCACGGAAAAATCATATTTGGTATTTTAATCATGTCTCTCCGTACCCGGCAAATTGGGCGTCTTTAAGTCTCGTTAATATGACATTAATCTCTGTTACACTTAGAAAGGATGATAGAACGTTGGAGAAATTAATATTAATGACCGTAAGTTGAAGACGAACAAAAAAGTGAGAAGTTCGTGGATCGTTAAAGTAATTTATGGGTGGGATTACGGGCACCTCGGTAATTGTAATTAGCGTAATGCAGAAATTACAACGTGCGATATTTAAATGCACTCCGTGGAACTCTTTGGTACCCGCAACTATTGAAATTCAGTGCAAGAAATTCTTTCTGCTCCTCTTTCATTTGAGAACTTCTCCAAATAATTGTCCATCAGGGTGCAAATAAAGTACGGGAATGTTAACAAAGTTTGCCACAATTTTATGTATTATTATTGCTTTTGCAATTTTGCTACTTTCTATATACATCAATTTTTAAAGAATTTAAAACAGAGCTTCTTCTTTCGAAAATAATCGAGTACGAATATCTATCGAAAATAATCTATTCGAAAATAAAAGATCGCGTACAAAATGGAAAATTAAGACAACGGTACGTTTGCATTTTATACATAAACAATGTTTAACAAAAGAGACAGAATACGCAATAGTTTTTATCGAAACGCGACACAAAATTCGTGTTCCGTACACTTTCTCATTTTTTACCGCAAAATGCTTTTGTTTATGCATATACGCATATTTTTCTTTAACACTGTATGTTAAAAAAATGTGTAAAAATACGTCTATCGTTACCTTAAATTTTGAACATGCCTTCAAAATTTGAACACAATCGGAAATTTTGATCTTTAACGTTAATTTAATAAATTTAAAGAGTGTTGCCACTTTTAGCAAAAACCGGTCCAATACTTTCAGCTGAAAAGGGTCGGTACAAAATTCGGAAAAAAACGGTGATCTACACTATTTCGCAGACACAAGAAAGATATAAAAATAAATTCTATTGATAAATTATATTTACTGGTAATGAACCTGTATTGCATATAGTTTATACAAAACATGAAGTTATAAACAGATAATATAATTCAGTATGCCTTTTAGTTTATGCAAAACGTAATAATACAAAAAATAACGAATTTTAGGATTTTTAAAGTGTGGTAACGATCAAAACCGATAAGTTTCAATCGATTGCTATAACTTTTCCCATTAATTTTAACTAAGTTTATTTAACAGATTTGATTAAAAATAGTATTCTATGAAAGCAGAAAAAGTATTTCATAAACTGGGAACAACTCCAATTCAAGACTGATTAAATAACAAAAGAAAAAGTAAACAAACTAAAAGGCAACGCATTGCTAAAGAAAATATATATTTTTTGTTATATATTTGAAAATTATAAACTGCTATATAGCTTAACATTAAATAATTTTGTTGATTTTTACAAGTAACAAGTTTTCGAGTTTAGAAGGCCATCCATCGCGCTATTCTATTTGTAAAGAAAATATGGGGGATCTCCTTATTCGGTTGGCTTAGCGTTAAAATAAATGGATAGATCCCAGTCAATAGTTCAACTTCACTTCAGGAATTTCATAACAAATGTTTCGCGGGTTAAAATAATTGAATATTTTTACAACCTCTTGTCTTATTTCGGGAATATCGATACTGTATCTGAATAGTGAACATTTTTTACATGTATAAATTCTGTGACGTTCGAGAACGTCTTGACAATGGTTTCCAAGAATATTATACAAAACAAAAAAATACATTAATTTCAATAATCCAATACAACGAATAATTGATAAAATTGTACTTATATGAATAAAGAAGCTGTGAGCCACTGATAATAGCTTGCGAAAAAAACCTAGATTATTATGCGACACAACAAGTTTCTTTGAAAAAGATGAATTGGTTAAAAGGTTAGACCAGTTTTTTTTTCATCGCAACACAATTGAGCGAAATACTCCAATGTGTTAATACCATGTCGCTTATTCCATAATGATCGACGTTTTTTTCTCGATTGAATGTCGACCTTATAACTGCTGTTTTCAAATGAATATCAACAACTGATCGAATATAGTTTGCTGAAAACTCTCGTTGATACGTGTAACGATATTTATACTTTTTACATTTTCGTTGGGGTTAGTTAAGGTATATTCATTGCGTGTTCTTGTGTAACTGTCCGGTTATGATCGCTTGAGAAATAAAAAGAGTTTTAGTATGTGTAGTTTATCAGAAAATTAGTAAATTATGACCGGTAATAGTTTGCGGCATATGTAATTGGTTCGTTAGTTAAAACACGTGTTCGCGTGACAGTGAGAAAGTTTCCTACGGTAAAAATTGGGTTTCGATGTGCTTGTGAACGTGACGGTACAGTCGACATTACTAATAATATAATACTAATATAATATTGATAATATTGATATAATACTAGTATTACTATTATATTAATAGTAGTACTATTAGTGTAGCATCAGAAAAACGGCCGTACATGCGTCGCGTAAAACTGCCGTTGGGCCATCGGGCCCTACCGGATTAACCCTTTCGCTACGGGAGCCCTGTCCGCCGAAGTACAGTCACTGAACGGAAACTCGCGCCGGAAATATGCACAGTGCGCGTGGTTTCTGCATATGTGTTGTTTTAAGTGCTAAATAGGAACTGTGCTGAATAAAACAATCATTGCTCTAATGTAATAAGTATATTTACATTTTTAATATGAAAACACTTCCAAAATTTTTAAAATGCAAAATACAAAACCCTAACCTGAAAAGTCTAATTTTTAAGAGTTAAAAATTATATAAGCCGATCTATTCCTAATTCTTGTAAAAACCAAATATGTAAAATTGTTTACTGCCGAATGGATTTTTTATATTGATAGAATATAATTGATAGAATTTATAATTTATATTATTATATGAAGAATTTATAATTATATATTATTTATAATTGAATTGATAGAATATTCGGTATAAAACAGTAAACGATCGCTCTGATGTTTGTAGTTTATTGCGTAATACGTTTGGATGTAGTTTCAACAAAGAGCAGTTATAATATAAGCAATAAAATCAACGGAAAATGCTCTGCCGATAACGAAAAATGTTGCCATCGACTATAAATGGCACTTGTACAGATTATTTCGATGCCGCATATATGCGGCGCTCGTACCCAGCAGTCGTGGCGTGGATGCCGCGTATATGCGGCGCTCGTCGAGTGGATGCCGCATATATGCGGCGCTCGGCGCGAAAGGGTTAAGATAAGGCGGCAGAGGTCCGTATAAAACGCGGCCCGGTTTGGGACGCGGGTTCAGTCTTAGTTCAGTTATACTTGAGTAATACATCAGAGTTTTAAGTTGTCGTGCAGTTTAAGTTGAGTTGTCAGTCAGTCAAGTTCAGAGAGTAGTTCAGTCCAGTATTGATACGTTTTCTTGCCGTTTACCGAATAGAAGTCGGATTGCCATAGTTTTACTTTCATTTTGTATTTATATGCATATATTAGTGCTTCTATTTATCTTTAATAAATTATTCTACTCAATATAATTCCGCATCACACTTCGACATCACCTAACATCTTATATCCCTATATTAGTATTATATTAATACTAATATCGACTGTACCGTAACGTTCACAAGCACTTCGATATCCAATCTTTACCGTACGAAACTCTCTCACTGTCTTATGAACATATGTTCATCATTATAACATCAATACTAATAATATTAATATTGGCATATAATTGATATAATAGTATTATTTCAATACTAATATCGACGTAAAGATATAATATTGCTTTTTCTTAATCTTCAAAGCGTTGTAACACGATTGAACAGCGCCGCGTGCTTTTAACTGCTTGCAGTTGACTGTTTTTCGAGGGGCATAGGTTATGAGTCTAAGTTTGATCACCTTCCCCTTCGTAAATACCGCTTATTAATAATATAAACCTCGATTAACGCTTTCCAAACGACGTAACACAGCCATGAAGTTTACACCGCAAAAGAAAATGTCTACGCCCGCGTGGTCCTCTCTAATATAATATTGATAATATTGATATAATACTAGTATTACTATTATATTAATACTAATATCGACTGTACCGTAACGTTCACAAGCATTTCGAGACCCAATCATTACCGTACGAAACTCTCTCACTGTCTTATGAACATATGTTCACCATTATAACATCAATACTAATAATATTAATATAATTGATATAATAGTATTATATCAATACTAATATCATCGTAAAGATATAATATTGCTTTTTCTTAATCTGTAAGCGTTGTAAAACGATTCAACAGCGCCGCGTGCTTTTAACTGCTTGCAGTTGACTGTTATTCGAGGGGCATAGGTTATGAGTCTAAGTTTGATCACCTTCCCCTTCGTAAATACCGCTTATTAATAATATAAACCTCGATTAACGCTTTCCAAACGACGTAACACAGCCATCAAGTTCACACCGCAAAAGAAAATGTCTACGCCCGCGTGGTCCTCTTTTATTCTCCTATCGACAGGCGTGTCTGAGAATTGACCGGTTGAATTCGCGTAGCCCGTCGGAATCAAAAGTAACTTAGCGTTTCACCGAGAAGTTCGCAGCATATTTCGCGCGCTCTATATTCACGTTACGTAAGGGCGGCGAGGAGCGGAGTTTCGCGATAATAAATTTCAAAGTACCGTGAAACGTTCCAACGCATAAGCTATTAATCCTGTAATTCCTCCCGACTGACAGAATTCGAAGTTGCTCGATCGAAGGCGACCGCTCTGACGTGTAAATTAACGATTCGCCTTCTCCTCTTACACTTTCAAGGAGCTCGTTCGCGTGGCACCGAAATAACAACCTGCGAAGTTCATTGTCTACGACCTTAGTTCAGCGTGCAGCCACAGGAACCCGCTCCCACGTAGGTGAATGCAAACCTTCCTATGGTAAATGGCTGGACTGCACGCAATCTCTATCCTAGACCTTCGTGCCTGACGTTTCTCCGTTTCGCGATCGGCCGATTCGGCGGCACGATAATTACCGCGATAGACGCTGATCTCGATTCGCGATATCGCCCGCACGCGGATCGGCATGCGCGAATACCTAGAAGGTGTGCCGTCGAAACTACCGACGGACGATATTTTACCAACGATAATGACGCTGTCGCGGCCAGAAGGACATTCCTGGCGTAACAATTAACTGCTCGAATTCTATAACGTGCAATTCATTCCTCGATGAAATTCTGTAACGCGCGATTAATTGGTCAAATTACATAGCGCGTGATTAATTGCCGAAGCTGCACATTACGGAATTAATTAGTGTAACTGCAAAATGCACGATTAATTGCTGACACTGAACAATGGATAATTCATTGTTGGACTGGCATAACGCATAATTAAATGCTGAAGTGGCGTGTTGCAGAATCGATTGTGAAAACGACACCATGAAAAATGAAGTGCTGAAATTACATAACACGCGCTTGTAGAATCCATTGTGAAAATATCACCATGAAAAATGAAGCGTTGAAATTACATAATACATGATTGTTCGCTGAAATTGTATAAAGCGCAATTAATGGTTGAAACTGCAAAATGCACGTTTCATTTCTGACATTGCACAATGCATAATTAATTGTTGAATTTGCACAACGCACAATTAAATGCTGAAATGGCGTGTTGCACATTACGCAATTAATTACTGAAACTGCAAAATGAACGATTAATTGAAACTACATGCATAACACGTTTGTTGTAAAATTGCAAAGCACATTTAATGGTTGAATTAAATGTACGATTAACTGGTATGTTGCAAAATGGATTATTAAAATGACACCATGAAAAGTGAATAAAAAATAACACACGTTATTGCAGAATGAAATTGTAAAATGACACAAGAAAAATGGTGCTGAAAGTGCACAACACACGATTAATCGCTGAAATTGTACAAATGGATAATTAATTGTTGGACTGCATAATGCAGAAGTAATGCAATTGTATGTTGCAGAATCGATTGTAAAAATGACAGCATGAAATATGAAGTGTTGAAACAACCTAATATACTATTGTTTGCTGAAATTGTACACATTACGCAATTAATTACTGAAACTGCAAAATGCACGATTAATTACAGACACTGCACAATGCATAATTACTTGTTGTAGTTGCATAATGCATAATTAAATACTGAACTGGTATGTTGCAAAATTGATTATGAAAATGACACCATGAAAAGTGAAGTGCTGAAAATACATAACACACGATTATTGGCTGAAATTGTACAAAGCACAAGTAATGGTTGAAGCTGCATATTGCACAATTAATTACTGAAACTGCACAATGCGTTATTAAGAGTTGGAGTTGCATAGCGTATAATAAAATGCTGAACTGGCGTCTTGCAGAATCGATTGTGAAATGACACCATGAAAAATGAAGTGCTGAAATTACATAACACACGATTGTTCGCTGAAATTGCACAAAGCACAATTAATGATTAAAGCTGCACAATGCAGAAGTATAATGAAATGCTGAAATGGCGTGTTGCAGAATTGATCGTGAAAATTATAGCATGAAAAATGAAGTGTTGAAACTACATAATATACTATTGTTCGCTGAAATTGTACAAAGCACAATTAATTACTGACAACTGAAAAATGGATAATTCATTGTTGATACTGCGCAATGCATAATTAAATACTGAACTGGTGTGTTGCAAAATTGATTATGAAAATGACACCATGAAAAATGAAGTGTTGAAATGACATAACGCACGATTCTTCACTGAAATTGCACAAAGCACAATTAATGATTAAAACTGCACAATGCAGAAGTACTGCAATTGTACATGCACTTCAACTTTATCTGAAGCATTTTGTTTCGCTGCAGTGAACGGCAGCCAACCGCGGTTGCACAAAATACGATACATCGATCGCCGCGTTCGATTCAGTTTCCTGCTTGCAGCAGCGTAAAACTCAAGGTGCGGCGGCGTGCAAGTTTTTATCTCGAAATTAGATCTCGGCGTCCAGCGTGAGACGTTTATCGATCGGCGTGTCTAATTGAAGATGGCCGGACCGATAGTGTATATCCTGTATGGAGCGACGCCTTGAACGGGGCCAACGCTAGTTGGAGTACCAGCAAGACCGTGGATCGAGGCGAGGTTCATTGTCTATGACCTTAACTTCACCCATTGCACGGCGGCCTCACTGGAATAAGTGGAGGCCTCGAATGTTAACTGGTACCTGGCATGTAATTCGGCTTCTTCTACAGCCGCTGTTTTAGACGTTGACAACCTTGTGCTGGCACGGTATCTGATGTCATGTGTGACAGTTACGGTTGACTTTACCGCTATGACACGTTAAACGCGGAGTCGAGGTTATCTGACTTTAAAACGTGTCAGTAACAGTCGTTAAGACAGTGAAAGAAATTTCTTAACCCTTTGCACTCGGTTGTCCCCTCTGAGGGGACAATGTAAGTCTAGCATATCACTCGGTTGTCCCCTCTGAGGGGACATGAAAGTTTATTAGCGATTACGGAGAATGAACTTATTCCATGGCAATTTTTTAAGAAACACGTGTTCTCCTGTAGTGTTCTATTAAAATGGCACAAAGAAAACAAATCGAAATATGATAAAATTAACAAGATGCATGATAAATAAATCAACCGCTTTTCACGTCGAAAAAAAACGTGCGAAGTGCATTCACGACGGACTATATACTTCTCTAATACGTTGAGCAATTTGTATATTTAGTGGATTAGGCATACAAAGATACACGGGTATGGCTCAATGATATGGGAAACTTGATAAGATAATAAAGAAATCCGAAAACTGAGAGAAGAAATTTACAAGATCTCAGTTCGTAGTTCGCAATTCGAATCTCAGAAGAAAGAAAACAGCAAAAACCAATGACACACCACAAGTTTGTGAAAAGTCTTGTAAAGCAGTTGAGACGTGATTTTCGAGAATCTCGAACACGTCCATCTACATCTTTGTCAGACAATAGACTGAATAATAAGCTGCATATTCCAAATGTGGGAGAAAGAATACGGGATTGTATTGTCTGTTCTGACAGGAAAACACCAGGTGGAAGGCGGTAAACAACATTTTATTGTGAAACATGTACAAATCAACCTGCTATGCATATTGGGAATTGCTTCAGACTTTATCATACTGTAGAAAATTAGAAAAAATGAATTTTTATTTTTTTTTGTAAATATGTGTTCTTCAATGTCCACAAATTCATATAAACCAAATTTCATTACAATTCTTTACTCGGTTCTAAAATTATACTCTATACTATCATGTTTCCAAGTGTATACGTGTTCGCGAAAAAGTGGCGTCGAGTTGCTGGTAGGTAACGTCCAAAACGGTGCCGAGTGCAAAGGGTTAATATCGTGCGATTTATAAATTATTAGCTCTTAAAGTTTACGGTGTTGCCTAAACGGAAAGCATAGGGTGAGCGTCAACTTTGAGGGATAAGTGCTTATAATGTGTCATCATCTGTTTGTGTCGGTTTGCAAGCAGTACATAAATGGTTTAACCAGAAAAACTTGGTTACAATTATGTAAGAGTTCATTCAAACGTGATCTATAATATACCGGGCTGCTGGATAACTGAAAGCGGCCATGCGCTCTGTAATTATTCGAAAGAAACAAAATTATTAAAGAAGCACACCCCTATTGCTGTAAGCAATGTCATTTTCTTATTAATTATTCGGAAGAAACAAAATGACAAAAGATGTACACCGCTGTTACTGTAGGCAATGTAATTTTTTTATTGCAATTTTCACATTTCAAAAGTTTTCGTGCAAGTACGTTCTGATGGGTTTGCATGTTATTTGGGTATTTTTTGGTCGTATTGTTAAATATTTTTCATGATCGAATGAATTTTGACATTCTTTTCCATGATAGATTTTGGTATGCGGCCTAATATTTTTCTCTTAGCTCTATGTATGACATTTTCAAACCTGTATGGGACATTAGTGTTGCAAAACCTAACCATTTCCGTTTAGGCAGCATATCTACTTTAAGGGATGATACTTTATAAATAATATAACGTTACAAAATATTTGCACACCTTTTTAATAGATTTTATTGAATTGTTTTAAATAAATGAAATAACTTTACGCTCGTTACCTTTCGTTTGTGCATAGATGCATTTTTATATTTATATGTCACCTGAACGGAGAGTCAAATAAAATCGGCTACGCATTTAATGTGTTAATTACATTAAGTTAAAATATAAAATAATGTGTTATCATTATGCAATGTACTTCTGATGCCAACACACCCGCTCGTTACGTTTCGTTTGTGTATAGGTGCATTTTTATATTTATACGCCGCCTGAACGAAAAAAACAAACAAAATCGACTGCGCATTTAATGTGTTAATTAGTACATTAAGTTACAACTTAAAATTATCTTTTGTTATCATTATGCATGGTACCTCTGATGCCACACACTCGCTCGTTACCATTTGTTTGTGCATAGATGCTTTTTTATACTTATACGCCGCCTGAACGAAAAATCAAACAAAATCGGGTGCGCATTTAATGTATTAATTAGTATCTTAAGTTGAATCTTAAAATGATCTTATGTTATCATTGTGCATAGCACTTCTGATGCCAACACACCCGCTCGTTACCTTTTGTTTATGCATAAGTGCATTTTTATATTAATACGCCGCCTGAACGGAAAGTCAAACCAAATCGGCTATGCATTTATTGCGTTAATTAGTACATTAAGTTAAAACTTTAAAATGATCTTATATTATCATTGGGCATGGTAATTCTGATGCCAACACACTCACTCGTTACCTTTCGTTTATGTATAGATGCAGTTTTATATTTATACCCTGCCTGAATGAAAAGTCAACCAAAACCTGCTGCGTATTTAATGTGTTAATTAAGTTAAAACTTAAAATTATCTTGTATTATGATTATGCACAGTACTTCTGATACCAACACACGTTTATCTTCATCGTGCCATCAGCAGAAAGTTGATAACGTATATCTTGAAGACCCACTCACTCTGTAAATGCAGTGGCAGAGCAAAAGCACCTCTGACCGACAAGCCCCTGAACTGGGGCGAGGTTCATTGTCTGCGACCTTAACATCACCACCTGCGTAGACTTATTCATAAATGCAGAGGCCTCGTTTGTTAACTGGCCCCCGGCATGCGATCCGTCCCGTCCGATCTATTCCTTTCTCTTAGACCTTTGCCGAGTCCTCAAGGACTCGTTCGAGACAGCTGACAATGTGAACTAAATACTCGTGTCTGTGTCTGTTTACATGTCTCGCACGTTTGTTTATATTTTCCGTTTTGGCTTCTGTACTTTTTTCCGGGTACAAGTACAAGACATTTGTTGCGATGAATGTATGGTCAAGTGTTGATCGATGTCTCCTGCAGATTTTCTTTCTGTAAAATGTCATTCCTCTTAACGGTACGTACCATTCTTGATCTTGATCTTGTTTACTGTTTACAATGATCTCTTGACAATGATCTTGGCTACTCTTCATTTACTCTCTCAAAGACGAACACAGTTTATCTCTTATTTATTTTCACCTGTAATCCTTCCCACGTACATGCACAAGAAAATTATTTCCATAAAAGTATTTCGAAATGTTAACCAATGTCCTTTTTAAAATTTCTCCATATGAAGTTTCGTCACTCTCAACTTTCTTTCCTTGAAGAAGTACAGGAAACGAATCCTCTGGAAATTTCGTCAAACTTTAATTTTACTTTGAAACTTTATATAAAGAATGTCATCTCCCTCAATCCTCCCTTATATGTACCACCTAATCCTCTTCACCATACGTACGATTTTCCTCACTCACCCCTACACTTTCTTTTCACGTAAAACCGCGGCAAGCATTGCCATAAAAATCCATTGAAATATCAATCGTCTCCTGCGAAAGTAACTTTTACGTGTCTCAACCGCGTCCGCAATTGAAACGTGGCAGTCGCAAGACATTGGCACGTTCAAAGATGAAGTGCCTGTCGCGTCGCAAGCTCACTGCGAATAAATATTGTGAGCGACAGAGCGTGGCGCGCAAAGCGTTTCAGCCTCGTTCCGTTTCATTCATTCGCATTGTACGTGGGCTAAGTCATTAGTTAACGTAGAGTGTTTGCACGTTCCGGACGTGCCACTTGTTATTTAACTCCCCTAAACGGCACGGGCAACGTGACACTGTCTGTCGCCACCGTCTGCTGCTCTGGTTGTATGCATAAGTGCACGTGCGAATGGTAATGACAGCGGAACAGGAGGATAGCAAACTCTTTTACGATGTTCCTATACGGAGAATCGCTAGTAGTATTCTGGCGTGGTAGTTTTATCATTGAGAATTTTCAATTCATTAAGTGACGCGTCACTTGCGATTAGGTTCGGGGATGATTACTTAACACGGTGACTGCCAAGATGGTCATCAGTGACCGGTGCAAAAAATACAAAATATTCGATTTTTGAATCTAAAAATACAAAATCTTCATTTTGCAATTTAATCATACAATATTTCATCGCATTGTAAAAATATGCGGTAACCGGTGCAAAAGATTTTACTAAAAATGCAAAAAATTTGCAATCTTCTAAAAGCAATTGATATTCGAACGGTGCTTCCAAACTTTGGTTTCTAACAACTCTGCGTTACCTTAATTTTGTACGATTTAATCATACTCTGCAGTATTTCATCGCACCGCAGTTCTAATATAGCAAAATACGCGGTGACTGGCGCAAAAGATTTTACTAGAAACGTAAAAAATTCACAATGAAAACTATTTGCAATCTTGTAAAGGCAATTTGTATTGGAACGGCGCTTCACTACTTTGGCCTCTAACAACTTTGCGTTATCACATTATTGGTGGTTGAAATTTGTCACACTTTTATGACGATTTTTTCGATTTAATCATAACAGCTGCATATATTTCATCGCATCGTATGCTATTAGGAATATGTTATTGAAGTTGTTATTAAAAGACATCATTATAATTCACGGACCATCGAAAAAGATTTTCCACTATCAAACTCAAAAACCATTTTATTTTACCAATGAAGCATATTTGCAATTGTTGTAAATTTTATTGCAATTGATATTAGAACATCATTATAATTCACGTTGTCCATCGAATAAAGTAGATTTGCCAGCAATATCCAGCTTCTTTCTTCCTTCGAACCATTTTATTTTACCAACTGTATACATGAAACAAACACGTTTATCAAGATAGTTATTAGGCAAATTTTATTGAAGTTGTTATTAGAAGACATCATTATAATTCACGTTGACCATTGAATAAAGCGGATTTCCCAGCAAGATCCATGTTCTTTCTTCCTTCGAACCATTTTATTTTACCAACTGTATACATGTAACAAACACGTTTATCAAGATAGTTATTAGGGAAATTTTATTGAAGTTGTTATTAGAAGACATTATTATAATTCACGTTGACCGTCGAATAAAGTAGATTTGCCAGCAATATCCAGCTTCTTTCTTTCTTCAAACCATTTTATTTCACCAACTGTATACATGTAACAAGCACGTTTATCACGATAGTTATTGGGAATATTTTATTGAAGTTGTTATTAGAAGACATTATTATAATTCACGTTGACCATCGAATAAAGCAGATTTGCAGCAATGTCCAGCTTCTTTCTTTCTTCAAACCATTTTATTTTATCAACTGTATACATGAAACAAACACGTTTATCAAGATAGTATTGGTTGGTTGTTATTAAATTTATAACACTTTTGAATGACGATTTTTTTCTTCCTTCGAACCATTTTATTTTACCAACTGTTTACAAACACGTTTATCAAGATAATAACAGCGTGTACATACTTTTTCGACTACTGACATCGTATGCTATTAGGAATATGTTATTGAAGTTGTTATTAAAAGACATCATTATAATTCACGTGACCATCGAATAAAGCAAATTTTCCAGCAATATCCAGCTTCTTTCTTTCTTCAAACTATTTTATTTTACCAATTGTATACGTGAAACAAGTACGTTTATTACAATTGTTAATAGGGATATTTTATTGAAGTTGTTATTAGAAGACATCATTATAATTCACGTTGACCATTGAATAAAGTAGATTTGCCAGCAATATCCAGCTTCTTTCTTTCTTCAAACCATTTTATTTCACCAACCGTGTATATACGAAACAAGCACGTTTATCATCATTGTTACGGTTACATATTTAAAGTCTCGCATCCGCATGGACCTATAATAAGTATACATATATAGCAATAATAAGACACTTCCGGAATTACATTTTGCCACGACCACCGTTTCTCTATATTAACTTTATTTCAAGCCATATCTCACCGTTTTCGCATTCTGCAAGCGTCGTTCTACGTTAAATTAATGTTTGGTCTCGACGACACTTTCCGTGCCCCGGCAATTTTATAATTTTTCTGTCCCGAAATTGAAATGTCACCGACAAGTGTTCGGGTTGGGGTTGGGTAATGACGCCGAGAGGACGGTGTGCAATTTCGGCGCCCTGAGATGCGCGATGGGCTTCGGTAATTTACCTTTCAAATTGCCTGTCGATTACCTCGTTACTCGCCGAGCGCCGAACGATGCGACGATCTCGTAAGATTCCCGATCGTTACGTAGTTTCGTCGCGTATCTCCCACATCAGCCAATATGCGTTTATTACCATTACGTTGCTAATCACGCGAGACGTTACTTTTACTTCCGGTAGCTTGTAAAATTCAATCGATCCGTCGTCTGTATTACACGGGAAGGCAGCCATTAAGGGGTAACATTTAGCTTAATGCCTAAAAATATAGGGTAAATTTAGGAATTGTTTTAAATGACATGATATAACATATCGACATTTGGTTTGACACGTTGAACGCCCAGCGTAAATCGGTGAAGTTTCTCCCGGGGCCCTAATCCGGGAGTGTAAACAGCGCGATAAGGAAGAGCGATACAATGCAATGTATCGTATGAATATAACCACAGTTTATTTTTTTGAAAGAGTATTAGAAGATAACTTTGTAGAAGGTGCTTACAAAGTATAAAGGGCCTCGAAGTGGGGAATGCGATGAGCGTTACGGAAAAAAATTCACTATGAAAGATCTCATGGCATTTACACTAGAACTTTCAGTCTCCTCAGAACCTTTAGTTGTCTCAGAACTTTCAGTTTCTTCAAACCAGTCAGTCAAACAGTATTTTTTGCATATTTTTGACATCTTTATTTACTTCTTGATCCCTAAAATGTTCGTTAGACAGCGCAAAAGTGTAGATGAAAGTGAGCCGAGAACTGACGAAGAAGTATTCAGGTTTCCAAAACAAGTTAGAAATATTATTGTGTCAAGTTCAAGCTCGGAAAATGAGGATTTGTATGAGAGTGAAGATTTTGAAGAACTATTAGAAAACCTGGCTATAGAAGAAGAGAATGAACAGATTGATACTGTCGGTTCATCCGATAAACCTTCCTGCGATAAACCGTTCGTTTCTAAAAGGAAACTATAGCTTGTAGCTGTTACAGTAATGCTTACAAGTAAAAGGGTCGTCCATTCTCATCTGTTTTCAGACTTTCGAACTGTGCTTCAGTACAAAGTAGACAATGATCATCCTGCTGGTTAATTTTCTGTATATATAGAGGGCTATTGGCGTGGCTTTGAATCCTCCTGACAGTAATAGAGGGCCTATTAGTGGGGGAAGAAATATTGGAAACGCTGCCGTCGAAAGATAAACGTCAAGTAATAAACGCTTCATATCTCCTTCGATTACTTTCCTCGTCAGTGTACCTAGGGTCATCCAATTTGTGTTAAGTATTTCGTAACCGTTGATTTTGCTCGGTCGATGCTAACGAATATTAGACTTACGTTGTTATGCCATGACATATCCCTAGTTAAGTGAGCTGATTATATTACCTTTTAAGACGACGTTCCGATAGTTCGATCGTGTCATTGTCACGAAATAATTCTTTTATTAAGTTCAACTGATAAAATATTTAATATAGAATAGTTTCTCAAGAATCAAAATAGATTCTATATAATTTGATAATTATGGAAGTAAAATTATGGATAGTACTTCGACCAAAAAATGAATTAATAGTTAATGGAACAGATTATATTACCTTTTAAGACGACCTTCCGATAGTTCGATTGTGTCATTGTCAGGAGATTTTACTATTATTTTTTATTTTTTTTATTTCATTAAATTATATCATAATATAATATTTATATGATATTTAATTTTTATTTTATTAAGTTTAATTGAAAACCGGAAAGGAACAAAACTTAAATAATTTCGATTAATAAATCTTGGATCGACGCACTAACCATAACTTTATTTAGAGTAAATTTGAATCACTAATTATCCTATTCCTCAGATACTGCATTAATACTATGTAAAACGTAATATCCTCTACACGTACTAGTTATTATCGCGAAAGGAATTCATAGGATAACCTAATCCATTGGCTGTGATCGTAAAATCGATCTGCCGGCCATTTCCGGAAGCGGTCCTCCTACGCTTCCTATATTTATATTCATTCGCCCGGCCGAGAGTTTACATGGAACGATAGCCGGCATCGCGCGGATCCTCATAGTTTCTGTCGATATTTTACGAGTTTTCGCCGAGCCCACATAACCTTGAGGAGAGAGGAGTAGCTCCGACACGAACGTTGGCCATATTTAGAATTGGCTTTTCCTGATCCGCGTCTTCGTTCGAGGCCAGACGTCGGGCGTGGGCACTGTCTGTAATTCTGTAGCCGTGGAGAAGAAGCAACTCTCGTTCTCTCGCTTCCCGTCCTTCAAAGACCACCTACGTCTGCCTTCAAATGCCATTTACGTACACAATTATTATTTCACAAGAATATTTCCCTCGGGATCTGTTGTTCCACTGAAAAACCCCTAAATGTGTGCTTTTCGGACTGGCTGGACGGTCAGGTTGTGGTAGGGGGTGGTTTGGCATTGGAGCGACGAAATTGAGTACGATGGCTCGCGATAGTAAATTTATATAATCGGTCATTTCGGTGCAAACGTGATAAATGTTGGCAGAACGTTTGCATAACGTTGTTTCATAAATATTGGCAGTGGCTCAGGTTTAATGTATGATATAATGAACGGAGAGCAACGAATCCGTCGGTCGCCGAGTATTTTCGCTTGATGCACGAGGAAGATTTTTCCGGCCTACTGGATGAGTTAACGCGTTAACACGGCGATGCGTATTTTGCTGTATTAGAACGGCGATACTATGGAATACTACAGCGTTTGACTAAATTATGCAAAATGTAAGTAATGTGCAAGTATTGGAGACCAAAGGATTGCATCACTATTGTAGTGGACAAGATGTTAGATGTCGTCGAAGCGGGATGAGGAATTATATTGAGTTGAATAAAGTTTATTTAAAGATAAATGAAAACACTAATATATAAATATAAATACAAAATGAAAGTAAAACTATGGCAATTCGACTTCGATTCGATAAACGGCAAGAAAACGCATTTATACTGGACTGAACTACACTCTGACCTAAACTCTGACTGAGATTCTGAACTATATCTGACTGAGACTGATCTATAATATAACTGAGCTCGCGTCGCAAATCGGGCCGTCTTTTATATGGACCTCTACCGCCTTATCTTAATCCGGTAGGGCCCGACGGCCCCGCGACAGTTTTATGCGACGCATCTACGGTCGTTTTCCTGATGCTACACTATTGTAACAATAACTGCATTTATAAAATAATTATTGCTACCCCTTGCGAATATTTTAGATCTTCAGTAAAATCTTTTGCGCCGGTCAGAAATTGAATAATCAGATGATATGCGAATTTATAGAACGTCAAATGAGCGTTAGAAATAACAATGAATGTATGATTTCAAAGTAAATTTTGAAAGAGGTCATTGGACCCCAGTATTAAAATTGCGGCTTAATAATCGACAATGCCTATAGGTATGAAAATAAATTCACAAAAATACAAAATTCTCGTTTAAACATTGACAATATTTAAATTTATCGGATATAATCGTACTTATTGAAAATTAGCAATATTTAAGTGAACATCATTTAAAATTGCCGCACGAAAATCGACAATGCCTAAGTTTATGGAAATATTTTCACAAAAATATAAAATTCTCATTTAAAAATTGACAATATTTAAATTTATCGAATTTAATCGTACTGCTTAAAAATTAACAATATTTAAGTGAAGATCATTTAGCACTGAACGTATCGGTACTTTACACCTACCTATTCTTCGCATGAAGGGTAATTTGACCCCTTATGAAGTAAACGTTGATTTTCAGATAGAAACTCCTAATTTATTAAGGCGAGAAATTGAATAATTAGATGATATAAGAATTTACAGAAAGTCAAATGAGCGAAAGAAATAACAATAAGTGCATGATTTTAAAATAAATTTTGAAAGAGGTCATTTTTAAAATTGCGGCTTAATAATCGACATTACCTAAAAGTATGAAAATAAATTCACAAAAATACAAAATTCTTGTTTAAAGATTGACAATATTTAAATTTATCGGATATAATCGTACTTCTTGAAAATTAGCAATATTTAAGTAAAGATCATTTAAAATTGCCGCATTCAAATCGACAATGCCTAAATTTATGGAAATACATTCAGAAAAATACAAAATTCTCATTTAAAAATTGACAATATTTAAATTTATCAAATTTAATCGTCCTGCTTAAAAATTAACAAGATTTAAGTGAAGATCATTTAGCACTGAACGTACCGGTACTTTATACCTACCTATTCTTCGCATGAAGGGTAATTTCACCCCTTATGAAGTAAACGTTGATTTTCAGATAGAAACTCCTAATTTATTAAAGCGAGAAATTGAATAATCAGATGATATGCGAATTTATAGAACGTCAAATGAGCGTTAGAAATAACAATGAATGTATGATTTCAAAGTAAATTTCGAAAGGGGTCGCTTGACCTCGTTTGCTATGTTTAGTGTTAATCCGATGCTGCCTTATATTTCAAACCTACAATACGAATCGAAATTATTTTCCTTCGTATATTTCTGATTTAACATTCTATGTAACGGACACCTACATATTTTGCCGTAAATCGCGTGTCAAGAGATGATACTTTATAAATCACACAATATTAAAGAAAAAAATGTACATTTCTTTGATAGATTTTATTAAAACTTTTAAACATAAGTGACATTTTCTGCTAGGTATAAAGAAGTATTTTCTGCATTTATGTACAGTTTGAACGGAAAATCAAGTAATCGATTATGCATTTAACAAGTTAGACAACTCTCGCTCATTTAAGCAGAATATCCAAAATGGGATCGGTTTCTCATTTTCTGCGACTGCCATGCTGAGGAACCTTGCACATGACGAGTAATCTTCGATATATCGATGGTGGAGATACTACATATCTCTGTGGTTGTATCTCTTGATAACACATCGCCGCGCGATTTTCCCAGCGTTATGTTTAACTGTCAATACATTGAAACATTGGGTCTTAACCTTTGAATCCTCCTCCAGTCGTCATACGGTTCATTACCCAGTCCGTGCAACAAAACACATTAACACTTTGACTGCCATGGTGGTCATCGATGACCGGCGCAAAAGGTCTCACGAAAAATTAAAAAAATATCCAATCGATCGCATTTATAATTTTGAAAATGCAATTAATATTAAATAGTGATTCAATTCTTTGGTCTCCGATACCTTCGCATTATTTTCATTTTGCACAATTCAATCATATTCTGTAGTGTTTCATCCCGTTGCGGTTTTAATATAGTAAAATATGCGTGGCAGTGAACGTGTTAACTTCCCTCAGTAAATTCTAATAATCCGCTACCAATTTTCTAGCTGTTCTTGAAAACCGACTTTAATTTCTTTAACGTACGCGCGTAGTGCGACAAGGTAAGTAGTATAGTGTTTCTTGGCCTAAATGCCTGTTGGGCATATCCCGGGCTTCGACTGAAACCTGTTAATACGCACAAACGGTGCCAAATACTTGGAGCGACGTTAAAAGCCTCAACACGTCAAATTGTATCGTGTTACGTGTTCGTATATCCGTCTAATTTCATGTTTCACCGATCCTCTCGGCGTAAAGCTTCGTCAGAAGTTGCATTTGGAACAAAAATGAAGAAACTTCGTCAGAATCATGCGGACAGGTGGCCAGCGCGCATGAAGGAGCGATACGGATGGAAGGAGAAAAAGGGTGGCATTCGTGCCAACGACGACGTTCGCGGCGTCGGCGTCGGTGTCGACATACAAACGATTGCGTCGCGGCAACGAAGGTTGCCTATATCCGATGCGAAGCGAATCGTCCGTACGTTCACGCGGTGATCGATATAAAGATACACAGGTATGTAACTTCTGCGATATTACATGAAACGTGTTATTGCCACCGAGTGAGAGAGTTCGTCGGGTCCTATGTACACAAAAATATTTCCGAGGAAAGGTAAAGAGTAGGAGCCAGTAAAGAACCTTTAGATGAATTAAATTTTTAAAAGTCGAATGAAAATTATTGGCAAAGTAAAAACGGTCGAATATGATGCTGACATTATGAATGCTTTAAAAGTTGGATCCGAAATGGGTTGTATTTAAAACATAACGTTTATAGGTAACGATATTACACGAAACATGTTATTGCCGCTGAGTGAGAGGATTCGTCGTGTCTTACGTATACAAAAATATTTCCGAGGAAAGGTAAAGAGTAGGAGCCAATAAAGAACCTTTAGATGAATTAAATTTATAAAAGGCGAAAGAAAATAATTAGGAAATTAAAGACGGGGGGGTACGATGCTGAAATTGTGAACGCTTTAGAAGCTGGATCATTCTAATCCGAAATGGGTTGTACTTAAAACCTATCGTTTAAAAGTAACACTATTACACGAAACATTGCCACTGAGTGAGAGAGTTCGTCGTGTCTTATGTACACAAAAATATTTCCGAGGCACGGTAAAGAGCAAGAGCCAGTAAACAACCTTTATATGAATGACATTTTTAGAAAGCGAATGAAAATTATCGGCAAATTGAAAACGGGGGAATATGATGCTGAAATTATAAAGGCCATTCAAGTTGGATCATTCTAATCCGGAATGGGTTGTATTTAAAACATAACGTTTTAAAGGAAAATAAAGAATACCATTAAATAAACAAGTTTCGCTTCAATGACATTTTCATAACGTAGATAAGAATCGAATTTTTGGCAAATGATGGACGATCTAACACAGCAATGCCGAAATTATGAATGCTTGTGCCCATAATTTTAGCTTTATTGAGCAGAAAATAAACGTTGAAGCATAATATCTAGTAAACAGCCTTTATCCATAGCGAATTTCATCAACATGAATAAAAAGTGTTACTCCTAAATCAGCAACATCGGATGCAGTCACCCTAAAACTCCAACCCCCAGCAGGCCGACATTGCCATCGCAAATCGACGCTCGATCGCCGATAACATGGCCTGCCGCTCATGTACGAGCGCGACATACAGGGCAAACTCTCCGTACCCCCCGTTCGTGCATGTATGCGTAAGATAGTCGATAGTTAGTCGGCGACCGTGTGAGCGCATGACACGGCGGTGAAGCGACAAGGTGAACCAATGAACGCGTCAACGAAAGAGCGTAGGACGGTAGATTGCTCGTGGAACAACTGAACAGATTGAACGGCACCAGCATCGTCGCTGACAAAAGCGCGAGCCACTGTCAGCCAGCCAACGGCACCAGCTCAAGCGAGCAGGGCCAAAAAGATGTCCGAATGATACATCAGCCACCGAACACTGCCCGCATAGCGTCCGAAGGAGAGGGTGGGAGAAGAAACAGCGGGGAGGAAGACGGCACTCGCGAGTGGCAAGTTAGGTTGGCTGTAGGCGGGTGGTGGGTGGCAGTCGGGTGGTAAAGGCAGCTACTAACCCGGTGGGTAGTAGTAGGTTGCGCACCCTACGCGGCTACCAGGTGAGTGGGGCAGAGGAGGCCAACCCCCGGGACGAAACGTGAAAAACCACTTGTGCGTCTCCATCCTGCTCGCCGGTCGCCTGGTTCGCGCGCGCGCTCTCTCGTTTTCGCACGCGACATCGCTCTCTATCGCACGACGAGCGAGCCTCGTTGATACGTGTCATCCGCGAACGTCCTGGCACGTCGTAGTCCTTCGACGACGCGATAGCCGCACAGTCGCACGCCTGCAACTTCGGGGTACCTTGCGCTGTTGTTGTGACCCGGTGAGCCGCGCTACGTGCAGGAAGCAGCCCGCACCTTCGGGCACCTTGCGCTGTCGTTGTGACAAAGGAGTCGCACTACGTGCAGGGAGCAGCCTCCAACTTTGGGCACCTTGCGCTGCGTTGTGACACGGTGAGTCGCGCTACGTGCAAGAAGCACCCGGCAAGTTCGGGGCACCTTGCGCTGTCGTTGTGATACGGGAGTCGTGCTTCGTGCAGGAAGCAGCCCGCAATTTCAACTACCTTGCGCCGTTGTTGTGACACAGGAGTTGCGCTACGTGCAGGAAGCAGCCAGCAACTTCAGGCACCTTGCGCTGTCGTTGTGACACGTGATTCGCGCTACGTGCAAGAAGCAGCCCGTAACTTCAGGCACCTTGCGCTGCGTCGTGACACAGGAGTCGCGCTACGTGCAAGAAGCAGCCCGCAACTTCAGGCACCTTGCGCTGCCTTTGTGACACAGGAATCGCGCTACGTGCAGGAAGTAGCTGGCATCTTCGGGGCACCTTGCGCTGTCGTTGTGACACAGGATCGCGCTACGTGCAAGAAGCAGCCCGCAACTTCGGGCACCTTGCGCTGTTGTTGTGTCACGGGAGTCGCGCTACGTGCAGGAAGCAGCTCGCAACTTCGGGCACCTTGCGCTGTCGTTGTGACACGGGAGTCGCGCTACGTGCAGGAAGCAGCCCGCAACTTTGTGCACCTTGCGCTATCATTGTGTCACAGGAGTCGCGCTACGTGCAGGAAGCAGCTCGCAACTTCAGGCACCTTGCGCTATCGTTGTCACACGTGATTCGCGCTACGTGCAGGAAGCAGCTCGCAACTTCGGGCACCTTGCGCTGTCGTTGTGACACAGGATCGCGCTACGTGCAGGAAGCAGCCCGCAACTTCGAGCACCTTGCGCTGTTGTTGTGTCACGGGAGTCGCGCTACGCGCAAGAAGCAGCCCGCAACTACGGGCACCTTGCGCTGTTGTTGTGTCACGGGAGTCGCGCTACGTGCAGGAAGTAGCTTGCAACTTCGGGCACCTTGCGCTGTCGTTGTGACACGGGAGTCGCGCTACTTGTAGGAAGCAGCCTGCAATCGGGATCTGAACGGCGCGAGAAGCAACAGTGAGAAAGCGGAAGTGTTGGCACGGCGGCACGTGATGTGAAGAGCGCTCCTCATCGATCGTCCCAGGCCTTCCGGGCCCTCACGCAAACGCACACAGCGACCCGACTGCCAGCCAGTGATCCCTCGATCATCCGTGTCACGTGACCGCAGCTCAAAGCTGGCGGATCCTGCGGCGACAATTCTAGTTGCGCGTGGACCTTTGCGAAGGTATTGTCACGGCGACTGATGGTCGCGGGTATTTTTGGCTAGATCGAAGAGGGTTCGTTGACAGCTTGCGTTCGCGGCCTCTAACCACCTGTGCTTTTTTCCATTCGGAGATGCCATTGACGTGCGGTCGCGCTGTTGTGTGCAGATGAGAGCGAAAACGTTCGCGCGATCAGAAACTGTGTGAAGCAGCCGAATTTATGGGCGAAGCGCATCGAACTTAGTTCTTGGGTAATGTCTTACTGTGGAACCGGCGGCGAGGGCGGAAAACTATTTTTATTTATGTGCCGAACATGACGTGTACGGGCCAATTATCGGGGAACGTGGGCGAGAGAGAGAGAGAGAGGGAAATTGGCTTGTTGCGGTAACTTGTTGCTGATGTGATATAATTCTTGTTATTACACGCCCGCGGAAGAGTGATATTGAAAATATTAGTCGTACGTTTTCAGGAAATTTAACGTGTGCGTTGTGAAATTGTAAATTGTCGATGGAGTAGCCATCGTTTGGTGTCTGCACCTGATATTTCACTGTCAGCAGCACAGTTAACGCCAGTTCTTTTAACTCCATCGCGACCACTTCTTCTGACCTGCATATTTCGTGGTAGTTCTTCTCGTCAATTCGCGAAGGCCCTCAAGCTTCCAATTTAACGGGCATTTATTTAAGTCGCATTAACTCAAGGCGAACGCTCGGGACCGTTTCGTGTAATTCGTCCGAATGAAAGAGCGTGTTGCATTTTATTGTGAGTTATACTTGTTGCTGTGCCAAGTGTTTTACGTCAAACGCCACGAGCGGCAGTGCAATAAATTAAAGATGTCTTCCGCGCTGTAGTTTTTATTAATCGCGACAATATCGCATATTTATTAATTGAACCATGTCGGCGTGCTGGCTTCCAGCTGACTCTGACAGCTACGTCGATTCATTCTAAGACATAGATATTTCTCTCCGCCGAAATCTGTTACACTGTAACGTCAAATTCATTCGCGTATTTGATTCTGGAACTGTAGCACATCTGACATCGATAAAGGGGGCGGGTATGCGTGGAGTAAGTTAATGTCGAATGACACATGCTGGATCGATTTCGTGCATCGTCAAGAATAATGGGCGTCAGTTAAGAATCCGCATGTCCAGAGCTGAATTAACGACGTATTGACTAAACGATTGAAACGATTGAACGTTGTAAGTTTTGCCTTTTGCAATGCCTGTGCAGTTGACTTACTGGATCGTAGGAATCTGACGAAGACGCATGAGCCGTGCACAAGCCAAAGCGATTAACTCCACTTTTTTTTTTTTTTTGATGTTAGTGTCAAAGGACTTGATGGATGTTCAACATTTTGCATTTAACACGTTAACTGCCGTTTAGTCATGACCGATGCAACCAATCTCAGTAAAACTGCTAAAACTCAGTAAAATAAAAAAAAACTTTTATAATTTTGTAAATGCTGTTAGTATTATGAAAATATATAGCAAGGTATCCAAAAGTGTGGGTTATCGTCACAATCTTTACATAACAATCGTCATAATCGTTACATAATATTGTCACGTTTTCAGTACTGTTTTTTGCTACCGTTGTACCGTGTATTTTAACATTTTGTCCGACGTATTCCTATTTACCGTAGCGGCAATTTGATTTAAATAATTGACGTTAATAATTACATGTTATTTGGTGCAGCAAGCTTTTTGAGCGACTGATGTTAAGAAACAAAAGTAACAAATGAAAGACGAACGAAATAACAATTTAACAGCAAACGAAGTAACGATCGAACAATAAACGAAATAAAGTACCGCCAATTTATGGTGCTTGTAATTTTCGAAATACACTGTCATTGACTGGATATACAATTTTGCATCGTGGGGGTCATAGGTGATCGGCAGTACGATTAGTGCACCATGCACGATAATTTTGCATAATTCGATCATATACCGCAGCATTTTATCACAATTTAGTTCTGATATCGACAATTTAACTCCGGCGTCTGAGGTAAATCCAGCAAAATACGCTCGGTAGTCAACGTGTTAAAACAAATGCCATACTTTGGACTCCGTCGAGTTAATCGATCGGGCAAATAAGCGGTTCACATATTCATTATTCGACAAAGTTTTGATTTTTTCGTTTCCTCGATCCCAAATCCGTCTGAATCTACGTGTTGCCGTGAAATATTCGGTCGCTACGTGATTACAGAATCGCAAACCGCAGACGTAAATCCCAGGACATAAACGTACCGTCACCCTCAACGGCTTACACGCAAATCCGTGACAGCAGACAATCGATGTTAGACGAGTAAATTCACCGGCGATCACAATCTTGTCATCCGATCAATTCATCAACACCTTTCGCCGTCTCCGCTGACATACAGTTTCCTGTATAAAATGTACTCGCTGAAGAATTGCTGCACAGTAAATCATGCAAATCTACTCCGTGAAAGTCTGGATGCGATCATACTGTTTATTTACAGCTTGACAGTGCATATCGCGAAAGATCGATGACACGCTTGGAAAAAAATTCTCCGCTTTCCTTCGCGTTCTGCGACTTCTTCTAAGCGTTTGAGTAATCGGATTAACCCCGTGAGTCAGCTGCGTGCGGTTAAAGACTACATACGCTCGCCAACAAAGCACCCATAAACGGTTCACCAAACAAATATTCTTCGCGTTCTTGGCGTTTTGCGCGCGCAGATAATCGCGTGTATCTGCAAACGAAGTGGAAATCAGCTTCGCTCAGTTAAAGACAACATACGCTTGCCAACGAAAAAATCATAAAGTAGGCACTAAAGATTCGCTTTTATGCTGTTTCACGCATTCCGCGTGTGCACTCAGAGATAATCTCATCTATATGCAGGTGATAATGAAATCGGTTTTGTCCGGTTAAAGACCATTCAAGCATGGCAACGAAATATCATAAACTTTCTATCAAATATTCGTTTTTGTTCGTCATATTTTGCGCGCGCCCAAATAATCTCGTCTATCTGCAAGCTACGAAACAGAAGTCAGTTTCGCTAGGTTAAAAACTGCACATATTAACAAACGGAACAAATGACCGTCTTTATTTTGTTCCACGTATTTCACGTGTTGCGTTTAGAGACAGTCTCGTCTATCTGCAAGATGAAGTCGAAATCAGCTTTGCCCGGTTAATACGTTCGCGGACGTGAATGTTGTACACTTTTATGATGGTGCAGAATGACGTGAATGCCATAGTATTCAAATCTTAAAGTCAATTATTTTGAATGTAATTTCATATAACCTTAAGTTTTTGTAATTATTATACCTGTCAAGATAATGACTAACTGAACTAAGATATGATAATCTGACTACACTTACAAAATGTGTTTAATCAAATTTCGGATATCACAACCAAATTAAAAATAAAATGGCTGTCAATTTTTGCATCTCGCTGAAACTTTTAATGTCCACGAACCCGTTAACACGTTGACTGCCAAGCGTATTTTGCTGGATTTACCTCAGACGCCGGAATTAAATTGTCGATATCAGATCTAAATTGTGATAAAATGCTGCAGTATATGATCGAATTATGCAAAATTATTGTGCATGGTGCACTAATGGTACTGCCGATGCGATGAAATACTGCAGAGTATGATTAAATCGTGCAAAATGAAGGTAATGCAGTTATCACCGTTGCAGTATCAATTGCTTTTACAAGATTGCAAATGGACTTCATGGCGATTTTTTTTTGCATTTTTAGTAAAATCTTTTGTGCCGGTCACGGCGTATCTTGCTATGTTAGAACCGCGATGCGATGAAATATTGCAGAGTATGATTAAATCGAGAAAAATGAAGGTAACGCAGAGTTGTTAGAAGCCAAAGTATTGAAGCACCGATGCAGTATCAATTGCTTTTACAAGATTGCAAATAGACTTCTAGGCGATTTTTTTTGCATTTTTAGTAAAATCCTTTGTGCCGGTCACGGCGTATCTTGCTATGTTAGAACCGCGATGCGATGAAATATTGCAGAGTATGATTAAATCGAGAAAAATGAAGGTAACGCAGAGTTGTTAGAAGTCAAAGTATTGAAGCACCGTTTCAGTATCAATTGCTTTTACCAGATTGCAAATAAGCTTCGTTGCAAATTTTTTGCGTTTTTGGTAAAATCTTTTGCGCCGGTCACCGGTGAACACCGTGGCAGTCAATGCGTTAACACATTTTTGCTTTTTTTTTGTTTTTACGTGTTTGCCAAGCGTATTTTACTATGTTAGAACCGCGATGCGATGAAATACTGCAGAGTATGATTAAATTGTGCAAAATGAAGATAATGCAGAGTTGTTAGAAGCCAAAGTATTAAAGCACCGTTCCAATATCAATTGCTGCTTCAATATTGCAAATAGGCTTCTAGGCGATTTTTTTTGCATTTTTAGTAAAATCCTTTGTGCCGGTCACGGCGTATCTTGCTATGTTAGAACCGCGATGCGATAAAATACTGCAGAGTATGATTAAATCGAGGAAAATGAAGGTAACGCAGAGTTGTTAGAAGCCAAAGTATTGAAGCACCGTTTCAGTATCAATTGCTTTTACCAGATTGCAAATAAGCTTCATTGCGAATTTTTTGCGTTTTTGGTAAAATCTTTTGCGCCGGTCACCGGTGAACACCGTGGCAGTCAATGCGTTAACACATTTTTGCTTTTTTTTTGTTTTTACGTTTTTGCCAAGCGTATTTTACTATGTTAGAACCGCGATGCGATGAAATACTGCAGAGTATGATTAAATTGTGCAAAATGAAGATAATGCAGAGTTGTTAGAAGCCAAAGTATTAAAGCACCGTTCCAATATCAATTGCTTTTACAACATTGCAAGTAGGCTTCACTGTGAATTTTCCGCATTTTTAGTAAAATCTTTTGCGCCGGTCATCGGTGAACACCGTGGCAGTCAACGTTTTAAAGACTATACTCGCTACCAAGAACGTAACCATAAATTGTCCGTCAAACATTCATTTCTGGTTTATTTCACCATTTTCGCAATTTGCGCTCATAGACAATCGCCTCTACGCATAAACTGCGAAATCGAAAGTCGTCACTGTTCGCAGCAAGCCGGTGCACAGTAACACATGCCGAGTAACACACCTACGCGTGTGCATGCTAGCTTGCGCGGCCTACACGTCAATGCGCAGTGACACATATGGGATCGATGTTACGCGTATGAGAGTAAAACGAATGTCGATCAGCGGACGTGTCGCCGGGTGGTATAAGCCGGGCCGAGTGGAAGAAACGCGGGGTGGTAATGCTCGTCAGCAAGCAAGAGAGAGGAGCGTTTGACCTGATTACTCTGCCGTACTGATTGCACCGAGCGTACTATTGCAAAAAGGGCAAAAATGTTCACAGCGGCCTGCGAATTTGTGGAATCCTTGCGGAAAAATGAAGATTGATGGTCACGGCTGAGCGGATCCGTGAAGTTCGGCGCGAGAATCGAGCGGAAGTGAAGAATACCGGAAGACGTGCACGGTGTCAGGATGCGGCGACAGATGTAGGATTTTGCGGATGAACTTTAGCGGAAAGAGCGTCAGTACGTAGAACCGTCGTGTGAATTGGGTAGTCGTCGTCGACCTTCAGACAAATCAGAGTACGCGAGAGTGGAATCGCTGCCAGGGGATTGTCTCCGTTTTCCCATCAATTTCTTCGCACGTCGCCGCCCCGTGTACATACGAGTCGTGACCGAAAATAGAGACGGTCATTCGATAAATCGATTCGTCGGTGGAAAAGTGAGCGAGACGCGAAGGAGAAGGAAGTGGAGCTTAGGTCTTCGAATGTTATCGGCCTAGTGGCTTTGGTGCGCGGACAATCGTGGACGAAGAAGACTGAGAGGCGGAAGAAGACTTGGACAGGGGAAAGAGATTGAGAATAGAACGAGGGTGAGGGTGATCAGAAAACAAGAGGCATGAGCAGTTCGGGGGCAATCCCACTGATCTTGGCGAAGAAGGAGCAGATTGTCGAAGGCAAGTACGACCTTCTTTCTCTCCACATATATGTGTCTCTAATTGTACTTATATATATACCATTTGTACATGTGAACCATATGTGCAAGTATCTACATACATTTTTCTTGTATTGACGATATAGTTTTTACTGGGTGGGATCAAAAAGAAAGTGTACTTTTATTATCACTCTACATGTAGAGCTTCTAAAAATGTCAATCAATATTTAACAAAATTAAAAATTATAAAATATTGAAAGTACATTGAAAGTAAAAATACATATTGAAAGTACTAAAAAATATGAATTTAAAAATACATTAAAAATATCAAAAAATGTGCTTTTATGATTACTGTACATGTGTAGAGCTGCCGAGAAATTTATATCGGTAAGGAGCGCGAACTATTTCTCAAATGCAACTAAAAGTATAGATGCATGTAAATATAGATGTATGTAACACTATATGTCGCTTTGATGCGCGATCATGATAGTATGATTTAAGAATTAAAAAAACATTCACACTTAATCGTGCGACGATAGCCGACCGTCCGACGATCGATGTGCAGTCGATAAAGGCATGCGCGTGACTGGCAGGCCTGGTCAAAGTACATGTATACATCTGCACGTCGTGTTTATCGCAGTTTTTTCATGATTCACGATAATTAAACAGACGATATTTGAATGGGACATGCGTACGTGCCACGTCTTGCGCTCCGTGGTCCTTAACGAGAAAATAGATTGTCTTAAAATAGCGGCAACGCTCGATATCAATGTCATACCAACCGTAATGCCCTTGTGAATTACGTAAGGAGATGATTTATGTACGAAGGACTATAAGCGTGCGAGGACCGAGCGATGCTTCGCGGATAGGATTGAAATGTTCTTCATGCATGGCGTTAGGTAGTATCTCGATTTATTCATGCATCATACATGCGTATTCTTTCATACACGTTTCGTCGTGTACATCATTGACTGATACGGGATATAAGTCTCAAAGATAATGGATTGATTACTGTATCCTTGTGGTATTGTTAGTCCTTTTGCTACTGGCTACTTGCGACGAGTGGATCGTAGGTGTGCAGGATATTGTTACCGTTTCTGGCACGCAGTAGTGCTAAATACTGTTTCAGCGGCGCCATGCTAGTTAGCGCCGTTCATGATATTTTAGCACGTCAAATAGACGTTTCAACACTGACTTAAATGCTTCTTAACACGTTAATTGGCACGCGTATTTTGCTATGTTAGAACCGCGATGCGATGAAATACTGCAGAGTATAATTAAATCTAGCAAAAGAAGGGTAACGCAGAGTTAGAAGCCAAAGTATTGAAGTACCGTTCCAATATCAATTGCTTTTACAAGATTGCAAACAGACTTCGTTGCGAATTTTTTGCATTTTTAGTCAATTCTTTTGCGTATTTTGCTCAACCGTATTTTGCTATGTTAGAACCGCGATGCGATGAAATACTGCAGAGTATAATTAAATCGGGCAAAAGAAGGGTAACGCAGAATTGTTAGAAGCCAAAGTATTAAAGTACCGTTCCAGTATCAATTGCTTTTACAAGATTGCAAACAGACTTCGTTGCGAATTTTTTGCATTTTTAGTAAAATCTTTTGCGTATTTTGCTATGTTAGAACCGCGATGCGATGAAATACTGCAGAGTATAATTAAATCGAGCAAAAGAAGGGTAACGCAGAGTTGTTAGAGCCAAAGTGTTGAAGCATCGTTCCAATATCAATTGCTTTTACAAGATTGCAAACAGACTTCGTTGCGAATTTTTTGCATTTTTAGTAAAATCTTTTGCGTATTTTGCTCAAGCGTATTTTGAAATGTTAGAACCGCGATGCGATGAAATACTGTAGAGTATAATTAAATCGGGCAAAATAAGGGTAACGCAGAGTTGTTAGAGCCAAAGTAGTGAAGCACCGTTCTAATATCAATTACTTTTACAAACTTGTAAATAGGCTTCATTGCGAATTTTTTGCATTTTTAGTCAAATCTTTTGCGTATTTTGCTCAAGCGTATTTTGTTATGTTAGAACCGCGATGCGATGAAATACTGCAGAGTATAATTAAATCGAGCAAAAGAAGAGTAACGCAGAGTTGTTAGCAGCCAAAGTATTGAAGCATCGTTCCAACATCAATTGCTTTTACAAGATTGCAAACAGACTTCGTTGCGAATTTTTTGCATTTTTAGTCAATTCTTTTGCGTATTTTGCTCAAGCGTATTTTGCTATGTTAGAACCGCGATGCGATGAAATACTGCAGAGTATAATTAAATCGGGCAAAAGAAGGGTAACGCAGAGTTGTTAGAGCCAAAGTACTGAAGCACCGTTCCAATATCAATTGCTTTCACAAGATTGCAAACAGACTTCGTTGCGAATTTTTTGCATTTTTAGTAAAATCTTTTGCGTATTTTGCTCAAGCGTATTTTGCTATGTTAGAACCGCGATGCGATGAAATACTGCAGAGTATAATTAAATCGAGCAAAAGAAGAGTAACGCAGAGTTGTTAGAGCCAAAGCACTGAAGCACCGTTCGAATATCAATTGCTTTTACAAAATGGCAAATAGGCTTCGTTGCGAATTTTTTGCATTTTTAGTCAATTCTTTTGCGTATTTTGCTCAACCGTATTTTGCTATGTTAGAACCGCGATGCGATGAAATACTGCAGAGTATAATTAAATCGAGCAAAAGAAAGGTAACGCAGAGTTGTTAGAGCCAAAGTACTGAAGCACCGTTCTAATATCAATTACTTTTACAAACTTGCAAATAGGCTTCGTTGTGAATTTTTTACATTTTTAGTAAAATCTTTTGCGTATTTTGCTCAAGCGTATTTTGAAATGTTAGAACCGCGATGCGATGAAATACTGCAGAGTATAATTAAATCGAGCAAAAGAAGGGTAACGCAGAGTTGTTAGAGCCAAAGTACTGAAGCACCGTTCGAATATCAATTGCTTTTACAAGATTGCAAACAGACTTCGTTGCGAATTTTTTGCATTTTTAGTCAATTCTTTTGCGTATTTTGCTCAACCGTATTTTGCTATGTTAGAACCGCGATGCGATGAAATACTGCAGAGTATAATTAAATCGAGCAAAAGAAAGGTAACGCAGAGTTGTTAGAAGCCAAAGTGTTGAAGCACCGTTCCAATATCAATTGCTTTTACAAGATTGCAAATAGGCTTCGTTGCGAATTTTTTGCATTTTTAGTCAATTCTTTTGCGTATTTTGCTCAACCGTATTTTGCTATGTTAGAACCGCGATGCGATGAAATACTGCAGAGTATAATTAAATCGAGCAAAAGAAGAGTAACGCAGAGTTGTTAGCAGCCAAAGTATTGAAGTACCGTTCCAATATCAATTGCTTTTACAAGATTGCAAACAGACTTCGTTGCGAATTTTTTGCATTTTTAGTAAAATCTTTTGCGTATTTTGCTCAAGCGTATTTTGCTATGTTAGAACCGCGATGCGATGAAATACTGCAGAGTATAATTAAATCGGGCAAAAGAAGGGTAACGCAGAGTTAGAAGCCAAAGTATTGAAGTACCGTTCCAATATCAATTGCTTTTACAAGATTGCAAACAGGCTTCATTGCGAATTTTTTACATTTTTAGTAAAATCTTTTGCGTATTTTGCTCAAGCGTATTTTGAAATGTTAGAACCGCGATGCGATGAAATACTGCAGAGTATAATTAAATCGAGCAAAAGAAGGGTAACGCAGAGTTGTTAGAGCCAAAGTACTGAAGCACCGTTCGAATATCAATTGCTTTTACAAAATGGCAAATAGGCTTCATTGCGAATTTTTTGCAGTTTTAGTCAAATCTTTTGCACCGGTCACCTTGGACCACCGTAGTTGTCAACGTGTTAAATCGTGCGAAATAAAGGTAACGCAGAGTTGTTAGAAGCCAAAATATTGAAGCATCGTTCCAATATCAATTGCTTTTACAAGATTGAAAATAGGCTTCAGTACGAATTTTTTGCATTTTTAGTCAAATCTTTTGCGCCGGTCACCGGTGACCACCGTGGCGGTCAAAGTGTTAAACTCACAATATTAGTTCCAGAAATAGTTCATCAACTAGGTATTACCAGAAAACCGTCCACGAGATTACCGATAGATCACGCTAAACGTACATACATGCCCATAGAACTTGTAACGCCAAATTCAGTAGACGTGTGAACCCACACATTACGCACCAGTATCCCATTTAACCAGTTAAGCGCGGAATTTAATTTTAGGAATCCCCCACAGGGTGCGGAGTTAAAATGAAGCAATGACGTATATACACGTCGAACGCAGGACAAATGGTCCTATTATAAATTTCGCTACTACTCCTGTCTGAATCACCTATCTAGAGGCTAAATTTAGCAATGTATTGTATCGTCATTATTATTATATTATATATATTTAGCTATTTTTCATGCCTTACTTTTTATTTTGACAATAACTGTGAAAACACGCAAATTTACCTCAGATGCTTCAAAAGCGAGGAAGAGAGAGCTTTTGGATCGAGTACTTCGGATTCTTGTATTCAATTCAAGAATGTCTAGAATTTTACCTCGTAGAGCAAAGGATCAGTATTGGCCCTGCTAATTGTTTACGCAATTTCTCCGTAAATCAGCACTCGCCGCCCAAGTCGCGGCTTACGTATGTAATTGGTTTCGCAACATAAAATACTTAGCAGTCCTATTGGTAATGTAAAGCAAACATACCACCAAATAATATTCTTATTGTGTTTTATTGAAATTTCGAGTTTTGATCGTCAATGGTAATTTTTTATTTTACGCGACGAATATACACGTCATACGGACCGCAATAAATATTTGGTCCGACGTGTATACACGTCAAACGCGGTTAACTGGTTAAGATGTTTATATACGCCTATTACTCATCACCGCGTCATTCGCTAGAGTCTCGATTTATCACTGATGAAATATTAGAAGCTTCGTCGCGCTGTTTTGTCACAATCAACAATCGCAATTAGCGAATTTGCGGACGTTTCTAATTTGATCGCGAAGTTTACGTGGCGCGTGGGACGGTTTATCAAGATTCGCTGCGAGCCAAACCAAGAGCTGGCTTACTTCACGGAAGTTCTTGGCGTCGCTGGTCTTTGTGTAACTACGCTGGTGCACACCTGCTCTGTGCAACGCGAGAAAGCAAAATCTTAAAAGCACGCGTGTGCAATGTCGCGAATTAGAATAGTGGCAGTCGTCGTAGAATTCTTCACTGCGCAACGGCGGAATTGTACAGATTGTCTCAGCGAACATGGACCCTGGATTACATCAAGTCGTTGTGCTCTCTTCCCCGAAAAACCTTCCGATATTCCTCTTTTCACTTTTCACATCCTATTAAGTATGTCTCAACTGTATATTTTCTTTCTTGGAAGTCCTGTAATTTGTTCGCAATTCGCTGGCGAAGTCACCAATGGAAACGTATATTTGCAATTGGGTGAAATTTTCTTAATATGCTAAATGTGCTGTTGATTCCTGGGATTCAGCCCCAACCTTAAGAAATTACACTTTGCAAGTGATACAACATTAAAAAGTATCTCTACATATTTTTAATGGATTCGATTAAAACGTTTCAAACAACGTATTTTCACAACAACAAAAACGTATTTTTTACTCTGACCTGGTTTTCTTAATATACTAAATGCTATATTGATTCCTGGGATCCAGTCTCAATCTTAAAAGACGACACTTTGCAAGTCATACAACATAAAAAAATATATCTAGATATTTTTAATGGATGCGTTTGAAACGTTTCAATCAAAAGCGTGGGTTTTCTACACTGACTTGGTGTTCTTAATATGCTAAATGCTACGTTGATTATTGGGATTCAGTCTCAATCTCAAGAGACGAGACTTTACAAATCATACAATATTAAAACATATCTCTACACATTTGTAATGGATTCGATTAGAACGTATCAAATAAAAACATGGTTTTCTACTCTGACTTGATTTTCTTAATATGCTTAATGCGCTGTTGTTTCTTGGGATTTAGTCTCAATTTTAAGAGATGACACTTTGCAAGTGATACAACATTAAAAATTATCTCTACACATTTTTAATGGATTCGATGAAAACGTTTCAATCAAAAACGTGGTTTTCTACTCTGACTTGGTTTGCTTAATATGTTAAATGCTATGTTGATCCCTGGGATTCAGTCTCAATCTTAAGAGATGACACTTTGCAAGTCATACAACATTCAATAAATGTCTCTACACATTTTTAATGGATTCAATTAAAAGGCTTCAAACAAAAACGTGGCTTTCTACTCTGACTTGGCAAAGTGTATAATATTAAAAAGTGTTAAAATGGTTGGCTTCTACACGAATGAGATGTATATAATTAATCAGCTGGTCAATTAAAAAAACGACAGGATAGCATGATAAATTGGATTCATCCAGTAACTTCCAACTCTATTGAGATTGCTTGGGGTTTGCAGGATTTCCAGGTCCTCACGATATTTCTTGAAAACATCACCTTGTGAGGTGGTCAGTATTTCAGTCTGTTCAAATGCGATGGCGTATCGTGTTGCAGCCTTGTGTTCGGCTAGGGCTGATTGGGATATATGGGCAAGCTTGGTACACCGTTCGTGTTCTTTAATAGACGTATTTATTTTCCTCCCGTTTTCTCCTATGTACCCTTTTCCACGTGAGCAGAGAGCCTTGTAAATGCGGAACACAGTTGAGAACAAGACTTGAGTCTTTGGGGTTCGGAAGAATCTGTGCAATTCTTTCGAAGAGTGAAGATGACAGCGATATTGTGTTTCTTTAGCACTCTGCTAAAGAATATACAGTAAAGCCTGTTTTTGTGCGGTGGATAGGGACCGCATAAAAGAAATCGTACAAAAAAATATTCGAAAATTTTATAAATTCTTACATATAATAAACAATTTTGTGCGATATAGTACCTAAAATTTTTTTATGCGGTGGATAGGGACCGCATAAAAAAAGTCGGACTTAGAAAATACATTAATGATTTATGAAATAGGTGAGAGAATGCTTTCAATTAAATTAAATAATTAAATTACACCTAAAGAAATTTTTAAAATATTTAATTCTTCATTGTACATATACATGGAGAAGTTTTCACATTATACATTAAATAGTTTGCTGCTACTCGTCGTAATCCAAAACGCGCATCTTCTTGTGATGGATTGGTTGAAAATCGCTTTCGTCGCTTGAAGATAGGATTTCAATTGATTTGTTTTTTGGTACCAAAAACTCAGTGATCAGTTTTTGTGACGGCGGTCGACTGGTCAGTTGCTTGTAAACGCCACGATAGTGAGACATGCATGATCTCAGTTCTTTTTGGAATTTTAAGCGTCTTTCCGCATTGGTATCTATTTTAAGAAAATGCGTTTCCAATTTTTTCAAGATTTGGATCCCTGCATATATTTTATCTGCTGTAATAGATTCCGGTTCTTCTTGTCCATTTTCATAATCTATCAAACTATTAATAATGTCACTATCATCGACAGTTTGGTCCTCAATCATCTTGTCCAGGTCATTATCGCCAAAAGAATCAAAGCCTTCTCCGCCGATGTTATGTGCGAGCGCACTAATTTCAGATAATAACGTTGACGCGTTTTCGGTAACGTTTCGATTAATTAGACATTCATATATTTCGTCCACAACATGTACAGGTAACCCTCCTATAACACGGTAGTTAGGTTCCTAGAAAATGCCGTGTTGTGTGAAACCGTGTTGCATGAGACCCAGAGCTAGTATAAAAAGGGGGGTTACGTTCCAAAAACTTATTAAAAACAATTTTTTTCTTTAATTCGACGTAAACAACTTAATTTTTATTAAAAATATAAATGTATGTACAACACAAAGTAAAAAAAAATGTTAATCTAACGCAACCATAATTTAACGAATTTATTCGTCGTCACTGCTCAGTATAATCAACCGAGAACGTCTTTTCGGTGGAACGATATCGCCTTCACTTTCAGAATTTTTTTCTCTATTTAAAGTTTTTGTATGTTTTCCCCTCTTAAAAAAATCTGTAATCGAACTTTGCTTGCTGGTTTTTATTAAGTCATTGTAAATTTCGCGGTATGGAGCTAAACAGTTTTGCAGCTCCCTTTTGAATTTTCGACTTCTTTCGGTGGAAGGGTCTGTATTAAAGAAAAATTATTCGAGATTTTCCGCTAAGCATAGGCCTTCTTGTATTTTTTTTAATGTTAAATTCTTAACTGCACAATCTTCATCAGAGCTAGCGTCCTCAAAATCGATTTGATTTGCATCTAGGGATGCAATTTTCATCAAATCCGCTTCATCAACTTCTTCTTCCACTAATAAATCTTGAATGTCTTTGGTAGGTATATCCACAAAATTCGCCTCCGATTGATTTAGCGACTTCTAATATGGCACCAATTCCATTTTCTGATGTTTCACGCATGTTTTCTGTTTCAATTGAAGAGGGCCATATCTTCTTCCAACACGCATTTAAGGTTGATGTTTTTATTTCTTTCAGCGGCAAAGATATGTTCCCAATGTCCTACGGGGCATACAGGCCCCGATAAGAGGAACAACCGTGTTATAGGATGCCGTGTTGTAGGAGTGTTCCCGCAATTTGCGAATCGTGTTATAGCGAAACCGTGTTATAAGATACCGTGTTATAGGAGGGTTACCTGTATATGTACATTGATAGGAAACATTAAACTGGTGCTAACGTCGCTTAGATTCATATACCGCATAAAAAAAAATCGCACAAAAAAGGACCGCACAAAAATAAAATCGCACAAAAAAGGACCGCACAAAAACGGGTCTGGTACTGACTTGTCCCTTCTGCATTTTTTTCTAGCTGCGAAAGCCAAAAATGTAAAATTAAAAAATATGTTTACGCATTTTTAATGGATTTTATTGAAGCGTTTTGGAAAAAGCGAGTTGTTTGCTCCTTTACTCTTGTTTATACGCAAATTCATTTGCAGTATTTACTCAACGCCTGAAAGGAAAGTCAAACAAACACGGGTTTGCATTCAGCGCGTTAAATATTTTGCGTGTCTTTGATGATGTACGGTCAGGAATTACAGAGTGAGAAAATACAAGAAAGTATCTCTGGAAAAATGAGTTATACCGGGAGCGAAATGTGTGCATGAGTTCTGGTATGCTGATTACGGTTAAACATTTAATTAGAAATGTGGACAAAATTATAAGTTTCCTAATGTTCTGTCTCATTCCTGAGATAAAAGTTTTAAATGTTTCAAGTTGTTTATCTGGTCTGTGTAGTCAGTTTACGCAGGTGGACAATTGCCCAAGGGGCCAATATGAATTTGTTATTATGCACTATGTGTTATGGTAAATTATTATCTATAACAGTCAAATTGAACAATATTATCATGTTTTCCAATATTGCACAATTCACTTATTTTTTTGCGATACTGGAATTAAGGGTTTCAATTCTTCGTGTGCAAACGTACTAAGAAAATCACGTAACAAAATTTGAAAAATGCTGGAAAAAGCCGGATTCGCGCAACGATTTTGTAAAGTATGTTACAAAAGAAATTTGGAAGACTTGGTCAAGACAAATGAAATAAATTGTACCAAAACAGTTATGACACAGTATGTAACTTATACAGATTCGTTGTTTTTCTGGATTTTAATACGATACACCGCAATACGAACATATATCACTTACGTGTATATATTATGTGTATAAATAAAACTATTTTTGTATTTTTCAAGCTGCATTAATTTATTCACCCCATTGCAGTAATGACGATGGCAACGGAAAATCGAGACATATTGATATTTATTCGAATTATATGTTTCTGCTAATTATTTAATTCTGCTAATTATATGTTTCTGTTTTGCGTCGTCGGTCAACCTTATGACATTCAACGTGTTAATTCCGTAAAAGCGAAATGTGCATAGGCTCCTTTTTGCCACTGCCTCTAAAACCGCCAGCATTCACGATTGCTGAAACAGGCAATAATCAGGCGGAATGATGTTCTTCTGCCAAACGACGAGAATATGCGGAATATGGCCAAATTCTCCCAACCGGCTGGTGCAAATCGATCCGTCAGCTAGAGTGCCTAATTTCAACGATTAAGTCGCCGGGATTGACGAGATGGGGTAGTTGATACCGCCTATACTAATGTTACAGTTTCGTAGCCCATATTCCGCTGTCGCTGAATAGTTGAAATACGGACATTGTTTAGGCGTGTTTAGTTATGGAAGTATATAAACACAGAAGAGCAGCGCATAGGGAACCGTTAGAAAAAAACGCTGGATACGTGTTAGTATATTATGGGACGCTTAACACGTTGACTGCCAAGCGTATTTTGTTATGTTAGAACCGCGATGCAATGAAATACTGCAGAGTATGATTAAATCGTGCCAAATTTAAGGTAACGCAAAGTTGTTAGAAGCCAAAGTATTGAAGCACCGTTACAATACCAATTGCTTTTACAAGATTGCAAATAGACGTCATTGCAAATTTTTGCGTTTTTAGTAAAATTTTTTGCGCGTACTTTGCTATGTCAGAACTGCGATGCGATGAAATACTGCAGAGTATGATTAAATCGTGCAAAATTAAGATAACGCCGAGTGGTTAGAAGCCAAAGTATTGAAGCACCGTTCCAATATCTATGGCTTTTACAAGATTGCAAATAGGCTTTACTGTGAATTTTTTGCATTTTTAGTAAAATCTTTTGCGCCGGTCACCGCATATTTTGCAATGTTAGAACGATGCGATTAAATATTTGATTAAATCGTGTAAAATTAAGGTAACGCATAGTTATTAGAAGCCAAAGTATTGAAGCACCGTTCTAATATCAATTGCTTTTACAAGATTGCAAATAGGCTTCAATGCAAATTTTTTGTATTTTTAGTAAAATCTTTTGCGCGTATTTTGCTATGTTAGAACTACGATGTGATGGAATACTGCGTAGTATGATTAAATCGTCTAAAATTAAAGTAACGCAGAGTTGTTAAACGTCAAAGTATTGAAGCACCGTTCCAATATCAATTGCTTTTCCAAGATTGCAAATAGACTTCATGGCGACTTTTTCTGCATTTATAGTCAAATGTTTTATGTCGGTCACCGGTGACCACCGTGGCAGTCAACTTGTTAAATCGTCGTAGAAGTCGATATCCCGCAGCGGGAACCGCCAAAAATGAAAATGAAATTATTTTTAGGGGCATGGAGATGTGCGTCATCAACCCATACATACTGTATAAAATAATAAAACAACAGAACAACGAAAAACCACTAACACACTTAAATTTTGTGAAGCGTTTAGTCGATCAGTTTAGTAGGAAATTTCCGGCACCAGAGTGTTAACAAATTGTGTGTATTTAAAGTTGTAAAACAGTTCGAAAAACATTCCCATCTACATAATAAATAAAAACAAGGCCTTTAAGTGTTTCTAACCCACCATGTAATTCAGAATAAAATAAAATCCCGATTAATCAGCTCCTTTACAATACACGAAGTTGGCGTCGACTTGAAACAAGTGTCTTAACACAAAGGAGCAGTCTTGAATGTACATTCAAGAAGGGTGCGGTTTTAGACTTACGCTACGAACACAATGTTTCCTTACTCCTAAATGTTTCGGAAGATTGCGAATGAAATTGTGTCTTACCTCGCAAGATCAGTCTTAATGTGTATCAAAGACGGAAATCATTAAGTTGCGCTACGAACACAATGTGGTCTTACTTAAAAATATTCAACCAGTATATTTATTAGGAGACATTATACAGATAATAAGTCGTAAGAAATTTGAGTGAACTTCACTATTAGTGTAAAATATTTCTTGTAAATAATCAATGCAAATGTAAAATAACCATGGTCACTATCCATAATATGATGAGGACATTGAAATAAAATTAATATAAAACTTCTAAACTGTACGGGGTGATGTACTAAAATAAAATCGAAGGGAGTAAATTCGAAATAGGGAGTGATGTAAAAATATGCAGACAAGACTTTATTTAAATAGAAAAGAAACAATATATACTTGGTTACCACGGTAGTCCTAAATGCAATACACAAAACGAATAACTCCTTATCTAACAAACTTCCCAATTCTCCCCCTTTCGAAACTTTAACTAAAACTGCACAACTCAACTGTTGAAACTCGAATGAATTTCCGTGAATCGTGAGACCTACTCCCTAGCAAAGCATCTCCTTTGTCATCTTCAGTCACGCCATCCTCGTCTGTGCAAGAATAATAGAATAGGCCCGCTATCGGTAGGTAAATAACCCTGCGATAAGCAGCGCAATTTTCATTTTATCTGTCCTTATAATGGATACATGGGGATTATTCCTAATGCGCCTTTCATTAGCACAATCCTGGTAAGATGTGGCTAAACCAAAGATGCGTCTTCTATAATATCTTAAGACAGTCTACTGTTAACGTATAAAATCCAACATCCTTAACACTTAGACTGCCGTGATGGTCACCGCTGACCGGCGTAAGAGATTTTACTGAAGATCCAAAATACTCCCAATGGGTACCAATTTTTATTTTATAAACGCAGTTATTGTTAGAATAGTGATGCGATCCTTTGGTCTCCAATACCTGCACATTATTTACATTTTGAATAATTCAGTCAAACGCTGTAGCATTTCATAGCATCGGCGTTATAATATGGCAAAATACGCACGGCAGTCAACGTGTTAATACATTAATTACCACGGTGGTCACCGGTGATCGGCGCAAAAGATTTTACTAAAAATGCAAAAAATTCACAATAAAGCCTATTTGCAATCTTGTAAAAGCAATAGATATTGGAACGGTGCTTCAATATTTTGGTGTTTGACAACTCTGCGTTACTTTAATGTTACACGATTTAATCATACTACGCAGTATTCCATCACATCGCAGTTCTAACATAGCAAAATACGCGCAAAAGATTTTACTAAAAATACAAAAAATTTGCATTGAAGCCTATTTGCAATCTTGTAAAAGCAATTGATATTAGAACGGTGCTTCAATACTTTTGCTTCTAACAACTCTGCGTTACCTTCATTTTACACGATTTAATCATACTACGCAGTATTTCATCGCATCGCGTTTCTAACATTGCAAAATATGCGGTGACCGGCGCAAAAGATTTTACTAAAAATGCAAAAAATTCGCAATGAAACCTATTTCTAATATTGTAAAAGCAACTGATATTGAAAGGGTGCTTCAATACTTTGGCTTCTACTAACACCTCTGCCTTACCTTCATTTTGCACGATTTAATCATACTCTGCAGTATTTCATCGCATCGCGGTTCTAACATAGCATAATACGCGGTAACCGGTGTAAAAGATTTGATTAAAAATGCAAAAAATTCGCAATGAAACCTATTTGTAATATTGTAAAAGTAATTGATATTGGAACGGTGCTCCAATATTTTGGTGTTTGACAACTCTGCGTTACTTTAATGTTACACGATTTAATCATACTACGCAGTATTTCATCGCATCGCAGTTCTGACGTAACAAAATACGCGCAAAAAATTTTACTAAAAATACAAAAAATTTGCATTGAAGCCTATTTGCAATCTTGTAAAAGCAATTGATATTAGAACGGTGCTTTAATACTTTTGCTTCTAACAACTCTGCGTTACCTTAATTTTACACGATTTAATCATACTACGCAGTATTTCATCGCATCGCGTTTCTAACATTGCAAAATATGTAAAAGATTTGATTAAAAATGCAAAAAATTCGCAATGAAACCTATTTGTAATATTGTAAAAGTAATTGATATTGGAACGGTGCTTCAATACTTTGGCTTCTAACAACTCTGCGTCCCCTTAATTTTATACGATTTAATCATACTACGAAGTATTTCATCGCATTGCAGTTCTGACATAACAAAATACGCGCAAAAGATTTGACTAAAAACGCAAAAAATTCACAATGAAGCCTATCTGCAATCTTGTAAAAGCAATTGATATTGTAACGGTGCTTCAATACTTTGGCTTCTAAAAACTCTGCGTTATCTTCATTTGGCACGATTTAATCATACTCTGCAGTACTTCATCGCATCGGGGTTCTAACATAGCAAAATACGCTTGGCAGTCAACCTGTTAAGCGTCCCATAGTTTATTAACACGTATTCATTGTATGTTTCTAAACGTTGCCTATGCGCTCCTTTTCTGTGTCTAAATACTTCCATAACCAAACACGCCTTTAGGCTATTGTTTACAATGTCTGTACTTCAACCGATCGCAAACGGTTAAGGCGGGTAACCATAGTCATCGTTAGTAGCAAAAGTGTTAACGAAAATTAGTTCCACAAGATCAAGCTGGCGCGGAACAAGAAGCGCTCGTGCACTTCACAACAATGTTCGGTTTTCTTGCGTGTGTGGGTGTTCTCGGTGAGTACTGTCATTACGTGACTCGCAGGGAGTTTGAAGATTAACGATCAACCATTTTAGCCACCGAACGTACGGCTACGCGAGAGTATACTTCTTCAACGTTGAGGCTTAAAAGACGACCGTGGATCCTTCTGGCAACGCATAACAATGCCAATGGGTAATCCCCCAAGGATTTCTGCAGATTTTACTCGAAACGAGCTGCGCGGTGTACGATACCTTCGCTGCTCGTTTCTAGCTTCCTTTCTTATGCCGTCAGACCCCGTCTTCCAGAGAAAGTAGCTGAGAGGCCGTTGAAAACGTTAATATCGCCGAATACCTTCAGAAACTACGAAATACTTCAGACTCTACGCTGCAGTCGGTTTTCAAACGATCTGCCCGATTTACCGAAGATTTTGATCCCAAGTGCACGAAGCAAATTGATGCTCTTCATGCTTTTGTGTAATGAAAGCAAACGTTTTATTAGCGGAAATACAGCGGTCCTTTACGAAAGTAACTCAACATCAGATTTTGATAGCGCGATTTTTCCTTATTCAAAATCGATGTTAGGTATTCCAGCAACAGTCTTCCAACATTATAATTATCTGAGAGGCCATTGAAAACGTTAATATCGCCGAATACCTTCAGAAACTACGAAATACTTCAGACTCTACGCTGCAGTCGGTTTTCAAACGATCTGCCCGATTTACCGAAGATTTTGATCCCAAGTGCACGAAGCAAATTGATGCTCTTCATGCTTTTGTGTAATGAAAGTAAACGTTTTATTAGTGGAAATACAGTGGTTCTTCACGAAAGTAACTCAACATCAGATTTTGATAGCGCGATTTTTGCTTATTCAAAATCGATGTTAGGTATTCCAGCAACAGCCCTCGCAACATTATAATTATCTGAGAGGCCGTTGAAAACGTTAATATCGCCGAATACCTTCAGAAACTACGAAATACTTCAGACTCTACGCTGCAGTCGGTTTTCAAACGATCTGCCCGATTTACCGAAGATTTTGATCCCAAGTGCACGAAGCAAATTGATGCTCTTCATGCTTTTGTGTAATGAAAGCAAACGTTTTATTAGTGGAAATACAGCGATCCTTTACGAAAGTAACTCAACATCAGATTTTGATAGCGCGATTTTTGCTTATTCAAAATCGATGTTAGGTATTCCAGCAACAGCCCTCGCAACATTATAATTATGTATGTTTATATGGTAAAAATAAACGTAGTCTGAAGCACACGGAGATTCGATGGCAGCAAATATTCCACTGACTGATTCGAATAAATTTGGAAAAATCTTGCGGAACGTCAAGGGTGAAAGATCTTTCCTTCCGATGATGAAGGTACGCAATTTAGAGTAGGTGTACAATATGTCCATACAGTTTGGTATGTTTTCAGTAACGTACTAGATTTTGTAACGATCGGTTATACTTTAGATTGTAACTCAAAATCGTTTGTATATTGAAATTTTTTATTTTAACGGCGTATCTTTTGCAATTAATGATGAAGTCTTCAATAGTTAACTGAGTTTTCCACAAATCACAAATTATGATATATTTTGTACGACCAATTTTAAACCTGGAGTCAGTGGTGGGTCAGGAAAGAAATTCTATTATATATTTTATTTCAATTATCTTCTAGTTTGTGTTATAGTCTTAAAATTATAGTTCTTAGGGCAGACTATTTTACAGGTGGTCAGAGTTTGAAAAGTCCACTGCTTTGCCAGTTTTGTCATTCTTTGTAATAACGTAATATTACATGATCAAAAGAAAGTGTAAAAAAAAATAAATTAAATTTCGACCTTACTATTCAACATTAGTACGTGTCCTTTTCAAGGGAAAGTAATGACATGCTAGCTAATGGTTAAACCTGAACTTTGAAAAGGACACGCAGAAGTTCGAGATGTGAAGTTGACATTTTATTTGTTTCATTTTCTCTGACTGCATAAAAGCATGCCATAGCTTTCGATCTCCATAAACGCTGGTCATCTAGGCAAAATGTACATTTTAGAAAGAGATTTGTAGGAAAGTAAAAATATAAAAAAAAATATTTTATGGAAATCCAAATTTATTTATTGTCGCTGTATATTATTCGGTGAAATCTCTCATTTCGTGGTGTAGCTAAACCATCTTGGTTACGCGAAATATTTTTTGTGTTACTGTCTCCGTTAAGTAAAACGGCTTAAACGGCCGTGAAATAGTAAGTAAAACACGTAAGTACCGCGTAAAAGCAAACAAAACGTGTAAAAAGAAGCAGCGTAAAAGTAAGTACAATGTGTAAAAAAGTACATAAAAGTTGAGCGTAAAAAAAGAAACGCGTAATAAGAAACCAACGAGCATATCCATTTCATTAGAAGTTTAGGTAAGATATGAAATATAGTCTGTTGCCCTAAACGCAATGATGAAAAAAGCATGAACGAAGATACACGATGTTATTGGAAATACTTTAACGTCAGACTGATGCAAATTATACGAAGAAAGATACATATTATTACTGTAAATATTGTAACATCGCGCTACGTAAACCGATTTCAAAATTGATCACACTGATTATATTTGAGTATTTTCAGATATATAAAAGAAACACAAAGAAAATATGTTCCTTTCACGCTTTTATTTCAAAGAGAAATAATATTCATTATTTAACACTAGGCTAGTAGCAGTTCTATTAACACTAGATTGCCCAAGGCAGTCATTTTGACTGTTTTTTAATTTCAATTAGAAAAACAATTATGAAATTGATGACATAATTTCTTAGAATTTGGTGACTTTTTCTATAACATATAAATGGGTTTATGAATAATTGTAGTTACTTCCGCCCTCCTTTATTTCCGTATATATATATGTGTGTTATACCTATATTGCCCAGAAGCAGTAATTTTGACTGCTTGATAAATTTTAAATAATCAAAAGATTTTTATTTATTGAATTGAGTAAATTTCTTATATGATCTGTCCGGCTTTGTATTGAAATAACATTTTTTTTCGATTACGGTAACATACCGTTGCATGATAAATTGTCGATTTTGGCGTATACTTGATAAGTGTCAGTTGCTCAATAAGCTAAAGTAGTACTAGTTATTCGAATCTTTATAAAGTGTTGTTCTAACAAGTTGTTTATTTTATTTCTTTTGCGCCCTAACTTTATGAAAAAAATGTCGAACAGAAATGAGTTATTGGAAAAGCTAACGAACATAAGTGAAGAGTGCTCCGATATAGAATCAAATGCAACAAATTCTGAACTATCATCTGAAGATGAAGCGGATTATATTCAAAGTGAAACATCTGACGCTGAAGATAGTGATGAAGAGTCGATCACCAATGATAAAAATGAAAGTGTCATCAATATGCCCAGGAAAAGGTGTAGGGTGCTAACTAGTTCAGATTCTGATGAAGAAACTGAAAATACGTTTCAGGAGGTCGAAACAGCTGCTGATGGTACTGTGTGGACAAGAAATTTCTAGAATTTTCTTAAACAAAAATAATTTTTGAAATGTGGTTAATACCACAGAAATATTAAAAATTAATTTTAAACAAATTTCTTTACATATTTGTTATTTTTTCACAATGCAGCCATTTTGACTGTTTTTGGGCAATATAGGTATACAAGAAATTTCGGGCAATCTAGTGTTAATTAGTATATTCTAACTAGTAGGAGGTATGGTAATCCGAGAAAATTCGGTTAAAAAAAAATAGATTGTCGTACTTTTTATATCTTTGTATATCATCGTGCCTTATTATCATGTCGTTTTTTGCCCGTATCCATCGACAATATTTCGCCTCTATTCCCCATCGACAACTCTCGCCTGAATGGAAGAAACGTCAATAAATTTTCGTCAAGATCGAGAGAAATTCAGTTTTACGGCATACAAGATTTTACCGATCGGGTAATTCAGACTCCTGCGCTGTCTACGGCCGAGTATACGTATATCTGTTCCACTTGAAGGCTTAGCAGAGTGTTTCACAGATAGACATTACTTCTGCAGAACATCGTGGGAATGAGGGACAAAGAAAGATAAAGGTGCTTATTCACGGAGGATTCCTGTGGAAGCGCCGCCATTGTTCTCGCCTCTTGGCATTTACATATCGCCGCTGATAACACCAGCTTTACATCATAGGCCGAGTCACACGTAAAAATTCCTGCCGTCCCCTGTACTTCGCGAAATTCCAAAAAGAGACCCGACTTTAAATGCAAATTCCGCATTTGCACTTGTGTAGACACGGGACTCAGGGGAACGATAATTTTCCTTATGACAGCATTCGAATTGTAGATGTTACCGTGTGTTCGTTCGCAAGACGAACGAAAACCGGACGCTTCACCTCCAGCTCATCGACCACCGTTAGCCAACACCGTTTACCAGGTGTGACGGTAAGTCCTTTCCGGTTTTTTCGCTAAAGAAAACACGCTACGTACAATGGATAATTAAAATTTATTTATTCAAAGTATTGGTCATTTGATATCTCGTTTTCATTTTCTTCGATCTCTCAGGCAATTTATGGATGCCATTCCAAAAAACAGTTTCTCTTGAGCTAAAACATTCATCGAAGTCATTTTTTAACCCCTTCGAAATCGGCGAAGAAAAATGAATGTCGTGCCCCATCGATGCGAAAAGTGGTAGTCGGATGGAGCCAGGTCATTGGAGAGTAAGGCGGGTGCGATAAAACTTCCAAAGTGTTTTATTGTTGTACAGCATTTTATTATTGGTTTTGCCGTAAGTTCGCGTTTTAATTTGTGCAACTTTTTAAAAATCACTTATATTTTCAGTTTTTTAATGATAATTTATAATAAGCATTATTTTATCACATGCACAGTTCAAAATAGTGATTAATGACACATAGTTAAACAGAATGAAAGTGAAAGTGATTAATGTTGTTTGACGATTCATCTATACGCACCAAATAACACTTCAGGCGAAGACACAGAGTGATAATAGGTCTTGCGATAAAGCGATTTCTAGAGCGCCCAAAAATGTGCAGTCGATGGGCCAGCGTCGCGCGAGATAACCATGATTTGTTAATAGATCCCGAAAAAGTAATCCATTTTTCATCACGTTCAATTTTATCGATGCAAAAATATCGCCTAATCCTTCCTTTGAAGCCATTTCTGGTCATTTTTCTTTTCTTCACACATGCCGTCATTCAATTCTGTGTTTCGATCGTTTTGATCTTTCCCATCCCTTGTACATCGTTCACAAATCTCCGGCTCACATTCAACTTTTCTGCCAATTGTTTTTGAGTTTGTGTTGAAAATCCAATAACTCCTGCAATTCCGCATCTTCAAAAATTTGAGCTGGAGGGGACCAAAGACGTTCTACATATACGTGAAATCAACATTTGAATTGTCGAAACCACGTTTCACAAAGTTCAACAATGCAGCACGAATTTTTTCGATAAACTCACCAGCACAACATATTTTCTGTTTTTGTGATTTTATTAATTTTGATGAAACAAAGTTTGTTTGAAATATATATTTGTTATTCCGTTGAACACTTTCTTCGTACAATTTACACTCTTCACCTCCGCAAAAAGTCGTGAAGCAGATCGCGTCAACACAAAACGCGATTAGAAATGTGTGAAATGAAAAGATGTTTGGTGGAAGGTGGAAGGTCGCAAGACGAACGAAAACCGGACGCTTCACCTCCAGCTCATCGACCACCGTCAGCCAACACCGTTTAGTCTCCCATTGTCCTCCGAATTTTAATAGATCCCGAAAAAGTAATCAACGTCCACGTTCAATTTTATCGCTCAACCAAATATCGCCTAATCCTTCCTGTCCTTTCTGGTCATACCCCTCTTTCTTCACACATGCCGAACCTGCAGTTCTTTGTTTCGATCGTGATACCTCCCGATCCCATACACACGGCACCAATCTCCGCATATCCCCACTTCCTTTCCGAATTTCGGAAAATCCACAAACGAACGCACGAGCAAAAAGATGAGCTGGAGGGGAGAAAGACATTTACATATACTGAAGCAAGGGTCTTGGACTTCACTTGCTCGAGCATCGTCACCAAAGTTACAACAACGCAGCACGAACTCTTTCGATAAACTCACCACGCGTACAACATATTTTCTGTTTTTGTGATTCTTATTAATTTAGTGAACCTTATTAAGTTTGTTTGAAATATATATTTGTTATTCCGTTGAACACTTTCTTCGTACAATTTACACTCTTCACCTCCGCAAAAAGTCGTGAAGCAGATCGCGTCAACACAAAACGCGATTAGAAATGTGTGAAATGAAAAGATGTTTGGTGGAAGGTGGGTTTGGAAGGCGGTGACAGTAGTATTAAAATTAGGAGAGTCGGTGGTATGTGAAAGAGGAGGGAATTTATCTGGAATATTAATCAGGAGTGTGAAACGGTTTTTAATTAGTTAACGGTGCGTGAGGTGTAGGGATTAGGGTTTAGGACTGGTACTGCGGATTAGGGCTTCGGTAAACGGCAATAAAATTTGATCCCTGGGTCGGAAGTCCTCTTGGGTTCGTTGGGTCGGACCATAGACTATTGTGAATAGCTAAATTATAAAATTATTGTTAGACAGCCAAATATTACGATACCAAATGATAATGCTCACTCATAAACCATGTACGGAATTTCTTCTTATTTATAGTTTCTGGCACTCCTCTTACAAATTGTATATATTGTAATTTTAAGTATGTCAATATTCCTGGACGTTTCCACGTAATTTATCGAACGCTAGTAGCCATTGTAATAAAAAAATCATTCTCCCTCACGTAATGTAAATAAAGAACGGGTTATCGATATGTTGCAGTTGTTATAGAATTCAATATTCATCAGCATTTAGTGACAAATAGTGTACTCAGGCTGTTCGATTACAAGTTTATATTTTTTCCCCAAATATTCTTCTTTATTTATTTCTATATTGACACCTGCTTCCTGAATTTTTGAAAGTATATTCTTGAGTCTATTACCGTTATCGAATGAGTATACTTTTCGGTACAGATACTAGTATTGTTATAAAAGAGCGGAAATCAATGTTTGTAAATTCCGGTGGTGAACGTATAATACCGGTATTAAAACACTTTACTAAATAATGCTATGTTATTAAAACAAGTACGTAGGTCTTAAAATACCAGTATTAAACGACAAACTGTTAATCTATACGAAATAATAGGAACGGCATTTCCAAATATAGAATTGCATCCGATAACAAAGTTTTATTAAATTAACTCATGAAAGAAAAGGTAATGTAATAAGGGAAATATGAAATAATTCATTTTCAAAACCCACATAACTGCAAGCAAACGTATTAAATAAACCACATACGAGGAAATCACGTAAAAAGAGAACTGTGTAAAACGAGCTCCAGGTATACGTACACAGTAGGTTTTGAAGTAGATTTCTTGAGACAACATTCCTCCACTGTATATAAGTTGGGCAAAATTTCAGCCAGAATTCGAAATAGTAAAACCGTGATGGTGCAAGAGGAATCACTGACAGAAAAATCTCAACAAACCTTGCAGAAAAAAATTGTAAGTAAAAATTTCACGGTAGAAGAACACCGATTTTTCCATAAATGTACAATATCATTGCGCATAGTAAAACACTTATGCAGACTTTTGAAAAGGAGATCAAATATCATGAAACACGTAGTGTCATTTCATGTAGTATAAATAAAAATGTTCAACTAGAAACGTCTATATATTTTGGGAAACCAAAATCAGGTTGAAAAATACATTTAAAGAAGTTAAGTGCAAATTTGAATCGGTAAACGAGAGTCTCGCGAATGGCGTGAGTGAAATGTACAATGCATACCGTGTAGTTTGACACAAAAGCAGAAGAGATTCCGCAAGAATGGTTTGAATGAGCGGGTGGGGGTCGTCGAAGATAAAATTCACAAGTTTGCGTTGTATGCCGGTCGCCTATTAATTAAAAGTTGGTCCCGGTCGTTGGCCGAGATAGTAATGAAGATCGAATTTATAAGGGGATATTGGGGCGAAGTTTTCTTTGAGAAAATGAGCTTTGTCCGGAAGATAAAAAGTTATTCCATACCAAATTATAGTCGTATGCATGAAATGAGAAGAATATATCTTTCAACGTAATAAAAATGATGCGCCACAGTGGTTATCAGTGACCGGAGTGCATCAAATAGTTATAATTGTAAAGTTGAATAAAGATTCGCGAATTAGAGAATGCTTTCAAATAAAATCTGCACTGTTGAAAAATTAAAAGTTTTTATTAAATCAAAAATCAAAAATGAATTTTTATCAAATCTTTTATCTACCAGTGCATTGTATTGAAGCATTCTAAATGTAAGTGTAGTTCCTCAATGCAATATTGGCCGTATTTAGTGACATTGTTGATCCGATTTTTTGCTCTTTGTGTTCCGAAGTTTGCAACATTTTATTAGTAACACTGTTTGCAGAATTTGCGTATCAAATACGTTGGCCGTCCCTTCTTTTGTAATTCATGCCGTATTCTTATAAACAACGAAATTATATTGCCATTACCTACTGAGAGTAGTAGAAATATTTTGCCATTACCTACTCAGAATAGTAAAAATATTTTTGTGGCGTTCTGAGCGAAACATGTGATTTCGGCGTGGCAGTCAACGTGTTAACCTATGATAATCAAATTCGTGTCATTCTTGTCAATAATATAAATAGTCTAAATAAAGTTACTACAAACAGATCCGGCATTGCCGAGATTTATACTTTGAACATTAAACTTCTATTGTGCACGCTGGCGAAGCATTTCAGAATTTCACGTCGCACTAAATACGTCGCAACACTCTCGGCACCGTAGCTCTCGCGATCGAACGATTTTTACCTTACGCCCCTTGAATATTGAACGATCGGACATCAATGGCCGTGCTGGATTCGTACGTACACAAGAATATATCTGCGAAGGGCGATCAAGATTTCGCATTCAACGTGACTCCGTAGCTTTCGAGTGCAAGCTCGTAAAGCCGGATCTTTCAAGGTATAAAATTTACAACCAGCACGAACGTTCATTTCTTAACTATAACACAATGTTGATTCGTAAAACGAGGGTACTTGACTCGCTGACCGGTAAAACGTGACGTTAACACATTGCGGACGGATGACGAGATATCTCGTCATTGCTATTTCATCGTTCGGGGCCATTGACGAGATATATCGTCTTGTATATTTTGTCGTCCGGGACAGGTGACGAGATATCACGTTGCTACATAATTGTCAGCGGCAGTTTTTCATAATTTGTATTGCAAATGAATTATTTGAAACCCTGAAATATGGATAGCGACAAAACGATTACAAATAATACAGAAATATTTGCGGACACTTTATCGGAAAGTTTATCGCTTTTTGTGGTGGTCCACTTCACTTAGTGTCATGTTTTACGAAATATCATACTTTAAAAAATTTTTAATTTATACACATTTTTACTTATTGAAAACTATTAAAGAATCATTCATTTTTAAAGTTGTTGAAAATAAACATTTCACGCGACAATCATTTTTAACTACTCAACTATCAAATCATCACTAATTTAAAAATATTTGACGCAAAAACATATCCGGCCACTGGATACGCTTAGCAATAGAATGCCCGGTCCGCAAAGTGTTAACACTTTGCCGTGATGGTCGCCAGTTTTTTAATTTAGCATCTGATATAGACTGAATTATATTTTCTTAATTTGGTGCATGATTTTTTGACTATACAGACACTATTTAACTTATTGTGTTCATGATCTACCTCCACATAAGAGGAGGAGGAAAGCGAATAGAGCATTTGAAGTGAAATTTTTAAAGTTTACTGTACACTTTGGATTACGCTACGATAGATTCTTACATACTACTTAACGAAATACACAGCCGTAGAGAGCATGATCACAGAAACGTCAATACACAGTGGTTCCTCAAGCAATACTAAATGTCCAACTGCATCTTTGCCACCGATACCTTCTGTCTTTAGGACCTTCTTTAGTCGTGCCTGTCAACATGCCTCTCTCTCACTTTTTTCCGATCCTATTCTCTCTTTACATTGTACCGGACTCCAATCTCCACTGTACTATTTCATTGCTAAGAGCTACCGAAAATTAATAGAAAATAATAGTAGCAGTTTTTGTAAACTTACGAAATATACGGTTCCTACAAATCTAGCGTTACAACTGACACTGTGGATCTCCAGAAACCATGGCACTTAACACTTTGACTGCCGTGATTGGTCACCAGTGACCAGCGTAAGAGATTTGATTGAAGATCCAGAATATTCGCAATAGCTAGTAATTATTGTTTTATGAATGCAGTTATTGTTAGAATAGTGGTGCGACCTTCTGGTCTCTAATACCTGCATATTATTTACATTTTGCATAATTCAGTCAAATGCTGTGGTATTTCATATATCGCCGTTCTAATACAGTAAAATACACTCGGCAGTCAACGTGTTAACTCTTTGACTGCTACAGACGTATAGGGTAAAGTATACAGTGATTGGCCGCTTAAGAATAGTGATTGAATGAAAGGCGTATAATTTAAACGTGTAATGTTGCATTCTTTATTTTTGAGCAGATTAGGACAGAAAAATGTTGTAAGAACATATTGCAACGCACGCAACGAAACTGAAACAAAATTTTATTTATTAAGAATACAACGATAAATTTAATGTTGTCAATTAATAGCGATTGGCCACAGATCTCACAGTCATTGACCGCGTAATTTACAGTTATTGACCACCTTGTAAACTTGTGAGAAATTAGAAATATTTAAGCGATTAATTGTACTGTATTATCTTTAAATACCTTTTTGACGGTAGCACCACGCTGAAACGTATCAGCATATTGAAATAAAAGCGCAAAAATGGAATACGCCGCTTCAAACGCATGGCGTAGTATGCTCATAAAAAATAACAAAGAAATGCTAAACACAGAAGCCTTTGCACATCATGACAACCGCAAACAAGACGATTTCCATGCAGCGTACGGGTATTGAACTTTCTGTAAATTCGCGTACCATATGATTATTCAATTTCACGCTTTAATAAATTAGGAATCTCTTTCTGAAAATCAACGTTTATTTCATAAGGGGTCAAATGACGGCTCATGGTAAGAATAGGTAGGTGTAAAGTACCGGTACGTTTAGTGTTAACATCATTATATAAACAAACGTAAATTTGCAAAAAATAATATTCGTAATTGGCCTCATTTTAAACACGACTTTCAAAATTCATCAAACTTGCCAATTCAGTAAATCTAGTGTTAAGAGGTCTGAGTTTAAATGTTGTCTACGTCACAATGATTAATGTATTCTATGACGGAACAACTGTTTTCGACTCGCCGGATATTGGCCGTATCCAACCGGTTTTTGGAAAAATAGATGCATCACATGCAGACATACACAATTAGAAAGTTGGTAGAAAAGTTAATTTAAACTATATTAACATCGTTATATAAACAAATCTCAACGTGAATTTCCAGAAAATAAAATTCATCATTTGCCGCATTTTAAGCACGACTTTCGAAATCCATCAAAGTTACCATTTCAGTAAATCTAGTGTTAAGAGGTCTGAGTTTAAATGTTGTCTACGTCACAATGATTAATGTATTCTGTGACGGAACAACTGTTTCCGACTCACCAGTTATTAGCTGTATCTGACCGGTTTTAGGAAAAATAGATGTATCATATGCAGACGTACACAATTAGAAAGTTGGTAGAAAAGTTAATTTAAACTATATTAACATCATTATATAAACAAATCTCAACGTGAATTTCCAGAAAATAAAATTCATCATTTGCCGCATTTTAAAGCACGACTTTCGAAATCCATCAAACTTGCCAATGCAGTAAATCTAGTGTTAAGAGGTCTGAGTTTAAATGTTGTTTACGTCACAATGATTAATGTATTCTATGACGGAACAACTGTTTTCGACTCGCCGAATATTGGCTGTATCTGACCGGTTTTGGGAAAAATAGATGTATCAAATGCAAATGTACACAATTAGAAAGTCGGTAGAAAAGTTAATTTTAAACTATATTAACATCATTATATAAACAAATCTCAACGTGAATTTCCAGAAAATAAAATTCATCATTTGCCGCATTTTAAGCACGACTTTCGAAATCCATCAAACTTGCCAATTCAGTAAATCTAGTGTTCAGAGGTCTGAGTTTAAATGTTGTCTACGTCACAATGATTAATGTATTCTATGGCGGAACAACTGTTTTCGACTCGCCGGATATTGGCCGTATCCGACCGGTTTTTGGAAAAATAGATGCACCACATGCAGATGTACACAATTGGAAAGTCGTTAGAAAAGTTAATTTTAAACTATATTAACATCATTATATAAACAAATCTCAACGTAAATTTCCAAAAAATACTATTCATAATTTGCGTCATTTCAAGCACGACTTTCAAAATCCATCAAACTTACCAATCCAGTAAATCTAGTGTTAAGAGGTCTGACTTTAAATGTTGTCTACGTCACAATGATTACTGTATTCTGTGGCGGAACAACTATTTCGACTCACCAGATATTAGCTGTATCTGACCAGTTTTTGGAAAAATAGTTGTGCCATATGTAGATGTACACAATTAGAAAGTCGGTAGAGAAGTTAATTTTAAACTATATTAACATCATTATATAAACAAATCTCAACGTGAATTTCCGAAAAATAAAATTCATCATTTGCCGCATTTTAAGCACGACTTTCGAAATCCATCAAACTTACCAATTCAGTAAATCTAGTGTTAAGAAGTCTGAGTTTAAATGTGGTCTACGTCACAATGATTACTGTATTCTGTGGCGGAACAATTATTTCGACTCACCAGATATTAGCTGTATCTGACCGGTTTTAGGAAAAATAGATGTATTATATGCAAATGTACACATTTAGATACATCTCGGTAGAAAAACCGTGTGTGTTTTAAACTATATTAACATCATTATATATATTATATAACAATATAAACAAATTACAACGTAAATTTCCAAAAAATACTATTCATAATTTGCGTCATTTCCAGCACGACTTTCGAAATCCATCAAACTTACCAATTCAGTAAATCTAGTGTTAAGAGGTCTGAGTTTAAATGTGGTCTACGTCACAATGATTAATGTATTCTGTGGCGGAACAACTGTTTTCGACTCACCAGATATTAGCTGTATCTGACCGGTTTTAGGAAAAATAGATGTATTATATGCAAATGTACACATTTAGAAAGTCGGTAGAAAAGTTAATTTTAAACTATATTAACATCATTATATATATTATATAACAATATAAACAAATTACAACGTAAATTTCCAAAAAATACTATTCATAATTTGCGTCATTTCAAGCACGACTTTCAAAATCCATCAAACTTACCAATCCAGTAAATCTAGTGTTAAGAGGTCTGACTTTAAATGTTGTCTACGTCACAATGATTAATGTATTCTGTGGCGGAACAACTGTTTTCGACTCGCCGGATATTGGCAGCCGCGCGAGCACGAAAGATACGATAAAGGTGACGAAAATCCTGCCGCGGGATCCTTCGTCTTCCAGTCTAGATAGAATCTAATCGGGTCTGTTTTTGGACGTAGATAGAAACCTGCGAAAAACGGATGTCTTCCTTAGCGAGGGTCACCGTTTTACGTGCTCGAGGGAATTCTTGTGCAAACATCGCAGTGCAAATACGACGAATGAAAAGAGTTCCAGACCGTATCGGACGTGTCTCTGTTGTGGGACGTTAAACTGCGGCTGCGGCGATTTAATTTTGAAGCAGTCGGCGACTGAAATGCCGTATGCTTCATAGTAAGGCAACGAGTGAATTTTCTTTTTCGGTACATCCCAATAAATCTCAATAAATTTCAATAAATCTCAATAAATCTCAATAAATTTCAATACATCTCAATAAAAACCGTGTGTGTTTGCACTTTTGGAAAAGGTGCGATGTAATAAGCTAAAAAACTGATGCACGATACGATTTTATACGGTTGCGAGGCCTACTTTTCAATCAGTTATTTTATTTTATAATTGCAGCCCTGTGAGTGAAGATATGAAAACACATATTGCATTATTTTTCATCCATAAGTTTCTTTCAAAATTTGAGTGCATCCGTGTACTCTCCACCATAGTTTTTACTTTTGTAAATTTAAGTATTATATATACACGGCGTTTAGGGTAGTCTCTGTCTAGACACCATAGGAATCTATGAAAAATGAAGCAAACAAATCTCCATTGATCAGAAAAGTAGCTTTATTCCTCATATCATTGTACTTCAAACTAATAATGAACACTTAATTGTTTGACTTAAATATATAAATCACGTTCATTGGATAATTATTGGTAATCTTCGCATTATTGCTAGTTTTCGTGTTGAAATCATTATAAACGGAATTAAACTTGGGTTCCGGGTTGAAATTGTGTCCTAAATTTAAATACTGAACGTTCGTGTTACCTCTTAACCTTGTCAAAGGAAATCTGCTTTAATTGCAAGTTCGAGTTGGTAAATGAGAGTTTCGCGCATGATGCGCAGAAAGTCTACGATGTAGATTTACAGAGTTCAACATAAAATGGAAAGCGATTCCGCGGGAATCGTTTGAACAAGTTGTTACCGAAGATGAAACTCAGAAGTGCAGTGCTGGCAAAACGTCGGTAGCTAAAAATCCACTCGGAGATTAATTAAAGTATTGAGATGCGCTTCAGTGAAATGCGGATTTAAGTGCGCGTCGGCGAAGTTACTTTTCTCTCAATGTTGGAATATCGAAGTTTGTGCATACATACGTGCCGAGGAGTTTCAATTATTAAGTATGAATTACAAGAAACCAACAAAGTTTATGCGGTTTTCGGTGCAAATAAATACAATGCAGCGTTCTGTGGTGCAGTGAGTTTGTAGGTGATTTACTTGTGTTAGAGTTTACAAACTGTTAGTAAATTTGTATTTTATGACTTGATAAATTCCACACTGAAATCGGATTATATTGAACTGCCTATTAAATCAAATGTAATTCGTGTTTACCGGAAACATTTTAAATTCTGCTGACAAATTGCATTGGCAAATTATACTTACTTATTATATACACAGAATAGAACTAGGTGATTTGAAGTACCTGATTTTGAACTAGTTATTACAATGCGACAAATGCGTTTTTTTAACGAGACAAATAGAAAATTAGAAACAATTTTAGTTCAAGATGAGTCGTGCAGCAAAAATATTTTCGGACGTTTGTACAAATATTTTCTTGTCACCCCAGTTTAATATGTGTTCAACACTGAATAATACCGTAATAAACTCTCTCATTAACAGTATTGTGTGTCTCTGAGCGTTTGTAGACAGCGTTTTGCACGTACCCGAAATTCACACAATTCCAGCAAAATCCATCACGTATGAACTGAGAAATCGCGGCGTTCCATATTACGCCATGTTCCACATCAGCTACCTTTATTCTACATAATCGCCGCTTCCACTAATCGCCCGCTTATCGCTCTAATCGCAGTGCCTTAATACCATTCACAATGTATATAATTTTTCGTAGCGCAATTATTGCAGTCCTCATAGTAAATGCTCTCTGAGGGTTTGATTAGCGAACGGCGGAATGTAGGGGGCGGCTTAAAGGTAGACGGAAGTAGATGCAGAAGTGGTTTGCAGCGGCAGCGGAGGATAGTTTCATCGCTCTTCCACTTCTCTTCCTCTTCACATTAAGAACCGTGGAAATGTAACCAGAAACGTACTGAGCGACTGCACCAATCCCACTTGCCTTCTCACCCACTCTTCCGCCTTCCACTCGTTGACGCGCTTCTCTCGTCGCTCAATACCGTCATATATGATACAATCGACGTTAAATCGGACGACAGCTAATCCTGCTGCTTCGACCGAGCAGCAAGACGCTTTTGCCGCGCGTTCCCATTTTTGTTGAATAAACCTGTCAAGCGTATAGGTTTCATATGTTACGTTCGCATAAGTCTATTGCGGAAAATGAGCGGCCGATCTACAAAACTATCATTGACACGTCGACTGCCACGCAATCCGAACACGCACAAAAAGGATTGTAGGATTTCCTGCTAGAGATATACGCCAGGTGGGAGACACAAAATAATGTACTATTGTAGTACTCATCTTAACACGTTGGCTGCCGTGGGGGTCACCGGTGACCGGCGCAAGAGATTTTAAGATCCAAAATATTCGCAAGTTTGTAGTAATAATTATTTTATAAATGCAGTTATTGTTAGAATAGTGATGCGATTCTTTGGTCTCCAATACTTGCACATTATTTACATTTTGCATAATTCAGTCAAACGCTGTATTAAATTGTTCTAACAAAATGCCTCAACGTGTTAATGGACCGAGGATGCGGCTTGGTGAATGTTTTATCACGTTGAATGCCACGCAAGTTTGTAAGAAAATATTCGTGAGGCGCTGCTATATTATGCGCGAATTCTTTCTTATCGTAGTAAAAGATTATTAAATTGTTAACAAAATGCCTACGGATTTCTATCGAGTTGAAAGTGTATACTGGAAAATCGTAGGGAACCTATTATATATATACTATATCGAGTATCGTATATATATATAACTGTTACAAAATAAGAGCGAGTGTGGTAGAGAATTAATCAATTATAACATGTTCCGTCTATGGGATTCTATGTCTGTTCCGTGGCACTTAGTGCTAGAATGGGACAACATGACATATGTTTTCCTTTCCCAAAGAATAATATTGCTCTTCCACCAACAGCTTTAGACTTTGTCTCGTTTCTTCTTCACGTTCTCTCTTGTCCCGCCCAGGCAATTAATTAATACGTTTGCAATGTCGTATTCCAAAAAATCTCAAAGTACTTAGAATACAAATATTTAGTGTACAAAAATTATCATCATCACGCGTTTTTGAGTAATGAAGATTAAACGTATTCATTAATTGACTGGTCCTCACCGAACAAATGTTGTATTTATTTTTAAATTGTTCTTCACTATACGCACACAGCACTTGCCTTCTCGTGAAATTGGAAATTATAAATAATTTCGCTAGTTTCTTGCTGATAAAGAAATACACGAATCGTGGATGTTTTATTGACACAAATCTCCAATAACGTGTGATAAAGTCGGCTGAAGATAGAACGGAACAAAGAAAAGTATTCTTTTGCGAGGACACGCACAGAAATATTGCGTTGCCAAATAAACAAAAAACGTAAAAATTCGAATGCTTATGTATATAACGTATTTTCTTAACAGATGTTTTAATTCACTAATACCTTAACGTGTCCGCAAAAGGTAGTTGACCGGTTCTACCCTTGAAGGTTATTTCGGCATAAAACTATATGCCATACCTTACCCATGAAGCACCATTTAAAAAGCCTCCTCCGAACGTGCTCATCCGGTAGATTCGGGAAACTTCAGAACAAGATGGACGAGCGTGAATTCCCGGGATATCGAGCACGATAGACTCTAGAGTGGAGAAATGGAATTCCCTCTTCTCCCTGCTCGCCGTCCGATGAAGATAAGGAACGTTGTAAACGGGTTCCAGAGTCTCGCGCGGTCTACCTCCATTCCTATCACTTCTATCTGCTCCCGTTCTTCTCGCCGTCCGTCGTCTTTCCGCTCGACTTTTCGCTTCCGGCGACACACGTCGGTGCGAGGCGCTGTAAATCGGCCGGAACTTAATATTTAAAGGCACCTGGACGTGTGTGCGTTACGACAAAACTCGCCACCCTCGTCGCTGGTCGCCAGTTCATAAACTTTCTAAGGCCTGCGGGCGCTTATAGACCGGCCGATTAGTCTGCAGACTAAACTACTCCGACGCCAGCGCATTTTCCGGGAAGCAGGCAACTGGCATACTTTCATCGCTGCGAAACAGCGAATCGCGATGGCGTATTGCGCCGCCCAGGGCTGCGTGTTTAAGGCATGTGTGCGAGCGGCGTTGAAAAAGGTCAAGCGTGACGGGTCGCTTCAAGGGCTGCACCTAGCGAAATCCGTAGGGATACAAAGAGGTGGCAACGAGCGGGCCTCGAAGAGTAACGGCGGAACAAGTGAAAACTCTTTCCTCGAGTGCTGCCCGTCTCTTGCGCGTAACGACCGCCTAATCTTCCGCTTCTTCGTCACTTCACGTTGCGCTCGTCAGCCGGTGTCTTGTTTTCGTCGATATTTTTCCTCGCAACCCTTGCGAGACTGTTGGGATGCATGTGTTAGATTTCAGACCGTCTGAAAAGTGGAGACAAATATCACCCATTAGAAAATCTTTAGCAGGGGTGTTCGTTCGCAAGACGAACGAAAACCGGACGCCTCACCTCCAGCTCATAAACCACCGTTAGCCAACACCGATTAGTCTCCCATTGTCCTCCGCATTTCAATAGATTAGAAAAAGTATCAACGTCATTGTTCGATTTTTGTAACCAAATATGGAATCCTTCCTATTTTTCTGGTCAATACACATGTGAACCCTATGTGTGTGTTCCCATACACACGGCACCAATCTCCGCATATCCCCACTTCCTTTCCGAATTTCGGAAAATCCACCGTTGCACGAGGAAAAAGATGAGCTGGAGGGGAGAAAGACATGTACATATACTGAAGCAAGCCATTGGACTTCACTTGCTGAACACTGTCACCAGAACAACAACGACCACGATCGATAAACTCACCACGCGTATAACATATTTTCTGTTTTTGCGACTCATATGTCATCGGTAAACCTTACTAAGTTTGTTTGAAATATATATTTGTTATTCCGTTGAACACTTCTTCGTACAATTTACACCCTTCACCTCCGTAAAAGGTCGTGAAGCAGATCGCGTTAACACAAAACGTGATTACAAACATTTCAGGGGCTCGTCCAACCAATAAGGTGCACAAGCGAGCGATGGCGATGGGCAGATGTCTGGCCCGTCGTCGGTAGTTACAAAAACATTGTAAGAAAAAAAAGTAGAAAATCGTTTTTGTAAATAAAGCAGTTGTGTGTTGCATACAATGCGGTGTCGCGGATCCCTTCTGATTTGCACGTTGGGAATGTGTGAGTTTCACTTGACGCAGTTTCCATATAAGACCATACGAATTAATTGTATTTCCGCTAATTCTCAGATTGTTACATTACCTTTTCGTTATGAGACGGTACGAATTCATTTGATTTGCAGTTACTTCTAAGTTTCAGTTAACGCACTTTCCATATAAAACCGTACGAATTAATTTTATTTCCGCTAATTCTCAGTTTGTTACATTGTGTTTTCCATATGAGACGGTACGAATTCATCTGATTTGCAGTTACTCCTAAGTTTCACTTAACGCACTTTCCTTATAAGACCGTACAAATTAATTGAGTTTCCGCTAATTCTGCGTTTCTTACATTGCGTTTTCGCTATGAAACGGTTTGAATTAATCTGATTTGCAGTTTCTTCTAAGTTTCACTTAACACACTTTCCATATAAGACCGTACGAATTAATTGAGTTTCCGCTAATTCTGCGTTTCTTACATTGCGTTTTCGCTATGAAACGGTTTGAATTAATCTGATTTGCAGTTACTTCTAAGTTTCGCTTAACCCTTTGGAGACTGTTGAGACACATACGTCCCAGTCAAGTTTAATCGTAGATTCTAACTATCAATATACTAAAATTTCTTGTACATTGCTTCTATTGTTACATTCCTTAAAATCCAGTAGCACAATTTGTTGCTATCACAATGTTCGTTAAGTGTAAAATATCAAGGCGGTAACATCATTCGTAAGTAGTTTTCAAAAAGTGATTGCGGTATATAGATAAAATCAGCCGGTAAGTTTTTTGGTTAATATTTTTATGTAGCCAATTCAAATTACTTAGTTTTCATGTCAAAAAGCGGTGGGACATATATATCCCAGCCGTCTTTCAAACTGGGATGAAGATGTCCCAGCAGTCTTATAGGTTCCAAACGCTGTTCTTATATTACTTTTTTTGCTATTACATGTAATACACTAACAACTTATTATTTACTTATCAATATATTTACTAACAATTTACTTATCAAAGTTTCTTTATTTTCCCGTAAAAAAATGTATAAGTTCCACAAATATCTGTTCTTAGCAAGGTTCCAATATTATTTTCAATATAATTTATAAAAAGAAATGGTTTAAGTTGCTTCAAATCAACCAATTGTACTTCGAAGGAAATTTTAATTAAACCAATTGAAATACTAAAATATGCAACATAAATTTTCCAACAATGAAAACTGGATGCCTAAAGGCGCTCATAGGACTGACTGGGCACAGTTGAGCGCTGAAAGGCAGTCACTTGACATTGTCATACTAACAATTTGTGTTTCGCCAGTTTCTACATGCCTCACAGGAAATAATGCACGAGATATGATCCATAACACTAAACGTATCGGTACTTCACACCTACCTATTCTTACCATGAGGGGTGATTTGACCTCTTATGAAATAAACGTTGATTTTCAGAAAGAAATTCCTAATTTATTAAAGCGAGAAATTGAATAATCAGGTGATATGCGAATTTACAGAAAGTCAAATGAGCGTAAGAAATAATCATGAATGTACGATTTTAAAGTAAATTTTGAAAGTGGTACGTTTAGTGTTAACATTATTTATCCTAATTTATTAAAGCGAGAAATGTAATAATCAGATGATATAAGAATTTACAGAAAGTCAAATGAGCGTAAATAACAATGAATGTACGATTTTAGAGTAAATTTTGAAAGGGGTCATTTGACCCCGCTTGGTACGTTTAGTGTTAAAGTGCTCCCACTTCTGAATGTCTACCGTCAATAGCACCGGTTCTTGTGTTTAACATGAAACATTTATTTGCTCTACACGTTTCAAGAGATTTCACCGCAGCGCAAGGACGCACCATTTAGGGGTCTACATCACCGAAAGGGTTAACCTTCAGCGATTGTTTATTCGCCCGCCCTCTATTTTTGCTTCCATGAAGCCCACCCAACCGTTTTGTGCACGCGAAAGCGGTCCAGATATTCGCCGAGCACGTTTTGCCCGGTCGTTTTTCGTCCGCCGTTCTTTTCTTGCCCGCAGTTTTTCGCTTCCCGGCACTCCCTTCTCGCCAGCCTCTTACGCCGGTATAGTTTTCACTATACTCGCGCGTCAACCTACTTTTTCGACTCGTCCAACGAGTCCCGATGGTAACCGCGCCGTTTGTGAAACCACGATATAATGAGGCCGAGATTTCGAGTGCCAGGAGCAGCCTTTCTGAAGCTGCTGGCTTACCGGCGCACACGTCTATACCTGCATAGGGCACGATACTGAGTGGGCTGTTCATTAACGACTGCAACTTTTCACCCTTTCCCCATTACATTTGCGCCGCGTTTTTCATTCGCCGGCTGGTGAAATCCGACGCCGTGTTGGCCGCTATTTAACACGTTGACTGCCACGGTGGTCACCGGTGACCGGTGCAAGAGATTTGACTGAAATTGCAAAAAATTCGTAATGAACCCTACTTGCAATTTTGTAAAAGCAATTGATATTGGAAAGGTGCTTCAATACTGTGGCTTCTAACAACTCTGCGTTATCTTTATTTTCCTCGATTTAATTGCATTCTGCAGTATTTCATCGCATCGCGGTTCTAACGTAGAAAAATACGCGGTAAACGGCGCAAAAGATTTTACTAAAAACGCAAAGAATTCGTAATGAAGCCTATTTGCAGTCTTGTAAAAGCAATTGATATTGGAACGATGCTTCAGTACTTTGGCTTCTAACAACACTGCGTTACCTTTATTTTGCACGATTTAATTGTACTCTACAGTACTTCATCGGATCACGGTTCTAAACATAGCAAAATACGCAGTGACCGGCGCAAATGATTTTACTAAAAATGCAAAAAATTCGCAATAAACCCTACTTGCAATTTTGTAAAAACAATTGATATTGGAACGGTGCTTCAATACTGTGGCTTCCAATAACTCTTCGTTATGTTTATTTTGCACGATTTAATCGTACTCGCGGTAAACAGTACTTCATCGATATTGATCACGGGTCTAAACACCTTTATTTTCCTCGCAAAATACGCAGTGATCGGCGCAAATGATTTTACTAAAAATGCAAAAAATTCGTAATGAACCCTACTTGCAATTTTGTAAAAGCAATTGATATTGGAAAGGTGCTTCAATACTGTGGCTTCTAACAACTCTGCGTTACCTTTATTTTCCTCGATTTAATTGCATTCTGCAGTATTTCATCGCATCGCGGTTCTAACGTAGAAAAATACGTGGTAAACGGCGCAAAAGGTTTTACTAAAATCGCAAAAAATTCGCAATGAAATCTATTTGCAATATTGTAAAAACAATTGATATTGGAAAGGTGCTTCAATACTTTGACTTCTAACAACTCTGCGTTACCTTTATTTTGCACGATTTATTCATACTTTGCAGTATTTCATCGCATCGCGGTTCTAACATAGTAGAATACGCGGTGACCGGCACAAAAAATTTTACTAAAAACGCCAAAAATTCTCACTGGAACCTATTTGCAATCTTGTAAAAGCAATTGATATTGGAAAGGTGTTTCAATACTTTGGCTTCTAACAACTCTGCGTTACCTTTATTTTCCTCGATTTAATTGCATTCTGCAGTATTTCATCGCATCGCGGTTCTAACGTAGAAAAATACGCGGTAAACGGCGCAAAAGATTTTACTAAAAACGCAAAAAATTCGTAATGCAGCCTATTTGCAATCTTGTAAAAGCAATTGATATTGGAACGATGCTTCAATACTTTGGCTTCCAACAACTTTGTGGTACCTTCATGTTGCACGATTTAATCATATTCTGCAGTACTTCATCGCATCGCGGTTCTAACGTAGCAAAATACAAAATGACCGGCGCAAAAGATTTTACTAAAATCGCAAAAAATTCGCAATGAAATCTATTTGCAATATTGTAAAAACAATTGATATTGGAAAGGTGCTTCAATACTTTGACTTCTAACAACTTTGCGTTACCTTTATTTTGCACGATTTAATCGTACTCTGCAGTACTTCATCGGATCACGGTTCTAAACATAGCAAAATACGCAGTGACCGGCGCAAATGATTTTACTAAAAATGCAAAAAATTCGCAATGGACCCTACTTGCAATTTTGTAAAAGCAATTGATATTGGAAAGGTGCTTCAATACTGTGGCTTCTAACAACTCTGCGTTACCTTTATTTTCCTCGATTTAATTGCATTCTGCAGTATTTCATCGCATCGCGGTTCTAACGTAGAAAAATACGCGGTAAACGGCGCAAAAGATTTTACTAAAATCGCAAAAAATTCGCAATGTACCCTACTTGCAATTTTGTAAAAGCAATTGATATTGGAAAGGTGCTTCAATACTGTGGCTTCTAACAACTCTGCGTTACCTTTATTTTCCTCGATTTAATTGCATTCTGCAGTATTTCATCGCATCGCGGTTCTAAACATAGCAAAATACGCAGTGACCGGCGCAAATGATTTTACTAAAAATGCAAAAAATTCGCAATAAACCCTACTTGCAATTTTGTAAAAGCAATTGATATTGGAAAGGTGCTTCAATACTGTGGCTTCTAACAACACTGCGTTACCTTTATTTTGCACGATTTAATCGTACTCTGCAGTATTTCATCGCATCGCAGTGCTGCAGTATTTCATCGCAAAATACGCGTGGCAGTCAATGTGTTAATGGTGTAAATAGGTGATCTGGCAGTTTGACAGGTTACGGGTTTTATGAGTGAAATGGCAGAAAATATACTATTATTTTCTAGCAACGTTTGTTGATGTTTATTAATGGAATAATATGAGTATATAACCAAATTAATTTCGTTCCTGGGCGCCTAAGTTTGAAACTTTATACGTCGTATAGCTATTTCTCTGGGTGGACGTCATGTTAGTATGGCTGTTTCACCGTGTAGTTTGGACATTTCGCCCTGGGGCCACATAAAATTTGTATTAATGTAAATGCGTGGTGGTGGTTATTGCGGAGCATGCTAAAGTAAGTCCTTTGCTGCGAATCCATAATACGCACTGTTATTCTTGATAATTTATTTATGAAGGAAATAAAGGTTTATGATACAAAAGCTGCGAAGAATGTATAAAAAAGTAACATCTAGTTAGTAGTAAAAGTAACAACTAAAAAGTAATTTCATGTGGACTCACAGTGTACACGGTTGCTCTTAATATCGTGTTATAAAGAAAATGTGGGCATATTTGATAAGAAAACTGAATTATTGTACAAGAATAAAATATATTATATAGATTGCAATAGCCACAATCATACACTAAATTGATTAAATAATGATTAAGTACATTTAATGATTATGTACTTTTAATATGATCTCACTGTACACATGGCTGCTTTACCAAACTTGTCTATTCTCCATTAATTTGGTTTTTTAGAGGGATCACGCCCATCAGATGAAATTCATTGAATAAATGGTTGAATATTGAAACTATTTATTTCGCAATATATGATAAATTTATTATTACTTAATGGAATGATTACTTAACGTTATGATTATTATGATTATATTATGATTACTTAATGTAATAAATACAGGCTGTTGTTAATCATTTTTGTTCCTGCTATAAATATAATGAAAGGATAAATTAGGAACAGTTTTACTTATGCATTTATAATGTACACGTAAATTATATTTTGAATATTAGTGACCAATTGATACGCCTACGCAAGTTTAAACGTTAACTGAACACAAAAACTAGTTATTGCGACAAATAAGTTCTTATCCCTTTTCCGACTAACGCTGGACCAAAAATAACTGACTACATACACACTGCGTACTCACGGTCGTTATGGATGATCATCAATTAAATAAAAGGCAAACATATTTAAACATACCACACATTGACCGTCGCGTTACTGAATATTTGCGATGAATGCGCATTTCGAATTCAGTTAAACACATCCTAAATACATAATTTCGGAAACAATTTATTAGCAACTGTTAAAAACAGATCGTTCACCAATTCCTACTTCAATCGATACACAAATCGATATATAGACAAGCTTGGCTCGTAAGCACACTCATAGTGCTCGCATTTCCAATTTTGGTTTAATTATTAACAAAACGAAGTTTAAAATACAGTCAATACGAATAAAGTCTCAAAAAATATAACGGTTTTAAAATAACTAATGCACTATTTTTTCTTCTTGACGCGTCCGTTTTGTTAGGCGTTTCTATGCGATCTGATCCATCTTTTATTTTTGACTTTTCTTTTGTTTCCCTTTTCGCCTCCTTTTGTAATCACACTATCGGTAACATAAGGGTATAATTGTGCCCATAATTATGAAAGTGGTCTAAGTCATATATTTCTTATTTCGAGATATTTAATGAATTGCATTTGAATAAATTAAAAAATATTTTTACATTATGCGACATTTTAATTTATAATTTTATTAGTCTTAATTAATGGAAATTTACTATGAATATGAAATTTTGTGTGAATTTTATACGATAATATTATTTTTAAAGATTGAATTGACTTAGACCATTTTCAAAATTAACTGAATGTCCTATAAATGACTAAAGCAATAAAGAACTTTGAGTTTTATTTGAAACAATAATTTTATTGAAATAATTCGTGAACATTTATTACATTCATTAATTATTTTTAAACAGTAATCCATTTTTATCATTATTTCGAGTATTTAAGATTCTTAAAATGTTCCTGAAAAACTGTGTACGGTAGTAAACTCATAATATCTTTATGTTTTTCTTCCGATACTGGTCTAATGGTGGTGTATAATGGAAGTAATTGAATATTTCCGTATATTTTTGGTCTTCCTTTTTTAGGTGAAAGATCCAAAACGTGAAATTTAGAATCATCTAAAGATGTTTTATAGAACATTTTATAAGGTTCATTTTTCAAGAATCTCATCCATTGAATTTGTAGCCAAGAGACAGATTCACCCGCGGTATTTTTTACTCTTCTTGTTATTGATAAACCGGAATGAAGTTGTCGTTATTATTAAAATTTGATTGTCATTTATTTTATTATGTAGTTCAGAAACGCGTCAAAGAAGGCCACGTGCCATTTTCAAGTTGTTTATATAATTTATTTAAATTTTTGACTTAGTCTGCTTTCATAATTAAAACTAAATGAATTCCGTATAATGTTGAAATTACAACCACTATCTAATGGTTCATTTTTGACAATTTCGTAAAAATTACATTGAATAAATTTAGTTAAAAATAATGTGGTATGAAATAACTGATAAACTCATTTTTTTTTAATTTTGACTTAGACCACTTTCATAATTATGGGTACAATTATCCCCAACAATGTGTACATACGTCCACAGCACCGATATGATTAATAAATATTTTATCGCTACTGCAAATGTTACATTATGTAAGGAATAATATGTGCTGCTCATGAGAACGATAGAATAGTACTGTCTAGTGTTTCAAGGCTTTTACGTAAGTGAGGAAGTGACCCACCTCAGATATTATACGTTGTGATTTGCTTGAATGTGATTGCTTCCTCCAAAAAGGGGTAGGCGAAGTGAGCATGCCGCTTGGAGGACTCATTTCGGTGAGTGTAATAATTTTTCGCTAAAATTTCTATAAACCGTACGACGAATGAAACAAACAAATGATTACGAAGAGTATTGTAAAATTGCACGATACTGTTAACCAGTTAACTGTGGTGATCTCTTTGCAGAGCGCACACTAGTGTGTGTTGCGATAATCAAGCGATGACGGGTATAATCGTCAAACACACAATAATTGTCGCTGTTGAAATATTGGGCCAAAAGGACGACGTTATTTTATAAAAGAAACAATTTTGTGTCTAATATTTATAATACCGTTGCTTGACAGGATCATATATTAGAAACATAATAAACGGAAAACTTAGAAAAAAGAATGAAAGATCCATAAAAGTCTAATGAGTGCCCAAGTTTATTGGGCGCGTAACGCAACAAAAATATAATCCTTCGATTTTATAGAGGTATTAGGACACAAAATAACGGTTTCTCTGTGTATCTTTCAGATTACGTGCCACAAAAATTTCCACGATACAATAGAATAGCACCGAAAACCAATGTTCCGTGGGGGTCAAAATGACTCATCCCGGTATATGTAGGTATACTGCATACAAATTTACAACAAAATGATAAACAAAAAAGTAAACTATTTTACAGAATTAATTATTGGTATATCTTAGAAAAAGTCGTGCAAAATTTTCAGAAACAAAATGTACCTGAAATGAGTTATAATTATAAGAAATGTCAAACAAGTCATTTTGACCCCCTTGGTAGTTCTAGTGTTAAATTCCAAACCTTTCTGGTCCCCTTAACTGGTTAACAGAAAAGAAACGGCCGGAACAATATAGCATAACATATAAATTATTACTCCCTACCCTGCGATATAATTTGAGGTTGTTCAGAAGAATTGGGGGTTATTGGGTGATAAGAAACGGTCGACATTTGGGTTCTCAAACCATCGGTCGTCGAAACACGTATTTTTGCGCAACAACGTGCCTCCCGATAGAATTACGCCAGTATTTTCGACACACGCGGAAGATACAGCGCAAAGTGGGAGGCACTTTACGAGAACTCATGAGCGGTACAAGCGAAACGAGTCGCACGATTAACGAAAAGCCGAAGCGTTATTATTTATAGCGACACCTAGTCAAAAACTTGCCAGGAAATTTGCGTTGAACTGTGTGCAGGAATTGTTTGGGTGGCGAGATCCTATTCCGGGACAGCGTCGTGTTTCCATCTGCGTACGAGCACCCTGGACTAATGAAGCTTGCAATTAGAGATACCTTTTCAAAGCGACCGTGTATTAAACTGCTCGACTTCAGCTTCGACCACCCCAGTGAAAGTATAACGCTAAATTAAGTCTTTCGGTGTTGCGGCCTGTACACTAACCTAGTGAATTATACTCTGGTGCCATGTAAGTGTGTATGCACGCTCTTTTAAGTGGGCACTTGGAGTGCTATGGGACTGTATACGCGTCCGGCATATTTATCTGTTGATGCGTCTACATACTGAAGTAAGAACTGATGAAGTAGATATTTTACGGATGCATTCAATGTTTTCTAAGGACACAGAATTAGTTTTGGAAAGAATTCATCAACGATTACGGCATAAAGAACGTTTATGAGTTGTTTCTTGAACATAACGAATGAAGTAAGAACTGATGAAGTTGATATTTTACAGCTGCGTTCGATGTTTTTTAAGCACACAGAATAAGTTTCGGAAACGATAAATAAATAATTATGGCATAAGGAACGTTTATGATTTGTTTCTTGAACATATTGAATGAAGTAAGAACTGATGAACTAGATATTTTGCAGTTGCATTCAATGTTTTCTAAGGACACAGAATTAGTTTTGGAAACAATCCATCAATAATTATGGCATAAAGAACTTTATGCAGTTGTTTGTTGAATATATTGAATGAAGTAAGAACTGACGAACTAGATATTTTACAGATGCGTTCAATGTTTTCTAAGGACACAGAATTAGTTTTGGAAAGAATTCATCAACGATTACGGCATAAAGAACGTTTATGAGTTGTTTCTTGAACATAACGAATGAAGTAAGAACTGATGAAGTTGATATTTTACAGCTGCGTTCGATGTTTTTTAAGCACACACAATAAGTTTCAGAAACGATAAATAAATAATTATGGCATAAGGAACGTTTATGATTTGTTTCTTGAACATATTGAATGAAGTAAGAACTGACGAACTAGATATTTTACAGATGCGTTGAATGTTTTTTAAGCACACCGTATTAGTTCTGGAAACAATCAATCAATAATTATGATATAAAGAACTTTATGCAGTTGTTTCTTGAATATATTGAATGAAGTAAGAACTGACGAACTAGATATTTTACAGATGCGTTGAATGTTTTCTAAGCGCACAGATAATAATAATAATCCATCGACAATAATAATAAACATTTATGATAATCAATACCTAATAAATACGATGAGTGTGTAAACTCATTCATAGGGCTTCCAGTGTTCAGTTCATCGTGTATGTGTCCTGACAGTATCGAGCGGATTAAGGAAATTCAGAGTACTAATTTTAACTTATTAATTGAATGTTATGCACTCTCAACACGGGTATACTACTATTTTAAATGTATTCCGATATAAAGCGCGTGTAAATACATATATATATAACTCTAATTCTAATAATTCTAATAATAATAATAATAATAATAATAATATATTTATTTATTTATTATATTTAATTATATTTATTATATATATATATGTATATATATAAAATTAGATCACCGCAAATACAAAAAACAGAAATGTCAGTACGCATGAAATGACATAATTTGAGCCTCATAGCGAATGGGTTAACGTATGCACCATATATTCAAAATAGCTGCGTAATCCTTAATTTAGCGGCACAACGAGTGTTGCTAGTGCTTAACCTAATAAACACGATGTGTCTGAGAAATACACCCAAAGTGTGCAGAGACCATTAATTTACACGACCAGCAACTCGGTACAGGTATCGAGTGCGTCGAATATGTCGAATCTCACGAAAGAAGTTCTTTTAGGCGTTAGAAGATGATTCCACTATAATAAGAAATGGGGAAGGGTAGCACCCGCGGCTGTTTATATGATTTATGACGAGGTATTACGAGCGTTCAGCCGTGTACTTTGCCAAGGTTTTCTAAATTCAGCTTTTCTCTGAGGACACCGTCCAATGCTTAACCTTGCCCGCAGATGTATTATGTGCCGTCTGTCTCGACAATAACGTGGGCCGTGACGATGTTCCGTGCGTTTCCAAACTCACCGGCATTTTCCTGTAACTTATTTCCGGGGGGTCCTTCGTGTCTCGTTGTTGGCTTCAATTTTTGCTGCTGCGGCTTTTGAGATATAGTTATTCATGTTAACACTTTATGGACCGCTATTGACTGAAGATGCCACTCGCTAACGACCGACTCTGTTTTGGATATCGTGCAGGAATTGTATTTGTGCCTATTGGTAAAGCTTTATAACTCAAAAATACTAATTGTGTTGTTGAGAATCCTTTGGTTTTAAAGCAGTGTAATTTTAATTTCATTTAGAATTGTCATAATATCATTTGATATTTATTTTATCTAGTATAACCGTTGACCACTGAAAAGCCGATTAATCGGCTACCGGTAAATAACAGTTGAAACTGAAAAGCCGATTAATCGGCTAGCGGTCGATAAAGTGTTAACATTCGGGCACTTGTGAAAAAGGAATATTTTTTTTAAAGTCGGGAAAAGCGACTTCAGTTAAGTGATATGCGGAAAGAGTCCTGAAAAAATTACAGTTTATACAAATTACGAAAAAATAGTGAGGATGATTATTAATTAAATTAATGTATACACTTTACTTTGGGTTCTTTTTCAAACGTTTGTCCGGCGCAGAAAATGTTGTTAAAATTACGATAAATTAAGTGAATTTAAATATACATGCATATATTAAAATGTAATGAGATAATTGTTATGCGAGGTACAAGATTAGAGTTAAACGTGTGTGACGCTATGAACTGATTCTATAATGTAACAAAACTTCAACGCCACTGACAAAACCTGTTCTAGTTTCAGTGGTCTGTCAATACTATTTAACCTCATTTAATTTTTCATAACGGTAGAAAGTGTTTTCTTTATAGAAATTTTTTTGCTCTACACCTTTTGAAACCTCAATTGGTATGTGCGCTGTAATATGTACTGCGGGGTAATAATTAAACTGACAAAATCTATTCTAGTTTCAGCGGTCTGCTAATACTATCTAACCTCATTGTATTTTTCATAATAGTGGAAAGTGTTTTCTTTATAGAAATCTTTTTTTCTCTACATGTTTTGAAATCTCAATTGGTATGTGAGCTGTAATATGTACTGTGGGGTAACAATTAAACTGACAAAATCTATTCTAGTTTCAGTGGTCTCCCAATACTATTTAACCTCATTTAATTTGTCATCACGGTAGAAAGGGTTTTCTTTAATCACAGTCGTTTTTGCTCTACTGACAAAATCTATTCTAGTTTCAGTGGTCTCCCAATACTATTTAACCTCATTTAATTTGTCATCACGGTAGAAAGGGTTTTCTTTATAGAAGTCGTTTTTGCTCTACATGTTTTGGAAACTCAATTAGTATGTGCGCTGTAATATGTACTGTGGGGTAATAATTCAACTGTCAAAATCTATTCTACTTTTAGTGGTCTCCCAATACTACTTAACCTCATTTAATTTCTCATTCCGGTAGAAAGTGTTTTCTTCATAGAAATGTGTGAAGTAGCAAGCTCAAGGTTCGCGCAGAAGCACACATTGCGCTTCTAAATGAATTGAGTCAACATTTTCCTCTCCGGAGAGAATATAGTGTGACGTAACACCGGCAAAACATCGCGAACGTTCTATGGTGCCGTGATCGTATTTGGCCTGATGCTGTTGAATCCGCACGTTTCTTCGGTAGAAACGTCCGCGTTTCCAGCGAAGTAAGTGCAGAGCGATGGATTATCTGGACGGCCGAAGTGCCGAGACGAGAATAACGCTAATTGCTCGAGCGATTAAAGAATATCCGAGCGGAGGTCCCCTTTCCTCTGCTTAGTTCTTATCGCGCCACTTACTAAGGGCACATCGTGGCATCCACCACGGGAAAAAAGGGCGATGGTGAGTGGCAGTAGATAATAACATCACTTTAAATTCACTTTACTGCTGCTTCTCTCGATCGGCTCGCCACTTTACTTCCGATTTGGGTCGAGAGCATAGTCGAGGGCGATTTTTTTGGAGGACTTTTTTATGTGCACGCATATACTTTCACGTAGCTCTTGTATGTAGACGTTTTTATGTTGCATCGGTGCGTTCGTATCTTTGCTGAAGTGGCCTACGAGCGTCCTAATAGGTATTACAGGCTTACCTGTTTACACTCAACACGAAGGGACGATATGTTATTACTGAGAAATTTCTTCGAATGTCTGTTTACTTAACACTTTGCGGACCGGGCATTCTATTGCTAATCGTACCCAGTGGCCGGGTATTTTTTTGCGTCAAATATTTTTAAATTAGTGATGATTTGTTACCGCGATGGTCACAGCTGACCGGCGCAAGAGATTTTACTGACGATCGAAAATATTCGCAATGGACAGCAATAATTATTTTATAAATACAGTTACTGTTAGAATAGTGATGCGATTCTTTGGTCTCCAATACCTATACAGTATTTACATTTTGCATAATTCAGTCAAACGCTGTAGTATTCCATAGCATCGCCGTTCTAATACAGCAAAATACGCACGGCAGTCAACGTTTCCGGACCGGGCCAACTGTTTTATATTTGTACATATTGTTTTAAATAACGTAAACAGGTTTTGTAACGATCGTTTGTACTTTAGATTGTCACTCAGGATTGTTCGTATATCATAACTTCCTTCCGTGGTATATCATTTGGAATGAATGACGATCAATTGAACTTTACAAAGATTACAAGTTAAGAATTCTTATTAACACTTTGCGGACCGAGCATTCTATTGCTAATCGTACCCAGTGACCGGGTATTTTTTTGCGTCAAATATTTTTCAATTAGTGATGATTTGTTAGTAGTTAACACGTTGACTACTACGGTGGTCACCGGTGACCGGTGCAAAACATTTGACTAAAAATGCAAAAAATTTGCAATGAAGCCTGTTTGGAATCTTGTAAAAGCAATTTCTATTGGAACGGTGCATTCTAATAAAGCAAAATACGTTTGGCAGTCGACGCGTTAAAAATCATTGTCCCGTGAAATATTTATTTTTAACAACTTTAAAAATGAATGTTTTTTTAATATTTCTCAATAAGTAAAAACGTGTAAAAACTAAACATTTTTTAAAGTATGATATTTCGTAAAACATGACACTAAGTGAAGTGGAACACGACAAAGTCCTCACAAATATTCATATTCTCGTCATCACTTGATGTATCTGTTAAACTGTCCGCAAATATTTCTATAATATTGCTAATCGTTTTCTCACTCTCTCACTCTCGCTTTCTCTCTCTCGTACGCACATTTTCTCATTGTTCGTTCATACAAAATCATACATCCTACACTATATTGCTATTTTACTTTATCGTGTGACCTATTTGCGTACTCTCTATTTCTTCCCTTTTTTAGTTTTTCAGTTCTTCAATCGTTCGTGTTCCCAATCGTTTCTACGTCCGCGTCTATTTCCCTATATTCGGTTGCCAAATGTGCAACGTTAATCTTTCGTATTATTTTTTAAAGTACCACCTCGTCCCGTGATAATATAATTACATTGAGTGTAAGTGACAATGTCACGTGAAATCTATTTTCATCGCTTTTCAAAGTATCGCCTTGTCTCATATTGATGTAATCACATTTATGTGGAAAAGCGGAATCATGCACGTTGTCGCACGCAATGATAGTCAGATAACTGATACATGCATGAAAACTGTAAAATATTTTATGAGAAATAATTTATTAAACGTTAAATTCCCGTGTATTGAACGAATGAAAATAATTTTTGATTAACAGTTAAGATGAACACGAAACCGTACTGTTTCAGTCATATTACGCTTCATTAGCTTTTATAATAAAAATATTAAAAAAATCTTTAGGTTTTATACTTTAACATTTAAAAAATTTACTTCGTCGCCTCTAAATATTTATTCAGCGGCGACGATAATTGTCACATTCCACTTTGATTTTAGAGGAAAAACAATTGTACTTATGAGAAATAATTTATTAAATGTTAAATTCTGGTATATTAAAGGGATAGGAATAATTTTTGATTAACAGTTAAAATGGACACGAAACCGTATCGTTTTAGTTACCTTACGCTCCATTAGCTTTTATAACAAAAATATACAAAAAATCTCTAGATTTTATATTTTAACATTTTAAAGAACTTAGTTTATCGCCTCTAATAATTTATTGAGCGGCGGGGTTAATTGTCACATTCCACTTTGATTTTAAAGGAAGAACAATTGTACGTATGAGAAATAATTTATTAAATGTTAAATTCTGGTATATTAAAGGGATAGGAATAATTCTTGATTAACAGTTAATATGGACGTGGAAGCGTACCATTTTAGTTATATTACGCTCCATTAGCTTTTATAATAAAAATATATAACAAATCTGTACGTTTTATATCTCAACATTTAAAAAATTTAGTTTATCACTCCTAATCATTTATTCCGCGGTGGGCTTAATTGTCACATTCCATTTTGATTTTAACGCTAAACGTACCGGTATTTTACATCTACGTATCCTTAACATTAAGGGTCATTTGACCCTTTATGAAATGAACATTGATTTTCAGAAAGAATTTCCTAATTTATGAAAGCGAGAAATTGAATAATCAAATGATATAAGAATTTACAGAAAGTGAAATGAGCGAAAGATATAACAATAAATGTACGTTTTGAAAGTAAATGTTGAAAGGGGTCATTGGACCCCTTATGAAATAAACATTGATTTTTACAAAGAATTTCCTAATTTATGAAAGCGAGAAACTGAATAGTTAAATGATATAAGAATTTGCAGAATGTCAAATGAGCGAAAGATATAACAATAAATGTACGATTTGAAAGTAAATGTTGAAAGGGGTCACTGGACCCCTTATGAAATAAACATTGATTTTTATAATACAAAAAAGAATATCCTAATTTATGAAAGCGAGAAACTGAATAGTTAAATGATATAAGAATTTGCAGAATGTCAAATGAGCGAAAGATATAACAGTGAATATACGATTTAAAAGTAAATTTTGAAAGGGGTCATTTGACCTCACTTGGCACATTTAGTGTTAAAGCAAGAACAAATGCACTTCCTTTAACACGTTGACTGCCATGTGTATTTTACTATATTGAAACCGCATCGTGATAAAGTACTTCAGAATATGATCGAATTGTGCGAAATGAAAATAATGCGAAGGTGTTGCAGACCAAAGTATTGAATTACTATTTAATATTAATTGTATTTACAAAATTATAAATCTAACCAATTATTTACTTTATATTTACTATTAACACGTTGACTGTCGTACGAATTTTTACTACATTAAAACCGCAACGTAATGAAATACTACAAAATATGATTGAATTGTGCAAAATGAAAATAATGCGAAGGTGTTGCAGACCAAAGTATTGAATTACTATTTAATATTAATTGTATTTACAAAATTATAAATCTAACCAATTATTTACTTTATATTTACTATTAACACGTTGACTGCCGTACGAATTTTACTATGTTAAAACAGCAACGTGATGAAGTAACAGAATATGATTGAAGTGTGCAAAATGAAAATAATGTGAACGTATCAAAGACCAAAGTATTGAATCACTATTTAATATTAATTGTATTTACAAAATTATAAACGCTACCGATTGGGTATTTTTTTAATTTTTCGTGAGTCATTATGTTAAATACTTATCTAATTGAACTGTCTCATGGCGTGAAGACTTCTCTGTCAACTCGAGCGCGAACAAAAACTCGCACATAAAAATGAAAACGTAAAAAATCTGAGCTTGTTTCTAATCTTCTCAACTGCCAGCTATCGTCTACCCGCTTCTAGTGCAATCCATTACAAGTACGTTGGAAAACGTTATTAAATTAGTCGGGCGCCAAGGATGAGAACTTATCCATTAGGCTCTATGGAGATGGGGTCACATGGGATGTGATCAAGGGTATTTTTTTAATTATATAACAAATCGTGAGTCAATATGTTAAATACTTATCTAATTGAACTGTCTCATCGCGTGAAGACTTCTCTGTCAACTCGAGCGCGAACAAAAACTCGCACATAAAAATGAAAACGTAAAAAATCTGAGCTTGTTTCTAATCTTCTCAACTGCCAGCTATCGTCTACCCGCTTCTAGTGCAATCCATTACAAGTACGTTGGAAAACGTAGTACTAAATTAGCCGGGCGCCAAGGATGAGAACTTATCCAGTAGGCTCTAGGAGATGGGGTCACATGGGATGTGATCAAGGGTATTTTTTTAATTTTTCGTGAGTCAATATGTTAAATACTTATCTAATTGAACTATCTCATGGCGTGAAGACTTCTCTGTCAACTCGAGCGCGAACAAAAACTCGCACATAAAAATGAAAACGTAAAAAATCTGAGCTTGTTTCTAATCTTCTCAACTGCCAGCTATCGTCTACCCGCTTCTAGTGCAATCCATTACAAGTACGTCGGAAAACGTAGTACTAAATTAGCCGGGCGCCAAGGATGAGAACTTATCCAGTAGGCTCTAGGAGATGGGGTCACATGGGATGTGATCAAGGGTATTTTTTTAATTTTTCGTGAGTCAATATGTTAAATACTTATCTAATTGAACTGTCTCATGGCGTGAAGACTTCTCTGTCAATATCGAGCGCGAACAAAAACTCGCACATTTGAAACTAAAATGAAAACGTAAAAAATCTGAGCTTGTTTCTAATCTTCTCAACTGCCAGCTATCGTCTACCCGCTTCTATATGCAATCCATTGCAAGTACGTTGGAAAACGTAGTACTAAATTAGCCGGGCGCCAAGTATGAGAACTTATCCAGTAGGCTCTAGTAGATGTTGTCACATGGGATGTGATCAAGGGTATTTTTTTAATTTTTCGTGAGTCAATATGTTAAATACTTATCTAATTGAACTGTCTCATGGCGTGAAGACTTCTCTGTCAACTCGAGCGCGAACAAAAACTCGCACATAAAAATGAAAACGTAAAAAATCTGAGCTTGTTTCTAATCTTCTCAACTGCCAGCTATCGTCTACCCGCTTCTAGTGCAATCCATTACAAGTACGTTGGAAAACGTAGTACTAAATTAGCCGGGCGCCAAGGATGAGAACTTATCCAGTAGGCTCTAGGAGATGGGGTCACATGGGATGTGATCAAGGGACCACTGTGTCTTCGAAACTTGGACTTTGTCCCTCTCGTGACAGACGCTCCTGTGGTTTCGACGATTTATCTTCCGAGTTTAGCGATCGTTCGCTGAAATATTTTTGCCGGGACATGAATTACCCCAACGCGGCCCCGTGAAAAACTGCTTAATAGAGCCGAACTTTCGCCGTCGCGTCCCTTGCTATTGCGCAGGTGGAAATATAAATGTCCGTTATCGGTCTCGTTAACCCAGAATTATACGTTTAGCCGCCATCTTTGGTGCGAAAATTCGACCGTGAAATTTATCAGGCGGACACCGTTATAAATGACCGACCGACACAAAGATCATACGTATTCATCGTTGCGCGCTCTATGCTTATCAAGATCACGGCCGAGTTGTACAGGGTGGGTTTTTTATCTCGCAATAATGGAATGTTTCGTGGTGAAGTCAAACTATTGCATAAAAAAATGTTTCTATAAAACTTGCTCGGTACGAAAGGGAACGGTATACGATGCAATTTACTTTTATACGATGCGAAATTTCAAAGTCAAATTTAACTTGTAAATGGAACGATATGTGAACATATTTCTGCAGTAAAATAATGTAGAGGACTACATAATTGCGATCAATGTAAAATATTAGGTCTACCGGAAAGTTCTGTCCGGAAATGTTATCTCAGATTTCAACACGTATGAAAATGTTCACTTAAAACATATATGGCTAACTTTGTTTACCATTAAATTTCTATATGCGCTCATCGAAATGTACGGCAAAAATAATTTCGTCATTTCAGTAGTATATATTGAAAATTGGTTATTACGTAAAAACCGCGAAATATGGTATCTTATGGGAATTTTTACTCTGAAGAAAGTTAGGTATTGCCCGTTACTAAATTTAGAAGATTTTAATCGAATATGTGTAATATATTATATACTAAGTTTATATACTTAGTATTATATACGTAAGTTCATGTAGAATGAAAATCACCATAAGATACCATATTTCGCAGTTTTTACGTAATAACCAATTTTTAATATATACTACTGAAATGACGAAATCACTGTTGAAGTACATTTTGATGAGCGCATATTTAGAAATTTAATGGTAAATAAAGGTAGCAATGTATGTTTCAAGTGAACACTTCATATGTGTTGAAATTTGAGATAACGGTTCCGGACAGAACTTTCCGGTAGACCTTATATATGGGCGTCATATGGTTTTATTATACAGGATGCTTTTTGTCATTCCACAATGACAAAATATCTTGCGACGAAGTGAATCTGTCCAAAAGCTTTTATTACACAAATTTCTCAATAATGGCCAATACTGTACGGTGGAAATAAATTTATCGCCGCTCCAGTGGTGGCTGTAAAATGTCAAAGGCGAGTTAATGTTCTAAAATGAACAATATATTTTTTTGTTGTAATACGATGTAATTTGTTGAGATATTCGAACGAGCTGTCATATGTTGAAAATTCATCACGTCTAAAAAAGTCAACTAAGCCGGTTGACGGTTATTAGACTGCATGTTTGTGAACAAATGTCAAATAAGCACGTCCAAATTATTCGAGTCCTTTGAAACTGACGAATGTATAATGTTTTATAACAATATTGTTGAAATCGTGGATCGATCGTTCGGATTGATGCGACAAAAATAGTATTTTATTTGGCGCGATAGCTTACGGTCAATTTAAATTTAAAACGATTAAAAATGTACCAATCGAACTTGACATTTCGATTACTCGTTGAGCAAAATTTTCAAACGGAGTAAATCTGTATAATTATATAAGAGAATTTGAAAAAAAAATTATACCTTACTTCATCACTAATAACAATGGGAAAATGCATATGATACGAATTGTTAAACTATATTTAAAAATTCAATAAAAATATATTTTTTAACGTGTTGCTTGATGAAATTCTTCAAAAATAAATTACACGAAATGGCAGTATCTTGAATTCGTTTCAACAAATGCCCTGATATTACGAAGAAAATATATAGTTTCATTTAAAAAATTGATTCGACGTTGAAATCTTCTGCTTTTCCCTGCACTTGAGTAGTAAAAAAGAACCTTTGCTCCATGCGGCATCCGTCTTTATACAAAACAACTTTCGTAAGAATATTTGTTTGCACGTTCTCTTGGACAGGAGATATTGCAGTATTGCGCGATAAAGGAAACACCCTATATATAAGACATTTGTCTTTACAGAAAAGAACTTTCGTAAGAATATTTCATTGCAGGTTCCCTTAGACAGGACATATTACAGTTGGAACTACCAAAACAGGATAGACGGATATGCCTATACTATTCCGGTAATAGGTCGCAAACGACGTTGATCATAAGCACCGCGTTAATAAAGATGATAGATTGATATTATTATAATATTTTATTAAACGAAATCCGCGTGATACAAAATAAGGTTTTATAAGCAATTCTCGTGGTGGTGTTCTTAGTTTACTGATGTTCTTGTTTTTTCTTCCCTAACTGGCTCTTCGTGTATGGGTGTGGGCTTTATAAATGAAAACTGTAATAAGGGTGGTGGAAATGCAGTGAAGGTGATTGGTGGAAAGTGGGTTTGGCAGGAGGTGACACAGGGGTTGAAATTCGGAGAATTGGTGGTATGTGGAAGAGGAGGGAATTGACCTGGAATATTAATTAGGAATGCGAAACGGTTTTTAATCAGTGCTGGTTAATGTTAGGGATTAGGGCTTCGGTCTAGTACTGTGGATTAGGTCTTCGGTACGGCAATAAAACTTGATTACTGTGGCGGGCCTCTTCCTGGGTCCGTTAGGTCGGACCAACAGTATTGCGCGATAAAGTAAACACCCCGTATATTCCGTATCGTCCCGGCTTCCAACATGCAGTGTTGATGTTGTTCTGTCGCGTCGTTCGCTCGTCCCTCTGTATACTCTTTTTATCGGGAATTGTGACATCAGTGTAATAGACGCGATCGCTATCCTGCTCTTTAAAAGAAAGAGCAACGGGGTAACCTGCCGGTTAATTTCCTCTTCCCACGGATGTCAGTTTTTGTCAAGGCTACACACAGGATGCGCCTTTCTTTCGCATCGTTGACCCTTTAATAAAGCCACACGATAAACGATGCTCCCAGTGAGAATGCCGCGCGGCCACGTCACACTCGCTATCACACCACGACATCGTTACCTCGTTGTCTCCGCGTTTTATCGATTCTCCTGACCTTGTGTCACGACGAAGACAACGAATTGCCGAGGCACGCTCTTTAAATGATGAGTGCGTTTTTTAAAGCTAATTATTCCGGCTGTTCAAGGTTCCATCCGCTGATCGAACGATCACTTCGGTCGGGAAGATTGACGGTCGCACGTATTAGTAACCGTCCGAATCGCGCGAAAAACGTGCATAATAGGTGCAATACACCTTTGTTTCTGCGTGATCAGGGCGGAGTTTATGATTACCATTTATGATTACCAAGAAACGAAAATAACGTATTGCATTGAACAAATACTATTAACATAAATACGTTCTACCACTCAGTCTTCAATTACACGTACATATATAGCACGTTAGGTCATTTGCGGTGACCGGCGCAAGAGATTTGTACAATCGAAGATCCAAAATATTGCAATGGGTATTAATCATTATTTTATAAATGCATTATTGTCATCAGAGAGTGATAAAGAAGTCATTCTGACAAACACCCAATGAAATTTACACATTATTTCATCATTTTACATAATTCACGTCCAACGCTGTAGTATTTCATAGCATCGCCGTTCCATTTATGATTACCAAGACGAAAATAACGTATTGCATTGAACAAATACTATTAAAAACATAAATACGCTCTACCACTCAGTCTTCAATTACACGTACATATATAGCACGTTAGTGTGCCATTTGCTAGACACGTCCCCAGCACCTTAACGCAAAGAACCCTGTACAATCGGTTGCAAAAAGCGCCATAACATTTTGAACATGCGTATTACTGATATAAATCTGCTAAATGCATAATTTAAATTTTCATCAGAGAGTTAGATAAAGAAGTCATAAATTGACAAACGCCCAATGAAATTTATAAGCAACTGTTCAGGGTTTCATCCGCGGATCCAACGATTACTTGGGTCGGGAAGATTGACGGTCGCACGTATTAGTAATCGTCCGAATCGCGCGAAAAACGTGCATAATAGGTGCAATACACCTTTGTTTCTGCGTGATCAGGGCGGAGTTTATGATTACCATTTATGATTACCAAGAAACGAAAATAACGTATTGCATTGAACAAATACTATTAAAAACATAAATACGCTCTACCACTCAGTCTTCAATTACACGTACATATATAGCACGTTAGTGTGCCATTTGCTAGACACGTCCCCAGCACCTTAACGCAAAGAACCCTGTACAATCGGTTGCAAAAAGCGCCATAACATTTTGAACATGCGTATTACTGATATAAATCTGCTAAATGCATAATTTAAATTTTCATCAGAGAGTTAGATAAAGAAGTCATAAATTGACAAACACCCAATGAAATTTATAAGCAACTGTTCAGGGTTTCATCCGCGGATCCAACGATCACTTCGGTCGGGAAGATTGACGGTCGCACATATCAGTAACCGTCCGAATCGCGCGGAAAACGTGCATAATAGGTGCAATACACCTTTGTTTCTGCGTGATCAGGGCGGAGTTTATGATTACCATTTATGATTACCAAGAAACGAAAATAACGTATTGCATTGAACAAATACTATTAAAAACATAAATACGCTCTACCACTCAGTCTTCAATTACACGTACATATATAGCACGTTAGTGTGCCATTTGCTAGACACGTCCCCAGCACCTTAACGCAAAGAACCCTGTACAATCGGTTGCAAAAAGCGCCATAACATTTTGAACATGCGTATTACTGATATAAATCTGCTAAATGCATAATTTAAATTTTCATCAGAGAGTTAGATAAAGAAGTCATAAATTGACAAACACCCAATGAAATTTATAAGCAACTGTTCAGGGTTTCATCCGCGGATCCAACGATTACTTGGGTCGGGAAGATTGACGGTCGCACGTATTAGTAACCGTCCGAATCGCGCGAAAAACGTGCATAATAGGTGCAATACACCTTTGTTTCTGCGTGATCAGGGCGGAGTTTATGATTACCATTTATGATTACCAAGAAACGAAAATAACGTATTGCATTGAACAAATACTATTAAAAACATAAATACGCTCTACCACTCAGTCTTCAATTACACGTACATATATAGCACGTTAGTGTGCCATTTGCTAGACACGTCCCCAGCACCTTAACGCAAAGAACCCTGTACAATCGGTTGCAAAAAGCGCCATAACATTTTGAACATGCGTATTACTGATATAAATCTGCTAAATGCATAATTTAAATTTTCATCAGAGAGTTAGATAAAGAAGTCATAAATTGACAAACACCCAATGAAATTTATAAGCAACTGTTCAGGGTTTCATCCGCGGATCCAACGATTACTTGGGTCGGGAAGATTGACGGTCGCACATATCAGTAACCGTCCGAATCGCGCGGAAAAGTGCATAATAGGTGCAATACACCTTTGTTTCCGCGTGATCACGATGGAGTTTAACGGATCATTGCAAAATTCCCTTAATGGAAAAAATGTTAACTCTTTGATCGAGATAAAAATTCATTTAGAAAACTTATTCGCCGAAAAACCTGAGAGGTACTGGAAGGACGCAATTCTCAAGTTGCATGAAAGATGGTGACAGGTTGTGGAACAGAATGGCACCTACATAATTTAATAAATATATACCAACATTTAAATGAGCTGCGTTTCAATTTTCCTTCAAAATCGGCACGAACTTTCTGGACAACCCAATACTTGGGCAGGTACCCTTCCTCACTGAGGCGTGCAAGTTTAGGTATTATAGTAGTAGTGGTACTTTATTACTTCGGCATTCTGAGCATTGAAAGGGACTCGGCTTACGATTCTTTTCACTCATGCGTTGATCCAACCATTCTTCCGACCGGTGACTTAATACTATTGCTTAACCTGCCCTACCTTATTATCTTTTAATTCTATCTTTGGTCTTCGTTGGCTCCTTTATCTTTTGTAATGTTTTCATCCAGTCCAGTGTCTACTCTCTCCTACCCTTTTTAAAGTGCCTATTCACTTCTCCATTTCCTCAGAAACGTCTGTGTAAAATGTCATTGTCCCCTTTCCCTCTCCGTCCAGCTCACATTTTCCTTTGTCTTCCTATAACTAAAGTCTGTTCGCTTGTCCTATAGTCACACTTCTTACTCTTACAGTCTCTGACTGCCTGGTCTTCCGTGTTTTCGATCTATTCTTACATTACATATATATTTATATTAATATATTTGACTAATATATTTACAGTCTTCATTATACATTACATTCTTACATTACTTTACATATATATTATACTAATATATTTGTAATCTTCATTGTATGACAGAAGTGAGTATTTTACGTCGTATATCCAATACAGTTTGGAAGAAGAGGACGCCATTATTTGTTCTACTTCCAATAATGGACCCCTGGATCTTGTTATACAAACTCCCAATATGCATTTCATTCACTGAATTCATCAGCATGTTCAAACACTCTTGCAGATATGGCAGAAAAAATCCTAATCCCTATCCTAATGGTGTTCTAGTAGGAAAAAATAAAATTCAAGAATCGACAAGTGGTAAAGTGAGCAATCAGGAGCACAGTAAACGTAAATTCGAGTTTCCTGCTGGTTACTTTTTTTTCCGGTAACTAGTGATTAAAAGGGTTTAAATGTTTTGATCGTAATATTCATCGATCTAATTATTATACCTCCAAATGAAACGGTGTTTCCACATTATAAAGTAAAAATGTACATCGACGCAGGAGAAAATTTGCCTTCTAAACAAATTATTGTTAAAATAAATATTGCGGTTAAGCAATTGGAAGCGATCGCTTTGAATCACTTTCTACCGAAAGAAAAAAAGTAGTCTGGTAGGGAAACTCGAATCTAAAATTATTGTACTACTGTTTGCACACTTTACCGTTTGAACGTCCCTTATTGCTTAATCGAATTTAGATTTTTGAATACTGGGTGATCACTGGGATATAACCAGTTTTTCCCGATTTTTGTTATAAATACTGACTATACTGATTTGTTTCACAGGTAAGATACACCGCAAGGGTACGTGTAATAATCACTTTCTACTGAAAGAAAAAAAGTAGTGTGGTAGGGAAACTCGAATCTACAATTATCGTACTACTATCTACTCACTTTACTGTTTAAACGTCCCTTTCTGCTTAGTCAATTTAGATTTTTGAATAGCGGACGATCACTGCGATATAAACAGTTCTCCCGATTTTTGTAATAAATACTGACCATATTGATTTGTTTCAAAAGTGAGATGCACGCCGAGGGTATGTGTAATTATATCCAGGAATCCATTGCCAAAAGCAAGTAGAATACTCAGGTCCTGTCTTTGTTAGGTGCAGGCTTGCACTCAATTCTGCACAATATCCGCATCAACAGCCCAATCTACACTACTATATAGACTGTAAAAAAATGATTACTGCTAAACAATCAAAATTGAAATATCTAGGTTCAAAAAATATGCGCTTAGAAGTTACCTAATCTGCACCACTATACAGATTGTAAAAAAATGATTAGTGTTAAATAATCAAAACTGAAATATCTACGTTCAAAAAATACGCGCACAAAAGCTGCTATAGGAATAGAAAGACGTAGATTCCTTGTACCTGTTTGTTGCGTACCTGCGTGAGAACACGAAAAATGACGAGTAGAGAAAAAATGAAAAACAATAGCAAATGCACGTATTTTGCCAATGTACGGCAGTACGTATGGTTGTTCTCTTTAACTTTCTTGCAACTAGAAAACTGTAATATGTTACCGTATCTCGTCAAAATACATTGTCTGGACCTTTCAAACCCGATAAGGCACTTCGGGTATAGCTTCCTAAGATATTCGGTATAATTTAGTAGTGTTCCGCAAAATATTGCTGAGACCAATCTTCTTCTGCGCGATAAGATACGCCCTACGTAGTTTTATGTGCTTTCTGGAACAACATTCTTATACCTGAATTATGGCCAACCAATCATCTGACCCAGGGGAATGCAGGAGGTGATAAAATATATGAACCAATTTTAGTTTTTAATATAATTTAATTTTGACGCTCTACGTCCTTAGGAACAATAAATTTATTTATTTGTAACCGTGAAAATGTTCACAAATCATTTCCTTGATAAATTCCCCATTTTCGTTTAAACCGAATATTTATGTATTTTCATTAACATAAGTTTTATTTTTACTTTTTAATGTAATTTAAAATTGACGCTGTGCGTTCTCAGGAACAATAAATTAATTTATTTGTTCCCCTGAAAGTGTTCAAAAAGCATTTCCTTGATAAATTCCCCCAATTTAGCTTAAACTGAATATTTATGTATTTTCATTAACATAAGTTTATGTAGTAGCAGAAACTCATTGAAAGAATCTGTATTTCTGAGGCTGATTCAGAAAAACAGCGTGCAATAATGTTTTTAAATGGTTTTGTACCATAAACACTTTTGTCATCTCTAGTTTCTTACAGAGTCCGGATTTGAAAATAAAAACAACTAGCGGTCAAATTTCTTTTCTTGAGTAATTAATTTAGTTTCTAGAATTCAGACCGCTGTATAACTACTTTTATAACAACGTCACTTCACATGCAACATTTTCTTGGCTTTTATGTATGATAGCTGTAAATCGTGCATTAGCAACGCACAATATTCGCCAGACTGTTGCGTTCCATGATTTAAACTAAAGTTCTACAACGCATTAAAAATCTCGAAAAACGGTGTGCCCAATCTTTTGTACAAACTGTGGCTCCTTGCCTTTTCTTTGTTGCCGTTATCCAGAACATCGGCACTTCATACAGTCTCATTATCTACAGGATTTTTTGAACAATCCTAGTTTTATCTGCGCAACAATTGACTCGTTTACTTATTTTTCTTCGTTAAACAAAGTACTAAAGATTCACCGCAACATTCACCACGTCGTCGCTTTTGAACAGCACACAGAACGTTGGCATATATCTTGCGCTTTCATAATTCATCCCAAGACCCTCATGCAGAATTGAAAGATTCATGGCTTTTGAAAGCCACACTAAACGGACGTTTCCTTTGATTTTGGTTTCCTGTCTAAGTCACTTCCTCTTATACCAATACGTATCTTTCGAGTGAGAGTATTTCCGCTGGGCAATTTGAAATAAGTCGTCGATAGACATTCTGTTTGAGTGAAAATGTTTGGCCCATCTAAAAGACGATAGATCTAAAAAGATTTAATATCAGAAATTCAGGTAAAAGATTTAACACGTTGACTGCCGTACGTATTTTACTATATTAAAACCGCAACGTGACCAAGTACTACAAAATATGATTAAATTGTGCAAAATGAAAATAATGCGAAGGAATCGGAGATGAAAGAATTGAATCACTATTTAATATTAACCTTTTAGATACGACGGATCACTATAGTGGTTTTTGCCGATGTCATCTTTCATGTTAACTGCAGCAAATATATCGTTGATCAGCCGTTCACGCTAACCGCAAAACATTTTCAATCGTATTGTAATTCCAAAAAATCTAAAATAGCGTCACAAAATTGTATGGTATGTTAAAAAAAAGGTATAAGACGAAGATCAAGCTATGTGTATGAAGATTGTGACGTGAGTCTATGTGTCGTAAAAAATATATAAAAATATTATTAATTATTAAAGAATTATTAAAATTAGAGTCTATATTCAGATAATCATTTAATCATCAACTACTTATTTTTACAGAGAACGGCATTGTGAAAAAAAAAACTTTATTTAAACTATAGTCCATTAATTACTACAATTCAGCCATCAAAGGTTAATTGCATTCACAAAATTATAAACGCTTTTGAGTATTTTTTTAGTTTTTCATGAGCGTTTGCGCCGGTCAAAAAATTTGTCTTTTTTTAGTTTTTCATGAAACCGTTTGCGCTGGTCAATTATAAATGCTACCGATTGAGTAAAATTTTTCATGAACCGTTTGCACCGGTCACCGATTATAAATACTACCCATTGAAATTTTCCATGAGACTTTTGCGCCAGTCATCGATTATAAATGCTACCGATTGAGTATTTTTTTAATTTTTCATGAGACCGTTTGCGCCGGTCACCGATTATAAATGATAATTAAAGTTTTTCAAAACTGTTTGCCAAATCACCGATTATAAATGCTACCGATTAAGTATTTTTTAACAGAAAACGTTTGCGCCGGTCATTATAAATGCTACCGATTGAGTATTTTTTTAATTTTTCATGAGACCGTTTGCGCCGGTCACCGATTATAAATGCTACCGATTGAATCTTTTTTTAGTTTTTCATGAAACCGTTTGCGCCGATCACCGATTATAAATGCTACCGATTGAGTATTTTTTAAATTTTTCATGAGACCGTTTGCGCCGGTCACCGATTATAAATGCTACCGATTGAAACTTTTTTTAATTTTTCATGAAACCGTTTGCGCCGGTCACCGATTATAAATGCTACCGATTGAGTATTTTTTTAATTTTTCATGAGACCGTTTGCACCGGTCACCGATTATAAATGCTACCGATTGAATCTTTTTTTAGTTTTTCATGAAACTTTTACGCCGGTCACCGATTATAAATGCTACGATTGAGTATTTATTTAATTTTTCATGAGACCGTTTGCGCAGGTCACCAATTATAAATGCTACCGATTGAGTATTTATTTAATTTTTCATCACTATCACCGATTATAAACACTACCCATTGAGTGTTTTTTTAATTTTCCATGAGACTTTTGCGCCAGTCATCGATTATAAATGCTACCGATTGAGTATTTTTTTAATTTTCCATGAGACTTTTGCGCCAGTCATCGATTATAAATGCTACCGATTGAATCTTTTTTTAATTTTTCATGAAACCGTTTGCGCCGGTCACCGATTATAAATGCTAATTGAATCTTTTTTTAGCAACGATTGCGCCGGTCAGATTATAAATCAAATAATTTTTCAGAGACCATTTGCTGAACTTATAAATGCTAATTGAGAACACACAAAGATTTTGCGCCGGTCACCGATTATAAATGCTACCCATTGAGTACTTTTTTAATTTTTCATTAGACCTTTTGCGCCGGTCACCGATTATAAATGCTATCGATTGAATATTTTTTTAATTTTCATGAGACGTTTGCGGACCATGACGAACGATATATCTAAACGTTTCATTTCTTGCGAGGTATATTCGTTTGCATTCTGATTGCGCGATCGTCAGTTTTCGGTATTCGAATATAACGTATATATCGTCTTGCATGCGAATTTGCGTTATAGCACGTTCAGGTCACAATCGGTCGTAGTTGCGTCAATTTCCGGTATAACGTAATTCCACTGTTCTGGATAACAGCGCTGTGACTAGTGTGAATATAAATCCATTCTACTTAAACAGCGGATTTAAGTTAATTGCTGCAAATAATTAATTCCCGTTTGTTCGCGATTAATAAATTTCTAATATTCGGTACAACGCCTGCGTAATTAGTGTAAATACATATTCATGCTTTCGCGTATCTGATTCATGTTAATCGCATGAGCCATATTTATTTACTTAACAATTGTAAATAGTAATGTGGAAGTGTGCCACATGAGAGAGTAGGGGGAAAACATTAAAAAATAAACTATAGACAACGTAGAGCCTTTATTCAGATAACGAGTATATGAATTATTCTTACAGAAAAATGTAAAAATAAAAACTTATAATATAGTCCATTAATTATTACAATAGACTCAGAAGTATTCAGAAGCTTTTAGTGCTGAGCGAAAAAATTGTAGATAAGCGGAAAAAAGCGAGCTAAGTAAAAGAACAGCTTAATGAAATCTGGGTGAAAAAGTATAAATATACTGCAGAAAATGATAATTAAACAATCCAAACAGGAATACTAATTTATTAACAGAAAACTTATTTCAAGTTTTTTTTTTAATTGTAGTGATAATGCTGATTTAAAACTATTAGGGAAAATCAAAAAGTCAATTATCTTTTATAATCAGTATTTGTAAATAAAAAAAGTGTCGCTCGTTAGGGTAACGTCATTCAAATTATTGAAAGATTTCTAATTTTCATTAATATCCTTCTCATGTTCCGATGGTTCCGTATTGTTTTCACGTTTACTACTACACCTTATTCTACGAGGCTGTAAATTCCTCGATATAACTAATAATTCATCACTATCAATTCATCACTATGATCTTCGTCACTTATTGATAAGTAACTGGCCAATCGGACTATTTCTGCACATCCTTACCGATGCATTTATTGTAAATTGCGGCGTACTTATTGTAAATACAAAGCAACAATAACGGTAGAAATTCAAATAATTTCTCAGCTGCTGAACTTATCCTAAAGCACACACAAAGATGTGGCACTTTTCTTAAGTGTAGCCGATGTTCGACACTACAAGGGTTAATAATTTATTTACACAGTTCGTTACACAGTGAACACTCCCAGCTCCCCGTTTTCGGAGTTTGCCTTCTGTCCTCGATGCTTTTGGGTGCGCCAAACCTAGTTTATAGACTATATCTGGACCGACCGCTAAGACCACAAATCCGCCATCGCAAATACGCCTCACGACAATCTGTCACGTCTCTTCTCCCAGAAAACTGATTCCCCTCCGGCACTTCTAGGGTGCCGCTGTTAGCTAACATCCAAGAGAGTAGATTCGGGAGCCGCCATTTTTCTTTCGCGCCCCATGATGTCTGTTCTCCCACAAAACTCTTAATTTACCCTATGGCGCTTTTTGCATCCGATCGTATAGGATTTGTTGCGTACCAATATAAAGGGTGTCTTAAAATGACCTGATGTTTTAAATTATGCGCCATTTTTTTTTAGCGAACATAAAGTAATCTTTGACAACTGGTATCAGGAAGTATTGACATAATCTCCATGTTTGTACTTTATATTAAAATAAAAGCATTCGTATTTTTTAAATAAATAATACGATTTATAAATGTAGGATTTTTTATTGGAATGATATATTAAACGGTTTTAAACACAAAAGTAATGGTTATAATGTTTCTCGCACTGCACTCTATATTAAACGCTAATAAAGGTTCGCTCAAAACTCGCTAAATACATTCGCTGATAATCTCTAAATATTCGCTAAGATGCACACACTGTTACGCTTGAAGGTTTCGCAAAGACTCACTTATTTTAATATCGCCCTCAACACTTTTATACTGCTTGGTTTCTAGAACATTCCTAATAACAACTATAGATAGGTGCATTCTTACTCACTCTCTCACTCTCGCTTTCTCTCTCTCTCATACGCACACTTTCTCATTGTTCGTTCATATAAAATCACACATCCTACATAAATAAATTAAAATGTCAGTCCCTTTTGAGACACTTTTTATTTACCATTGTGGTGCTGCGGACGTATACAGTACTAATTTTTGACAACTACTATCAGGAAGTATTGACATAATCTCCATGTTTGTACTTTATATTAAAATAAAAGCATTCGTACTTTTTAAATATATAATACTATTTATTGATAAATTAAAATGTCAGTTCATTTTGTGACACCCTTTATTTACCATTACAGTGCTGCGGACGTATAGAGCACTAATCTTTGATAACTGCTATCAGGAAGTACTGACATAATCTCCATGTTTGTACTTTATATTAAAATAAAAGCATTCGTATTTTTTAAATAAATAATACGATTTATAAATAAATTAAAATGTCAGTCCCTTTTGAGACACTTTTTATTTACCATTACAGTGCTGCGGACGTATAGAGCACTATTCTTTGATAACTGCTATCAGGAAGTACTGACATAATCTCCATGTTTGTACTTTATATTAAAATAAAAGCATTCGTATTTTTTTAATAAATAATACGATTTATAAATAAATTAAAATGTCAGTCCCTTTTGAGACACTTTTTATTTACCATTATGGTGCTGCGGACGTATACAGTACTAATCTTTGAGAACTGCTATCAGGAGGTATTGACATAACCTACATGTTTGTACTTTATATTAAAATAAAAGCATTCGTATTTTTTAAATAAATAATACGATTTATAAATAAATTAAAATGTCAGTCCCTTTTGAGACACTTTTTATTTACCATTATGGTGCTGCGGACGTATAGAGAACTAATCTTTGATAACTGCTATTTGACATAATCTCCATGCTTGTACTTTATATTAAAATAAAAGCATTCGTATTTTTTAAATAAATAATACGATTTATAAATAAATTAAAATGTCAGTCCCTTTTGAGACACTTTTTATTTACCATTATGGTGCTGCGGACGTATAGAGCACTAATCTTTGATAACTGCTATCAGGAAGTACTGACATAATCTCCATGTTTGTACTTTATATTAAAATAAAAGCATTCGTATTTTTTTAATAAATAATACGATTTATAAATAAATTAAAATGTCAGTCCCTTTTGAGACACTTTTTATTTACCATTACAGTGCTGCGGACGTATAGAGCACTAATCTTTGACAACTGCTATCACGAGGTATTGACATAACCTACATGTTTGTACTTTATATTAAAATAAAAGCATTCGTACTTTTTAAATAAATAATACGATTTATTGTTAAATTAAAATGTCAGTTCATTTTGTGACACCCTTTATTTACCATTGTGGTGCTGCGGACGTATACAGCACTAATTTTGACAACTGCTATCAGGAAGTACTGACATAATCTCCATGTTTGTACTTTATATTAAAATAAAATCATTCGTATTTTTTAAATATATAATAAGATTTATTAATAAATTAAAATGTCAGTCCCTTTTGAGACACTTTTTATTTACCATTATGGTGCTGCGGACGTATACAGTACTAATCTTTGACAACTGCTATCACGAGGTATTGACATAACCTACATGTTTGTACTTTATATTAAAATAAAAGCATTCGTATTTTTTAAATATATAATACGATTTATAAATAAATTAAAATGTCAGTCCCTTTTGAGACACTTTTTATTTACCATTATTGTGCTGCGGACGTATAGAGCACTAATCTTTGATAACTGCTATCAGGAAGTACTGACATAATCTCCATGTTTGTACTTTATACTAAAATAAAAACAATCGTATTTTTTAAATATATAATAAGATTTATTAATAAATTAAAATATCAGTCCATTTTGACACACCCTTTATTGCCCTCTACTTCAGATCCTACATACAGGTCAACCGTATATGAAGGCTCACTAAAAATATCACCAATGAAATTAACTTATGTGAGCACGTTATTTATATACTGTCTGATGGACTGCAGCATTCTTCGCACGCTTATGGATCTATTTATTGTTTGTTATGTCTTCTACATTGTATACTCGTCGGTTCGAGTTCTTCTTTTGCGAAGAATAGACTCTTGTAATTTTATCTTGGTAAAAGGCGTCCGACGTCATTACCTTGCCATAGGCTTGTCTTTGCGGTTTCTTTATCAAATGGTTGGACTATACTCGTGATAAGTGAATGCTAATAGTTCGTTATATGACGCAACAAACGGCGATACAACTTACGAAAGCCGAAGTAGTTCAACTAAAGCAATTTCACAAAATAATGAGAAAATTATGAGTTTGTAGATAGCCTTATACATTGTTATAATTTAGAAAAACTAAATTAACCCAACTGAGACAACTTTACAAATGCAATGAAGAGAGTTTTATAAAATCTTAATGGTAAATTAATAAGTGGCAGTAAATGCGACAATTTATTGCCGTTTCGATGCTCTTTGCATGTGAATAACTTAAAATTGTGAATAGTTTTAAAAATAATTATATGAATAATTTGAAAAATGTGAAAAAACAATTATATGAATAATTAAAAAAATGTGAATAATTTAAAATGCATATTGCTCAACCTTGGTAATGAATACAAATGAATACCCTTTTTTGTAATTGAGGAAATCGAATATTCCTTGCATTATTTAACATTCACGTGTTTCGGTACCCTACTAGTTCCCTCATCAGGAGTTTGTGTAATGATAAATTTAATTAAATATAAAATAAAACAAAAATCATACAATTATACTAGTCTATACTAGTCTACCTAGTATAATTAATTTGTACACTTTTAAAGCACGTTGCGTTTATTCATTTGGATGTGTTGTATTTTTATGTTGTTTTATTTTTAATTTCAATTATGTTGAGTGTGCAAATTATTTTGATAGCTCATAGAATTACGAAGATAGATATCCACATTTATTCGTTAATAACATAACGCCTTATTATTTACAGGAGACTCTCTCAATCTCCACGAAGGTAAGAGAAGTGATGAATGTAAAGCAGCAATTTTCAATTTCTCGAAACCTGGTCTGGAATGAAAACGATTGGTAAACTTTATAGGATTATGCAGGTGCGTTACACATTTGACAACAATTCAAAATTTAATATTATCAGACATCTTTCTCTATTTCTGATCTTATTAATACATTGAACCCCCTGCCAGCTCTATTTGTGTGGCGGATAAAGTACTACATACTTACAAGAATTTTTAATAATGTGGAAGATATTTAGTGGTAATAATGCAGAGAGCTATATAAGAATGCTCTAAAGAACTTTACACGCAAAAATATGGCACATTATAGTTGTTTTTTATGATATTCTTGAAACAAATTAAGTAAAGTTGGAGCGTACCAGGACAAATACAGCAATAAGTCACAGTTTTTTTCGGTTTCTTCTAGTTATTTGTCGACCTAAAATTTGTTCAGTTGTCTGGAAAAGAATACACATTCTCCTAATTGTTCTTCTTCTTCAAACTCTTTTGTATCTACCAAATTATACGTTATAATCGATGGATATCAGCTCTGTTACTTTGACGACACGATAATTCTGTAATCAAAAGTTCCCGAAATCTTGTAATTTTAATTTGTTCAAAAATAATTCCGATTATGTATTGGAAAAACAAACAAATAATTGGCGGTGTGTTGATGATTTCGCCTCGGCGCGAAACATATTGAATTTATTCTGGACTCCTTTGTGTGGCGGATAAAGTACTACATATTTACAAGAATTTTTAATAATATCAAAGATATTTAATGGTAATAATGCAGACAACTATATAAAAGTGCTCCAAAGAACTTTACACGTAAAAGTATGGCGCATTATAGTTGTTTTTTATGATATTCTTGAAACAAATTAAGTAAAGTTGGAGCGTACCAGGACAAATACAGCAATAAGTCACAGTTTTTTCGGTTTCTCCTAGTTATTTGTCGACCTAAAATTTGTCCACTTGTCTGGAAAAGAATACACATTCTCCTAATTGTTCTTCCTTCAAACTTTTTTGTATTTACCAAATTATACGTTATAATCGATGGTTATCAGCTCTGTTACTTTGACGACACGATAATTCTGTAAACAAAAGTTCCCGAAATCTTGTAATTTTAATTTGTTCAAAAATAATTCCGATTGTATTGGAAAAACAAACAAATAATTGGCGGTGCGCTGATGATTTCGCCTCGGCGCGAAACATATTGAATTTATTCTGGACTCCTTTGTGTGGCGGATAAAGTACTACATACTTACAAGAATTTTTAATAATGTCGAAGATATTTAATGCTAATAATGCAGACAACTATATAAGAGTGCTCTGAAGAACTTTACACATAAAAATATGGCACATTATAGTTGTATTTTATGATATTCTTGAAACAAATTAAGTAAAGTTGGACCGTTCCAAGACAAATAGAGCAATAAATCACAGTTTTTTTCGGTTTCTTCTAGTGATTTGTCGACCTAAAATTTGTCCACTTGTCTGGAAAAGAATAGACATTCTCCTAATTGTTCTTCCTTCAAATTTTTTTGTATCTACCCAAATTATACGTTATAATCGATGGTTATCAGCGCTGTTACTTTGACGACACGATAATTCTGTAAACAAAAGTTCCCGAAATCTTGTAATTTTAATTTGTTCAAAAATAATTCCGATTGTATTGGAAAAACAAACAAATAATTGCCACTGCGCTGATGATTTCGCCTCAGCGCGAAACATATTGAATTTATTCTGGACTCCTTTGTGTGGCCGATAAAGTACTACATACTTACAAGAATTTTTAATAATGTCGAAGATATTTAATGCTAATAATGCAGACAACTATATAAGAGTGCTCCAAAGAACTTTACACGTAAAAATATGGCACATTATAGTTGTTTTTTTATGATATTCTTGAAACAAATTAAGTAAAGTTGGAGCGTACCAGGACAAATACAGCAATAAGTCACAGTTTTTTCGGTTTCTCCTAGTTATTTGTCGACCTAAAATTTGTCCAGTTGTCTGGAAAAGAATACACATTCTCCTAATTGTTCTTCCTTCAAACTTTTTTGTATCTGCCAAATTATACGTTATAATCGATGGTTATCAGCGCTGTTACTTTGACGACACGATAATTCTGTAAACAAAAGTTTCCGAAATCTTGTAATTTTAAATTGTTCAAAAATAATTCCGATTATGTATTGAAAAAAACAAACAAATAATTGCCGGTGCGCTGATGATTTCGCCTCGGCGCGAAACATATTGAATTTATTCTGGACTCCTTTGTGTGGCGGATAAAGTACTACACATTTACAAGAATTTTTAATAATGTCGAAGATATTTTGTGGTAATAATGCAGACAGATATATAAGAGTGCTCTAAAGTATTTTACACGTAAAAATATGGCACATTATAGTTGTTTTTTATGATATTCTTGAAACAAATTAAGTAAAGTTGGAGCGTACCAGGACAAATACAGCAATAAGTCACAGTTTTTTCGGTTTCTTCTAGTTATTTGTCGACCTAAAATTTGTCCAGTTGTCTGGAAAAAAATACACATTCTCCTAATTGTTCTTCCTTCAAACTTTTTTGTATCTACCAAATTATACGTTATAATCGATGGATACTATCAGCTCTGTTACTTTGACGACACAATAATTCTGTAAACAAAAGTTCCCGAAATCTTGTAATTTTAAATTGTTCAAAAATAATTCCGATTATGTATTGAAAAAAACAAACAAATAATTGCCGGTGCGCTGATGATTTCGCCTCGGCGCGAAACATATTGAATTTATTCTGGACTCCTTTGTGTGGCGGATAAAGTACTACATATTTACAAGAATTTTTAATAATATCAAAGATATTTAATGGTAATAATGCAGACAACTATATAACAGTGCTCTAAAGTATTTTACACGTAAAAATATGGCACATTATAGTTGTTTTTTATGATATTCTTGAAACAAATTAAGTAAAGTTGGAGCGTTCCAGGACAATTAGAGAAATAAGTCACAGTTTTTTTTCCGATTTCTTTTAGTTATTTGTCGACCTAATTTGTTCACTTGTCTGGAAAAAGATACATATTCTTCTAATCTTTCTTCCTTCAAACTCCTTCGTACCTACCAAATTATACGTTATAATCGATGGATATCAGCTCTGTTACTTTAACGACACGATAATTCTGTAAACAAAAATTCCCGAAATATTGTAATTTTAATTTGTTTTAAAATAATTCCGATTGTATTGGAAAAAACAAACAAATAATTGCCACTGCGCTGATGATTTCGTTTCGGCGTGAAACATACTGAATTTATTCTGGAGTACCAAACCGTTAAAGTTCTTCGATTTTACATGGCATCGCATGAAATGTATCGCCGGCAATTATTTTTGGAATCGTCCCCTCGCGACAGTCGGCTTTTTTTTACGTTTCACGTGGAAAAATTGGTACGAGGTCAAAGGCTTTCGATGAAAATTCAGAGGAGTACTCGCCCATTATCCCGGCAATATCCGGCAGAACGTGTGCGCCTCTGAATATCGAGTTGTCGTCATCGAACACAGTCACACGGCTCTACACTTTCCCTTCTCGACCGACGGTTAGCTAACAAATTGACAAATTGAACCAATCAGGTCCACGAATGCGCACCAATCGCTACGAATGCCGCCATTTCTATTCGGCTGTTTTTTCTGCAAACAATTTCCTCGTGCATGTTTTAACAGGCGGTTTACGGAGAAATGTGTAGGTATATGATATACGGAATTGGAAAATTAGAAGCCTGAGGGGCAAATGATTTGGGTATATATTTGTATCAATAGAAGCCGTAGGAAATTTTCACCTGCAGAGTTATTATATCGTTAATAGTACCAACAGTATTCCGTGAGGTATAGGCACAATATAATGGTTAATAAAAAGTTAATAATAATAAATAGGTAATAATTAATAAATAGTTAAATAAGAACGTCTTAAGAAGAACCCACTACGCGAATGTGTATATTTTGTTGCAAAACAAGTATACAATTTGTGAATTGACGAACAGCTAGAAGAAATGCAAAAAATTCATAGTCCCAATTGCCCTGAAATCTCAGAAGTTTATGCAAATTGTTTCGAAGAATATCATAAGAAACGACTGTAATATTATATACTTTTGGCATATAAAGTATTTTCAAGTTCTAAATACAATTGTTTTCTTACTTTAAAAATTTGCGGGCAAATATGTGATTAGTGGTTCATGATCCACATACGGATGACTTTTAACGTGTTAACAACAGATGTATTAAAAGTGAAACCAAGTGTTGGTGTATGAATATATTATACATATGTATAATACCATATATAGATTGTAGTGAAAATAACGTGTGTGTGTGTGTGGCGGAGGCATATTTATGTCTCGGCTTTATCAGGAGATTTTGCCGAAATAAGTATGGTTTCATCGGGATTATAGGAATATCTTATGCTGAACGCACATATGCGTCGCTCGTCCGCAAAGGGTTAAAAGGATAGGGGAAACGTTGGACCAAATGTATCGAGTTGCGGGGAGACTTCCTCGAGAAATAAATTTTGTTTTGCATCGAAATATGTGTTTTTCTTAAAAAGGTCGCATACTTTTCAAATAGCCCTCGTATTATGACGTCGAAATGTGCGTATCTTTCTGGAAATTATTTGTATATATTATTCCGAAGAGTCGCCCCTCGAGTTTTCAACCATCATTACAACAAAAATGTTCATAGAATTAACATATGCTTTTAAATGTTTTATTAAGGAGTTATAATTTAATATAATGCAAAATGATATGAGCAGTCGCTATCCATATAACAATGACCGTGTGTCTTAAAGTTTCCACATAGCAGTCACTTAGAAAGCATTTTGTGCGAAGCAGCCGAAAAATAAGTGTAGAAGAGAATGTGTAGTGTATGAATTGATAACTGCGGACAAGAGAACGTCTACGGTTTCTTACGGGGAGGATGGCGGCTGAAAGCTCGAGGCAATCTCAACGATGTTCTTCAAATCCAATTCCTCTCTCGCTTTACTTCGTCATAATCGCAAGTTTCTCGCTGAAAAGCCTCAACTGACGTCTTTTCCATATTTTCCGGTTGTCTAGCGAGAGGGGACTTGCAAGCATAAGAGCCTCTATAAGACTCTACGAATCTGCTTTTCTCATAATTTTCCTTTTAATTTTTTAAGTGAACATTAGCCAATCAAAAAATCGTATGTATAGAATGCCCGATAAAATTCGGCCGAGAGATGGAACTGGTGTACTGTGAAAGTGATAAATCGGAAAACATGGATTATTCCATAAAACAAACATTGTGGTTCTCATTATTCCAGGCGAATTTCTACAAAATCGGTTAAATCAAATGTTTAATGCTCTGAAATGTAAAGTCACGAAACAAACTCCACAAAGTTTTTATTCGGATACCAAGATATAAATGTCGCGATTATACGTATAAAAATTGAAGAGTGTCCGTGAAGGCGTACAATATTTATGAAGTATTGCTTATAAATATCAGTTCAGTCAAAGACAGTATAGCAAAAATATTTGAATTAACATATATTTTGTTGCTTGTTTATACTACGCACGAAAATATACTAGGTATCTTCATAATTTTAATATTTACTTAGTTGTCAACCCCACCATCAATGCCTCTGGATTTTAACATTCACATTAGGACTTTACAATATGTTGCATTGTATCTTTTAAAAATCGCATCTTTGAATTGTTATGCGATGTTGAATGAAAATGCTGATGCATAGACACACATCCTAAACAAAACTTTGTGTAATTAACGATGTTGTACCGTACAGTTCTCTTAGCGAAAAGTTTTTCTACCTTCTCATATTTTTACCAAATTCTTTTGGATAAAGTGCTGATTTTTCAAACAGTACAGACCCAAGTTAGCTGACGTGACTTTGTTTTATCATGAATAGTACGTATGTGGCAATAGTATGAGCCAACGAATTGAGTTAACGATTAATGATCGCATCTGAAAAATGGTAATGGAGCAGTGTTGATCAGTCAACACTTTCTCGATTGCTGTCACGTACATAAAATTAGGATTTCTCTAGGCTAATATATTTGCGACAGAACATGACAGAAGATTGACGCCGCGGCTTGTAGCTGTCGTTTAGAGAAATGCGCGGCCCACAAAATATTCAAATATGTACTTTAATATCAGCATGCAAGGCTGAGTTAAAATAATATACAATCTGTATACTGTTACAACCCAAACTAATCTTTCTTAAGGGGTCATTCTACTTTAGACGCTCGAAAAATGGGCTGTTTTTACGATTTTTTTCTTACGTTGTTATTATAACTATTAATATAAAAATGATTGGGCTCAATAAATACACTCTTAAAATACACGAAATATTTGTTTAAATTTATTTTGCTCAATATTTATACGCAGAAAAGCTAGACAAAGATAATTCTCCAAAAAGTAGACAGGTGACTCACGTTGTCGATTTCCCTGGAATAAATTATCTGAAACATAAAAATCAAACAGCAGTAGATAAAGTATATCTGTGGATTCGTTTCGACCTACAATTATTCATTTTTTTGTATAATTAATAAAATGGCAGACTTTAATTTAATAGTATACCTTTTCTGCGTATAAATATTGAGTAAAATAAATAAAAAATGTTTGTTGCATGTATTTTAAGAGTGTATTTAATGACCCCAATCATTTTTATACTAATATCTATAATAACAACGTCAAAAAAAAAATCGTAAAAACGGCCCATTTTTCGAGAGTTTAACCCTTTGCGGTCGTATGTCTACTCTCAGACACCAAAGCCTTTTTACCGTTCCGGTCGTATGTCTGCTCTCAGCCACCACAACAGAAACCGTACTAATCTTATACTGTATTCATCCATGTATCAGTTTACAATTTATCTGTACAATCATAAATATCTAATGGACCTATTGACGAACTTATGCGGTGCTTTTATCAATAGGAGATAACGAAATCCAGTGCGAACAATAGCTGTTACCTCTCGCTCGTCGTGCAAAACGCCTCTTGTGCGTAAAGATATGGACACAGTTCAAAGGACTCAAAATTCCAAAAATATTTCCCAAATTGTATTTAACTGTAATTAGTCATTCCCGCTTCTTACAATATTTTAAAATAATATTCCAATATGGCCAAAAGAAAGTTAACGACAGAAGTTTACTGTTTTGAAAAATACCACACAATGGAGAGCTATAAAATATAATTTTTACATGAAAACATGACAGTAAAACATTATTGTGTAAACATATATAACTAAAGTTGACAAAAAAATCATAAATCCTGTTTATTTTTCATAATCTTATATGTTGTGTATCACTGCTTTTTCAACGGAAATTAATTCCGACCAGTACGACACCCATGACCAACTTTAATACGACCGAAAAGGGTTAAAGTTCGAATAATCCCTTAACGAATCCTTCCGCCTGGATTCCTTTCGCATTTCCTAACAATGCATCCATTCCTGCATGCCGACACGCGCAGAAAATAATTACTAAATACATTGACAACGATCCCACCAATTCATTCTCTAATCCTGAGCGAGCACGTTCGAGCACGTTCTTCACGTCTTTATTACTCAGTGCTGCTTTCCGTCATAAACCATCAGTTAATTACCAGTACACGTTTCGCTCAGATAAGGAAATGGAGCAGCCCGATGTCACCCGACTCACCAGCGAAAAAATAGGAATTTCCTACTTTCCGTAATAAGTGGGGTACAGCCACTTTCAATCATCATTCCACACCCATATCCAAAAACTTACCCTATTTGCGGAACGTCCTCTTTTCCCACCAACTGTCAAAAAAACTCTTATTTTCGTCCCGCTTCAAAAAACCGACAACAATTACCCTGTCAAAGAGTAACAAACCGACAACATATGAGCCGTTTATTTTAAAAGTGGCCTAACTCCACTTATCTTCAAATCGGGATAAATAACATTCACTGATAACTAACATGAATTTGTACATATAACCATGGCAACCGGAAAATATTGAAAAAAGGAGTTAGGCCACTTTCAAAATAAACGGCTCATATAAGACTCACAGTTTACTTACACACCACAGTATAAAAACTGCGAAATATCGTATCTTATGGGGATTTTCGCTCTAAATGGAATTACGTATTGACCGTTGCTAAATTTAGAAGATTTTAATCGAATATGTGTAACATATTATATACTAAGTTTATGTACTTAGTATTATATACGCAAGTCCATTTAGAGTGAAAATCACCATAAAATACCATATTTCGCAGTTTTTACTTAATAACCAATTTTCAATACATACTACTGAAATGACGAAATCACTCTTGCAGTACATTTTGATGAGCGCATATGTAGAAATTTAATGGTAAACAAAGGTAGCAATGTATGTTTCAAGTGAACACTTTCATATGTGTTGAAATTTGAGATAACATTTCCGGACAGAACTTTCCGGTAGACCTTATTCATGCATATTCCTCTCCGGTTGAAAAGAAATCAAATCTCCACATATCGTTCGATAAAGAATCCAAATAAACATTCCCCATACAATTGCAGGCAATCTCTCCTTCATCTCGTTTGATTCATATCGAAGAAGCTCTTGAAGCACAAGTACCGACGACACGTCTCGCCTCCCTTTTCAAGAAGATCTTTATGATATCCGCCTTCTTCTTCACGCCGTTCTTCATCCAACGGTTGCCGTCCTTCAGCCTCACCCCCTTCGTCGTCAACTCCATCTCTCAGTCTATCTTCCTGTGCATCTCTCCCTCACACTCGGATCTTTGTTTTCCCCTTTATCTCAGCTCCGCTGTCGAGCTTGCCACGTTGAACACGCCAAAAGGATTCCGACTTAGCTTAACCCCGACGGCACTACTCGTTAGCCTTACCGTTCTCACGTCCGCGGAATCTGTGTGAGAAGGTAGGATAAGAAGAGTAATATTTTATTCACGAACGTCCAGCTTTGTATTCCATCCTCAGGTCTACGTTTCCGAATTAATCGATAAGTGCAGAGGGTGTGCGAATTTGGCATTTAATCTAAGGCTTAAAGCTTATCAGACGGCAACAGTTCTGATCTGACTTGCTGGCAAGTAAAAAGTGTCGCACGGACATCAGTTGAAACGGAAATACAGTTTATTCATTATTCACGAAAATGTTATCCAGGGGGCAGTACTCGGTAGTTTTAATATTTGCACATCCACAGAATTAGTGTATGAAGGTAGGATAAGAATAGTAATATTTTATTCACAAACGTCCAGCTTTGTATTCTATCCTCAGGTCTACGTTTCCGAATTAATCGATAAGTGCAGGGGGTGTACGAATTTTACATTTAGGTTAAGGCTTAGAGCTTATCAGACGGCGACAGTTCTGATCTGACTTGCTGGCAGGTAAAAAATGTCACACGGACATCAATTGAAACGGAAAGACAGTTTATTCATTATTCAACATTATAATTTTATAAATGTCATCCCGGGGGCAGTTTTTGTAGTGTTAATGCGTTCGTATCTGTGGAATCAGTGAAAGGACGACAGAGTGAAAGGAGTAATATTTTACACGCGAACATCCGATCGGCTATTCCATTTTCAGGTCTACATTTTCGAGTTAACCGATAAAAGTTTTTATGTACGAATTTGACATTTAGGTTAAGGCTTAGGCTTTATCAGACGGCAACACTTCTGATCTGACTTGCTGGCAGGTAAAAAGTGTCGTAGACATCAGTTGAAACGGAAAGATGGTTTATTCATTATTCAACATTATAGCGCCTTCACGAAAATGTCATCCCGGGGGCAGTACTCGGTAGTCTTTAATGTTTGCGCATTTGCGGAATCAGTGTAAGGACAACAGGCTGAAAAGAGTAATATTTTATACGTGAATTATATTTTATACGTTTTCAAGTCTACGTTTTTGACTTAATCGATGAGGAATGTAGGAAGTGTATGGATCGAACGTTTAGTTTAAGGCCTAATTCTTATCAGGCGTCAACGATTCTGATCTTACTTGCTGACAGGTCGTCGCCATATTTACGCTTGCGTAAAAGCGTCGCACAGATACTGATCGGAAGGGTAAAACAATTGATTCGTTATTCAACATTATAGTGCCTTCACAAAAACTTCCAATTACAGACTATTTTTTTCGTAGAAGCTTTAACTCTATCACCTCTGATCTTGGAAAAGTTGTTATAGTACTTTACAACCACATCGCAATGACAAAATGTGGTACAACAATCATCGAAACAGATTTTACTTAGTGATTCGTGTGAGTACTATCATACGTTATCCTACTAGTTTATGACCACCCAGAAACAACCGGCGTTTTGTCGTCGTGTGATCCTAAAGTGGACCGTCTGAGTTATGTCTAAATACTGTGCAAGACATTAATGCTACGAAAGATTCATTACCCGCGTTTTTCGTTGGATGCTGGTCGTTACCTGTTACGACACAGTTTTGCTCTCGTACATCAGCACGAGCATACTCATTCGCTTCTAGAACAAGTGTAGGGCACCTTATATGCTTGCGACCAGTTGTCAACCATGGCGCGACGGCAAAAAATTTCTTATGTTCTTACGCGTCAGCATTACCAGATCTGACAAAATTGTATATATAATGAATTAGCGACATTCACTAGAAACATTTTATGAAACTCTATTGAGAGTCTACAAAGCTGGTCCATTACAACCATAAAATTAATAGAATTGAATGATTATTTTTCACGGAGTAACATTTTTACACGGACAAGATGTGATTTATTGCCCGGCGTCTTGAATGCCTGAACACTGAATAACGTCGATTCGCGTTTACCGTCTTCTGCGCTTGGCAAATTAAATACACCGATTTATTTCTCCCGTCGACAATGTGTGAGATGCGTAAATTACTTTTAGAAGAAGGCCCCGATGTTTTTTGTTTATTTTTTGTTTACGCGATCGATGACTGTCCGACTACTTAGACCACTTAGTATTTTGATTTAGTTCCTTTAGTATTTTATGTTTTGTTGCGGCTCAGTATTCATTTAGTATTTTTCTACTTTTTGTGTATGAGTGTAGGTTTCTAAATTTAAATATATGTAAGAATTTAAACGCGTGAAACTAGAGATAATATTTTTAAACAATAACAACACAATCAGGACACTAGTTTTATTTCCAAATCTTTCATCGTTTCGTCGTTTTGCCTTTTCGTTTTTACGCCGTTTTGTCTTTACATCTTATCGTCTTTACGTTTCGTCGTCAACTGACTACTACGCAACCAAAGAACACAATTCAACAAACTCGTCACCTATGATACCTCAATATAATAATTTAGAATCATAGGTGACCTTTGCTCGTCAATTAGAGGAGCCTATATTTGAGATCCTACATATATATATTCATTAAAAAAAGTTAGAACTAAAGGGTGTCTCAAAATGGACTGACATTTTAATTTATTAATAAATCGTACTATTTACTTAATCATTTATTTGATAAAATCGGATAATTCTCCATGACTAAACCTTAATACTTCCTGATACGAGTTGTCAAAGATTAGTACTTTATGTTGTGTATCTGTTACCGTGAATGACCGAAATTGGAGAATGTCGACTTTCACCGGTGAATGTCAACAGACACCAAATACGTCGGTGAAAGATCGAATATTTCATTACATTGTTGTACATTCTTAATACTTCCGATGTGTGTCGACAATTAGTGCATGGTGAATGTCAAATTTACCGGTGTAATTAGAAATAAAGGGTATTTAACAAATATTTCGGACATACACCAAGCGACTATGTGAATGTTGGCATTCACCGGCGAAAGTGAAAAACCACCACCCCCTTTTCCTTCTTACACAAACGTGTTACATGAAATTGCTATCCAAATTTTTTGATTGTAAAGCATTTCATCCTGATGACGTGACGTTGATTAAAATGGCCGCAGGAAGGCATACAATGCATATTTCTTATCACGTGGCTCTACTGATACACTTGTGCACTTAGCAGTAAAAGTAACATGGGGTAATAAGGAACTTTTGCGGAATTTCTCTGTAACGCATAGCCGTTAGACAGGTGCACTATACTTTGCGACCTATAATAAAATACTAACGTCTCAAGGACAGATTCACACATTGCGTTACTGTTTTCCGGCTGATGAGATGTTTGCCCAACAACGTTGTAAGTCGGTACACCGCGCTAGTCAATACGCTTGATCGAATTACAACCGCGACGCTGATCGAACGCTGGTTTACCAGTTTACACTCGCCCCTAACTACGAAATGTATGCATTATGCGTGCCGCGCACAATCGAGGTCGTGGGAATCAGAGACGAAACCGATTCGTGACCGACCGTTCACTGTTGCGGGTCACCTTCTCCGAAATTCTGCGAAATTAACATTTGAGGAGTACAGCAAATTCGTGTCGTCATTAACCCCTTGCCGCGGTTTAAGGACTTAAGCGCGGAATTTAATTCAAAAAATCTCTCAGAGGGTGCAGAATTAAAATGAAGTAATGATGTGTATATGTTACAGTGAAACTCCGAAATCTGGAGAATGTTGACTTTCACCGGTGAATGTCAACATTCACATAGTCGTTTAGTGTATGTCCGAAGTATTTGCTAAATACCCTTATTTCTGACTTACACCGGTAAATGTTGACATTCACCATGCACTAATGGTCGACACACACCGGTGAGGGTCCGAATGTACAACAATGTAATGAAATATTCGATCTTTCACCGACGTATTTGGTATTTGTTGACATTCACCGGTGAAAGTCGACATTCTCCAATTTCGGTCATTCACGGTAACACACGTCGAACGCAGGACAAATGGTCCTATTATAAATTTCGCTACTACTACTGTCTGCATCACCTATCTGGAGGCTAAATTTAGTAACTTATTGTATTAACATTATTATTATATTATACATATTTAGCTAATTTTCATACCTTACGCTTTATTTTGTCAATAACTGTGGAAATATACAGGGTTACCTCAGATGCTTCAAAAGCGAGGAAGAGAGAGATTTTTAATCGAATACTTGGGATTCTTGTATTCAATTAAAGAATGTCTAGGACTCTGCCTCGTAGAGCAAAAAGCTAGTATTGGCCCTGCTAATTGTTTACGCAATTGCTCCGCAAATCAACGCCAGCCATCCAAAGCGCGGCTTACATATGTAATTGGTTTCGCAATATATAGTACTTAGCAGTCCTATTGTTAATGTAAAGGAAACATACCATAATATAATAATATAATAATATAATAATATAATAATATAATAATATAAAACATACAATAATATTCTTTCCATGTTTTATTGAAATTTCTAGTTTTGATAGTCAATGGTAATTTTTTATTTTACACGACGAGTATACACGTGTATACACGTCAAACGCGCTTAACTGGTTAACGAGTCCGACTTGTGATGAGAATTTCAGATCATATGTGAATATCACGAGTCAGGCTCGTAGTCGTAATTTAACGTCAAACATGAATATCACGAGTCTAATTCGTGGTATTCAAGTTTGGCCTAAAATTTTCATCCCGAGTCAGACTCGTGATATTCAAGTTGGGCCTAAAATTTTCATCATGAGTCAGACTCGTGAAAATAGTGCAAGGGGTTAATTAGTGACAATTAACGGTGCGTAAGGTATACGGATTAGGTAGAGGTCTGGTACTGCGGATTAGGGCTTCGGTAAACGGCAATAAAATCCGATCCCTGGTTCAGAACTGTTCCTGGGTCCGTTGGGTCGGACCAGAGGTTAAAACATAACAATAAACAAACTGGCATTAGCAATGGCTCAACAAATCTTGAAATAAAGAATTTGAAGGGACGATTCTCGGTTGGCGTCAAGTTACATCGTGCTTCCCATTTGCCCGGCGGATTATCTCGCGCATTTGCACAACACTGCGAATGAGTTTTCCCTTTATGTGCGTATCTACATTCACATCGCTGCATTAGGCTATGCTATTATATGCTTGTGCATATTCCCCGGGTGCAGAGCGCATTATGCTTGCGTACGTGAAACTCGTGTAGTGCAATTAGACTTATTACATGGCTAACTCACCTGTGCTTCCATCTACCGTGCCATCTCAGTGGAAGTGCAGAGAAGACCACGTTGGTGTAATCATTGCAAGCGGATGATTGTTGTTGTACGTGGGCAGTCCGATAAGTACTTAGCCTACAAAAGAAAAACAAAAATTTTGGAAAATTGACGATTTATTTTTCAACATAGTCTCCTTTTAACTCGATACACTTGATCCAGCGATGCTCCAACTTCTTCAACCCGTCTGAAAAATACGTTTTCTGGAGATCTGCAAAGTAAGCCTCCGTGGCGGCGATAACCTCCTCATTCGACTCAAATTTCTGCCCAGCGAGTGACTTTTTCAAGTTTGGGAACAAAAAGAAGTCACACGGGGCCAAATCTGGAGAATACGGTGGATGGAGCAGTTGTTTGTAGCTTAATTCAACCAATTTGGCTGTAGCTTGGGCAGAGGTGTGAGCCGGTGCGTTATCGTGGTGAAAGAGCACTTTTTTCTTTGCCAAATGGGGCTGTTTTTTCCTTAATTCGGCGTCGAATCGGCTCAATAATTCGGCATAGTACAGCCCTGTGACTGTTTTGCCCTTCTCCAGGTAGTCTATGTAGATCACCCCTTGTGAATCCCAGAAAACGGTGGCCATCACCTTTCCGGCCGATAGGACAGTCTTCGCCTTCTTCGGAGCACATTCGCCAGGCGCAGTCCACTGTTTCGACTGTTCCTTGGCCTCTGGTGTGTACCAGTGGATCCACGTTTCGTCGACAGTCACAAAATGACGTAGAAACTCTTTCGGATTGCGCTTAACCCTTTCGTTACGGGCGCCGGATCTAGACGGCATCCACTCGATGACTTGTGTGTACGAGCGCCGGATTCAGACGGCATCCACGCGATGACCTGTGTATACGAGCGCCGGATTTAGACGGCATCCACACGATGATGAGTGTGATACCGCTTGACCACCGACACTGCGATATTCTTGTTTCTTTTGTTGTATGCATCTTGCATATCGATGGCACGTGTCATTCTTCGGTTCGTTTTTGATTTGTTTTACTTCAAAAATAAAATATGCACTGGTTTGGAAGCAATCGGGACAAGAATCACGCTCCTATCTTCGCCAAGATCTCAATGGCTAATATTCACAGAATGGCATTTTCCTTCGGTTTATAAATCGCTTCGTTTTTAAATAATTTTCAGTGCAAACGACTAAAGACGCGAATGTAATTATGAATGTAGAAACTGAAATGTGGATTTGTGTATCAATCCTTGTTTTGAAATCTATCATTCTGAATGGAATTACTCAGAATTTTAATTTGACATATTAATTACCCTAAATTGTATTTTTATTCATAACAATTGCAAAATCTCCAAATTTGTCGTTGTGTAACACAAAGAAGAGTACGATCCGAAGAATTACAAAGTAGCGGTGAAAGACGTACGTCTGAACACCAATTTATCGACGCGCAATATGCACACTTTGTGGCATGGTGCCCCGTTCAGTGGCGTCACTTCCGCGGACCGGACCGCCGTAACGAAAGGGTTAAACAGTGTCAAACACTGCTCTGAAGTGGTCTCACGGATGCGCTTGTTATCCGGAGTGAGCTGCCGCGGCACCCATCGAGCAGAAAGCTTTCTCATGCCCAATATTTCATGCAGGATATGCCCAGATTTCATCGCTGGATCAAGTGTATCGAGTTAAAAGGAGACTATGTTGAAAAATAAATCGTCAATTCTCCCAAATTTTCGTTGTTCTTTTGTAGGCTAAGTACTTATCGGATTGCCCACGTATTACATTTGCAGCGTCTTGCATGTCGCCGACCTGAAAGTGGTATGATGGTCTAGAAAGGTCATTACAGGATGTAATTAGTCAAAAGCAGAGAGAATTGTGTGTTGCATACAGGCGGTCTACGATTTTTGGACATTTGACTTTCGTATGCATTAAAACAATGTGCTGGTGTGATGAATTATTCTGTATACTTTGAACAGTCCTCGGACTGTCACAACAGAACTTGTAAATTTGATAAATGAATTAAGCTTTGATGTCGACAATGAATATGTTAATTAGTCAATGGAACGTCACTTAAAAACTTCATTGAATGAATTGATTAATCTACAAGGAATGAATGGATGCAAAATGGAATAGAGGAAAAAAGTTTATAATGAACTTAAGGTTAAGACTTCGACAATTGAGAGTATAAATCATGCTTTCACGTATTTTGACACGTCTTTATCATCGTGAAAGCCTGTGATCCCAATGGAATATATATATCTCTTATATGACAGGTAATATAAAAAGGCACAGTGTGTTACAGCAGTATTAAAGTACAATTCAATTGTCTCTTGATACATTTATAAAGAAAACATCACATAGTAATCAGTAAATAATTGTAAAGTACATATTTTAAATATTGCTAATATTGTAAGATAAATATTTTAAAACCGCCGTTCGAAGTTTTCTTTTTAAATACAAAAATCTGCCTATATATTAGGGCTTCTAACAGTCAAGATTGAATGAAACACCTTTAATTTTAAATTCCTTTGTAATTATTCGTATAATCGTCCCCATTTCTTGGATAATAGGATGACTATTCTCCTCTTCGCTGCCTTCCTTGCTTGTCATTCCTTACGCATGCATACATGTACATGCACTAGAAATTTACGCCACCGCTTCAATCGATTGGACTAACAACCATGTCCAATGGTGATCTAATCACGTTTCGGCAGCTACATCATACTCCGACGACTATGAGACATACATATACATGTATTTGATACCCTGAAACGTTCTTGTTCTACGTCTTTCAGTAAACCAGTAAAGGGCTGCAAAATTACCTAACAGTTACGCGTAACACGGCAGTTTGAAAAAAATTTTTCAGTAAACCAGTCAAAAGGGCTGCAAAATTACCTAACAGTTACGCGTAACACGGCTGTTTGAAACAAACCTTTCAGTAAACCAGTATAAAGGGCCGCAAGTTTACCTAATAGTTACGCATAACACGACTGTTTGATACAAATCTTTCAGTAAATCAGTATAAAGGGCTCAAAATTTACCAAATACTTATGCATAACATGGCTGTTTGAAACAAATCTTCCAGTAAACCAGTAATAATATTTATGCGTAATGCAGCTGTTTGAAATAAATGTTTCATTAAACCAGTATAAAGGGCTGCAAATTTACTTAATAGTTACGCATAACACGGCTGTTTGATACAAATCTTTCAGTAAATCAGTATAAAGGGCTCCAAATTTGCCAAATAATTATGCGTAACACGGTTGTTTGAAACAAATATTTCAGTAAACCAGTATAAAGGGCTACAAATTTACCTAACACTTATGCATAACATGGTTTTTTGAAACAAATATTTCAGTAAACCAGTATAAAGGGCTGCAAGTTTACCTAATATTTTTGCGTAATACAGCTGTTTGAAACAAATGTTTCATTAAACCAGTATAAAGGGCTGCAAATTTACCTAATAGTTACGCATAACACGGCTGTTTGATACAAATCTTTCAGTAAACCAGTATAGAGGGCTGCAAATTTACCTAATAGTTACGCATAACACGACTGTTTGATATAAATCTTTCAGTACATCAGTATAAAGGGCTCCAAATTTACCAAATATTTATGCATAACATGGCTGTTTGAAATAAATCTTCCAGTAAACCACTATAAAGGGCTGCAAGCTTACCCAATACTTATGCGTAACACGGCGGTTTGAAAAAAATCTTTTAGTAAACCAGTATAAAGGCCTGCAAATTTACCAAATAGTTACGCGTAACACAGCTGTTTGATACAAATCTTTCAGTAAACCAGTATAAAGGGGGCTGAAAATTTACCAAATACTTACGCGTAACACGGCTATTTGAAACAAATATTTCAGCAAACCAGTATAAAGGGCTGCAAATTTACCTAATACTTATGCGCAACGGGGCTGTTTGAAACCAATCTTTCAGTAAACCAGTATAAAGGGCTGCAAATTTACCAAATAGTTACGCGTAACATGGTTGTTTGGAACAAATAGATAATTATTCAACGGCATCCATTACTCAAGCGATACAACAGACGCGGTTGGATATACATAATACCCGGCTTCTGCTTTTGCCGGACCCGTTGTACTCTGTTCAGTACTCGGCCAGGTTTCCAAGCAGGTTTTGCGACCCATATAGCAAGGAACTTTCGGCTCTTTCGGCGGTGCGATGAGAAGAGGGCGCTGTGTGCCGGTGGTTAGTGGCAATGGATAAAATGGATGGAGGCAGCGCGGTTGGCGGGGTATTCCCGACAAGGGTGGGGCCGATTGTAACCTCTTTCACCCCCGAATCTGCCTCGTCCACCCACTGAACAGTTCTCCAAATCGCCCCTCATCGCTTCCCACTCTTTTCCACATCCAGGCGAGCGCACATTGTCGAGAATGTCGTATCCGTGCGCGGGGTTAAGCAAAACAATGCAGGAATTACTGTCAGTGTCGAGGCGGCCATTGTCTCGCGCAACCTTTGACGCTGTTCGCGCCTTTTGAAGTCCGCAAACGATGTACTTGCACGGGTGCACTTGTATCCTGGGGTGTGTTGGCACATCGCGACTTGCCGGTGGCCTGCCAGTGGTGTACCAACGGAACAGAGTCTTCATCCGAAATAAGCAACTACTTTCTGGCGAGCAAATTACAACGCGCTCTCCCCTCTTTGTTTGTTTAACCCCTTGCCATACCATTTACCTCCGAAGAATTCCAAGCGATGCGCAGAAATATTCGCGAAAGGGGCCAAAACGGCTGAGATGTATTGTCGGAGTTTGAAACAAATTATATCTTCTGACTGTCTGCGAAGTAGTCGTGTGCTTATTAACACGTTGACTGCCACGGTGGTCACCGGTGACCGGCGCAAAAGATTTGACTAAAAATGCAAAAAATTGGCCATGAAGCCTATTTGCAATCTTGTAAAAGCAATTGATATTGGAACGGTGCTTCAATACTTTGGCTTTTAACCGTTTGACTGCTGAACATTTTCGGCCGAAGCGCTCACTAAGGACGAAACACTTTTTCGCTAATATGAACTCTATTGATTGATTATATAAGGCGCAACTAAGTTCTAATGGTAATTCTTCATTTAAGTCAAATGAAATAATTGAAGAAAAGGATTTGATAAAGAACGCATTTGTATTCATCTGGTACATTGATAATTGTGGCTGCAATAGGTAAGAAATCGAAACCATTGGGGACGCATATATACGCCCATAGTCGACACCGATAGATTTCGGTGGACGCATATATGCGTCCATAGCAATCAAAGGGTTAACAACACTGTGTTACCTTCATTTTGCACGATTGAATCATATTCTGCAGTATTTCATCGCATTGCGGTTCTAATATAGCAAAATACGCGGAGACCGGCGCAAAAAATTTTTTCATTCATACTGAAAATCGCCGAAAGCACTTTTTTAGTTTATAATAAACAAACGCATCTCAACAACTACTAAAGATATTGACATGAAATTTGTTACACATGTCTCCCAGAGTACTGCCAACCTAAGAAAAAATTAACTTGTTTGGATAAACCTGTGCGATTTAAATGGAAAAGTCTTACTATTTTTTTTATCACAGTAGTAGACCCTAGAAAATATTGAAAAGAATTTAATGACGCGCACGTTCACCTCTTTGTTCTTCACAAGCGATCGACATCAGGGCGGTTTCCGTTTCTCACTCGCTACGTCAGAATTCTTCTAAACCCGGGTTATTTTTTCTCGTGACAACATTGATGCAGGGGCAGAGTGTGTGACGGTCGATTTTAGCATCTCAACAACTACTAAAGATATTGACATGAAATTTGTTACACATGTCTCTTAGAGTACTGCCAACCTAAGAAAAAATTAACTTGTTTGGATAAACCTGTGCGATTTAAATGGAAAAGTCTTACTATTTTTTTTATCACAGTAGTAGACCCTAGAAAATATTGAAAAGAATTTAATGACGCGCACGTTCACCTCTTTGTTCTTCACAAGCGATCGACATCGCGGTTTCCGTTTCTCACTCGCTACGTCAGAATTCTTCTAAACCCGGGTTATTTTTTCTCGTGACAACATTGATGCAGGGGCAGAGTGTGTGACGGTCGATTTTAGCATCTCAACAACTACTAAAGATATTGACATGAAATTTGTTACACATGTCTCTTAGAGTACTGCCAACCTAAGAAAAAATTAACTTGTTTGGATAAACCTGTGCGATTTAAATGGAAAAGTCTCACTATTTTTTTTATCACAGTAGTAGACCCTAGAAAATATTGAAAAGAATTTAATGACGCGCACGTTCACCTCTTTGTTCTTCACAAGCGATCGACATCAGGGCGGTTTCCGTTTCTCACTCGCTACGTCAGAATTCTTCTAAACCCGGGTTATTTTTTCTCGTGACAACATTGATGCAGGGGCAGAGTGTGTGACGGTCGATTTTAGCATCTCAACAACTACTAAAGATATTGACATGAAATTTGTTACACATGTCTCTTAGAGTACTGGCAACCTAAGAAAAAATTAACTTGTTTGGATAAACCTGTGCGATTTAAATGGAAAAGTCTTACTATTTTTTTTATCACAGTAGTAGACCCTAGAAAATATTGAAAAGAATTTAATGACGCGCACGTTCACCTCTTTGTTCTTCACAAGCGATCGACATCAGGGCGGTTTCCGTTTCTCACTCGCTACGTCAGAATTCTTCTAAACCCGAGTTATTTTTTCTCGTGACAACATTGATGCAGGGGCAGAGTGTGTGACGGTCGATTTTAGCATCTCAACAACTACTAAAGATATTGACATGAAATTTGTTACACATGTCTCTCAGAGTACTGCCAACCTAAAAAAAATTAACTTGTTTGGATAAACCTGTGCGATTTAAATGGAAAAGTCTTACTATTTTTTTTATCACAGTAGTAGATCCTAGAAAATATTGAAAAGAATTTAATGACGTGCACGTTCACCTCTTTGTTCTTCACAAGCGATCGACATCAGGGCGGTTTCCGTTTCTCACTCGCTACGTCAGAATTCTTCTAAACCCGAGTTATTTTTTCTCGTGACAACATTGATGCAGGGGCAGAGTGTGTGACGGTCGATTTTAGCATCTCAACAACTACTAAAGATATTGACATGAAATTTGTTACACATGTCTCTTAGAGTACTGCCAACCTAAAAAAAATTAACTTGTTTGGATAAACCTGTGCGATTTAAATGGAAAAGTCTTACTATTTTTTTTATCACAGTAGTAGACCCTAGGAAATATTGAAAAGAATTTAATGACGCGCACGTTCACCTCTTTGTTCTTCACAAGCGATCGACATCAGGGCGGTTTCCGTTTCTCACTCGCTACGTCAGAATTCTTCCAAACTCGGGTTATTTTTTCTCGTGACAACATTGATGCAGGGGCAGAGTGTGTGACGGTCGATTTTAGCATCTCAACAACTACTAAAGATATTGACATGAAATTTGTTACACATGTCTCTTAGAGTACTGCCAACCTAAAAAAAAATTAACTTGTTTGGATAAACCTGTGCGATTTAAATGGAAAAGTCTTACTATTTTTTTTATCACAGTAGTAGACCCCAGAAAATATTGAAAAGAATTTAATGACGCGCACGTTCACCTCTTTGTTCTTCACAAGCGATCGACATCAGGGCGGTTTCCGTTTCTCACTCGCTACGTCAGAATTCTTCTAAACCCGAGTTATTTTTTCTCGTGACAACATTGATGCAGGGGCAGAGTGTGTGACGGTCGATTTTAGCGTTCGACTAGAAATTTCGCGCGGGCTCGTTTAATTACTGGCTGAAATAATAACTTTTGTTGCCGTGCCACGATACGAAACGCGCTGTGACAAATATTGACTGGCTGGTGTATGACGTATCGCGATGTTCACACAGTTACTGTGTTTATGCGTGGTTTTCGGACGAGCGCACGCATCGGGTCGTTGTCGTCGCTGACGAACAGTCGACGCGATAAATATTATCTGTGTTCTCTATAGGATTATATCGAAGTGCGGTCGACGGTTGTTGAATAAAATTGATTGTCAAACGCTTTCGTTTGCTCGACGTGTGATTACGCGGCGTCGCGTCAACATTGTTAGTGGCTGTGTTAAGTCATATAATTAACCCCTTGCGATCTGTGTCCCCGTAGCGGGGACATTTCTCAATTGTCATAGAATTCGGTGTCCCCGCAGTGGGGACATTTTTAAATCAACTCATGCATATTGTATAAAATAACAAAACAATAGAACAGCGAAAAGTTACTAACACACTTGAATTTTCTGAAAGGTTTAGTCGATCAGTTAGTAGAAAATTTCCGGCACCAAACACTATCTACACCGCAACCTTTAGCGTCATTCGTAGACATTAGATTAAATAATCAATTTCATAAAATTCGTTCAGGAGGCAAGAAAGACTGTGCAGTATGTTTCGACAGGAAAACTGCGGGAAAAAGACGAAAAACACACACGTACTGTGATACTTGTACACGAAAGCCAGGACTTCATATCGGTAATTGTTTCGCGAAATATCATACTTTAGAACATTATAGAGATTAAAAATTTGTTTTAATATCCATATATCGGCTTTAAATTCTGTACGGAAAAGTAACTGCGGAATACTGGTACTCTCAAGAGCGAAGTCTGCCGATCACAAAGGGTTAACTCTTTGACTGCTACAGACGCATAGAGTAAAGTATACAGTGATTGACCGCTTAAGAATAGTAATTGAATGAAAGGCATATAACTTAAACGTGTAACGTTGAATTCTTTATTTTTTTAGCATATTAGGACAGAAAAATGTTGTAAGAACATGTTCAGCCTGCACCGATACAGAAACAAAATTTTATTTATTAATAACACAACGATACATTTAATATTGACAATTAATAGTGATTGACCGCAGAAATCACAGTCATTGACCGTATTATTTACAGTTATTGACCACCTTTCTAAACTTGTGAAAAATGAGAAATATTTAAGCGGTTAGTTTTACTGTGTTACGTTTAAATACCTTTTCGACGGTAGCGTCATACTGAAACGTATCAGTACATTGAAATAAAAGCGCAAAAATGAAATACACCGCTTCGAACGCATGGCATGGTACCTTCGGGTTTGCAAACAATGCGACACGGTCCGCCTTTTAGTTATGCTCATAAAAAATAACAAATAAATGCTAAAGACAGAAGACTTTGCACATCATGATAACCGCAAACAAGACGATTTCCATGCAGCATACGGGTATTGAATTACAATGATTTTTACGTGATTAAACTGATTAAATCTATCAGTGGTCAATTACTGTTAAAATCCATTGCTACGAATATGGTGATCGACCACCCTAGTACTACCGGATAATTACGATATTAGGAAACCGGGACGGATACAAAACCTTTAGTGAGTTTACTCCATCACAGACAAATCGTATATTTTTTCAGAAATACTGTATAGACTGCAAAATGATTAGAAATTCATCAGTCTTTTCTAGAAGATATCGTTAAGCACTTACCTCTTTTTCTTAAGAAATCTGTAATAATTCTTTCACAGCACCTTATTAATCACAGGTAACCTACACGAGAATTCTGTATTTCAAGACGGTCACATACAGAATGCGCTTTAGCCTGATATTCAAAACAATGAAAATATACCGATAGTGATCTTCAGATATTCGTTCATGAACGCAGAACAGTCAATCACTGAATACCGGTCAATCACTGCCTATTTTACTCTATATGTGCCCATAATTATGAAAATGGTCTAAGTCAAAATTTAAAAAAAATGAGTTTATCAGTTATTTCATACCACATTATTTTTAACTAAATTTATTCAATGTAATTTTTACGAAATTGTAAAAAATGAACCATTAGATAGTGGTTGTAATTTCAACATTATATGGAATTCATTTAGTTTTAATTATGAAAGTGGTCTAAGTCAAAAATTTAAATAAATTATATAAACAACTTGAAAATGGCACGTGGCCTTCTTTGACGCGTTTCTGAACTACATAATAAAATAAATGACAATCAAATTTTAATAATAACGACAACTTCATTCCGGTTTATAATCAATAACAAGAAGAGTAAAAAATACCGCGGGTGAATCTGTCTCTTGGCTACAAATTCAATGGATGAGATTCTTGAAAAATGAACCTTATAAAATGTTCTATAAAACATCTTTAGATGATTCTAAATTTCACGTTTTGGATCTTTCACCTAAAAAAGGAAGACCAAAAATATACGGAAATATTAAATTACTTCCATTATACACCACCATTAGACCAGTATCGGAAGAAAAACATAAAGATATTATGAGTTTACTACCGTACATCCCTCCAGTTTTTCAGGAACATTTTAAGAATCTTAAATACTCGAAATAATGATAAAAATGGATTACTGTTTAAAAATAATTAATAAATGTAATAAATGTTCACGAATTATTTCAATCAAATTATTGTTTCAAATAAAACTCAAAGTTCTTTATTGCTTTAAGTCATTTATAGGACATTCAGTTAATTTTGAAAATGGTCTAAGTCAATTCAATCTTTAAAAATAATATTATCGTATAAAATTCACACAAAATTTCATATTCATAGTAAATTTCCATTAATTAAGACTAATAAAATTATAAATTAAAATGTCGCATAATGTAAAAATATTTTTTAATTTATTCAAATGCAATTCATTAAATATCTCGAAACAAGAAATATATGACTTAGACCACTTTCATAATTATGGGCACATATGAGTCGAGCGAAAATCATCGGTGTGGCCTAAGGGTGCAAGCCATTGGTCTAGACTATGGACGCAAACGCGCGCTCGACGAAGGCTTTGCCTGTTTACTGCTGTATCATGTGGATCTTCAGAAATTCTTTTTTTTTTAGTTTTGTATGTGTCAACATTAAGGTAAGGTATAAAATGGCACCGAAAATTAGGTGTACAGTTAATTTTAGAATTATCAGAGATAAATACAATCATACTTTATAAAACTGCAATGAAACAAAATATTAAAGTCATATCTTTCAAGGAATTGTTAGCTCACGAATCAATGCTTTTATTATTGTATTTAATACATATGCAAACAAGTATTAAAAAGTAGTAATAAACACGACAAAATAGGTTTTAACAAATCCTGTGTGTTTTAACATCCATACATAAATATCCATAATATCCATACATAAATAAATACATACATTTGAATATCCATATATAAATATCGATAATATCCATACTTTAAATTCTGTACGGAAAAGTAACTACGAAGTGCTATATTTCATCTGTGTCTCTAACTGTAGACTCATCTAACTGTGTCTCTCACGACTGGCGATACATATTTTTCTGAGGCGTTCGAAACTTCGCAATATTTATACGGACGTGCGCAACTTCGTTCTTTTTGCGCCATAAAATTTGTCCAGCGCCTCTTCGATCGCCTCACGCAGCTTAACTGACCTTCTGTTTGTCAAAACTTTCACGACGTGCAATTGCAATTGCAAATTCGAATCCTTGGCAAACGCTGACGCGAGTTTCATTTAGGTAAGCACTCGCGCCATTGTGCTGAGCCTTTAGAAAATTGAATGGTCGCGCGACGTCAGTTGCGACCATAATTTTTCCTCGCCATTGTTCTGATCAGGCATGCAGCGTCCTATAGATTTACCCAGGGGTTGACGGGTGCACGCAGAGTCACGAATAAGTGATTAGATCGTATTGGAAACGGCATCATCAGCGTTTGTAAATATTTAACACGGCGAACGAGACCTTGCACCGTGCGGATATCTGTTCAAATATAGACATTTCATCGGAACCTTGTCCCATCCTCCGAAATACGGCGATGGATGAGGCAGAGAGCTGCAATATAGATATCGAACGAGTGCCACGGACTAAAGTTGCGCCCGCTGGGGATAAACCTGCGTATACTCGTTGTAACGTAGATCGCATTCGAACTTTGCACTCACTTGAGTAGTATGTTCTGTGAAACCGTATCGATGTACCTGGATTTGCGTTGGCGTACGGCTCTAACTTCGCTATCTGTCTGTTCCGTGACTTATCACTATATGAACGAGTTCTACGACACGCGATACTTCGAAGATTAACCCTTTGCACTTGGTGACTTTTTTGGTCGAGCGAAATGGTTATGTACACATCTTATGAGTGTCTCACAGTTAAAACATAAAATTATCTTATTATTGGATTATAGATAGTTACCATGTCTTTTCTCAGTATTATGCCGACGTTTCGCAGGCGTTATCAGGGCAGAGGTGTCGAAATGTCAGCATAATACTGAGAAGAGACGCGGTAACTACCCGAAATCCAATAATATTATATAATCATTCACGGCCGCAAAAGCCTCAAATTTTAAATAGTAAGTAAAATAGTAATACTAAGTTAAAGAAAAGTATATAGTAATACTAGTGAAAGTATATAGTAGTACTAAAAATAAAATAGTAATACTAAGTTAAAAGTTAGTAATGCTAATAGTAAAGAAAAGTCATTTTCTTCAGATCTTATAAACATAATTTTTTCACATGAAGTTCTGTATTTTTTTGCGCGATAACGTATAACACGTTGACTGCCACTTTACCAGTATTCGGGTGACGGTAAAAATCTTGATTTTTGAGTTACTACGCTTGAGTCCTTACGAGCCAAGTTAGTAGGTATTTGGAAAGATATTCCACATGATATAATAACACTATTAAATTATTACAAAAGTAACTTCAACAATGTGTCACTAGAGAAAACATATTTGGAAAAGAAGAAATCATTTCCGAAGCACACACGCTTTCTTACGTACTTCGTTCTTGAGGAAACATTTTCAAGTGAATGCATGTTCCGAAACGTTTCGATGTAAACGTGTTTATTTTCTGCTACGATAAGAAACAATAGGTCCAGTACGATTTTCCAATATACATTTTCAACTCGATGGGAATTCCTAGGCATTTCACAGGATATAATAACACTATTTTGTTGAATAATTGTTATAAAAGTAAATTTAACCATGCATCACTACAGAAAACATATTTGAAAAAGAAGAAACAATTTTCGAATCACACACGCTTTCTTAGATACTTCGTTCTTGAGGAAACATTTTCAAGTGAATGCATGTTCCGAAACGTTTCGATGTAAGCGTGTTTATTTTCTGCTACGATAAGAAACAATAGGTCCAGTACGATTTTCCAATATACATTTTCAACTCGATGGGAATTCCTAGGCATTTCACAGGATATAATAACACTATTTTGTTGAATAATTGTTATAAAAGTAAATTTAACCATGCATCACTACAGAAAACATATTTGAAAAAGAAGAAACAATTTTCGAATCACATACGCTTTCTTAGATACTTCGTTCTTGAGGAAAAATTTTCAAGTGAATGCATGTTCCGAAACGTTTCGATGTAAACGTGTTTATTTTCTGCTACGATAAGAAACAATAGGTCCAGTACGATTTTCCAATATACATTTTCAACTCGATGGGAATTCCTAGGCATTTCACAGGATATAATAACACTATTTTGTTGAATAATTGTTATAAAAGTCAATTTAACCATGCATCACTACAGAAAACATATTTGAAAAAGAAGAAACAATTTTCGAATCACACACGCTTTCTTAGATACTTCGTTCTTGAGGAAACATTTTCAAGTGAATGCATGTTCCGAAACGTTTCGATGTAAACGTGTTTATTTTCTGCTACGATAAGAAACAATAGGTCCAGTACGATTTTCCAATATACATTTTCAACTCGATGGGAATTCCTAGGCATTTCACAGGATATAATAACACTATTTTGTTGAATAATTGTTATAAAAGTAAATTTAACCATGCATCACTACAGAAAACATATTTGAAAAAGAAGAAACAATTTTCGAATCACACACGCTTTCTTAGATACTTCGTTCTTGAGGAAAAATTTTCAAGTGAATTCATGTTCCGGAACGTTTCGACGTAAACGTGCTTATCTTTTGCTACGATAAGAAACAAGAGGTCCGGTATGATTTTCCAATATACATTTTCAACTCGGTGGAAATCCCTAGGCATTTCGTTAAAAGTATAATAATCTTCTACTACCATAAGAAACAATTTGCGCGTAGTATCGCAGCGCGCCTGGCCTCACGAAGATTTTCTTATAAACTTGCGTGGCAGTCAACGTGATAAAACATTCGCCAAGCTGCATCTTCGGTTCATTGAGACGAGTATTACAATAGTACGTTGTTTTGTGTCTTCCACCTGGCGTATATCTCAAAGAGAAAATCCTACAATCCTATTTGTGCGCGTTCGGATTGCACGAAGTTTCCCAATCAATCGAACTTCAACAAAACTGGAGGTCGACATGAAAGCTCGATCTCGCGCTTGTCAGAAATCTTCTTACGATTGGTCTATTAAAATGTGTATATATTGGAAATGTCCAAATTCATTTTTTTCGCGTTTTACAAGTATGCGTAGAATATAAAAATTTATTAGAAGCATTTCTAATTTCCAAGAAAGAACTTGTGCGACCACTTAAGAAACTTTCTCATCATGGAGATCTAAAATTGTTTCACTTTTGCAAGTTTAAATTACCTTAAAGCCTTTCTAAAGACTGTTATATGCTGAACAAGAATATAAAATACCACTTGAAAAATACAGAATAATTTTGGTATGAGTTTGAAAAACGGAAGGCAACATTTATTTTTACCCAAGTAAAATTTTATATTAAATTTTATAATAAAAGTGCTGTAACATTTCTATCCTATCACTAGCTATGCAATAGATGTATCAAACGACACTCGCCACCAATGATATCGCTCCCACTGTCTAAATCACTATCGCTATCAGAACGAATCAGCATATATTTTTTCTTTGTATGAAATTTCGGAGGATATTTTATAATGTTTAATAAATTTAACGTAATTTTCCGATATGCGAAGGCATCGAAAGACAGTGTCAAACTAACCAAACAAGCAGCTGCTTTGATGCGACGGGCAGAGATTTCAATAAAACACAATCTGGTCAATTGAAAGGGCAAGACGGTTGGAATCACAGCTCCCTGTTCGTGAAACATTGCCCTGCAACGATGTATCTCCCTACACAAACATGGAAATTAAGCATCACCGCTGGAGAAAAAAAAGTCATGCCTACGTGATAGCGGTCGATAACGCTGGGCAAGAAGAAATCACGTACACGTGACAGCGGCCGGCAAAGCGTTAAAATATCTCTTAGATCTCCGGCTGTCAATGTGTTAAGAAACGAGCTTCTATTGCCACAAAACACAATTTCCACTACGCGTCCAAGTTCATCTGCTGTCTTCTTTTCGTCCGCACTTAAGTTTATTGCGAAGCACCGCAACAGTTCAGAGTTACTTTGTGGCATAACACGCGATGTAACTACATTCCTAGTATAAATTCAGTTCTAGGCGAGTGCGAGCACCTAACTCGGCAGATGTAAAGTTGTTCTGGCCGAGCTTCGGGAACTGTTCGATTGAAATCCCAGTTATTTGGGTCGAGTCATTAACAGGCCTCGCCACGCGCTGCGTTGCGCATTTCACGTGAAACGTAGTAGACGTCAATGTGTGTAAATGTTAATGCTCGATGACCAATTAATAATCGGTAATTCGATTATCGGACACTGGGCGCTCGTGTATAGTCCTCCAATATTTAACGAGCATGCGTACGCATGTAATCGATGTAAAAGCGAGCCGCCAATAAATTATAGGCGGGCCAATCGGGCGGGTGCTCCAAATAAAACCGTGGATTCGTGCAAAATAAGATCCATTAGCCAAACGATACCGTTTCGGCATGGAAAGCCATACAATTATACAGATTTATTGTTTTAAATTGGGGAGGGTTGTTTGATATGGATTCGGTTCAGGGAAATAGCGCCCGAATTTTGTTCAGACCAGCACTTAGCATATATATTAATACGGGGGTGAGTGTACATGAATGCATAGAAAGTAATGAGCCGAATGTGCTTGCTGCACGATTGTATGATTGTATCAAAAGTTTGTTACTCTTTATTATTTTAATCTATAGCATTCTATTGTACCTAAGATAATTAAGGGTGACGTAAACATAGAACAAAAACCTCTTCGTTGCAGAGATATAGACATTTTCTGATTATGCCGGAGTATTGTTGGAATGTTTAAAACTTTCTTAAAGGAATGGCTGAGAATGATTTCCAACTGCAACAATACTGTCTCCTGATGGAGATATTGAGCTTCCCTGGCGTTCTTTTTACCTCGTTCATACGTGAAGTGAACATCTGCCCACTCGATATCGGAACAAATAATTCCGATAGTACTGGCTTTACTATAAAACGTTTAGGTACACATATATATATATATACATACAGTATAACGTATTATTATCTACCTTGTAGTAGTTGTATATATGTAGGATCTCAAGTACAGGGTCCCCTAATTGGCGAGCAAAGGTCACCTATGATTCTCAATTATTATATTGGGGTATCATAGGTGACGAGTTTGTTGAATTGTGTTGTTTGGTTGCGTAGTAGTCAGTTGACGATGAAACGTAAAAACGATAAGACGTTAACCCTTTGAGTGCTATGGACGCATATATGCGTTGTGTTCTTTGAGTAGTCAGTTGACGACGAAATGTAAAAACGATAAGACGTTAAGATGAAACGACGTAAAGACGAAAAGGCGAAACGACGAAAGATTAGAAAATAAAACTGAAGTGTCTTGATTGTGTTGTTATTGTTTATAAATATTATACCCTCTAGTTTCACGTGTCTAAAACTTTGACTGCCGTATTGGTCACCGCTGACCGGCGCAAGAGATTTTATTGAAGAAGTAAAAAGAAGTAAAAAAGTACTACCACAATATCCCCAATAAGTAGCAATAATTATTTTATAAATGCGGTTATCGTTAGAATAGTGATGCGATCCTTTGGTCTCCAATACCTGCACATTATTTACATTTTGCATAATTCAGTCAAACGCTGTAGTATTTCATAACATCGCTGTTCTAATGCAGCAAAATACGCACGGCAGTCAACGTGTTAAGTCCTACATATATAAAAATCGATATATGATACAGAGTGATATCGACGTATTTGGTCTCACACAGGACTATGTTAACCCCGAATTTTTACACGTTCCCAAGTGTTCGTCTCATACAAACCCAAGAATCCGAATACACCCAAATATTTATCTCGGGTGCCTCATGGACAGTACGAACAGCGAGTCACTGCTCAATTACAGGGTCCATGAGCAGCAAAACGACAGACACTTCAACCGCCTAGCATCACATTTGACAAGCGTCGAAACGCAAATTGGGAGTTGCGTAGGCGAAGACGCCTTAAGGCGCCGACTGAAAATGGCTGCTTCAGGGTCCATTCTGGCCCACTATATGTCCTGTAGTTTCTCTGATTGCCGTCCCGCGCCATGTCAGACGGTCAATGGCCTGGCCAGCAGATAAATCAAGAGAAAGAGCCTGGGGACTGCGGATCCTAGTACACAGAAGCCATATCATCGCAACGTTCGATATTATCTAGGCGCCAATAACATCTCTAATTCCCTCAATCTCTGCTCTCCGCGCTCGACGAAAATCGAGCCTGCGTCAGGTTCATCCGCTGGCTGATAGCATCGTAGCATGTCGCCGGTGTAATTTATTTTATCAACGAGCCGTGAATCGTCGAGGCGGGCCATTAGAACAAGCGCGATTAATTAAAGCCAACGGAGCTGTGGCGAGCGATTGCAACGAGAGGCGCATTTATGCATGTAATAATAGTCATTATCTGACTCGTGCTTGTAACACTTTACGGTACGTGCGGGGTGAAATGTGGGCCCAGGCGCGTGTGCGTCAACGTTTGTCGGCTCGTTTCACCTTGCATACTGGGTAAACGAAGTCAGTAATGACATTGTACGATAGAGTGGAACGATGATGCGCGTAGTATTATTACTTCGATGTAAGGGAATACGATGACTGAAAATTTCCGACGGATAAACTTACGTCTCGGAGTTTCACGGGTAAATATACGTGTACAAACAGAAGTTGCTCAGCGTTGGTTACTCGTTTTCGGTATAAATAGTGCATCGTGTTGCTGAGATTAATTTTATTGCTCAAAAACTTCAGCACTCTGCATGTTTCGGAACGATTAGATTGCTTTTCAGTGATCTAATAGTTGCACAAAGAAGGAATACTTTAAGAAAGAAGGTACATGTGAGTCACTCGTCTGCCAAAGCGATTAATTACTAATGTAATTCATGATTAAATTTAAAAAAAAACTGATGGTGGAGTCAATCACTTCGGGTTGTGAATGGCTCATATATTAATCGCTCCATAAAGTAAAAATCGTAAGTAATAGGGAAACAGCATAGAGATTTCACAATGCTTATTATATTTTTGAATACCGGTGCATTTTTAGGAAAATAGTTTTGGTGTACATTTTTGAATTAGTGCAAAATAAGGACCTGAGAATGTATATAACCAAGTGCGTAAGCAATGCATTGAAAACACAACATAAGTAATTGCCGTTCCCCTGCTTGGATTATATAAAAACTTGTAATGGAAACACTTTAAACTACACAATTAAGATTTAATTTTACATAAAAATTTGCCTTCCCTTATCTAATTATTACCGATTGTAAATTAATGGTTTCACTTATTTGATTTATTATCACAAAACAACAAATTTCTTAATTATTAGTAAGTTTAATGTAACGTTCCCACATATTGCATCCCTTATTGTACAGACGCTTGAACTCTGTTTAAAAAAAATAACCGCAACCAAACGAACGGCTATTATTTATACCAAAAATTAATCCATATTTACATATTTACATTTTCCATTCAATTGATTCTCTTTTCTTTCCCTCAATACGCCGAATATCTATATTTACATGTTTACATTTTCCACTCATTCGATCCTCTTTTCTTTCTCTCAATGCGCCGAATATCTATATTCCACGTTAGCGTCTCAGTGCTCAGTCGCCGATAAGTACCAGCCGTTAGTCTGCAGTGGCTCATTTCCGTGCAGTGGATTCATATCGCGAAATATACAGATTCCGTTCCAGACATCATACCGCGACGGTGAGATTTACTCCTACCGTTTCAACGGGCGATAACCGTTTACGTGAATGTGCGCGTATTTCACAGGCATTCTGCTACGTAACGCTGCCATTAAGGATTTAATTTCACTTATTCCTACGACCGCTCCTATCTCCGCTGCCCCGTTTTCCGCCGCGAACTCGTCACAATCAATTTTCGCCATGACGCAACGCACGTCGGCGGATGTGATCGCGTACCTCCAAAAACATTCAACGTATTTACGTTATCTCTCCCGACGGCGTTATCGATCCGCGCCACAATATTTCATAACACTATTCCAGCATTCGCCAGTCCGCCCGTCTCTTTTCCTGGGTGCCTCCTTTACCTCGCAAGATTTCTACCGGCGCAAACCTCTCACACGTTCCAAAGTAATATGCATGAAACGAGAACGCGGTTCGTTTTGAAGCACCCTCTACCGTCGGGGGAATATACCGGGTGCACCGCATGGTAATAAAGTATATATACACGCGGATTGGAGACGCAGACTCCGCTGTATCGATCTGCTCTGGAAAGAGACGATGGCATGCGATGGACTCCGGGGGAAGAGAGAGGAACAGCGAGTTGAAGTGAGCTACGGAAGCGGTGGATGGGAGAGCGAGAAGAAGAATTCGGGATGGAAGGCAATGATCGGATCCTTCGGAAATGTGCAAGAGATAATGAGTGCATTGGGCACACAGAGGGTGGATGATTGAGATGCGCTTGGCGCAAAAAAGTGCCCCTGAAAACGATACGCAGAACGTATTCTCGACATCTAGTTTTCCAAGGGACAGCCTCGTTAAGGATGGAATGATATAAAGTAGAATTGTGCGATGCAGTAGCATGGCAGTTCTGGCAGTTTGTGAGTCAAGAGATATAGTCGTTTGATCTGAGCCGTTTTTTATTGTAAAGAAAAGAAGAGTAATATGTGCGTTAAGAAGATAGGTTAATTAAGATGCGGTTGGCTAAAAAAGTGCCGCTGAAAGCAATACGCAGAACGTATTCTCGACATTTAGTTTTCCACGGGACAGCCTTGTTAAGGATGGAATGATATAAAGTAGAATTGTGCAATGCAAGACAAAAGATATAGCCGTTTGATCTGAGCCGTTTTTCATTATAAAGAAAAGAAGAGGTAATGCGTGCGTTTGGAAGATAAGACGATTGGGATGCGCTTGGCGCAAAAAAGTGCCCTTGGAAAGGATACGCAGAACGTATTCTCGACATCTAGTTTTCCAAGGGAGACACTCGTTAAGGATGGAATGATATAAAGTAGAATTGTGCGATGCAAAAGCATGGCAGTTCTGGCAGATCATGAGTCAAAAGATATAGCCGTTTGATCTGAGCCATTTTTTATTGTAAAGAAAAGAAGAGTAATGTGTGCGTTAAGAAGATAGGTTAATTGAGATGCGATTGGCTAAAAAAGTGCCCCTGAAAACGACACGTAGAACGTATTCCCGACGTCTAGTTTTCCAAGGGACAGCCTCGTTAAGAATGGAATGATATAAAGTAGAATTGTGCGATGCAGTAGCATGGCAGTTCTGGCAGTTTGTGAGTCAAAAGATATAGCCATTTGATCTGAGTCGCTTTTCATTATAAAGAAAAGAAGAGGTAATATGTGCGTTAGGAAGATAGGATGATTGAGATGCGCTTGCCGCAAAAAGTGCTCCTTAAAACAATACGCAGAACGTATTCTCGACATCTAGTTTTCCAAGGGACAGCCTCGTTAAGGATGGAATGATATAAAGTAGAATTGTGCGATGCAAAAGTATGGCATTTCTGGCAGATTGTGAGTCAAAAGATATTACCGTTTGATCTGAACCGTTTTTCGTTGTAAAGAAAAGAAGAGTAATGTGTGTTTGTGCTCCTTTTCTGCATTTGGAAGATAGGATGATCTGAATTGTTAAGAAGGTAAGCGATGTAGGTATTACATGGTTTCAGACTCTCGTTAAGGATGGACGTGAGGAAACAAAGAAAACTGAACAAGATTACAAATAATGCAACACGAAGAATTCTCGATTGTGCGTATTTTTGTTCCAAAGGAGAGACTCGTTAAGGATGGAATGATAGAATTATTAAGATGAATTGTAGATGTTATGCAAGAGCATGGATTCTGGCAAAGACTGTGAGTCAAAAATGATATAGCCGTGTGTTTGATGAGTCGTTTTTTTTTGTGTACTGAATTATAAAGAAAAGAAATAGCGTCATGTTATGCGTCTAGAAAGATAGGATAATTGAGATGCGGTTGGTTAAAAAAGTGCCGCTGGACGCGAGATGGAGAACGTATCCTCGACATCTAGTTTTCCAAGGGTCATGCCCTGCAAATTCTCTCGTTTGCGCCACCAATCTGATCGCTCTTAATTGCAGACATTTTTAAATCCGCTTTCCGTCCTTGGAGATGGTTTCAGACTCTCGTTAAAGATGGGCAGGAGTAGACAAAAAAGACCGATCATGATTACAAATAATGCAATACGAAGAATATCAGTGTGTGTTTGTGCTCCTTTTCTTTTTGTGTACTGAAAGCGGGTTAATTCTTCGGAACGCGAGTTTAAAGAAATAGCGTCATTTATTGAACTCTCTAAATTATTAAGAAGGCAGGTGATGTAGGTATTAGATGAATAGACTTGGCCTAAAAATTAGTCGCGGAGCGCGACACGGAAAGCATATCCTTGGCATCTAGTTTTGCAAGCAATATTTATCAACTCTATTTAATAATTCTCACCTCGGTGGCACCAATTCGATAACTTCAATTATGGACGTTTTTATAATCTGCTTTCTATTCTCGGAGCCGCCTCTGATTCTCGTTAAGCATGGAAATTTGGAAACAAGGAAACTCGATAAAAATGAAAGATTGCGCCTCGGCAGGAATGCATTATCAATGCACTTCGCGTTTCCTTCTTTTATTAACTTTCTATTGTCTAACCTTTATAACATATAATACATTTTCTATTATATTAATTACTATAATATACTACATGTTACCCTTTGTAACGAAGCAGAATTAATTCTTTCACGACGCAAGACATTCTCTTTTTGCCCTGAAATAGTATTAATTCTCTCCGACTGCGTTTAATAATTTCGAGACTGTTGGGACACATATGTCACAGTCAAGTTTAATCATAGATTCTGACTGTCAATCTACTAAATTTTCTTGCATATTGCTTCATTGTGAATGGGCGTCTATTGTTACATTCCTTAAAATTTAGTATCACAATTTCTTCGTGTCGAAAAGTCTGTTAAGTGTAAAATATCAGCGAGGTAACATTATGTGGAGGTAGTTTTCAAAAAGTGATTACGGTATGTAGATACAATGAGCCGGCAAGTTTTTTGCTTTGTATTTTATTAACTTTCTGTTGAATATTTTTATGTAGTCAATTCAAATTACGTAGTTCCTTATGTATTACATATAATACATTTTTGCTATTACATATTAATTACGTATAATATACTACATGTGTATCAAATCAGAATAAATTTTGTCATAACCTTTATAAGACAAATAGGACATACTATATATGTCCCAGACTTTAACTTTGCACTGATGTAAAAAAAAAACATTTTTTTTCTGTTACCCTATCATAATGAATAAATTCTTCAGCTGAACTATTAGAAATGTAACCAGCCTCTTTTATTTTCTTAAAAAAAATCCGTCTCGAAACAGTTAAAGAAATCTCATTGTCCGCTTCGAGGCTTCAACTGTTAAGAGAGGAGCCTCGTTTGCCTGCCCTTGCCAAAACTTTTGCGCGTTCCATGGACCTGACCTTAGGCAAACGATTCTACCGAAAGCCTGCGGTAGGCGAAATGACACATTTACGAGGCCCGTTATCGCGCCCTCCAGCACAGACGTTCACCCTTAAAGTACCGAATCGTCTGTATATACATGCGCACGCTCAAATTCCTTGCGGTGAAGTAGCGTGTAACGCGACAGCACGAAATGAGGTTGCCGAACGATCCTCTTTTTGGATGCTCGTTCGTGCAAAATTGATAAGCGTGGGACTCGGCATGCATGTCACCCTGCGTGTGTATGCACACGTATGCTTTCTTAACCCTTTCGCGCCGAGCGCCGCATATATGCGGCATCCACTCGACGAGCTGTGTGTACGACCGCCGCATATACGCGGCATCCACGCCACGACTTCTGCGTACGAGCGCCGCATATATGCGGCATCGAAATAATCTGTACAAGTGCCATTTATAGTCGATGGCAACATTTTTCGTTATCGGCAGAGCATTTTCCGTTGTTTTTATTGCTTATATTATAACTGCTCTTTGTTGAAACCACATCCAAACGTATTACGCAATAAACTACAAACATCAGAGCGATCGTTTACTGTTTTATACCGAATATTCTATCAATTAAATTATAAATAATATATAATTATAAATTCTTCATATAATAATATAAATTATAAATTCTATCAACTATATTCTATCAATATAAAAAAAAATCCATTCGGCAGTAAACAATTTTACATATTTGGTTTTTACAAGAATTAGGAATAGATCGGCTTAATGTATAATTTTCAACTCTTAAAAATTAGACTTTTCAGGTTAGGGTTTTCATTTTGCATTTTAAAAATTTTGGAAGTATTTTCATATTAAAAATGTAAATATACTTATTACATTAGAGCAATGATTGTTTTATTCAGCACAGTTTCTATTTAGCACTTAAAACAACACATATGCAGAAACCACGCGCACTGTGCATATTTTCGGCGCGAGTTTCCGTTCAGTGACGGTACTTCGGCGGACAGGGCTCCCGTAGCGAAAGGGTTAAAGGCGGCTGTAGCGAGTGCGGATTCTCTGACGTTCAGCGTCTGATGTCTTCGCGTACCGAAGATCTGTCACGGCTTTTGTTCTCCGTTTCAAAGACTACGTCGTTCCTTAGTGCAAGTCAAAAGTGTTAATGCAGTCAATCCTATTGTAACGCGATTAATTCGTACGGCGTTACATGGAATCGCGTTATAAGGAACTCGGAATTAGTAGAAATGAGATAAGTTCGTACCGCGTTACTTCGAAACCGCGTACCGTATTATGTCGAGACGGCGTTAAGTGAAACTTGAATCAAATGGTGCAAATCAGATTAATTTATACTGTGTCATAAGGAAACGAAATGTAAGAAATTGAGAATTAGTGGAAATAAAATTAATTCGTACCCTCTTATAAGGAAAGTGCGTTAAGTGAAACTTAGAAGTAATTGTAAATCAGATTAATTCGTACCGTGTCAAAAGGAAAATGCAATGTAAGAAACTGAGAATTAGCGGAAATAAAATTAATTCGTACGGTCCTATATGGAAACTACGTTAAGTAGAACTTAGAAGTAACTGCAAATCAGATTAATTTGTACCGTGTCATAAGAAAAACGCAATGTAAGAAATTGAGAATTAGTGAAAATAAAATTAATTCGTACCCTCTTATAAGGAAAGTGCGTTAAGTGAAACTTAGAAGTAATTGTAAATCAGATGAATTCGTACCGTGTCAAAAGGAAAATGCAATGTAAGAAACTGAGAATTAGCGGAAATAAAATTAATTCGTACGGTCATATATGGAAACTACGTTAAGTAGAACTTAGAAGTAACTGCAAATCAAATTAATTCGAACCGTGTCATAAGAAAAACGAAATGTAAGAAATTGAGAATTAGTGGAAATAAAATTAATTCGTACGGTCTTATATGGAAACTGTGTTAAGTGAAACTTGGAAGTAACTGCAAATCATATTAATTCGTACCGTGTCATAAGGAAAAGGCAATGTAAGAAACTGAGAAATAGCGGAAATTAAATTAATTCGTACGGTCTTATATGGAAACTGTGTTAAGAGAAATTTGGAAGTAACTGCAAATCAGATTAATGTGTACCGTGTCATAAGAAAAACGCAATGTAAGAAATTGAGAATTAGTGGAAATAAAATTAATTCGTACGGTCATATATGGAAACTGCGTTAAGTGAAACTTAGAAGTAACTGCAAATCAGATTAATTCGGACCGTCTCATAAGGAAAACGCAATGTAAGAAACTGAGAATTAGCGGAAATAAAATTAATTCGTGCGATCTTATATGGAAACTACGTTAAGTAGAACTTAGAAGTAACTGCAAATCAGATTAATTTGTACCGTGTCATAAGAAAAACGCAATGTAAGAAATTGAGAATTAGTGAAAATAAAATTAATTCGTACGGTGTCATATGGAAAGTGCGTTAAGTGAAACTTAGAAGTAACTGCAAATCATATTAATTCGTACCGTGTCATAAGGAAAAGGCAATGTAAGAAACTGAGAAATAGCGGAAATTAAATTAATTCGTACGGTCTTATATGGAAACTGTGTTAAGAGAAATTTGGAAGTAACTGCAAATCAGATTAATTTGTACCGTGTCATAAGAAAAACGCAATGTAAGAAATTGAGAATTAGTGAAAATAAAATGAATTCGTACGGTGTCATATGGAAAGTGTGTTATGTGAAACTTAGAAGTAACTGCAAATCAAATTAATTCGAACCGTTTCATAAGGAAAGCGCAATATAAGAAACTGGGAATCAGCAGAAATAAAATTAATTCGTACGATCTTATATGGAAAGTGCGTTAAATGAAACTCAGAAGTAACTGCAAATCAGATTAATTCGTACCGTCTCATAAGGAAAACGCAATGTAAGAAACTGAGAATTAATACAAATGAAATTAATTCGTACGGTCTTGTATGGAAAGTGCGTTCAGTGAAATTTAGAAGTAACTGCAAATCAGATTATTTCGTACCGTCTCGTAAGGAAAACGCAATGTAAGAAACTGAGAATTAGCGAAAATAAAATTAATTCGTAAGGTCTTATATGGAAACAGTGTTAAGCGAAATTTGGAAATAATTGCAAATCAGATTAATTCGTACCGTCTCATAAGGAAAACGCAATGTAAGAAACTGAGAATTAGCGGAAATTAAATTAATTCGTACGGTCTTATATGGAAACTGTGTTAAGAGAAATTTGGAAGTAACTGCAAATCAGATTAATTCGTACCGCGTCATAAGGACAATGCAATATAAGAAATTGAGAACTGGCGGAAATAAAATTAATTCGTACGGTCTTATATAGAAACTCGGTTAAATGAAATTCATGAAGTAAGTAAAAAGCAGATTAATTCGTACCGCGTTGTACGGAAACTGTTTTAACGATTTTCTGATGGGCGGTATTTTTCTTCACCTTTCAAACGGTCTGATATTTTAGCTTTCGCCTCAAGCGATGTAAATTCTCTTTTTAACGTTTTTTTATTTGTAATTACTCTAGTTATGGCAACGGCAGTGGATATCAAATCGTGGAGCCGCTATTAACGCTATCACTTTCTATGCAACCTATTTCTGGCATTAGTTAACAAATAATCAGCCGTGTTTCGTCCTTTTTGGATTTACACAGAAATTCTCCCTTCGTTTCAACTGCAAAGGTGTAACAGAAAAATTCATGCCACATAGAGACTGTCTAAGTTTATTAAGTTGTATTACATAAAGATCGTGTTATAACAGAGGCGTGTTTTAGGAGAGCTGCCGCAATTTTTGCTTCGTGTTATTAGGAAACCGCGTTATGACAGCATCACGTTATACGAGGGTTTGCTGTACCAATTTAACGTGCAAGGGAAAAAGTGTATTTAGCTATTAACTCTAGATTTACGAGACTCGCCAGTTTAACGAGTTTCGGTTTTCACGAGGAAAATTGCAGGAATTACTGCTATTATATTCTAGCAACTTTTGCTAGCTTATGAACGGAAGGATAAGAAGACATATCCAAATGCATTTCTACCTCAGACTTCTAATTAGAAAATTCTGTATGTCATGCAGTAGATATTTCTCTGCAAATCTAATTTTAACACGTTGACTGCCACTCCAAAATCACATGTTTCGCCCAGAACGCCACGAAAACATCTTTACTAATCTGTGCATGTAATGGCATAATAATAAATAATTTCGTTATATATAAGAATACGGCATGAATTCCAAAAGAAGGAAGGGCCAATGTATTTGTTACGCAAATTTTACAAACAGTATTACCAATAAAATGTTGCAAGCTTCGAAACACAAAGTGCAAAAAATTGGACCAAAACGATCACTAAATATTGCCAATTTCATTGACGAGTCACACTTTTGTTTAAAATGCTCCAATACAATGCACCGGTAGTGTATGTAAGTATCTAAACATTAGTATCTTACATTGAAGTGTATGTAACAATTTACTTTTACAAGATTGCAAATAGGCTTCGTTGTGAATTTTTTGCATCTTTAGTAAAATCTTTTGCATTGGGCACCGCGTATTTTGCTACGTTAGAACCGCGATGCGATGAAATACTGCAGAATATGATTCAATTGTGCAAAACGAACGTAACGCAGAGTTGTTAGAAGCCAAAGTATTGAAGCACCGTTTCAATAACAATTGCTTTTACAAGATTGCAAGTAGGCCTCATTGTGAATTTTTTGCGTTTTTAGTAAAATCGTTTGCACCAGTCACCGGGTATTTTGCTATGCTAGAACCGCGATGCGATGAAATACTGCAGAATATGATTAAATTGTGAAAAATGAAGGTAACGCAGAGCTTTTGGAAGCCAAAGTATTGAAGCACTGTTGCAATATCAATTGCTTTTATAAGATTGCAAATAGGCTTCGTTGTGAATTTTTTGCATCTTTAGTAAAATCTTTTCAATTGGGCACCGCGTATTTTGTTATGTTAGAACCGCGATGCGATGAAATACTGCAGAATATGATTCAATTGTGAAAAATGAAGGTAACGCAGAGCTTTTGGAAGCCAAAGTATTGAAGCACTGTTGCAATATCAATTGCTTTTATAAGATTGCAAATAGGCTTCGTTGTGAATTTTTTGCATCTTTAGTAAAATCTTTTGCATTGGGCACCGCGTATTTTGCTATGTTAGAACCGCGATGCGATGAAATACTGCAGAATATGATTAAATTGTGAAAAATGAAGGTAACGCAGAGCTTTTGGAAGCCAAAGTATTGAAGCACTGTTGCAATATCAATTGCTTTTATAAGATTGCAAATAGGCTTCGTTGTGAATTTTTTGCATCTTTAGTAAAATCTTTTCAATTGGGCACCGCGTATTTTGCTATGTTAGAACCGCGACGCGATGAAATACTGCAGAATATGATTAAATTGTGAAAAATGAAGGTAACGCAGAGCTTTTGGAAGCCAAAGTATTGAAGCACTGTTGCAATATCAATTGCTTTTATAAGATTGCAAATAGGCTTCGTTGTGAATTTTTTGCATCTTTAGTAAAATCTTTTGCATTGGGCACCGCGTATTTTGCTATGTTAGAACCGCGATGCGATGAAATACTGCAGAGTATAATTAAATCGTGCAAATTAAAGGTAACGCAGTGTCGTTAAACGCCAAGTATTGAAGCACCGTTCCAATATCAGTTGCTTTTACAAGATTGCAAATGGGCTTCATTGCAAATTTGTTGCATACTCAGTAAAATCTTTTGCACTGGTCACCAGTGACCACCGTGGCAGTCAACGTGTTAAGAAATGCTGATGTATTAAAGTGGAGCTGTGAAAGTTCCAAGGTGCTACAAAAAAAAAAAATAACAATAATAATAATAATAACAGAAAATGACGCTGCCGTTTGTCCAGACGTATTTTTTCCGATAACTGACCGACATCATTCGACGACATTTAGCCTGATCTTTGTCAGACGTCAGTTGAGCCGTATGCATCAACATTCTTTCAAGCGCGACACAAAACATTCCCCACGCTGTTTTAAATCCACAAACAAAAGGAGAATTGCTGGAAGTCCCAAGTTTCTCCTCTCGCACTTTATTCCGCTTTCCACCACTGGTATCTTTAAAGAAACCCGGGTACGTTTTCATCGACAGACCGGGACGCCCGTTCGATGTCTCCCTGTCGTTTGCGATTTCAATCGGAAAATTCCTGATTGCGCAATAGGAAATTCCGCGAATTTTGTTCCTTATTTGCAGCACATGGGGAACGATTAGCAGATCGGACAAGCGTCGCAGTCGCTTCGACCAGTTCGCCGCTGCGAATCAATGCGATTAAGTTAATTGAACGGGACTATGGACGAACTTGCGTCACGAGTGAGCCGTGTGGCTGAACGAATTCAATGTTTTCTTTGCTGACAAGAAGAGGACCTGACTATTTTTTCTACTCTCACCAAGAGACCTTCAATGTTGACATGCACACTTCCAATATGCACTTAATTTTCGAAGTCCTACAGCATGGTCAGTTAGTACAAAAATCGCAAAACACATTTAACCCTTTGCGCTCGAGCGGTGCCTCTCAGGCACCACTCGCATCGATGCGGTAAATTGAGCGGTAACGGTGTTTATTTGTGTTTGGCCTAACGAATATCGCGTAGCAAGTCTACTTGGCCTGTTGTAGATCATTTCATGAGGTGTCTACATAGCTATACAGATGTCTTATCTCAAAAACACAAACGAATTTCAATGCGTGCATTATGTCTTGAGAATAACAGAACGCTGATAGTCGTCGCAACGCTTCTTTCAATTCGTTTGTTCCCAACGAACGTCCGGCCAAAGGCGACAAACTGTGTACTATTGTGACATATGCCCCGACAAGCCAAGAATGCACATTGGAGATTGTTTTACAAAATACCACAAGAAGGAAAATTATAGAACGTAATCTTTAATAAATATCCTTCATTAAGTTAAATAAATACATATAATGTTAAAATATACGAGTTTAAAGTGTTCTATCCTGTCTAACTATTAACGATGCTTCAAGTGTTTTTGCGTAGTTGGTTAAACTGTCTGTTTCAAATGTGATGAATAATTGTATACCGGTAATTAGCGTAGAAAATGCATTTCTTTGATAAGAGTACCACAAATATGGTACTGAAACATCAGATTATAGTTTCAAATATATAACAAATATTAACACGTTGACTTCCGTGTGTATTTTACTATATTAAAACCGCAACGGGATGAAGTACTACAGAATATGATTGAATTGTGCAAAATGAAAATAATGCGAAGGTATCGGAGACCAAAGAATTTAATCACTATTTAATGTTAATTGTATTTACAAAATTATAAATGCTACCGATTGGGTATTTTTTTAATTTTTGTGAAACATTTTGCGCCGGTCATCGATGACCACCACGGCAGTGAACGTGTTAAGTATAAATAAAAAGTTGACTGGATATGCGAAAAATAATTGCAGTGTCAAGTACGAGATCATCTTCTGATATTCCAGTGTAAGAGATAGCACAGTGTAAAGTGTACAAAAAACCTGGTGCTGCGATGACAGTTGAAAGACGCATTAAGAAAGATAATTTGCAAAATGTCACATTTATTTAAGAAAATGCACATGAGGTTTTCCTATAAATTAAAAATTAAGATAGACACGACATATACGTCATTAACCAATGTCAGATTTCATCTTGCAATAAAAGTGAATATAAATGCTCTCCATTTGTTCTTATAACGACGCTTAAAAAATAACCATTGCCTTTGGAAGCTTATTTAGCGACTGGGTAACTTACCACACTTTGACTCGTTTAAAGGGAAAAGAACATTTTTTTCAATCTGAAACGGTATAATCATTTCTCAGCATATTCAACCTGTTCAAGCTCTCAATACAAGAAATTACTTACAAAGAAAAAATAGTGCTGTCATTTGTAATTCTAGTTGTGTGTTTGTGTAAGTGTAGTGTAACGGAAATATTATTGATTAACGTATCGATGGACTGTCTCTCGCTAAAAGTGAATATAAATGCTTCCATTTGTTCTTATAACGACGCTTAAAAAATAACCATTGCCTTTGGAAGCTTATTTGTGCGACTGGGTAACTTACCACACTTTGACTCGTTTAAAGGGAAAAAACATTTTTTAAATCTGAAACGGTATAATCATTTCTCAGCATATTCAACCTGTTCAAGCTCTCAATACAAGAAATTACTTACAAAGAAAAAATAGTGCTGTCATTTGTAATTCTAGTTGTGTGTTTGTGTAAGTGTAGTGTAACGGAAATATTATTGATTAACGTATCGATGGACTGTCTCTCGCTAAAAGTGAATATAAATGCTCTCCATTTGTTCTTATAACGACGCTTAAAAAATAACCATTGCCTTTGGAAGCTTATTTAGCGACTGGGTAACTTACCACACTTTGACTCGTTTAAAGGGAAAAGAACATTTTTTTCAATCTGAAACGGTATAATCATTTCTTAGCACATTGCGGACGGATGACGAGATATCTCGTCATTGCTATTTCATCGTTCGGGACCATTGACTGTCTCTCGTCTTGCGTATTTCGTCATTTCACACTGGCGAGATATATCGTCTCGCATATTTTGTCGTTCGGGACAGGTGACGAGATATCACGTTGCTACATGATTGTCAGCGGCAGTTTTTCATAATTTGTATTGCAAATGAATTATTTGAAACTCTGAAATATGGATAGCGGCAAAACGATTAGCAATATTACAGAAATATTTGTGGACAGTTTAACACTTTGACTGCCAAGCGTTTCTTGCTATGTTGGAACTACGATGCGATAAAATACTGCAGAGTATGATTAAATCGTGCAAAATGAAAGTAATGCACAGTTGTTAGAAGACAAAGTATTGAAGCGCCGTTCCAATATCAATTGCTTTTACAAAATTACAAATAGGATTCATTGCGAATTTTTTGCATTTTGAGTACAATCTTTTGCACCGGTCACCGATGACCACCATGGCAGTCAACGTGTTAACTACTAACAAATCATCACCAATTTAAAGATATTTGATGCAAAAAAAATATCCGGCCACTGGGTACGATTAGCAATGGAATGCTCGGTCCGCAAAGTGTTAGCATATTCAACCTGTTCGAGCTCTCAATATAAGAAATTACTTACAAAGAAAAAATAGTGCTGTCATTTGTAATTCTAGTTGTGTGTTTGTGTAAGTGTAGTGTAACGGAAATATTATTGCTTAACGTATCGATGGACTGTCTCTCGCTTTCTAATTCCCTCACATTTCACGAGATCACGAGTATTACTCTTAAATATTTGCTTAACCTTAGCACGTTCCGGGGTAATGGGCCACAATGAAAATTGTTTACCGAATTAAGCTCTGTTTAAATCTCCGGTGGGCGATGTTGGTAAACTGGCGAAATCGCGATTGTATGTCGCGCGAGAGAACAGAATTCATTTCCAGCAAGTTCGCTCTAACGGAAACTCGTGAAGCACACGAATAGCAGCTGTATTTCGAAAGCTACCGAAGTTTGCTTCCTTACCGCTTGACGAAGCTTCATTGATGAGGATACACAAGACCTGGCGACAATTAATCGCCACCGAATATTGTTATAGAATCATAGCATTAAATCATGCCAGAGTGGCGAATGATGTGCAACTTGTAGCTCACGCGTTATTCGTAAGGTCTTATATGGAAACAGCGTTAAGCGAAACTTGGAAATAATTGCAAATCAGATTAATTTGTATCGTGTTATAAGAAAAACGCAATGTAAGATACTGAGAATTAACGAAAGTAAAATTAATTCGTACGGTCTATATGGAAACTGTGTTAAGTGAAACTGAGAAGTAACTGCAAATTCAATTAATTCGTATCGTGTCGTAAGAAAAACGCAATGTTAGATACTGAGAATTGGCGAAAATAAAATTAATTCGTAAGGTCTTATATGGAAACACGTTAATCATACTTGGAAATAATTGCAAATCAGATTAATTCGTACTGTGTCATAAGAAAAACGCAATGTAAGAAACTGAGAATTAGCGGAAATAAAATTAATTCGTACCGTCTTATATGGAAAGTGCGTTATTTGAAACTTAGAAGTCAACTCAAATCAGATTTCATTCGTTGACCGTCTCAATATAGTAAAACGCAATGTAAGAAACTGAGAATTAGCGGAAATAAAATTAATTCGTGCGATCTTATATGGAAAGTGCGTTAAGTAAAACTTAGAAGTAACTGCAAATCAAATTAATTCGTACCGGGTTCCTTACCGCTTGACGAAGCTTCATTGATGAGGATACACAAGACCTGGCGACAATTAATCGCCACCGAATATTGTTATAGAATCATAGCATTAAATCATGCCAGAGTGGCGAATGATGTGCAACTTGTAGCTCGTGCGTTATTTTACGACAGTGATTTCCAGCCGGTGTGCCACGAAAATTTGTCAAGATTATTAGCGCTTTGGGTGTCATGGCTCTTAGAAATGGAAGACGAACGGATTCGTTGAAGGAGGAACAATTTTTGTATTTGTTTGTATATGTATTCAATACAATAATCAAATAGTCCATTACAGTTCTAAGAGTTCTCGGAAAAATGTGATTTTAATATTTCGTTTTGTCGTGATTTTATAAACTGCGAAGGCATTTTCTAGATTGGAATATAAGAAAGTATAAAAATATAAAAATAATATCTACCCATTACTTTCGAATAATACTTTGCGAAATTGTAGTTTATTAACTATATTTGTTTGTCAATACTATTAAATCTACTACTACTAAATACTGAATACCTATGGTTGTTCCTAAAAGCAAGTTTATACATATTTTCAATACTCTCTATAATACATATATTTTTTAATCTTCTTCATCAACACTATTTTAGTTTATTAAGTGCGATTTGTTAAGACAAACGCCTTATTCCAGTTGATGTGATTTATTAAATTTATCGTTTCATCGACACATTTCGAAGCAGAAAGATACACCAAACAAAATAAGGCATTCATTCTACTGAATACATAAAACTCAATATAGTAGATACAATGCCAGAAAGATTGAGTTGTTCAAACAATTTGCGAAGATAACAAGAACTTACAAAAAATGTACAGAAATATTAAATTAACAAGTATTCGTGCAGTTCTTATTTCTAAGCATTCACAAGAGAATTCTTGACGTAAACAGATCACATTACATTTGAATTATGATCGACATCGTCAGTATATTTGGAAACATTATACCGATATTATTCCCACGTTATATCTCCGCTGCTAGTAGGGTTTGAAATTCTGTACTATTGGAAGCCATTGTTGAAAAATGGTTTAGAAACGTGTGGAAAATGCTACAGAAAAAATTACAAATATTGTCACTCTCTAAACATCCCTTCTGCACTGCATAGAGAATTCCAAGCATACATACAAACGCGTTCTTCACAAATAAATTCTTTAACACTTTGACTGCCGTGGTGGTCATCGGTGACTGGCGCAAAAGATCTCACAAAAAATTAAAAAAATATCCAATCGGTAGCATTTATAATTTTGTAAATACAATTAATATTAAATAGTGATTCAATACTTTGGTCTTTGATACGTTCACATTATTTTCATTTTGCACACTTCAATCATATTCTGTAGTACTTCATCACGTTGCTGTTTTAACATAGTAAAATTCGTACGGCAGTCAACGTGTTAATAGTAAATATAAAGTAAATAATTGGTTAGATTTATAATTTTGTAAATACAATTAATATTAAATAGTAATTCAATACTTTGGTCTGCAACACCTTCGCATTATTTTCATTTTGCACAATTCAATCATATTTTGTAGTACTTCATCACGTTGCTGTTTTAACATAGTAAAATTCGTACGGCAGTCAACGTGTTAATAGTAAATATAAAGTAAATAATTGGTTAGATTTATAATTTTGTAAATACAATTAATATTAAATAGTAATTCAATACTTTGGTCTGCAACACCTTCGCATTATTTTCATTTTGCACAATTCAATCATATTTTGTAGTATTTCATTACGTTGCGGTTTTAATATAGTAAAAATTCGTACGGCAGTCAACGTGTTAATAGTAAATATAAAGTAAATAATTGGTTAGATTTATAATTTTGTAAATACAATTAATATTAAATAGTAATTCAATACTTTGGTCTGCAACACCTTCGCATTATTTTCATTTTGCACAATTCAATCATATTTTGTAGTATTTCATTACGTTGCGGTTTTAATATAGTAAAAATTCGTACGGCAGTCAACGTGTTAATAGTAAATATAAAGTAAATAATTGGTTAGATTTATAATTTTGTAAATACAATTAATATTAAATAGTAATTCAATACTTTGGTCTGCAACACCTTCGCATTATTTTCATTTTGCACAATTCAATCATATTTTGTAGTACTTCATCACGTTGCTGTTTTAACATAGTAAAATTCGTACGGCAGTCAACGTGTTAATAGTAAATATAAAGTAAATAATTGGTTAGATTTATAATTTTGTAAATACAATTAATATTAAATAGTAATTCAATACTTTGGTCTGCAACACCTTCGCATTATTTTCATTTTGCACAATTCAATCATATTTTGTAGTATTTCATTACGTTGCGGTTTTAATATAGTAAAAATCCGTACGATAGTCAACGTGTTAATAGTAAATATAAAGTAAATAATTGGTTAGATGAATAGATAACAAACAATCACATTCTCGTTTGCATTTCTATTATTAACTTGCCAGCTGTGTATGTGAAGAAGATCAACCGCAAAGAAAACAAGTTTCCGTTGCGATTTTTGAAATCATACCGCGAGACCAGAGAAAATTGACTATGTTGGAGAAAGCAGCCGGATAAATTGGTCGATCTTTCTTCGGTGAAACGTGAGTCCCAGTATTTCCGGTACGAAACCAAGAAGATCTAATCCGGGAGTTACTCTCCGTTTCATTCTCGTACCCTTTACCTTCTCTACTGACTTTTGACCAGAGGTCAATCACGGCTGTGGACTCGAGCACCCACGCACATGCTTCGTATACTCGTTTGATCTCCCTGCATATTGTGTCGCCACTTTCCTCTAGCTACACTGTTTCGAACCTAATTGACATACAAGCCTGTCTAACGTAATTAAAACGCTGTGGCGCAATATTTAGTCACTTTTTTTTTCAAATAAACGCATACGCGCGTTTGACCCCCATCTGTGTTAACCAGTTAACTGTTTCGACCTCATTGGAAAATGTATCCCCTACGTGCATCGTACAAGTTAAGCGATGACGAATATATTCGTTAAACACAGAGTATGTTTGATATGAAATTAGATTACAATGAAATGGCTTGAATATTTTTTGCAATAATTAATTTACTGTTTTATTTTCTATAATAATTATTTATACATTTTTTTTCGACATGGCCTCAAAATATTCCAAACTTCTTGCAGTTTAGGAATATATTTTAGTTTTCACTAAAATTGCAAAATTAACCGCCAGCGGTCACTGTTGAAGACGTATGACGAATATATTCGTCAGAACACAAAATTTTACCATTTTTTCATGACAAATGTTTTCGTCATAAACAATTAACTGATTAAGTAATTCCTCTCTTTTGGATGTCTCGCATTATTTGCACGTATACTCTTTTGATCTCTACTTGTATTGTATACTTATTACCTTCTAGTTCCGTCACATTCCATTCCTAATTGACATATGAGCGTGGGTAATGTTATTAAAATGCACTGACGCAATTTTTAAAGTGCCTTTTTTATATAAACGCGTATAGTCGTTTGATTTCTGTATATATGGCAGAGTCACTATTTTCTGGCTATGTCACACTTTTTCATTTTTAATCAACATAATTTTCTTTCGAACAAACCAGATCTTTCATAAACTAATTCGACTTCTCTAAGTATTGCATAGCTACTATTTTCTAATTATTTCATCCCTCATTGACATATAGGCCTGCGTGACATAATTAAACTGCACTGTCGCAATATTTAAAGTAATTTTCTTTTTCAAATAAACGCATATGCGCGTTTGATCCCCATCTATATTAAATAATCTCTCTCGTTTGGATGTCTAGCATCATATCACATTTAATTGACTTATTAGATTGCGTAATATAATTAAAATACGGTGATGCAATATTTTACTTCTCTTTTTCAAATATGCGCGTATAATCTTTTGATTCCTATTTGTATTGTATAGTTATTATCTTCTAGTTTCGTTACATTATTTCACTCCTAATTGGCATATAAACTTGGCTAATGTGATTAAAATGCACTGTACGTATACTCGTTTGATTTCTGTATACATGGCATAGTAACTATTTTCTGGTTATATCACATTTTTTCATCTTTCTCGAACAAACCAGATTCTTCATAAATTCATTTGATCTCTCTCAGTATTGCATAGCCACTATCTTCTCACTATTTCATCCGTCATTGACATATAGGCCTGCGTGACTTAATTAAACTGCACTGTCGCAATATTTAAAGTAATTTTTTTTTCAAATAAACGCATATACGCGTTTGATCCCCATTTATATTAAATAATCTCTCTTTTTTGGATGTCTAGCATCATATCACATTTAATTGACTTATTAGATTGCGTAATATAATTAAAATACGGTGATGCAATATTTTACTTCTCTTTTTCAAATATGCACGTATAATCTTTTGATCCCTATTTGTATTGTATAGTTATTATCTTCTAGTTTCGTTACATTATTTCACTCCTAATTGGTATATAAACTTGGCTAATGTGATTAAAATGCACTGTACGTATACTCGTTTGATTTCTGTATACATGGCATAGTAACTATTTTCTGGCTGTATCACATTTTTTCATCTTTCTCGAACAAACCAGATTCTTCATAAATTCATTTGATCTCTCTCAGTAATTGCATAGTCACTATCTTCTAACTATTTCATCCCTCATTGACATATAGGCCTGCGTGACGCAATTAAACTGCACTGTCGCAATATTTAAAGTAATTTTTTTTTCAAATAAACGCATATGCGCGTTTGACCCCATCTGTATTAAATAATTTCTCTCTTTTGGATGTCTAGCATCATATCACATTTAATTGACTTATTAGATTGCGTAATATAATTAAAATACGGTGATGCAATATTTTACTTCTCTTTTTCAAATATGCGCGTATAATCTTTTGATTCCTATTTGTATTGTATAGTTATTATCTTCTAGTTTCGTTACATTATTTCACTCCTAATTGGCATATAAACTTGGCTAATGTGATTAAAATGCACTGTACGTATACTCGTTTGATTTCTGTATACATGGCATAGTAAGTATTTTCTGGCTATATCATATTTTTTCATCTTTCTCGAACAAACCAGATTTTTCATAAATTCATTTGATCTCTCTCAGTAATTGCATAGTCACTATCTTCTAACTATTTCGCCCCTGATTGACATATAGGCCTGCGTAACGTAATTAAACTGCACTGTCGCAATATTTAAAGTAATTTTTTTTCAAATAAACGCATATACGCGTTTGATCCCCATCTGTATTAAATAATCTCTCTCTTTTGGATGTCTAGCATCATATCACATTTAATTGACTTATTAGATTGCGTAATATAATTAAAATACGGTGATGCAATATTTTACTTCTCTTTTTCAAATATCCACGTATAATCTTTTGATCCCTATTTGTATTTTATAGTTATTATCTTCTAGTTTCGTTACATTATTTCACTCCTAATTGGCATATAAACTTGGCTAATGTGATTAAAATGCACTGTACGTATACTCGTTTGATTTCTGTATACATGGCATAGTAACTATTTTCTGGCTGTATCACATTTTTTTATCTTTCTCGAACAAACCAAATTCTTCATAAATTCATTTGATCTCTCTCAGTAATTGCATAGTCACTATCTTCTAACTATTTCACCCCTGATTGACATATAGGCCTGCGTGACTTAATTAAACTGCACTGTCGCAATATTTAAAGTAATTTTTTTTCAAATAAACGCATATACGCGTTTGATCCCCATTTATATTAAATAATCTCTCTTTTTTGGATGTCTAGCATCATATCACATTTAATTGACTTATTAGATTGCGTAATATAATTAAAATATGGTGATGCAATATTTTACTTCTCTTTTTCAAATATGCACGTATAATCTGTTGATCCCTATTTGTATTGTATAGTTATTATCTTCTGGTTTCGTTACATTATTTCACTCCCAATTGGCATATAAACTTGGCTAATGTGATTAAAATGCACTGTACGTATACTCGTTTGATTTCTGTATACATGGCATAGTAACTATTTTCTGGCTGTATCACATTTTTTCATCTTTCTCGAACAAACCAGATTCTTCATAAATTCATTTGATCTCTCTCAGTAATTGCATAGTCACTATCTTCTAACTATTTCATCCCTGATTGACATATAGGCATGCGTGACTTAATTAAACTACACTGTCGCAATATTTAAAGTAATTTTCTTTTTCAAATAAACGCATATGCCCGTTTGATCCCCACCTGTATTAAATAATCTCTCTCTTTTGGTTGTCTAGCATCATATCACATTTAATTGACTTGTTAGATTGCATAATATAATTAAAATACGGTGATGCAATATTTTACTTCTCTTTTTCAAATATGCACATATAATCTTTTGATCCCTATTTCTATTGTATAGTTATTATCTTCTAGTTTCGTTACATTATTTCACTCCTAATTGGCATATAAACTTGGCTAATGTGATTAAAATGCACTGACGCAATTTTGAAAATTACTATTTTTTATATAAACGCGTATACTCGTTTGATTTCCGTATATATGGTATAGTCACTATTTTCTGCCTATGTCACATTTGTTTATCTTTAATTTTATAATTTTCTTTCAAACAAACCAGATCCTGCATAAATTAATTTGACCTCTCTCAGTAATTGCATAGTCACTATCTTCTAACTATTTCACCCCTGATTGACATATAGGCCTGCGTAACGTAATTAAACTGCACTGACGCAATATTTAAAGTGATTTTTTCCAAATAAGCCTACCGTAACAAAGGGGCTAACTCAATCGACCTGACGTAACATTACCCACGTAACTGTAGCGCCAGAGAAGCTTATTAACAGGTTAATAGCAGTCATTAACCGCTCAAACGAGACTATAATTTCACGCTGGTCCGAAGGAAAATATGCAGTTACCGCTAAAAGGCGCTGGCTACGGTTGAATAGACAACCGCAGGCACGCATATATAACGTCGCTTTGTTGCTGGAAAACGTCGATCAATCTGTCCGGAAATAGCGTGCCACGAAGAGACCTTCGCGTAGGATAATCTATTCTTGCAACTTGTGACCGATTAATTAATAAGCTGCCGATGTCGGCGTTGTACGTTAAGTAACAGCATACGTGCGATATTAACCCCCTGCACTCCTTTGTCAAGTGTGACTCGACAGCAATTTTATCCACAGGTACTCCTTTATCAAGTCACGCACGACATTTACGAACTGTGCATTTAAATGCGTATTATATTTTGCCTTTGTTGTCGAATAATCAACTTTACGCGTACATGACCCTTTTTGTAACATTGTCATTTTGTATTTTTGTAAAAGAGTTCTTACGGGGACATTCTACTTTCTCGTCGAAAAATTTTACTGATTTTCAATAATTTTTTTCTTATCGAAAATAGAAACGCAGCAATTTGAAACTTTCACATTGTATCATATCGACCTTTATTTATACAAAAATATTTTCTTTTTATGTTTTTCAAATTTTTTCATATAAATTCTTCTTGATTGCTGGAGCACCTCCAAAAGATTCATACTCACTGGCGTGCGTGATTGCGGTCGTTGGGATAATCAGAAAAAAAACAGGGCAGGAATCTTAATTTACATACTAACCACTATCGCATGAACCACGGGGAAAGAGTTTGCATGAAAACTTTCAAAATGACTGACTTTCCAAAATTAGGTTCACGAAAATGGCACTTTTTCCGTCTTTTTATGATGGAAAAAAATGAGAAAATATTGGTTAATTAACACACCCGTGGTTCATACGATAGGCATAAGTATGTAGAATAATATATTCAAATCTTGGACCGATTGATCGAATAGTTTTTTTGGAATCGTGCACGCCAGTTGAAAAAATATAGTACTGAGAAAAACGCATTTAAAGTTTTGCATATCGAATTTTTGTATATAAAAGATTCTTACGTATTATTATAAATTGTAATATACAATAATTCATAGCCGGATCAATGTTTACATGCAGATCAGCATTTTCTTTTAATTTTTCTGCCGATGTACTAGCGTACTCTAAACTGCATTCACTTGTATGCTGATTTCCAATCAACTTTCTTTTTCGCGAACGACAGAGTCTTGAATTGACAAATTTACTTTGTTTTCGATCCATATTAAAACGATACGTCTCTTTTGAAAACTGTTTGAATACTGAATGCATGTTCAGAAAGCAATAAACATAACAGACAGCGTCAAGGTCAAGGGTAAAATGATATTTAGATGTTATTTTGGTGCGCGGAACACACTCCTTCGTAATGTTTACCAATGCAATGTTTACATTTGGGTGATCTTCTCTTTTAACCCTTTGCACTCGGTTGTCCCCTCTGAGGGGACAACGTAAGTCTAGCATATCACTCGGTTGTCCCCTCTGAGGGGACATGAAAGTTTATTAGCGATTACGGAGAATGAACTTATTCTACCGCAATTTTTTAAGATACACGTGTTCTCCTGTGGTTTTCTATTAAAATGGCACAAAAAACAAATCGAAATATGATAAAATTAACAAGATGCATGATAAATAAATCAACCGTTTTACACGTCGAAAAAGAATGTGCGAAGTGCATTCACGACGGACTATACACTTCTCTAATCCGTTGAGCAATTTGTAGATTTACTGGATTAGGCATACAAAGGTACACGGGTATGGCTCAATGATATGGAAAACTTGATAAGATAATAAAGAAATCCGAAAACTGAGAGAAGAAATTTACAAGATCTCAGTTCGCAGTTCGCAATTCGAATCTCAGAAGAAAGAAAACAGCAAAAACCAATGACACACCACAAGTTTGTGAAAAGTCTTGTAAAGCAGTTCAGAGGTGATTTTCGAGAATCTCGAACACGTCCATCTACATCTTTATCAGACAATAAACTGAATAATAAGCTGCATATTCCAAATGTTTGAGAAAGAAATCGGGATTGTATTGTCTGTTCTGACAGAAAAACACCAGGTGTTTTTTGAGCTGAAAAATTATAAAAAATGAATTTTGATTTTTTTTTGTAAATATGTGTTCTTCAATGTCCACAAACTAATAAAAACCAAATTTCATTACAATTCTTTACTTGGTTCTAAAATTATACTCTATAATATCACGTTTCCAAGGGTGTATGTTTTCGCGAAAAAGTGGCGTCGAGTTGCTGGTAGGTAACGTCCGAAACGGTGCCGAGTGCAAAGGGTTAAGTCGTTTCCAGAATTAGATAATTTCTTAGAATAAATAAAGACCGCCGAAAGAGAAAAACGGCCCGACCGGTCAAGCGACGTTACCCTTCTATCTGCGCGAGGTGGGTTAGATGCGAGACCTATAACTTTCCCAATTTTCGGAATTTATCGTGGCAAAGGACATAATCTCGAAAGTATATACTTTCGAATAAGGCAATAAAAAAAAAATCGATTTTTTCGACCCGAGAAAATAGAATGTCCCCTTAAGGTATTCGATTTTGCTCAACGCGAACCATACAACCGACAGCTGCAAATGTTTATAAACCATCGTATGCATCATGTGTCGATGTTTTTCCCTAGAAGCATCAAAGGGAATGCTTCTGAGTTTTTCTTTCTATTCTTCTTTATCCGTAGAAATTGTGTATTTTCCGGTAAAAGAAATATTGAAATTCTACAAACATCAGTTCACAGCAACGTTTTAATACTCGTTTCAATATAACTTCTGCCGATATTTATAAATGTGCTCTCTCGCTGGGGCTGTTGTTATTTTTCATTACTATAACAATTGTTTTATATACCAAAAAAAACATTTTTAAATTCCACAAGTATGAGTTCTCAGCAAAGTTTCAATGTTGTTTTCAATACAACTGGTACCAATGTTTATAAGTGCATTCTCCCACGTTTTGCGTCAAAGCAACTGCGTATCGGTTTATTTTTCATTTTTCTTTCTTTACCAAAATTTAGCGAAATACTTAGAACAGTTTCAATACCATTTTTAATATAATTGCCGTCGACCTTTGTTCGATGTCACCACGCGCACTGTTACTGATATTGTGCTACAAGGTGTCACTCACGAATTAGGCTTCGGGAGTGCAATAGTTAAGATTGGATTTACTGGTTGGACGTCCGAATAACTTGAGAAACTGTCTCTAACAAATGAATATATTTCTCTTTGTCTATAATACAGTTCTTTACACACTCGAATACAAACTGAAACTGCTCATCTATGGCTAATGTGTCGGCCTTTTATAGGGGTAGGTACCTGATCCAGTCAGTGTAAGGTATGGCTACAGTTTTCCCTATGTACGACTGGTGGGGTGTGAACAATCTTGATAAGATACCCCTAAGTTTTTCTTGGTTATTTTTTATATATTATAGTATCCACCACACAGGTTTCCGAGAACATGCACAAACTCTTTTATAAAAAGATATTTGACGAATTATAATTTCACTAAATACGGTTCGTAATTGATCGGCACTATTCATCTCGTCTTACCACTGTTCAAAGTCAGTTAACAAAGCCATGTGCCGTTATCCGTCCGAAAAGGAAGGGCAACTCAATCGTCAGCGTTAAAGACGCTTGTCAGTTATATATATATATATATGAATACCAGCCCACACGCGCGCACACACTCTTATCTAAAAGCGCATATCTTTGACCTAGATAAGGGAAATTCGAAGCGGTTCTTATTCAGGATCCGTAGCCCCGAGGACCCCTGCCTCCTAACGCCAAGCTTAATGGAGCTTGAATACATGAGGATGAGGATCTAGTAGCGATACCTCGGGGCATGTTCCTCAATTTTAGGCGGATCTCCGTCGACGATTTGAAAAATCACGCATCGCGTCCATCCGCAAATGAGATTCTGGGTTATTTATGATAACAGGAAACCAAGTGGTTGTTGCCGTTGACGAAAATAAGGAGGATGTCGACGAATTCATGGAAACAGCGCATGCAGAGAACCGAGAGGATGTCGGTAGACGATGCATCATTTCTTTAATTTGTTGCAAATTTTGTGAACTTTGAAGATTCTTGAAGCTTTTTTATGGTTGAAGTTTGCGCAATTGCGATGTTTTAATCCTCTATGGGCCCGCGTGCTTTTGAAATCACTTATTGATAAATCAATATTATATTAAATAATTTAATTTTTTTTACTAGATGGCGTATACATCTTATTATATAATGTCTCCTTAGTAACCAATAAGATGCTTGATGTGGTTATCAGCTCTAACGAGAAATGTCAAAATAAATGCTTTTGTAAATTGTTTGCAAATAGAAGCCAAAGGAACCGTCTTGTGCAATTGTCATTATTTGTTCTTCTGTCGGTGTTCGTTAAATAAAAAAAGTGTACGTAGTAGCTTTTAGTTTGTATGTCAATAATGTCTTATTTGTTTGCATTTAAACAATCATTTTATTACTATTTTCATGTGATATAACTTTGTGACTTCCAAGACACAATATAATGGGCTATAATGGTAGGCTTCGATGTATTTGCATTAACGTTTATGTTTTCTTTGCTTTTTATTTTATATATCAGAGGCCCAAAATATGGATACAAAATTATATAAAAATAAAAGAGGAATAGGAATAAGAAGCATTAGCCGTAATAAATCCGAAGATTCTTTATGCTTTTATACACACAAATGCAAACGTTGTAAGCCGTTGTTACTTCAAAGTTACAAAATGTATTCATACAATATGTATATTGCTGAATTTATTGTTAATATGTATTTCGAGGTTGATATTTGTTGATTTCACGTTACATAGATTTGTATATCTTCGAGATCCTTGAGTTACCAGTTCAGCAGTCTATAATTATTTCGTATTGCTATGATGCATTATTACCTTTAAACGTGTGCTTATTTTATTATGATTTCGATGTAATTGTTTTAAAAGCGATCTTCGCTCAGAAGAGTTCTTGCATCGCCAGGATTTCGCTTATAATTGTTGATTTATCAAAATGTAAAATGAATATATTTAAAGTCAATGTAAATAAGTCGTTTGTAGACCAAAGGGATTAAGTTTATTTTCACAGTTTCTGCAAATTGTAGTGCTGTAGCATTCTTTTGATGATTTCCCTTTAATATTTTCATATTTTTTTATTATATATGTATATATATTAAAGGGAAATCATCAAAAGAATATTATATATATATTATATATATATTAAAGGGAAAATATTAAAGGGAAATTTAATATATATATATATATATATATAATTTAATATAATATAATATACATATATTTTTAATATTTATTATTTTAGGGATCGCTGATGGAAAGGAGATACGTTTGTATTTACCGTAATATTTATTCACCTATTTTGCGTCGAGCATTCATCACGAACTGTGCGTTTCCAGGCCATAAACGTGCAAAGCCGTTGTCTTTCCGGCAATTTTTATTTTGTTTACGCGGTAGCTGGCCTGGCAACGCTGGTCTCGTTGCGTTTTTATCTTCCTACAATACTATTTGTTTTGCAAAGTTATTCGATTTGGCAAATGTGTGCCTCAATTATACAAATATTAACCCTTAGCGAACGAATGCCGGTATACCTGCGACATCATAAATATTCTAAAAAAATCGAATCCGGCCATATAGGCGGCATGACGTAATATTTTAGGAAACAGTATCTAGTTACACTATCTGTTAGATGAAGGAGACATAGAGTTCTGCGTGCGAGTTTTTCTATCCAGAATTTAAAAAACCTGGTATCCACATGGGGGACTGTTGGAAGAAGTATCACACTCAACAAAAATATAAGTAATTTTGTATAAATAAATTTTAAATCTATAAAAAATAAATTTATGAATGTATACAAATCTATATGTTACACACATATATCTATTTGTTTATTTAAAATCTGATTACTTTTCTGTAATTTTCACTTTAGTATTCTTTTGTATGGACAAATCTGTTCATATACTACCTATTACTACTGAAAATTTGCATAAAATTCAATAAAGCAGGATTAATTATACACTTCTTCTCATTCTGGAAATAAAGCACTAAATATTTAAAAAATTCGTCGATATTCTAGAAAAATGCGCTCGTTCGTTAAGGGTTAATATTATATAATTATGAATATTAATTAAATTTAATTTTTAACATATTTTTTGTCTGACTTTATATGACTGTATTGTGAAGGAAAAAATACAGGTACGTCACAGTAAATTAAACACACATTTAAAGATCATAATACGAAATAATTTCAGTTTCTTAAAGAGGGGAGCCAAGGGCCTCAAAACATGTAGTTTTACAAAAACATTGTACTAAACAAACTGCAACCATAACAAAGGATTCAATGTTTAGGATAACATGTAATATAATCAGCGCTTCACGCAAGTTGGTATTACATCACAACGTTGCAGCGATTGCTGTGGTGTAAACTCTCGAGATTATTTGGCGATTACTCTTTGATTACGCCGAGATTCGAACAACATTGCGATACAGCAACTCCTCGTATGGACTGCGAAATTAACTGGAGAAGTAAGTTCCGCTCTTAACGCCACGAATTTCCAGCGTCCGAGTAAACTGCTGCCTGCTATCAACTTGCAAACACTTAACCAGTTCTATTAACTGCCGCGAATATCGGACTATTCCGGTACACGTTAAAAATGGGAAGAAAAAGCAGATCGATCCAGGCAATTCTCCGTGTGCGCGTTTTACGCTGCTTATCTCGGCGCAACATGCAAATCGACACACTCTTCTGTACGCAAGGAATGAAACGCGCGGATAAATTTACGAGCGGTGCTATACGACCGTTTAATGCAAGAAACATATTGTTTAGCCGATAAATTGTACGCAGGTTATAGGCCGTAAAACTGGAGCGTCTCCGGAGCAATGAACGACGAGATGAATCTTTTAAGATCCGGCGTATGTGGATACGCGGTCCATAATCGTCTCGTAATGCGTATTACACGATTACGATCCTTTCAGCGAACCTGCTCCTATAATTTTCCGGAAATAGCGTGTACGTTGCACGTGTGTCATCTACACACCGATAGAAGCATATAAAAACCCTACCCTTTGTGTTATCCATCATCAACGTTCTATCTGCGTCACAACTCCTACCCGGAATATTTATTTGCGATGCACATGACTGTCAAGAGACGAACGCGATAAATAGGGGAGCGTCAGATATTCTGCGTGCCGATCTTAGGGCCCTTCGTATCACGAATATATGTGATCGCAGCTCATGAAAGATCTTTAACACGTTGACTGCCAAGCGTATTTTGCTATATTAGAACTGCGATGCGATGAAATACTGGAGAGTATAATTAAATCGTGTAAAATGAAGGTACATCAATTGCTTTTACAAGATTGCAAATATTTGTCATTGCGAATTTTTTTGCTTTTTTAGTAAAATCTTTTACACCGGTCACCGGTGACCACTGTGATCAAAATATGGGTAACGGCTATGACTCCACATCCGTAAACGGGTGACATCATTCTTCGTCCAAATAAAACAGGATTTTTGAGATAATGTAGGAGCGAAGACACAGGGAATTAAATCGGATTACTAAATTAACACGTTGACTGCCGTGCATATTTTGCCGTATTAGAACGGCAATGCTATGAAATACTACAGCGTTTGACTGAATTATGCAAAATGTAAATAATGTGCAAGTATTGGAGACCAAAGAATCGCATCACTATTCTAACAATAACTGCATTTATAAAATAATTATTACTACCCATCGCAAATATTTTGGATCTTCAGTAAAATCTCTTGCGCCGGTCACCGGTGACCCCCGCGGCAGCCAACGTGTTAATGAAAATATATTCTATCAGTGTTACAAATAGCTTGGGATAACAATTACGTCGTATAATGAAAGTGACTACAAGCCACACTTCGCTCGTCTTTAGCTTTTCACGATGTGGCCTGAACTGCCTGTTATCTTTCGGAATGCACAACATAGCGCAGCTGCCCTTTCGGCAGAGTGTGACTCATGAATCACGCGTTCGATTTCTACCATAATTTATAATAATTTTAGCGACAAAGGCGTCAGTCATGCGGTGTGCCCAGAAAGAAGCAGATTCGTTCGAGCTTCGAGTGAGGAAGCATCGAGTCTCCTTATGTTACGTGTCTTATGTTCTTATGTTTAGTAGTCCATTACTTTTGCATTTTTGTTTCGTGTGTGTGTGTTTTAAAATATATATCTTTATCTTTTGTCTTAAACCTTATGTTATATCAAATCCCGTCGACCCCTACAGAAGAATAAAGGAGTGGTAGATTATCGCATTCCTTGGCACCTCGGCATTCCACCGCAGAATTGTAAAGAGTTCGGACTGGTTATTGTAAAATAAAGAATGTCGCAATTTATCTCGTCTCTTGATTCTAACACGTGCATATCAAGCTCAATAAAACAAGCGCGGCACGCTTTGCGCGCCGTAAACAATGGAGATGCGAGTGCGGGCGCGAATGAGTGGAATCCACTGCGACGAGATTCGTCAGGGTTCTTACCCCAAGCCCACAATACTCGCCGTAGACAGCCTCATGGCAGCTCGAAACACCGAGGGTCCCATCCATCCATCCACTCGTCTTCTCTCTCGCTCCATCTCTTTCCTCGCCCCTGCGCAGTGCTCCCACTTTCCACGGGTTTGAAGAGGAGCCGCGTTCGTGACGTCACGTGCCAGCGATGACGTAAAAGTCGGGGAGTGTTACGTTACGCAAGCGTCGACGAACGCGAGGGTAGAGTGCGCCGCGATCACCCACTGCCCTACTTTTCCACCCCTTCGCTGCCTCCACGTTCTAGCTCACTCTTCCTCTCCTCTTCCTCTCCTCTTCCTCGCCTCTTCCTCTCCTCTTCGTCTTCCATCGTGAAACCCTCGACGCACCCCGCTATACCTGGGCACGGCCCGGCCGCTCTCGAGGCCTTTTTCTGAACCGCGTCTCATGGGGATACGTCTGGAGACCGAAGATGCCCGAACGACTGCCGTGAGTCGCGTAACGTCCTGTTCATTAACACTAAACGTACCGAGCGGGGTCAAATGACCCCTTTCTAAATTTATTCTAAAATCGTACGTTCATTGTAATTTCTTTCGCTCATTTGACTTTCTGTAAATTTGCATATCATCTGAGTATTCAATTTCTCGCTTTCATAAATTAGGAATTTCGTTTTGAAAATGGACGTTTATTTCAGAAGGGGTCGAATGACCCCTTTCAAAATTGACTTTCAAATCGTACATTCATTGTTATGTCTATCGCTTATTTGACTTTCTGTAAATTCGCGTATCATCTGATTATTTAATTTCTCAATTTAATAAATTAGGAAATTCGTTTTGAAAATCAACGTTTATTTCATAAGGGGTCGAATGACCCCTTTCAAAATTTACTTCCAAATCGTACATTCATTGTAATTTCTTTCGCTCATTTGACTTTCTGTAAATTTGCATATCATCTGAGTATTCAATTTCTCGCTTTCATAAATTAGGAATTTCGTTTTGAAAATGGACGTTTATTTCAGAAGGGGTCGAATGACCCCTTTCAAAATTTACTTTCAAATCGTACATTCATTGTTATGTCTATCGCTTATTTGGCTTTCTGTAAATTCGCGTATCATCTGATTATTCAATTTCTCGCTTTAATAAATTAGGAGTTTCTTTCTGAAAATCAACGTTTATTTCATAAGGGGTCGAATGACCCCTTTCAAAATTTACTTCCAAATCGTACATTCATTGTTATTTCTTTCGGTCATTTGACTTTCTGTAAATTCTTATATCATCTGATTATTCAATTTCTTGTTTTAATATAATATTATAAATTAAGAGTTTCTATCTGAAAATCAACGTTCATTTCATAAGCAGGTGTAAAGTACCGGTACGTTCAGTGTCGAAATGATCTTCACTTACGTATTGCTAATTTTCAAGCAGTACGATTAAATCCAATAAATTTAAATATTGTCAATTTTTAAACGAGAATTTTGTATTTTTGTGAATGTATTTTCATACTTTTAGGCATTGTCGATTATCAAGCCGCAATTTTAACACTTAACGTATGAAGTAGGGTCAAATGACCCCTTTCAACATTTATTTTAAAATCGTACATTCATTTTTATTTCTTTCGCTCATTTGACTTTATGTCAATTCTTATATCATCTGATTATTCAATGTCTCGATTTAATAAATTAGAAATTTCTTTCTGCAAATCAACGTTTATTCCATGAGGGGTCAAATGGCATCTTATGGTAAGAATACGTAGGTGTAAAGTACCGGTACGTTTAGTGTTAATCCTTTCGAGACTAAGAACGCAGAGTGTATGCCATGTAATGCCTCGCGCTAAACGTACCAAGTGGGGTCAAATGACTCCTTTCAAAATTTATTTTCAAATCGTACATTCATTGCTATTTCTTTCGCATATATGTCCCATTAGTCTTATAAAGATTATAATAAAATTGATTTTCAATTAATACACTTGTAGTGTATTATATGTAATAGCAAAAGAAGTAATATAAAAACAGCGTTTGGAACGTATAAGACTGCTGGGACATCTTTATCCCGGATTGAAAGACCGCAAAAGAGAGCTGATAAAATACAAACCAAAACACTTACTGGTTCATTTTATCTATATACTGTAATCACTTTTTGAAAACTATCTACAAATTATGTTACCGCGTTGATATTTTACACTTAACGGAATTTTTGACAGTAAGAAATTGTGGTACTAGATTTTAAGGAATTTAACAATAGAGACCGATTCACAATGAAGCAATGTGCAAGAAATTGTAGTAGATTGATAGTTAGAATCTACGATTAAACTTCACCGGGGCGTATGTGACCCAACAGTCTCGAAAGAGTTAAAGGTGAAGGTAGACGTTTGTCCGACGTGTGTCGGTCAGTAAATGAATGTGACGGAGTGTATTATTTAAAAGAAGGTAAAAGATGGATTAAAAATAAATTCCAATATGTTAATTTATTTACCAGTACAGACTAAACAAATTCCGAATTTCGTTAATAGTTACGATGAGAGTCACACGTTATATTACATGCAATTAGAGGTGTACATTCTAGAATGAGGTATTTAGGAAATTAATAATTTACTGGTATTACGTTTAAGTCGTATTAAAATAAAAATGTTTATGTCGTTTGTAACGAATTAGCTTATTTCCGTTTTGACATCATTTTATGATTTATTCCTTAAAGTCTCTCCACAAACGAATTTCACGTGCATTATGCCATTATATATCTCATCACAGTTGACCCCATAATAATCTTGAACATAAAAATTGTAACAATAGTGGAAAAAAAATTAGCTGCACAAACGTTATCCGTTAATGTTTTACAAAATACCATAAGAAGAAAAATTATAGAACTAATCTTATAAAACGTCCGTTTTAAATAAATGTATGTAATGTTAAAATATACGAGTTTAACCCATTGAATGACGAAAATTATTTTAAGTCCGAACTCATTGGAAATAGGTTCGCGCGCGCGCAAAACGAGTCAATCCTTTTCTTCCATCAGAAAAGCACGTCGATTGGCAATATCCAGTTAATAATTTACTGGTATTACGTTTAAGTCGTATTAAAATAAAAATGTATGTCGGTAAACGTTGCTTATTTCCGTTGACAGATTGATTTATTCCTTGAAGTCTCTCCATATTTCACGAGCTGCCATTATATATCTCATCACAGTTGACCCCATAATAATCTTGAACATAAAAATATATATTTTTAATTATATTTTTATAATTATAATTATATAATTATATATATGTAATTATATATATAATACATTATATAATGTATTATATAATTTGTAGTTATTTGTAAATAATATATTCATAGTAAATTTAATCGTCATTTTCAGCAATACCCCCAGAGTGTACATTTATGAAGATAATTTCGCAGTTAAAAGTTTACACTTTGAGTGTCATATCCCAGAATAAGTAGACGCATAACTTTCTTTAGGGATCAGTTTCCCAAATCTGCAAGATGATCCTTTTACTTAAAGAGGAACAACTTTTCTATTCGTTTGTACATACGTTGAGTATATTAATGACATTATGAATGCGAAAGCTAACAACTCTCTGAAACATTTTAATTTAGTATTCTGTTGATCGCACAGTTACAAAGTATGACCCCGTTTAGAACTGATAAAATATGATGCATAAGAAATCAATTCATCAGAAAGATCAATGCCACTATTTCCCGTATTACAATCTGCCACGGCCGATGTCTTCGATTTATGTAAATTAACAGAATCTCTAGTAGAGATAAGGCATATGAGATTTTAGCACGAGCGGACAAATTCACTGACTTTTGGACCCTGCAGGAGACAAAGGCGTGGTGCGCTTGGTCCTCATACTGTTAAATTCGCAGCCGGTTATTTTAAGGAGATTCTACAGCTGAAGCCCGCAAGGTTTCCCTGTTTAAATTGCCAAGGTTTCCCTCTTTAAAGTATTACGAGTAGAAGTAGAAAGAAATGGTGACACATATTTCGCGGCCTCCAACGTTACATTGTCTAGACATTATTATTAACATGTTGTATTAAAAATTTGACTAAAAATGCGAAAAATTCGCAATGAAGCCTATTTGCAATCTTGTAAAAGCAATTGATATTGGAACGGTGCTTCAATACTTTGGCTTTTAACAATTCCGCGTCACCTTTATTTTGCACGATTTAATCATACTCCGCAGTATTTCATCGCATCGCGGTTCTAACATAGCAAAATACACGGTGACCGGCGCAAAAGATTTGACTAAAAACGCAAAAAATTCACAATGGAGCCTACTTGCAATATTGTAAAAGGAATTGATATTGGAACGATGCTTGAATACTTTGGCTTTTAACAACTCTGCGTCACCTTCATTTTGCACGACATAATCATACTCTGCAATACATATTTCATCGCATCGCGGTTCTAATATAGCAAAATAGCAAACGGTGACCAGCCCAAAATATTTTACTAAAAATGCAAAAAATTCACAATGAAGCCTATTTGCAATCTGGGTAAAAAGAATTGATATTAGAACGGTATTTCAATACTTTAGCTTCCAAAAACTCTGCGTTTCCTTCATTTTTCACGATTTAATCATATTCTGCAGTATTTTATCACATCGCGGTTCTAACATAGCAAAATACGCGGTGACCGGCGCAAAAGATTTTACTAAAAACGCAAAAAATTCACAATGAAGCCTATTTGCAATCTTGTAAAAGCAATTGATATTGGAACGGTATTTCAATACTTTGATTTCTAAAAACATTGCGTTACCTTTATTTTCCATTATTTAATCATACTTTGCAGTATTTCATCGTATCGCGGTCCTAACATAGCAAAATACGCGGTGACTGGCGTAAAAGATTTGACTAAAAACGCAAAAAATTCACAATGAAGCCTATTTGCAATCTTGTAAAAGCAATTGATATTGGAACGGTATTTCAATACTTTGATTTCTAAAAACATTGCGTTACCTTTATTTTCCATTATTTAATCATACTCTGCAGTATTTCATCGCATCGCGGTTCTAAAAAAATACCCGGTGAAAAATTTTACTAAAAACGCAAAAAATTCACAATTTTGCAATCTTGTAAAAGCAATTGTTATTGAAACGGTGCTTCAATACTTTGGCTTTTAACAACTCTACGTTACGTTCATTTTGCACGATTAATCATACTCTGCAATACATATTCATCGCATCGCGGTTCTAACGTAGAAAAATACGCGGTGGCCGGCGCAAAATATTTTACTAAAAATGCAAAAAATTCACAATGAAGCCTATTTGCAATCTTGTAAAAGCAATTGATATTGGAACGGTATTTCAATACTTTAGCTTCCAAAAACTCTGCGTTACCTTCATTTTTCACGATTTAATCATATTCTGCAGTATTTCATCGCATCGCGGTTCTAACATAGCAAAATACGCGGTGACTGGCGTAAAAGATTTGACTAAAAACGCAAAACATTCACAATGAAGCCTATTTGCAATCTTGTAAAAGCAATTGATATTGGAACGGTATTTCAATACTTTAGCTTCCAAAAACTCTGCGTTACCTTCATTTTGCACGATTTAATCATATTCTGCAGTATTTCATAGCATCGCGGTTCTAACATAGCAAAATAAGCTTGGCAGTCAACGTGTTAAACGGTTAAAAGTAAATGTTTAATGACGCAAGCCTACGTCACTGATCCTCAGCTACAGATTTTAAAATCTCTACGATTACGTTACCCGTCGCGAATGTGCAAATTTACAGAGCCAGCCGCTGCGACATTCGAAACGTAACGTTCGCATTGTGGCCGAACGCGTATTATGTCCTGGAATCAGCATTTCGCCGGCAATTTGATCGGCCATTGTCGGGGCATCGATTATTCGAGAAGCGAATATTGCGGGAATCAGCGATAAATTGACCCGATCCAATTATATTGTGTAGGAGAATGACGGGGAAAAAAGCGTAGACGGTACTTTTTGCAGCGGGCGAAGACGATGGCCCAGTTTTCTGCCTCATGCCACCTGCTCCCCTGAATACTTTCATCCCTCTATCTCATACACGTCCCGAGGGGTTGCGCGGCGTCTGTGTCTTCGGGATTCGATTCCGCACGGCCACACCTCCTGACGACAAGCCTAATGCTTTCCTAATTCCAAGGTCTCCATCGACACGCGTGGATGCGCGCACGCGCACGTCTGCCAACGGCTAACGCTGCATCGTGGCCAACGCCTTAAAACATGATCATTTCAGCCGCGCCGACGTCAACTTCTGATACCACTCATTGAATGCGACATCAAATAAACTTAACACTTTAACCCTTTCGCTCCGACGAGGGTATATATATGCCCCCGAAGAATGACAATTCATAACGATGTACGAGATGAATACAGATGCGTTCCTTATCAAATAATTGTCTTGCATCATTTAATTTGGCGTAAGTAAAGAATTATCATTAGAACTTAGTTGCGCCTTACATAATCTATCAATAGAGTTTATAGTAGTGAAAAGTATTTCGTCCTCAGCGAGCGCTTTGGCCGAAAGTATTCAGCAGTCAAAGGGTTAAAAATGGGGACCTCGACTTCTACGACGATTGAGAAATGTCCCTGCTACAGGGACACCGAACGCAAAGGGTTAAACGCAGTCCGGCAGGATCTGATGTGTCGTGAGTCGGAAGCTGTTTACAGACTTTCGATAAGCGCGCCCTGCGCGGGGTCGATAAAATGGCAGCGTTTGCGGTGAACGTGATGTGACGCGCAGAATTCTTCGGAGCCGTGAGAAATCACTTGGCGATGGGGCGAGTAAGTCATAAAATCGGCGTGGTTCGTTGATTCCCATGGGTACGATGAAGGGTTCCGAGCCGGCCTGGGTCAAGGTGGAGGGCGGCTTCGTAATAGAGAGCGCGGAGTAAGTTAATGACAACGACGGAATTAGCGATCGCGGCAATAAAGCTGTTCGACGGATGCAGTCTTTTACAGCCAATCGTAAAAGAGGAATAAAGGAGAAGCGGAATTGGAGGGCGCGAGCAGGAGAGAACGCGTTAGATGTGAGCAAACAACAGAGCGGGGGTGACGTTGGAGTGTTTGTGGGGGAGGAAAAAAATGTGGGTTGTCGAGAAAACGTAGCCGCTGCGTCATAAAGTGAAATTATTATTAAAAAATGTATAACGCATGGTCGGTTGATTTTTCATGCTGTACGTTCGTAAACACTGATTATTTTCGAGAACGTGGCGTGGCAAAATGTTTTCAGCTAAAATTGTAAAGTTGTAAGAATATGTATGTTGTCAAAAAATCTAGCCGTTATAACGTAACGGGGAATGGTTGTACAAACGTGTACAGCGGATGTTCAGGTTTTAAATATTGATTATTTTTGGTGACGCAATGTAGCAAAATATTTTTATCAGAACACAAAACTGGAGTAATAAAAAAATGTGAGTGAAATTATACTTTTTCTAAAATCTGTAATGCATGTCTCATTAACTTTTGATATTGCGCGTTCTTAAACATTGATTATTTGTGATAATCAAGCATGCTAAAGCATTTTACCCAATTTTTGTGTGTTTTACAATTAACAACTGTGACAGAAGTTTCATGAACAAACGATAGGAAACTGTACTCCCTGCGTTCATTTAATGGATTTACCATAGACAACTACGGCGATGACGAGTAACGACTACGAAGTGCATTAAGCTGCAACATGCTGGACCAATAGCAGTCACTACCCTATTAAAATAGCACGTACAATTAATATTATAAAATGTATATAGCACAGATAAGATTTTTCATTCTTGATTAACCGCAAGTTGACTTTATATTCAAAAGAAAAGAGCCATTGTACTGATCGATAAACCAATTTAGCACATTTAAATCATTTCGGCGTGTCTTTTTTAACACATTAGGCGAACTGTCAACTCTTTGTATTTTATAGACGCTACTAGAACGGCAGCTATTAGTAATTATTATCGAATTTATAAATAGCTCATGAGTATGCTCAATATACTATTGCGTGTAGCGAATTTTGTATGTAAAATCAGCTTTCTCGTGAAAATTAAAAGAGGAAAATATTCTGAAGATTTTTAATTATTTGCTAATGGAGTCATTTAATATTTATGCATATAGAAATAATTTAACGGACACTGCAGTCGGTAATAATGAAACAATTTTTAATACTGAAAGCTGTAGTGACGCTAATGAAATAATAGTAGAACACCATACTATATGTAACACATTATAACACACTTCAAAACGTGAAAGCAGACATTTATGTATATAAAAAATAAAGATAAAAAATATATAATACAATTTTAAATATAATCATTCATAGGTTTTTTATTTTAAAATAACACCTTGTATAGTGTTACATAAACACATACAAAAATTAACTAGAGTGCAAAGGATTAAAATATGATATTTTATAAATCATATAATATTTAAAAATATGTTTGCAGCTTTTTAGTTGATTTTATTGAGACGTTTTAAACAAAAGTGTGGTTTTCTACTGGTTTCCTTTTGTTTGCACGCAGACGCATTTTCTACATTCACACGCAGCATCAACGGAAAGTGAAAGAAAATCCGCTTCGCATAACCTGTTAAGCGCAATTTGATTAGAAACAATGCAACGCACGTATCATCTCCCGTCACCGTGAACAAAAGCGTACCATTGGTTCATGCATTATAAAGCGAGCGTAAGATAGACGCAGAAAATGGGCGCATAGAGGAAGGAATGTAAAAGAAAGTAAAGGGCAGCGAGACGGCTCAAAGCGGACAGCATAAAAATCCACGCGAAACGTTTAAATTGCGCCGAGCTGAACGAAACGGCGTAAAGTTCAAGATAAAATGTTCGCTAGGCTGCAGTAAAATGAAAATTGCTAAGTACCTGAGACGAAATAACGTGAGATTTTTTTTGCCTGCATTCCGCGCACGTATTCCTTCTCTTCCTATCTTCGCGTTCCGTAGATTTCGCATGTGAATACGAACGGTTCTCTTTCTTTTAGCTGGCCCCCGATGACCCGGTTGTTAAGTTAATCCTTTTTAATTTATCCCTTCACGCGCTGCAGCTATCTTCCATGCGGTGTCCTTTGTTAAAATAATTTTCCCGCTCAGTATTCACTACGGTCATTAACCGTCACCGGCAGATAAGACTAATGGGGGTTAATTTATTCACACATATGCGACTAGTGACGCAGTACTACGTTATTTAACCATTTACTTCAATTTGTTTAGTAAGTATGTGTAGATAATGTAATAGCTGGAAGAGACGGAATTTTTTTACGGAATTATTTAGACGGTATTATTTACCATTTTATTAATATACATGTAGGATTTAAACAACGTGAAACTAGAGAGTATAATATTTATAAACAATAGCAATGCAATCAAGACACTTTAGTCTTATTTTGTAATCTTTCGTCGATTTATCGTTTCACCTTTTCGTCTTTACGTCTTTAGGTCTTTACGCCGTTTGGTCTTTACGTTTCGTCGTCAACTGACTACAAAGCAACCAAATAACACAATTCAACAAACTCGTCACCTATAATACATCAATATAATATAATAGCTGAGGATCATAGGTTACCTTTTCTCGCCAATTAGAGGACCCTGTATTTGAGATCCTACATACATGATATAATGTAACTACATATTGGGTTGGAGGGAAAGTTCTGTCGTATTTTTAATAGGCCGGTAATTTTTCTTGTAAATAAAAAAAATATTTGGCTAGTGAGTCATTCGGATTTTTGTTTTGTTTTTTATAGCTGCTGTATAATATAAGCGGAGTCCTTTTTCACCGTTTATCATTTACTTGTAATATTTAAAGTGAAAAACATGTCAGTAGATAAAGTGCATTTACGACACAGCATTTTGTATGAATTCCAAAAAGGAAGCAACGCATCGGTTGCATGTAAAAATGTATGTGCGGTATTTGGGAATGATATTGTAAATGTTCGTACTTGTCAAAGATGGTTTAGCAAATTTCGTTCCGGGGATCTGAGCCTCCAAGAAAGTAATCAATCTGGACGACCATCCAAGATCGATAATGATGTTTTACGATCCATGTTGTAAAATAATCCACATTTAACAAGTCGAGAAATTGCAGAAGAGTTTGGCATTCATCATACAACACATTAAATGTATTATGATTAATATTAAACACATATCTTTATAAATTAATTTAAATATTTTCTTTCAAATACGACAGAACTTTTCCTCCAACCCAATAATATGATGAGCGACATTTTGTATATTCGCAGCGATTTTACCAGTTAATTGTGTCGACGTCGTTGAAAAATGTGTCCCCTACGTGCGTCGTACAAATGAAGCGATGACGAATATATTTGTCAGACACAGAGTATGTTTGATATAAAATTAGATTACAATGAAATTACTTTAATATTTTTTACAATAATTAATTTACTGTTCTATTTTTCCTTTATAATTATTTATAAATTTGTTTTTTTTCGACATGGCCTCTAAATATTCCAAACTTCTTGCAGTTTAGGAATATATTTTAGTTTTAACTAAAATTGACGAATATATTCGTCAGAACACGCATGACGAATATATTCGTCAGAACACAAAATTTTACAAATTTCTCATGACGAATATATTCGTCATAAACAGTTCACTGGTTAAATAACCACACCCTGCGGACTTAAACTATAGACGCCATAAAATGGCTTGTTGCAAATGGGTTTATGTTCGTTTTTACTTGTTTTTGTTTATTATGGAATAATTAATTATTAGTACCTCGTATTAATGCGACATAGTAATGTAGATGAGTGTGTTTATTTAGCGACATTTAATTAAAACTAATTATTCATAGTGGGAGAGCTGGTTTGGGATTGAACGTGGCCAGCTGTAATAAAAGTTAAGTTACTCTAGAGAATACAAAAGTACTGTTGGAGTTAACTTTCATTTTCAGTGCACCAAATTACAACGTCGCGTGATCAGCCATCGTTGAATCATTCAAGCTCCAACTACCGCCCAGGCAGTTTAGACAATGTAATCTTTTTCATATTGAACAGTATCGGGCACTATGTGGAAGATTTAATTCAGTCAATCGAATTTGCATGGTCGCGAATAAATTGCGATTTGTTGAATTTTTATACCCTTACTTTGATATATTTAACGAACATCAGCTACGGCTTTTGAGACTTCTGAAATCATATCTGCATCAATCATATTCTATAATATTTTACTTTTGTTAGACAATTATAATCAAGGAGGAAATTTATTATATCGATATGAAATTATGAAGGCATAATCAAGACGGTATATAATCAATTTTTTGTTATCCTGCAGTTCGTTGTTTATCGTTAAGCAAGTCGACGGAGCTTTATACGCATTTATGTTACACAGTCAGTTAGCAAATTCTTCATGCATTCATAAAATTGTAAATATTTAACTTAGAAAGAAAACGTACATATGAAAGTCACAAAAGTCCGCATACAGCGCAGCTGCTCTACAAAGACATTATGTCCTGCAAATATGGGGTGTCAAGCTCGCAGCTTTAGTTTCACTTTGAAAATAAATGTTGAAAGAGTGTACGTTGCATATGTTTCACCAATATATTACAATGTGGCCAAGAAACGAAATTTCTTTGTGTATACGAAATTTGATAGTCAAGTTAGAAAACGAACAGAAATCATAACCGATATTGCAATACAATCAATTGCATACAATCAATTAAAAATCGATGAGCTCAGATCTGAACGCCCCCAAATATTTAACAGCCAAGATTCTCGTTCTATAATCAAAAAGGACGAGAAAATTCTAAAATCAGCGCTCGAAAATTAACCGAACGACATATATACGAAGCAAAGTAAAGGCCGTTATTTGTTGTTTCGAAACCATAAACGTTTCTATAACAACGGGGAACTTTAATTTCTTTTGATACGTTTAATAATTACAAATTGTTGGGTGTATGAAGATTTTCGTGACTTACGATACGAGTATAAATTAAAATCTCCAATTAGTTTCCTTCGGCTAGTATCTTCACCCGAAACACAAGTATTCTATAAATTTATTACTTGTTCTGTTAATTTTTTACGATTATTTGCTATTTTGTATTTTCCTTCTAATCATAATTATTTCCATTATTGCAATTATATTCCTTCTATTATTATTTTTAAGCTGTTTATCTTTGTCAGGTGGACTTAAGTGGATCCGCATTTTTTAAAATTTTTTTTTTTGCATTACATTACATTTATATATGTATGTATATATACATATATAAATTAATTTAATCGTAATTCTTTTTATTTTGACTGTTATATTCCTTTTATTATTATTTTTAAGCTGTTTATCTTTGTCAGGTGGACTTAAGTGGCTCCGCATTTTTAAAAAATTTTTTTTTTTGCATTACATTACATTTATATATGTATGTATATATACATATATAAATGAATTTAACCGTAATTCTTTTTATTTTGACAGTTATATTCCTTTTATTATTATTTTTAAGCTGTTTATCTTTGTCACGATGTACTTAAGTGGCTCTGCATTTTTTTTCTTTTGTTTGCATTACATTGCATTTATACATGTATGTATATATACACGTAAAAAGTTTTTATAAATCTCGATGCCAAAGGTTTTTACCCGCTAATTGGGTAGGTAAAAAACTAAAGCTAAAACTTCGCGACATTTCAGAATGATGAGGCATGTATGTATATATACATATATAAATGCATCTGATAGTAATTCTTTTCATTTTGACAGCTATATTCCTTCTATTATTATTTTTAAGCTGTTTATCTTTGTCACGATGTACTTAAGTGGCTCTGCATTTTTTTTCTTTTGTTTGCATTACATTGCATTTATACATGTATGTATATATACACGTAAAAAGTTTTTATAAATCTCGATGCCAAAGGTTTTTACCCGCTAATTGGGTAGGTAAAAAACTAAAGCTAAAACTTCGCGACATTTCAGAACGATGAGGCATGAATTATATCTTGACGCGTCTAGTAATCGAGTCTACTATATTATCGGGACCACCGCCACGGCGGTGATTAGCCATTAAATTTCGTCGGAACGAACGAAACATTACTTGTTCGCGAACTTTCTCACCCACAAATTATCGTCATTTGCGCTTTTCAACTATAGATATCACTCATAGTCGCAGAACTTACTTTTGCAAGATTTAGCCGTTGAAGAGCATTAATGGATCTTATAAACTGTTTCCACTAATTATAAACTGCATTATGTAGCTTTCATTTGTGTACCGTGTCTTGTTGTAAAATGGCGTAAAATTTTATCTGTGCGTTAACACATTGTTGACCGGTCACGAATTAACTCGTGTTTTCATGGCCAAACGTTGTTGACCGGTCACGAGTTAACTCGTGTTTGCACTTGCGTCGGCTATTTTAATTTTTAAGGCGCAGGGCAATATTGAATACAGCAAAATTTTGTTCATTGTGTTCAATCACGTCTGCTTTATTATAGAAAAGTATACTTTTCTTCGTACTGAGGCTTTTATTACAATTCTAGTATTAGAAAGTGTTAAGAACGATGGAACGTGACGGTGAATCATTCTTCAATAAATTATACGTGAATGCTTTATATAGTTGCTCAAGTGATTTTTAAATAAGTTGTAGTCACTTGGAAAATGATTATTGAAAATGAAATAACAAGGGCATAATCTAGCTCTTTAAAAGGAAAGCGCAACGATACAAGATATATACACGTGCAAAACCTCTTGTCTATATCTACGCGTAAATGACTGCTGTACAGTTAATCATACGAAAAAATATTAAAAGTTACATAAAATTTATATCCAAAGTTCAATTTGAATTCATTATGCACGAACAAATTTTATTGAAAGTTATTTACATCGTTTCACTTCCATGTTTAATTACGAAATAATAGCCGGTGACTTGAGACAGCTTTTGCCGAAAATTGCCGGTCAACAATGTGTTAAAATTGGCGCAAAGCCATAAATTGATTCGTTGCTAAGATACAATATTTATCTACACACCTGTTACACCATACATTCCACTGGGGATCTCGTATTAGGCGAAGGTTAAGAAATCGCTAGCGCTAAACATATATGACATATTAGAAAATTAAAAATTTGGAAAATATCTTAATTTTATATTAAATATACTTGAGTTTGGCAAATTTACGTAGTGCAACACTTATTCCGTTAATATTAGGTGTACAACTTTGCTTCCGCCGTTTTTTTCCGAAATTCGAGGCTTTATTGTAAAAAACTGGTTATACGTTTATGATTCAAAGTATTGTCCATCGCTGGCCACTACTTTCTCCCATCTTTCGGGCAGCGTACGAATCCCGCGTTGAAAAAACTGGTCATCTTTTGAAGCGATCCACGAATCGATCCAATTTTTTACTTCTTCATAAGACCGGAAGTGCTGGTCAGCCAGGCCGTGTGCCATTGATCGAAACAAGTGATAGTCCGATGGAGCAACGTCTGGAGAATACGGCGGGTGGGGTAGGACTTCCCATTTCAACGTTTCCAATTATGTCTTGACCACTTTCGCAACATGGGGTCGAGCATTGTCGTGCTGTAAAATCACTTTATCATGTCTCTCGTTGTATTGCGGCCGTTTGTCTTTTAATGCTCGGCTCAAACGCATTAATTGCGTTCGATAACGATCGCCTGTGATTGTTTCAGTCGGTTTTAACAACTCATAATGCACTACGCCGAGATGGTCCCACCAAATACAGAGCATGACCTTGGAACCGTGAATATTCGGTTTGGCCGTCGACGTGGAAGCATGGCCGGGATATCCCCATGATTTTCTGCGCTTGGGATTATCGTAATGAACCCATTTTTCGTCCCCAGTCACAATGCGATGCAGAAATCCTTTCCGTCTTTGCCTTGCAAGCAGCTGTTCACAAGCAAACAAACGCCGTTCAACATCTCTCGGCTTCAACTCGTACGGACCCAATTTCCTTGTTTCTACATTCCCATGATTTTCACACCATACATCATGGGGTTTTGTAAATAGGCTTGTTGCGTCACTCCCAATGATATATGCCAATTCTTGTTGCGTTTGACACGAGTCTTGATCAAGTAATGCCTCCAATTCTGCATCTTCGAAAACCTACTCTCTTCCACCGCCTTGCCGGTCTTCGACGTCAAAATCACCGTTCTTGAAGCGTTGAAACCACTCTCGGCACGTTCTTTCACTAATAGCGGCCTCACCATAGGTATTTGAGAGCATTCGATGAGCCTCAGCCGCAGATTTCTTCATATTAAAGCAGAAAATTAAAACCTCCCGCAAGTGACGAGAATTTGGCTCGTAAGCTGACATGTTTAATCGAGAATGACTTTATGATGCAGACACAAATCGACTAATATTTCGATAAAATTATATTGTTTTGACAAATGCCAAAGGGTTGTATGACATCTACAATCTATTTTTTTCGAGTTTACCGCTACAGCCATCTATAAAACGGCACAAAACAATGTTGCGCGATATCCTAAACAGAGCATGCGTTAGTATCGCATCTTCAGATCAATAGCGGTTTATAAAAATGTCAGCATATTAATTGACTGACAACAAAGGCAACAGTGTAATATATTTACCTAATTTTGTAATTATCGAATCATCTAGCTGTCGGAATAATTATAAATTTTCTATGAAACTACTTTATTAGAGAGTACAAAATTATACCTTTTATGCCGGGAAGTACGACGACGTACGCTCACTATCTAAGACTTATCTTATTTCAACGTAGGATCCTGAAATCTCACATTACTTCCGACGATGATCTTACAAGACTATAAAGAAAGTTAAGCGATTCAAGGAAAACTTGTGCAACATCAGCTCGAAGACGGTATAATTCAAACATGCTCTTCGACCGTGAAGCAAAAGAAGTGCGCAGACGAACGCAAGAAGCTCGTGGAAGAAACGAACGACGACAAGGAAGAATAAACTTTAAATTGTCAAAGTGTGGCCAAGCTATGTACGTAGATTAATTCCTCCCTCTCAACGAAACTTGGCCGAGTTTGCAGAAAGTCAGTCAACGTCTCAGGATGCAAGTAAAATTTGCCTTAGTTCCGAAACACGGTCCAATTTGGTTATTCCTCAGCTTCCATTCGCGACCAGGCGCACAAGCGTGCGAAAATGATTTGCCTTCGACGTCATCGACTAAAATTCAACCACGTACAAGTTTTTCCCTATTCCCTAACTTTGCCTGCTACGTTCCGCCGTTGGTAATATCTACGTAAAATCAGTATACAAATATTTTACTCAGACGCTTCACGCTAGGTGTTCGCTCTGTGTCAACTTAACCCTTTTTCTGGACTTTTAACATTTATCATAAATAAAAGCAATGAAAACAAATTAAAAACCACTGTCTCATTTAACACTTAGAAAGCTTTCCGTCAATTAACTGAGAAGTCATATCCAACAATTGTCAGAACATGCTTCTACATTTTATTCAGATAATATACTGAACGGCAAAGCACATATTATTCGTGCGTAAGGAAATAAACGAAAGGGTATTTTATGTTCGAAAAGAAAAATTCCATGTGAATGGCGGCGCATAACTTTTTATCGTAATTGTTTTAAACTTATCACACCCTAAAAGCGCAAGTTATAAAACGTCAGTTTTATTTCATAAAATATATACCACTAAAGTTTTATGTAAAATATCATTTGGACAGAGTACTCCTTTCCGAAACTACCATTTTACATGAAATGACGCGCTATTCGCTATTTCATGAAGAGACAGGTCCGAGTGCAAACGGTTAATTGACCAACTCAGTCCAAACCCAGCGAAGGGAGGCCATTTTAGGGTAACGCTGCATTCACATGCTTGTTACGTTGTACCTGGACAATACAGTTAACACGTTGACTGCCACGATAGTCACTGCTGATCGGTGGAAAAGATTTTACTAAAAATGCAACAAATTCGCAATAAAGCCTATTTGCAATCTTGTGAAAGCAACTAATATTGGAATGGTGTTTTAATGCTTGGGTTCTAATAACTCTGCGTTACCTTCATTTTCCATGATTTAATCATACTCTGCGCTATTTCATGGCATCGCGGTTCGAACATAACAAAATACACGGTGACCGGTGCAAAAATTTGACTAAAAACGCAAAAAATTCACAATGAAGCCTATCTGCAATCTTTTAGAAGCAATTGATATTGGAAAGGTGCTTCAATATTTTGGCTTCTAAGGACTCTGCGTTAACTTTATTTTGCACGATTTAATCATATTCTGCAGTATTTCATCGCATCGCCGTTCTAATGTAGCAAAATACGCGGTGACCGGCACAAAATATTTTACTACAAACGCAAAGAATTCACAATAAATCCTATTTGCAATCTAGTAAAAGCAACTATAGAAACAGATATTGAAACGGTGCTGCAATACTTTGGCTTCGAACAACTCTGCGTTACCTTAATTTTATACGATTTAATAATACGCTGTAGTATTTGATTGCATCGTAGTTATAACAAAGCAAAATATGCGGTGACCGGCGCAAAAAATTTTACTAAAAACGCAAAAAATGTGCAATGAGTCCTATTTGCAATCTTATAAAAGCAATTGATATTGAAATGGTACTTTAATACTTGGGTTCTAATAACTCTGCGTTACCTTCATTTTGCACGATTTAATCATTCTCTGCAGTATTTCATTGCATCGCAGTTCTAACATAGCAAAATACGCGGTAACTGGCGCAAAAGATTTTACCAAAAACGCAAAAAATTTACAATGAAGCCTACTTGCAATCTTGTAAAAGCAATTGATATTGAAACGGTGCTTCAATACTTTGGCTTCTAACAACTCTGCGTTACCTTAATTTTATACGATTTAATAATACGCTGTAGTATTTCATTGCATCGTAGTTATAACAAAGCAAAATATGCGGTGACCGGCGCAAAAAATTTTACTAAAAACGCAAAAAATGTGCAATGAAGCCTATTTGCAATCTTATAAAAGCAATTGATATTGAAATGGTACTTTAATACTTGGGTTCTAATAACTCTGCGTTACCTTCATTTTGCACGATTTAATCATTCTCTGCAGTATTTCATCGCATCGCGGTTCTAACATAGCAAAATACGCGGTGACCGGCACAAAATATTTTACTAAAAACGCAAAAAATGTGCAATGAAGCCTATTTGCAATCTTGTAAAAGCAATTGATATTGAAATGGTACTTTAATACTTGGGTTCTAATAACTCTGCGTTACCTTAATTTTATACGATTTAATAATACGCTGTAGTATTTGATTGCATCGTAGTTATAACAAAGCAAAATATGCGGTGACCGGGGCAAAAAATTTTACTAAAAACGCAAAAAATGTGCAATGAAGCCTATTTGCAATCTTGTAAAAGCAATTGATATTGAAATGGTACTTTAATACTTGGGTTCTAATAACTCTGTGTTACCTTCATTTTGTACGATGTAATCATATTCTGCAGTATTTCATCGCATCGCGGTTCTAATGCAGCAAAATACGCGGTGACCGGCACAAAATATTTGACTAAAAACGCAAAAAATTTACAATGAAGCCTACTTGCAATCTTGTAAAAGCAATTGATATTGAAACGGTGCTTCAATACTTTGGCTTATAACAACTCTGCGTTACCTTAATTTTATACGATTTAATAATATGCTGTAGTATTTCATTGCATCGTAGTTATAACAAAGCAAAATATGCGGTGACCGGCGCAAAAAATTTTACTAAAAACGCAAAAAATGTGCAATGAAGCCTATTTGCAATCTTGTAAAAGCAATTGATATTGAAATGGTACTTTAATACTTGGGTTCTAATAACTCTGCGTTACCTTCATTTTGTACGATGTAATCATATTCTGCAGTATTTCATCGCATCGCGGTTCTAATGCAGCAAAATACGCGGTGACCGGCATAAAATATTTTACTAAAAACGCAAAAAATTTACAATGAAGCCTACTTGCAATCTTGTAAAAGCAATTGATATTGAAACGGTGCTTCAATACTTTGGCTTCTAACAACTCTGCGTTACCTTAATTTTATACGATTTAATAATACGCTGTAGTATTTCATTGCATCGCAGTTCTAACATAGCAAAATACGCGGTAACTGGCGCAAAAGATTTTACTAAAAACACAAAAAATTTACAATGATGCCTATTTACAATCTTGTAAAAGCAATTGATATTGAAATGGTACTTTAATACTTGAGTTCTAATAACTCTGCGTTACCTTCATTTTGCACGATTTAATCATTCTCTGCAGTATTTCATTGCACCGCAGTTCTAACTTAGCAAAATACGCGGTAATTGGCGCAAAAGATTTTACTAAAAACGCAAAGAATTCACAATAAAGCTTATTTGCAATCTTGTAAATGCAATTGATATTAAAACGGTGCTTCAATACTTTGGCTTCTATCAACTGCATTACCTACATTTTGCACGATTTAATCGTACTCTGCAGTATTTCATCGCATCGCGGTTCTAGCATAGCAAAATACGCTTGGCAGTCAACGCGTTAATTGGGATCGTGTCGTCGGATCGTGTCATTGCAAATGCGTGCCTGTTGGATATGAAATGATCTGGCAATCGGTCGATTGATTCTTTGTAATGAGACGTCAGTGTATCTCAGTTCAATTATCGTTGTGTCAATCGCGTCAACAGACACCGCGATTGGTCGGGTTTACGTCGCGCAGTAAAATCAGGTGGAAGATCGATGGAGTTCCTGTCGATTTGCGCGGCGTCAATGGCAGGATAAAAAGATAGTCGACTCCGGCGGCAGCGAAATCGTTATAGGGGTCATTCTATACCGGAGGAAAGCGACCCTCCTTTTTGCTCGCCCACAGGAGTTCACGACAAGCGAAGTGGCGCCAACGTTTCGCCACGAGACGCGATCGTGCGAAATTGGATCGCCCTTGTTGTCCCCTTTGTAGTCGCCATCGTCGTCCTAGTTATCAGCGTTTGCCGCCGCGCACTTTTCTCTACGCTTTTATGCGAGCCGAATACCGAGCCTAACTGAATTAGCATCATTAACTCTTTGACATACAATGACGAGTCAGACTCGTCATTCATTTCATGGGCCATTGTAGAGTTTGACGAGTCTGACTCGTCAAACGCTTATTTCGGCTGACGCCGTGCAGTTTACAATTAGGTTACATAGTTGCTCCACTGGTGCGTCGATTCTCATTCGTTTGTAACGTTCGGGATGGCCCACGCTACCACCTTTTCAGCTACAAAGGGATGCCGCATGTGCGTAAAAAACTACAGAAGTGAAACAACACGGCAATGCAAAAAATGTTCAATTGCTTCACATGTTCGAAAATGTTTCGAAATATTCCATAGTGTACAGAACTATTGAATTATTATTTTTTAATGTTAATAGAGAAAAGGACAATTATTAATTTGGATAAATCTTGTTTAGACGTCATCTACCATATTATGGAGATTTTCAAGAATATATGCAAACATGTTGCGAGTCAGAAATGAGTTAATAAATTAAAATTTCATGAAGCATTGTTCGAAAACGTTCGGTGCACGAACTCTTTCTACATTAACTGTAACAGTTTCACGGTGGACGTCACTTATACCTGTCTTTGTCTGCCAGCAATTTCGCCGAGCATCATGTATGCATGATTTTGCCTGCCAGCGATTATTGGCGGGCGGCGCTCTCGTGTATGATGTTATTCTCTTGACCGCCTATGTCGAACCTGACATTTTGTCTTTATCGGGCTTCAGTTTACAGCCCAGTAAATAGAACATTGTTCAGAACGTAGAAATGAAAAACATTTAACAGTTCTACGGCGAACTTCAGATATGCACATCTTTAACCGCACCGATTATTATGTTACTCTTATGTGATATTCTTTTAACACGATTGACCGGCGGGCGGCGCTCTCGTTTGCCGTATTAGAACGATGCTATTCTACTTGACAGCGTTTGACTGAATTTTGTCTGTTAATGTGCAAGTATTGGAGCCCAGTAAATCGAACATTACTATTCTAGAACGTGATTTATAAAATAATTATTACTACCCGACTGCGAATATTTTGGATCTTTAAAAATCTCTTGCGCCGGTCATTATGTGACCCTTATGGATAACGTGTTAACTGAACCTGACATTTGATCTAAAGTTTGACTAAATCCGTCGTTGTATGTAATATGATCCTTTGCAGTTGAAAAGAATAGTTTATTTCATTTACTTCTCACTCCGCAGTGAACGTCACTCAGTGTTTTTGAAATATAAACGTGTTTCTGCATTGTTCTAAGCTCATATTCAAACATTTGTAATACTACTTTTAAGTTTTCACTAGCAAAATTGAAGAAATTATTACTATTATTTTCTAGCAACCTTTGCTGATTTTTATTAATGGAAAGGTACAAATGTATATCTAAATTAAATTTCCCATCGGACTACTAATGTTGACATTTTGTGTGCCGTATACCTACTTCGTAAATCTAGTGTTAGATGAAATTCGGATTGTAAAATTATTTATTAAATTATAAACTATATTTGTAAAATTATAACTTTAATAATTTTTTATAACGATTTTACGACAATGTAATCGAAATTGCCGCCGCCGTGAAACTGTAAATAGCTTAACGTGAGATTTTTGGGAATATTTTGAGTGAAGAATGAAGCGAATCCGCGTTATAAGATTACTACGATTGAAAATTGAACAAATTGAATCTATCTGGAATATTTTTAATGATATTTCAAAATGACGCCGGAATCTGTTTAAATATGTATCTACAAGCATATTGATGTGGCGTGCCATCGAAGACATACTTAAAAAAACAAAAATAACATGGTCGGATGTCAGGATTCTTATAGAAAGTTCTGGAACAAAATCTTCATCCCCGGTTTTATTCCATTCAGAACTCTAAGTAAAGAAATCCCACTAACCAGTCGTGTACTTTTTTTACGATTGTCGGCTTTATGTGACGTCAATATGACTATAGATAGAATTCACAAAAAATGAAGGGCAATCTTGAAACGTCAATAAAGATATCTCGCGACTTATATTGACCTATTAACACTACATTTACGGACATTGATTGCATACCTATTTGACAGCAGTCTGTACTAACCTATGTACTACATACAGATTCTACTATATACAGAATTTCTGTCACTTCTAACAAAAAATCTGCAAACCGTCAAATTGAGATTCTGTAAACGTAGTATTAATTTATTTTTAAAAGTTATTTTATCTTTAAAAATTCGATAAGGGAAAATACCACCCGCCGTTTCCTGCTTAATTATTTCTGAACGAAGCAATAACATGCCGGTAATTCCCTGTACACAGGTGTTTGTAATTAGGAAGTCGATACAAATAGAAACATATATTCACATCATTATATAAACCCAGATAAAAAAAAAATGGCCGTACAATATTTATACTTTCTTCGACTTTTACATAAAATATATCATTTGTAAACTTGAGATCCTGTGAATTTAATATGAAGTTTCTTTTCTCTTCGAAAAATTCCAAAAGGAAAAATACCACCCATCAACTCCTTTTCAACTGCATCTTAACGAAGCAACCACCGCGGGGATCCTTGCAAAGTATAAATAGCGCGTGACATTTAAACGCTTCCGCGCACTGCAATAAAATAATAATCCGGCGTTTAGCAAGGTCACTTGAGCCACCGTAAATACACAATCGTACGTCCGCGAGAAGTTCATTGTCGTTGCCGTCTAAATTAGTCCGAGCGCCTAGCTGCCCCGTACTATTGCGCTCATTCTGCCACTCTTCTACCTCAGCCAGATTTTCCTCTGCTTTACGTCTCATCAACCAGTTAAACGTGTTCGACGTATATATACGTCGGATGAAATCTCTATTGCGGTGCGTATGACGTGTATACTCGTCGTGTAAAATAAAAAATTACCATTGACTATCAAAACTCGTAGTTTCAATAAAATACAACAAGAATTTTATTTAAAGGCATGTTTCCTTTATATCACCAATAGAACTGCTGAGTATTTTATATTGCAGTGCGTATGACATGTATACTCGTCATATAAATTAAAAAATTACCATTGACTATCAAAACTCGTAATTTCAATAAAATACAATAAGAATTTTATTTTATGGTATGTTCCCTTTATCTCACCAATAGAATTTTTGAGTATTTTATATTGCGATACGTATGACGTGTATAACGCCGTGTAAAATAAAAAATTACCATTGACTATCAAAACTCGTAGTTTCAATAAAATACAATAAGAATTTTATTTCATGGTATGTTTCCTTTATATCCCCAATAGAACTGCTGAGTATTTCATATTGCGGTGCGTATGACGTGTATACTCGTCGTGTAAAATAAAAAATTATCATTGACTATCAAAACTTTAATTTCAATAAAATACAAAAGAATTTTATTTGATGGTATGTTTCCTTTATATCACCAATAGAACTGCTGAGTATTTTATATTGCGATGCGTATGACGTGTATACTCGTCATGTAAAATAAAAAATTACCATTGACTATCAAAACTCGTAGTTTCAATAAAATACAATAAGAATTTTATTTCATGGTATGTTTCCTTTATATCACCAATAGAACTGTTGAGTATTTTATATTGCCGTATGACCGATACTCGTCGTGTAAAATAAAAAATTATCATTGACTATCAAAACTCGTAATTTCAATAAAATACAGTAAGAATTTTATTTGATGATCTGTTTGGTTTATATTACCAATAAAACTGCTGAGTATTTTATATTGCGGTGCGTATGACGTGTATACTCGTCATGTAAAATAAAAAATTACCATTGACTATCAAAACTCGTAGTTTCAATAAAATACAATAAGAATTTTATTTCATGGTATGTTTCCTTTATATCACCAATAGAACTGCTGAGTATTTTATATTGCAGTGCGTATGACGTGTATACTCGTCGTGTAAAATAAAAAATTATCATTGACTATCAAACTCGACATTTCAATAAAATACAACAAGAATTTTATTTAATGGCACGTTTCCTTTATATCACCAATAGAACTGCTGAGTATTTTATATTGCGGTGCGTATGACGTGTATACTCGTCGTGTAAAATAAAAAATTATCATTGACTATCAAAACTCGACATTTTAATAAAATACAACAAGAATTTTATTTAACGGCATGTTTCCTTTATATCACCAATAGAACTGCTGAGTATTTTATATTGCGATGCGTATGACGTGTATACTCGTCATATAAAATAAAAAATTATCATTGACTATCAAAACTCAACATTTCAATAAAATACAACAAGAATTTTATTTAATGGCATGTTTCCTTTATATCACCAATAGAACTGCTGAGTATTTCATATTGCGGTGCGTATGACGTGTATACTCGTCGTGTAAAATAAAAAATTACCATTGACTATCAAAACTCGTAGTTTCAATAAAATACAATAAGAATTTTATTTGATGGTACGGTTCCTTTATATCACCAATAGAACTGCTGAGTATTTTATATTGCGATGCGTATGACGTGTATACTCGTCGTGTAAAATAAAAAATTACCATTGACTGTCAAAACTCGTAATTTCAATAAAATACAAGAAGCATTTTATTTGATAGTATGTTTCTTTTATATTACTGTAGGTTCCAGGTATTAATTAAATAATTCTAATTAAACTTGGATAAGATATAATTCAAAAAAGTTAAAATACAATTCGACACACACACACACAAACGCAGCGCTCTTCGAAACACAACGCCGAACTCCTTATAAGCGCGACTGCCAAAAGTACGTCTTTCGTCTTTGATTGTCCGGTTACGACTGCCCCATATGAAACAACAGCATCTTGAACCATCTTTTGTTACAAGCGTCATCGCTCACGCCATATATCACACATACATCACACTCTGACTTATACGCATTCGATACGGCGCATTATTCTTTCGCGAATCTTCAAATATTCGGTCCCACATTACCAATAGACCTGCTGAGTATTTTATATTGCCAATTACATACGTGAGCCGCGACTTGGACGGCAAGCGTTGATTTACAGAGAAATCGCGTAAATAATTACTAGGGCCAATACTAGCCCTTTGCTCTACGCGGCTGAATCCTAGATATTCTTGAATTGAATACAAAAATCCGAAACATTTTCGATCCAAAAGCTCTCTTCTTCACTTTTAAAGCATCTGAAGTAAACCTGTGTATTTTCACAGTTATTGTTAAAATAAAGCGTAAGATACGAAAAATAGCTAAATACGTATAACATAATAATAATAATAATGATGATACAATAAATTGCAAAATGTACTGTCCCAGATGGATAATTCACACAGCAGTAGTAGCGAAATTTATAATAGGATCATTTGTCCTGCGTTCGACGTGTATACACGTCATTGCTTGGTTTTAATTCCGCACCCTGCGAGGGATTCCTAAAATTAAATTCCGCACTTAACTGGTTAACGGGCAGTTTCCCTTGTTCCTTTGGTATCAACGTCAAGAATGAATACTTACGGAAAACAGCCAGCTCTTCGGTCCTTTTTATTAATAGTTAATTACGTCAGGAATCTCAGTACGCGTACGATAGTGAAAATCTAGATCGAAAACGTACGGCAGACCTTCACGGGAAGTTAATATTAAACGTACCGGTACTTTACACGTACCTATTCTTATCATGAGGAGTTATTTGACCCCTTACGAAATAATCGTTGACTTTCAGATAGAAATTCATAATTTATTAAAGCGAGAAATTGAATAATCAGATGATATGCGAATTTACAGAAAGTCAAATGATCGAAAGAAATAATAGTGAATATACGACTTTAAAGTAAATTTTGAAAGGGGTCATTTGACCCCTTATGAAATAAACGTTGATTTTCAAATAGAAATTTCTAATTTATTAAAGCGAGAAATTGAATAATCAGATGATATAAGAATTTACAGAAAGTCAAATGATCGAAAGAAATAATAGTGAATATACGACTTTAAAGTAAATTTTGGAAGGGGTCATTTGACCCCTTATGAAATAAACGTTGATTTTCAAATAGAAATTCCTAATTTATTAAAGCGAGAAATTGAATAATCAGATGATATAAAAATTTACAGAAAGTCAAATGATCGAAAGAAATAAGAATAAATGTACGATTTAAAAGTAAATTTTGAAAGGGGTTAGTTGACCCCTTATGAAATAAACGTTGATTTTCAAATAGAAACTTCTAATTTATTAAAGCGGGAAGTTAAATAATCAGATGATATAAGAATTTACAGAAAGTCAAATGATCGAAAGGAATAACAAAGGAATAATAATATGCATGCACGATTTTAAAATAAATGTTGAAAGGGGTCATTTGACCGCATTTGATACGTTTAGTGTTAATCGGCGAAGCCAAATGTTGGTAGTTTGGAAAAGCTTGTCAAAAGTTGTATAAAACTTTATTGTACAGGGATTGAAGGATGCAAACATTTTTATGTCTATGGTAATTCTGACGATTCGTCTAGTTCTGCGAGAATGGTTTGGTTATGCTCAGAAGAGTGGAGTTGAGAAGAGGAAGAGCTGTGGAACGGGGGAGAAGAATGAGTAAAGCGTTTTTTGTATCAGGGCATGGAAGGAACTGTAAAACTCGGTTATTGAATGTTGTGTGCTGGCCGATTTACAATTTTGCCGCATAACAAAGGCTGGGTGAGTTTAGTTACGATAGTAAAATTCAACACGTTTTGGATTCTTGGGTACTTTCCGTAGAAGTGAAATGTTTAATCCACGATTTATTACCATTTCGACCTTCATTGGTACCATTTTACTAGCCTTTGACATTTAATTTTAAGAGATCCGGCAGTTTGACGGATGTCTGAAGAAATATATAAGTGTACGTTGTACAGAATTTCAAAGTTAGAACACTGCGGAAAAAAATGAATTAAGTTATATACTTGTATCGATTAATAAAAGTTCGCGAAAGTCGCCAGAAGGCAATGGTAATACTTTCTGTAATTTTACTCATAACATCCGAAATGTAATATTAATTAAATCACGCCAACTAAGAAAAACATGTCGGGGTTATTAACATGATTAAATTGTAATAAAGGACATCCTCTGAAAACGTGGCTATTTTCCTTTAATTAATACTGAAAAACAGAATCATCGGGTACGTTAAACGTATTTTCAAATGGACCAATACTAAAAATGCAGGGTTTCAGATTGATCTGCATTGTAAATTGAAAAAGATACGAGAAGACTTCGGGAGATGTTTTTTGGTAGGACTTAAAACGGAAGAGTTTCGAAGCTTCTTTCGGAGGGAAGGAAGAACGTGAATGCGCGAGTTGGGCGTGGGTCAAAAATAGGCGAAAAACTTTGAAGTCTTTTTTGCTCAGTACCTCTACTATTCGATAGAAGATGATTCGTGCTAAAAATATATCGCCATCTACCCGGTGATCCCTCAACAGATTCGAAGGCATGGCAATTTTTAGGGGATAAAATTAAATTCCTTTGATATTGGTTATTGCCGTTGATTGCAAATAATTTTCCGTAAAACGTGTTAAAAGCGTATAATACAATTTATAATCTAGCATTAATTGTTTGGCTCTGATTGGCTTGTGCAAGAGGCTCGAATTTATTAAGATATGGCATTTGTAAAAAAATGTAGTGCTACAAGTTTTCCGATTCGCTTGTCATTTTAGTGTATCAATCGGCATGTGGAAACTCGGTAACCCGTGAACAAAGGAGCAAATCCGCAATACTGTAGGACACATGGCCGAAAATAGACTGAGAAAAGATGGAAAAGAATCGTGGGATCGGGGTCAAAAAATAAAACTCGCGATTGACTTACCCTATTGGAAACCGAAAGAGGGCTCAAAGCGGCTTTGAAAAATCAGAACCCCACTAGAAAACTCAATAGTTTCTGGGAGTTACTAGAGTAACATTTCTTGTTTTCCCGATCCACTAATTTCATATGAAGGTAGCTACTACATTTCTAAATATCCAGTGCTTCAGAAGCTGCAGTCCATACTTGTGTGTGCATAATTTTACAATTTACAGCAGTATTAAATGAATTATATCGCGTCAGATATGCAACAGTGTATAGTTAGTGCTTTTAATGGTTTTAACATCTGCTTTCCACACCCTGTTAATAAATCCACGTAGCACCCAAAACGGATTAATAATCCTGATATATTAACACGTTGACTGCCACAGTGGACACTAGTGACCGTCGCAAAAGATTTTACTAAAAATGCAAAAATTTCACAACGAAGCCTATTGTCAATCCTGAAAAAGCAATTGATATTGGAACGGTGCTACAATACTTTGGCTTTCATCAACTCTGCGGTACCTTAATTTTGCACGATTTAATTATACTCTGCAGTATTTCATCGCATCGCTGTTAAAAACGCAAAAAATTCTAACATAGCAAATATACGCGGTTTCTAACAGGTTACCTTTATTTTGCAAATCATACTCTGATTTTCATCGCATCGCGGTTCTAGCAAACAAAATACGCAAAAAATGATTTTACTAAAAATGCAATGGAGCCTATTTGCAATCTTGTAAAAGCAATTGATATTAGAACAGTGCTTCAATACTTTGGTTTCTAATATGGTAACTCTGTGTTACCTTTATTTTGCAGGATTTAATTATACTCTGCAGTATTTCATCGCGTCGCGGTTCTAACATAGCAAAATATGCGTGAGCTGCAAAATATTTTACTAAAAATGCAAAAAATTCGCAATGAAGCCTATTTGCAATGTTGTAAAAACAATTGATATTGGAACGGTGCTTCAATACTTTGGTTTCTAAGAACTCTGTGTTACCTTCATTTTGCAGGATTTAATTATACACTCCAGTATTTCATCGCATCGCGGTTCTAACATAGCAAAATACGCGGTGATCGGCGCAAAATATTTTAGTAAAAATGCAAAAAATTCGCAATGAAGGCTATTTGCAATCTTGTAAAAGCAATTGATATTGGAACGGTGCTTCAATACTTTGGTTTCTAAAAACTCTGCGTTACCTTTATTTTGCACAATTTAATTATACTCTGCAGTATTTCATCGCATTGCGATTCTAACATAGCAAAATACGCGGTGATCGGCGCAAAAGATTTTACTAAAAATGCAAACAATTCGCAATGAAGCCTATTTGCAATCTTGTAAATGCAATTGATATCGGAACGGTGCTTCAATACTTTGGTTTCTAATATGGTAACTCTGTGTTACCTTTATTTTGCAGGATTTAATTATACTCTGCAGTATTTCATCGCATCGCGGTTCTAACATAGCAAAATACCCGGTGACCGCTGCAAAATATTTTACTAAAAATGCAAAAAATTCGCAATGAAGCCTATTTGCAATGTTGTAAAAACAATTGATATCGGAACGATGCTTCAATACTTTGGTTTCTAATAACTCTGTGTTACCTTCATTTTGCAGGATTTAATTATACTCTGCAGTATTTCATCACATCGCGGTTCTGATGTAGGAAAATATACGGTGATCGGCGCAAAATATTTTACTAAAAATGCAAAAAACTCGCAGTGAAGCCTATTTGCAATGTTGTAAAAACAATTGATATCGGAACGATGCTTCAATACTTTGGTTTCTAATAACTCTGCGTTACCTTTATTTTGCACGATTTAATTATACTCTGCAGTATTTCATCGCATCGCGGTTCTAACATAGCAAAATACGCGGTGATCGGCGCAAAAGATTTTACTAAAAATGCAAAAAATTCGCAATGAAGCCTATTTGCAATCTTGTAAATGCAATTGATATCGGAACGGTGCTTCAATACTTTGGTTTCTAACAACTTTGCGTTACCCTTTATTTTGCACGATTTAATTATACTCTGCAGTATTTCATCGCATCGCGGTTCTAGCATAACAAAATACGCGATGACCGGCACAAATGATTTTACTAAAAATGCAAACAATTCGCAATGAAGCCTATTTGCAATCTTGTAAAAGCAATTGATATTGGAACGGTGCTTCAATACTTTGGCTTTCATCAACTTTGCAGTACCTTAATTTTGCACGATATAATTATACTCTGCAGTATTTCATCGCATCGCAATTCTAATGTAGCAAAATATGCACGGCAGTCAACGCGTTAATTAGTTTCCAGACTTATATCACCGATTCACAATGACAATGTATGCAATGATTTTTCAATCGGAATATCAACCACATTTTGTCTACCCATGATTTGCGCGACATAAATTGGTTCCATGGAATGAAAATCAGTTTCTCCGAGAACATGTAAGCTGGCGGAGCTGAACGTCAGCGATACACGTCGTTGTATGTAAAATATACGCGACATTTGCATTGAGAATCGCATCGTCGTTTGCTTCTCTGAAACCATGACGACGTTTTAACGAGGTACACAGCGGAATTTGCGATACAGCGTGGTCGTGTGCAAAAAGATAAAGACGTGAAAGTAAATGGCAAAATATTCGCTTCATTGTTTGTCGCGTGCTTCATTTTTTGTTTCGGGCGCAGGGCCAGAGGGTACCGATTAAGGCTGGCGTTTCAGTTCCGGCTTAAGGCTTAAACCGAGGCTTAAAGCAACGGATACATGCACGTGTATACGTTTTCACGCGGATATGTGTGCATGCAGAGAAGTATTTCACACTCGTACGCGCATGTTTTTCGATAAGCCGCGTTAAATCTAGGTACCTAAGGCATTGGACTAAGAATATAAGTGTTGCAATAACTGCAAGTCGCTGGGACTTAAGCATAGATGATCAAGTACGAGAAATACCAATTTGATTGTTTGATATGATCATTTATGGAAACAAATTTGTATGGTTGATTATCGACACTGACTACTTTACCCGTGTGTAAATGTTTTTCTGTAAGCCTAAACTATAAAGTTAAACGGGGATGCCTAAGGTATTGAAATATGTTGAAGTGATTGGAACTTGAACGCCGGTGGTCAAGTACGCGAAACACTAATTTGATTATCTGATGCGATCCTTTATGAAAAAAATGTCTGCGGTTGACCATCGATACTTTTTGCTTTATTAGTGCCGCCATACACACGCCCGATAGGTTAGCAGATCCTTTAAAGTGTCTGTCGATACCGCCATTAATTCTTCAGCCGATCGTTTAAAATACGTGCGGTATCCAAATTTTTCTTAGGCCTACACTTGAAACGCTTCTGACTCATGTGACAATAATATAAGATTTTACAGCATGTACACGTGTATCTGTACAGGAGAAATAAGGATCAACGAGAACCACGAAAACAGCAGTACCGAATGTATTCCCCACGGAGTTAAACGGTTATATAAGTAATTAGAGGAGAATATGCGTGTACTTGTCACGGGATTAGACGGTTACATAAGAAGTTTGTCAAACGCCATTTAATCCGTGCAACTGAACACAAGAACATATATAATCCCTTCTCCTATTTAACATAACAAATTATAAACTCAAATCTGGACAGTTGAACGTCTGGTATTCCGTGTGAATAGAGACAAGCAGTGCCGAGTTTACTCTCCGCGAGGTTCAGTGATTACATAAAGAGTGTTCGTCACATATCATTTAATCCGTATTTAGTGTCCGTAATTTAATCCGTATAACGTATAACTGATACACATTTAACCAATCTCTGATTAAAAATAAAGATATTGAAGACAATAAAAAGACAATTCCGATCTGCAGTACTTCCAGACTCTCCAGCAGTTCTTCGTCCCAGCTTAACGAGGCCACCGCGTGGCCGACATCCCTCTTAATCCCTGCAACCCATTCACAGGGACATTTGAATTCGCTTCGATCCTCGCCTTAACGTCATCAACGGATATTATATATATATTATATATATATGCATATATATATAATTATAATGCTGCGAGAAAAATTCTTCCATTGCTTCCTGCCACGTACAAATTCCCCTATCGACATGTGGTGCCGTATTACACTCGACATAAGACCTACCAGAGCGTAATGCGTCGTCGTGTAGCACTCCACATCAGACTTGCCAAAACGCCATGCGTTTTCGTGCCACATCCGACACATTAATGCCAAGACTTAACACTTGACTTATTCGACCTGCGTGTATCGAGCACAGCTACAAAACGTATAAAATAAAAAAATGAGTAGCGACGTGGAAATAAAATGTCAATCAATCTGTGGCGTGTGTGGAAGCTAAACTAAATGTAATAAAGAGGCAAATGTGCACACAGATCGTTCTAGATGAAAGTAGACTAATGATTCATTTGCTATGTACACTTCGTCTGCGGGACTGACTCTTAGTCCTCGTCTCTGCAGGGCCTACAAATCTTATCATTCCATTCATAAACATCAGCCAAAAATTGTCCAGAAACAACGAAGAATAATTCGCGCAGCTTTCCTCGTATAATCTGCGGCTCGTCAAATTGCTACTCCCGTCAACCTGTCCCAAAGTGTTCGCACCTCTCAACACTCCAGGCCGTCCGTCCACTGAAGACCCCCGCGGAAAATTCGCAGGCTTCTAAGGTGCCAGGCAACTCCACTGTGAAACACAGGTGTGCGTACGTAGGCGACGCATCGTCGCCTACAAATCCTATCATTCCATTTATAAACATCAGCGAAAAATTGCCTTAAAAGAACGAAGAATACTTTGCGCAACTTTTCTCGTATAACCCGCGGCTCGTCAAAATTGCTACTCCCCCGAATCTGTCCCAAAGTGATCGCGCCCCTCAACACTCCAGGACGTCCGTCACCTAAAGACGCCCGCGGAAAATTCGCAGGCTTCTAAGGTGCTGGGCACTTCTACTGCAAGACACAGGTGTGCGTACGTGGGCGACGCATCGTCGCCTACAGATCTTATCATTCCATTCATAAACATCAGCAAAAAATTGCCCGAAGACAACGGAGAATAGTTTGTGCAACTTTCCTCGTATAATCCGCGGCTCGTCAAATTGCTACTCCCGCGAACCTGTCCCAAAGTGTCCGCGCCTATCAACACTACAGGATGTCCGTCCCCTGAAGACGTCCGCGGAAAATTCGTAGGCTCCTAAGGTGCCAGGCACCTCTACTGCGAGACATAGGTGTGCGTACGTGGGCGACGCATCATCGCCTACAAATCCTATCATTCCATTCATAAACATCAGCGAAAATTGCCCAAAAACAACGAAGAATACTTTGCCCAACTTTCCTTATATAATCCGCAGCTCGTCAAATTGCTACTGCCGCGAACCTGTCCCAAAGTGTCCGTCACCTGAAGACGCTCGCGGAGAATTCGCAGGCTCCTAAGGTGCCAGGCACTTCTACTGCGAGACACAGGTGTGCGTACGTGGGCGACGCACGGCAAGGGACACGACGAGGGACTCAACGAGGGACACGACGAGAAACGCAACGGGGGTAGCGAGCGCACGGAGAGATCGGATGCCAGGAAGGCAGAGAGGTGGGATAATCTATTCCGCGCGAGAGCGAGAAGGGCAAGAAGGACGTCCGGGAAGCAGGACGGAAGGAGAGGGCGGAATATAGAGCGGACACGTGGGAGTGAGAGGCTGCGAGGACCAGAGGGTGAGACTCCCGCACCGCGGGAGAGGGAGAAGAAGGAACATCCCCGGGAGCAGGACGCATGCGCGGGAAACGGTGGAAAAGCGGGCGAGCTGCTCACTACGCCCGGGACGTCGTTGTGGCTCGACGGGACGCGCAGGAGGAAGAGAGACGGCGGAAAGAGGCACGAAAAGACGCTTGGTAAGAGAGAGACGGGCGAGCTGGCTTGACACGGAAGCGAGAAGGAGAAGGAGAAGGCGTGTGCGCGAGTGCGGGGCGACACGAGGCGACAGTGGAGACGGGAAGGCGGACGAAGGGTGAAAGAGATGAGAGTGCGCTCGGAGAGGGGGTCGAAGGAGAGTAAGAAGGAGAGAGCGCGCGCGCGCGCGAGAAAGGGAAGAGAGAGGAGCGCCCTGGAAAAGCCGGGAGTGTTCGTCTCCAGCCCCCGTCGTGTGACAGTCGACGTTTCCTCGTTTTCCGCGAGGGAAAGCTGCCCTCGTCGCATGTCGAACGAAACGAGTCCGCGGTTTGTTGCATAGTATCGTATATATCGCTCGGTCGTGGAGAAAGAAAGAGAAGAAAGGGTGAAGGAGAGGAACGGAGGAGAAGAGAGAGAGAGAGAGAGAGAGAGAGTGGGAGAGACAAGGCGAACGAGTTTGCCGGAGGAAATTAGAGGTAGGCAAAGGTGCACGAGCGGCTGCAGCATCCAGCTTACGAGAGCGCGCAGGGTAAGCAAGAGGGTGGGCGAGCAGAAAACCAGGGAGCAGCGCAGTGATAGCGGAGGAAGCGCACTCGAAGATTCGGTGAACGCCAGTGATCGAGCGCTATTGTATGGTCAGACTCCTCGTGTGCCGGAGCTGTACTCGTTCTGCCTCTCTCTCTCTCTCTTTCTCTACTTCTCTCTCGCGGTTTCTCGAGCAGCAGACTGTGTCGTGCGTCCGGAGTGTGCACCGTGTGTAACCTCTACAGCAACTTCTAAGCACGAGCTCGCCCATTTTTTCAGCACGTTCTGCGCTCGGCTCCTCTCTTGCCTCTCGCGCTCTTCTCTTTCCTCGCCCCGCGCTCCTGTGTTCACTAATTAATAGTAGCAGCCCGCGCGCGGGTGGAGGTGGCGATCCACTTGTGCGCGCTCTCATTTCGGAGCAACGATCCTTCGATCTGGTGACCTTGTGACACACGCCACAGAGTGTGCTTCGTATCTGGCGTGCACAGCGAGACGGAGAGAGGGAGATTTGTCCGGCGTGCATGCAAGACGCAGAGTATCAAACTGAAGTGCTGAGATTTTGCCACCTCTCCGGAGCCTACCTTCGGTGGTGCGTGTCACGAGTGCTGCCGAGATGCTCATGTCAAAAATCACCGTATTCTCGACTTTATTCAGAACCCGCCTCTCGAGAATGACTATCTGAAAATCAAAAGAGACACTAAATATCGACGCCTGTGTAATACGGGACTGTCGACGCACAGTTTCGGGCCACGATCCGCCCAGCGCATGAAGACCGGACGTGTTTGAAGTTTCGGCGGAAGACGAGTCGACGTGAAGTTGCGAGGGACGTGTTTGAGATTTACAAGTCTCGAGGATCTGCAAGTATCAGGAAGCAAAGTGGCGGAAGGAGGTAAGGCTTCGGATTAGCCAGCCCGGGGCCAGCAAAACCTCCGGCGCGTATCGTCGCAGACGGCACTGAGCTCCAGGAGGCGGCAGAGAGAGGGAGCCTCGTGTTAAACCACCCCCCGGCAGGAGTCCGGTGGAGGATCGAAGACGTGTCGAAACCATGAGCGAGGGCACGCCGAAGTCTCAGAGCAAGACCGTGCCCGATGGTTCACCAGCTCGTCTGGAAGCCGGTATGGACCAATTTTTTACTTGCATCCCTTTATTAGTCCCTGTCGCGCGTTGCCGGCGTTCAATTGCAAAATTCCCGTGGCATTGCGCGCAGTAGAGATTCTTGCGATTGGTAGATGATTCGCGGTAGTTACGTGGTAACTTGTCGCAGAGATAAGTGCTTAGCGACGAAGACGTAGCTGCATGATTATGCGGAGCGAGATGCGTGAAAGGGGCGTGTGGCGTGATGCGATTACGGACGTATCGAGTGTTGGTTAAATGTAAGCCGTTTGCAGTATTGTGTACGGTAGCGTCTTCGGGTCTGATGACATTTCACGGTCTGCCGAATGACAGTGATATGGGTGGTAATTAAAGCGAAGCGTTTGAAGCGATGGTAAATCTGCGAGACCTATTAGCGCCTATCTCCTTTGGGGAGTTATCTGGCTTTACTGCTGAACTAGGAATTAAATTGATACGCGTTGTATACCACTTGCACGTTCGATATCCGTAAAGTAGTCCACACAGAAATTCGAAGTACGCGAGTCGTAAGCTTCCTGTACAAAGCGGGTACACACTCTCGTGGCTCTCGACATTTCATGTCGTCCTCGTAAAACGTCGGTTCACTTTACACACAGAGGGGCTTTACTCTGTGTACAGCCTCGTCTCTTGCGCCCGTTATTACCTAAGCAATCGGAACAAAACCTTTTCAGTTTCTACGATAATCGTCTCAGATGTATATCCTGTCTCCAGGAACGTTCGGGATCGTTCAATTTAGGTAAATGGCCAGCTCTACCTGCGTTTTACAATAACACTGCATTTGGCTATTTATTTTGGCATGAAAGACCGAAATGACCGAATTCTCGTGACACAAATACGACGGAACAAAGGAAATTAAAGTAGACGCACTATCTAACGATGAAGACTATTTAAACATAGCACCAACGGGGACGCTGAATTTTTCCCAAATACTTAAACATGTACTAGATTCCCAAATTTGCAAAAAGACTCAATTATGCGCGAGATTTTTTAAACGAATCAAAATTCTCCAGTATATACTAAACGGTTAAATTTATAGAAATACGCGCCACTCGTCGTTTTGACATAAGCCTAGCAACTTATATTTTCTCATGGAGTATATTACGTTGTTAAAACTGTCGGAGCTCTCTGTCGCAAGATCAAGGAAACTAGAGTACACGCATCGTCTAACGGTAATCGCCTCTGCCATCGTCTCGATATAACTTTCATAGAAGGAGTCTTGTTAAAAATAAAAAGAAAAAGCACGGAAGAAAAGGGGAAGAGCGGTCGTTACGCAGCGCGGCGGGAAAACTGGTGCAGTGCAAAGCATTATCCACGATGTTTGCGCTATACCTGTATATATGTTGTTCGATGTATAAGAGTGCTCGTTTGACCAGTAGAACGTAATACGCCTCTTCGAATGTTGAGGAGCGACGGCGAAACGTTGAAATTCAACGAGTTGGACTCGTCAGGAAAGATTCTTCTTCCGAAGATCCAATTAAACTCCCCTCCTTTGAGCATGACGCCGGAAATTCTGCGCCTTCGAAATTTCAGTCGCACGTCAATTTCGAAACAAATATGCATCTCATCGCCCGCTTCGGCAGTTTCACGAAACGCGTTTCGAAAAAGTACTGCGTCATGGTTTTCGGGAGAAATCGCTTGTGTGCCACACCCGGAAAGTGGGACAACGATTTCATTCGGAAGATTCGCGCGCATAAGCGCCGACCGTCTCTTCGTCTCTTTCATGCGACGATGCGAAGTTTCGTCGGCGACGAGGTTTTTTAAATAAGTGGCACACGTCTCCGCAGGATCCGCGACGAGTTGGCCGCCGGTAAACTGTGCGTAATCTTGAATCAGTGTCCTAATCTCGTTTCGCGAAAATTGGCGCTCGCCTGGCTTGTTCTTTCGCAGCTTCATGTGCCATCACCCTGGATTACGTGGTTCTTTCTGTCCCTGTTCCTCTCGCTCGTCATGCGTCTTTGTTCCACGCCTAATAGCCTCTTCGCGCCCCGACGGTACCGGAATAATGCTGGAAAACGGTACTTCTCTAATTTCGATTAGCAGTTCTAATTTTGGACGACTTGTTCAGGTTGGAAAGGATTCCCACTGTCGTTCTCTTCCATTCCTTGATCATTGACTGCGACGAATTACGCTGAAATTACTTACTGAAAGTGTCTTAATATAATGGAGGGGATACGCGTCGGCGTTTCATGCGGTTCGTTCCAGAATTCTGCGGTAATCAAGAAGTTCGCGTGATATTTGTAATTGGGATGAAGGAATAGTAGCGGGTATAACAAATTTAAGGCTTTTCGGATCATGGTTACGACTGTAATGAAGCATGGCTGTGGCTATATTAAGTAAAACTTGGTATCAATGGCATTTTTTAAGTTTGATAAAGTTAGCTACAATGTTCGCGAAATATCGGTATATGAAAACTGTAAAATTGGTTTTAACGCGAAGACTAAGATTAATACCAATAGCAAGTCAATGATAATAGCTTCTAAGAATTACATAAAAGTATTTATTTTATGAAAATAATTACACATACTTTAAAATTGGTTTTAACGCGAGGACTGAGATTAATACCAGTAGCAAATAAATTATAATAGTGTCTAAGAGTTACATAAAAGTATTTATTTCATAAAAATAATTACACATACTTTAAAATTGGTTTTAACGCGAGGACTGAGATTAATACCAGTAGCAAATAAATTATAATAGTGTCTAAGAGTTACATAAAAGTATTTATTTCATAAAAATAATCACATGTACTGTCTCCACGTAACAGCTTCGCAAGTTTGTACATTTTCTTTTCAAGAGAAATTGCTCCCTTGACAGTGAAACACCGAGGCAATAAACTCTAGAGATTTTCTAGATAGGATGTGTACTTATATCTTCTCCAACAGTCAAACATGTAACAAGACATTTCTACAGCTTTTGAATTGAATTCGAGTTCGCGTTTGGAAGAAGCACCAATTGCGTACGATTTGACAGATATTTTAAGAGAGTATTAAGGAAGAGCAAATATTAAGTCACGGTACACTAAGTAACTAACGAATATATGTAGACACTTGACACATGTAAGAATATACTTGACACATGTAAGAATACGTTCTCTGCAAATTAATATAACACATTTCATTCTTCTGTTTTCCACTGAAAACTGCATTTTTCTTGATTATCTTATTTTCGCCGTGAACCTAGAAAATAACGTAGACAGAACAATGTACCAAAATTTACATTAACATGGTAAGCGTAAAGGAGAGTTGTATAAATGTTCCATCTGTACGAGTCTCACACTTATTAGCAAACTCATGCAAGCTAGTATGTGCAGGAATCATGCACCTGTGCACATATTACGTGGAACTTGGGGTCTTACACACCGTCCGTGCACCTATCCGTAATGGCTATGGAAATTTATCCCAAATTTCTATGCGCTTGTCACTGTCTGGAAATTGCTGTGACCCAAGAATAAACCGAACAGCAGAAACTGCAAATCCCTAACTCACGAGTGTACTTGCACTAATCTCAGTACATACTTGCCGAGGTGGAAATGTTAATTTAATTGTCAAATGTGCGGTGCTTAACACGTTGCGTACCAAGCGTGATTACGTTTTGTTTCCTACCGGCCCAAATTTTTATCTCGGCGCACTAGAACGATAGCGGAGAGATATGCGGGAAAACCAACAATGTAACTCGAGTAGATCCATGCATTGTCGATTATTTACATTTACAGTGCTATCGACCTATGTAATTGATACATTGTTTTATTCCGAAATAATCTTATTGGTAAGTAGCTTATTTTATATGGAAACGTTTATCGCTTTCCCGGGAATGGTCGAACGCTAACAAGCAAGAAAAAACCTTAAAAATACAACAACGTATTGTTTGAATTGCCTAAAATCACCACAAATGTGCTTGGACTGTTTCAACGAATTCCATGCGACACAGTATAATATAATATGTTATCCTATATAAATTAATAAAAAGTAGAGTGTTATTTGTGTCTTTTTTATATTTTTACGCTGTATATTCTATATTTATACTTCAGAACTTGTTCCATTAAATTTGTTTTCAAACTGCAACTGAAAATCTTATTTATCTTCAACAAGAAAAGCGTCACCCATATATGGGTGACACGGGCCGACTAATATTTCAACCCAAGTACGGGTGACGCGGTACGCAACGTGTTAAAGAACTCGTCAGGAACGTCGCGGCGTCGTGTTTGTCACTGTAGACGTCTTGCTTTGGGAATTCCGCGCAGACCGTGAACTGCTCATAGCAATGAATCGCGTCTTGCGAAAGACACCACAGCGCAATTCCCAAATAATTCCGTAAATCAATGTGCACTCTCTACATTTTATGCTCGCGGGCACTCGCAACATATAACTATAATCCAATCGGCACCTCTCACCATTTTCGTTTGTGGGGTGAATGTATGAATATATATCGAGAATGAGATGCGCCCGGAATTTCAATCGCGCAAAATGTCCATCCTTCCATACACACGCGCGGCACGTTTGCGCGCGGGAAGATAATAACGTGAGAGCCTTGATAAGATGATTTGATGACGCAACGAAAACTCTGCCACACAATTACCGCGTCCACCCAGCGACGCCATTCCGGGATTCGCAAAAATGTCGCGCGAAACTTTAGCGAACGCGTTACATAACCGCCGCGTCGGAAACTAATATTTAATCTACTTAATGTCCCGTCCGCGCCCGTAACCAACTTAACGACTAATATTTAAACCAGCTAACTGCGCGTCGCATTGAGTGGAAAGCACGTGAAAACGTCTGCCACTGCCGAAATACCAAACGTGTCTTAATATGTTCGCTACCACGCTTCACATATGTGTCACAGGACAGTGCGTTCTAAAATGTTCAAAAATTGAGTCAACTAAATAAATCTTTACGTAATACGTTGCTCATATTCACTCGTACACGTGTAGGACATACTAAATAATCCAAAAAAAAAGCATTCTACATAAATTCCACACATATATGATTCCACCCAAGCCGAAACACGAAACGTCTCTTAATATGTTCGCTACCACGCACCACATATTATGTCACGAGACATGGAGAGCATGGAATCGTATATGTGTGTCGTTTATGTCAAATGCTACTTTTGGATTATTTAGTATGTCTTAGATGTATACGAGTGAATGTAAGCAACGTATTACGTAAAAATTTATTTAGGTCACTCAACTTTTTGGTAATTTTAGATATTACTCGAAAGTCCTCTTTTAGATTAAAACTTATCATTTTATGCCATGTTTATTTTAAATTGTGTTATGCGATGTATTGGCCTTTTTTTATTAAAATTTTTATTTTGCACGTTTGATATTAAAAGAAGACTAAACGGGAAACGGAGGAATCCTGAAATATGTGGAGTTATCCCATAAAGCGTACAAATAAAAGATTCAAATGTCTCGCAATCTTTGAATGACCTCTTCAGAATTATAACATTGCGCGTGATATCCTGAAGCCGAAAACCTTTTTCATACCTCCAAGTTTTGATTTACTGGCTAAACACTTATAATAGTTGTAAATACTAGCACAAACACTGAATGTGTGGAGAAAATTTTTGTTTTTGGGGAAAACCTGCGATAAACTTCTGAAGAACGGATCCAAAAATTCCGAAATACGGAAAGTTTTAACATACTTACAATAAATAAATTTCAACAATAAAGAGATTTCGATTTGACTTTTTTTAAATTGAAGGTAAATATGTATTCCATAAACTGAACCGATGTCTGCATATAAAAATTAATTTTTTAATATCGTATTTAACAACAAATAACTTAAATTTGTCAACCTTTTGGATTTTTGGTCGCTACTGCTTCAATTGTGACATTTTGTCACAGAATTTAGGTTCAGTGTACAGAGAGCAATCTCACCAACCAAATGGTGCTAAGAAAATCGGAAAACTCCAACTCGTTCACCCCGAATCCCGGCAAGAAGAAAACGGCGCACGACTTACGCGGTTACCTTCAGATATAAATACTCCCTTTAATTATTAATATTTTTTAATTTTTTAAAGCTTAACCGTTTGAGTCCCATGCAGCGCAATTGCGCTGCTCAGGTTTCGTGTCGAAAAGTCCCACTAGTTTTATCGCGATCCGCTATTGGCGATACGCGCACAATTTTACTGATAATTAGTCTTCGCATAGTTACTGTTTTAGTGTGAACTATGTGAGCAAAACATTTTGTCTCTAATTTCCATTACTTTAAATTATACTTATTTGATAAACACGACCGCTATTGCTCCATTTGACGTTTTCCGACATAAATTGAAGCAAGCGCTATCGCGCTGCTTAGTATTTCTCGATAAGATTTTCTCAATAAGCTCTAGGATCCAAACGGTTAATTTGTTTGTTAAGAATGCACAAAAAACCTGCAAAAAAGAAAGTTCGTGTATGTTTCGTTCGCCCACAATCGTTATTCGAATTTCACCCAGTTTTCGGTCGTTGAAAGCTTTCTGGTCCCCTTAACCACTTGCGCTGGAAAGACGTACCATAGACGTCGTAATGCTTTTGTCACAGAATCGCCAACGACATGGTATGTACGCCGTCATGCGATTGTCACAGAAACAAAAACGACGTGCATGTATTATATTATATAATCAATCAATGCTTTATATTCCCTTTAACACTTTGACTGCCATGCATATTTTGCTGTATTAGAACGGCGATGCTATGAAATACTACAGCGTTTGATTAAATTATGCAAAACGTAAATAATGTGCAGGTATTGGAGACCAAAGAATCGCATCACTATTCTAACAATAACTGCATTTATAAAATAATTATTGCTACCCATTGCGAATATTTTGGATCTTCAGTAAAATCTCTTGCGCCGGTCACCGGTGACCATCACGGCAGTCAAAGTGTTAAAAAACTATAAAAAGTCCTAGGTTAAAAATAAATTAGTTTAGAAAATATAAATCTTTTTCCGATTTTTCTGAGGCATCGAACACTGTGTGACGCCCTCCAACGAGGTACACTGGACCGTTTTGGTACACGCGTCGGTGAATTTTTTGCCAACGCACATGGTTAAGACGCAAACGCGAACAAACCGCTGACATGCGCACCTAAGACTTTTTGTCCTGATGTCACAGAATCCGCTGGCGTCTAAGAGCGCGCAGGCACGGCTCAGTCGAATTTAAATAATCGTCAATTATGAGCGAGTGGAGCGTGAGCTTCTCGTCGAAAGTTGTTCGAACGTCGTAGCGACGTCGTCAATCGACGACACCGACGACGCAGGGGGAATTTACCGTCGAGTTGCCGAGAAGTAAACGCGTCTATCAAGACTCCCGTCAATAAAGTTCGCCTCGCGCTCGGGGTTCAGAGAAAAAGCACGGGAAAGAGTGGAACGGGAGGCACGTGCCGCACGGCCTCTAATAAAACTACCGTCGGCGCCGTAAACATCCCATCGGTCAGTCCTAGGGACAGAAGCGGCTCTAAGCGAATTAAATGAGAACTCGCGAAGCATCCTTCCGCTAGCTGATCTCCGTAGCCGTTAAATTAACCGAGAACAGCTTTCTCGTGAGGCGTATTAATGGTGATGGGACACGCGGGGGTCGTCGTTTCTTTCGTCGCATCGATCGTTATCGAATTTATGCCGCCGTGCTCGGAAGTCTTCGTCAAGTTGCCATCTTTTGAGCGCTTTACCGAGAAATGTGCAAACTATGGAACTGCTGATGCGTAAGAAACAGTGTGCCTTCTTGCGTTGTACGTGTGTGTTAGCGGAAAAATATTTTGAGACGAAATTGAGAGGGGCCCTAGGTCATTGTCCGGCACTGAAGTAGTCATTGTTGTGCGGAATGCGAAGAGTCATAATCAAAATACCTGTGATGTGCACCTGTCGCGAGAGGCCTCCGTCGCTACGGATTTTTGTTTGGAAAAAAAAAGAAGGGGAATAAAGGGGTGTGAGATCGTCGCATTTCTCTGTACCGCGTCACATTACCTGAGCATTGTAAAGAGTACGGACGTGTTGGTGTAAAATAAAAATTTCTCGAGTTTTGCCTTCATTATTTCTAACATGTGCGTGAGACATATGTGGCTGCAGTCAATCAATTTTTTCCGGTACAATGCGTTCACTGTTTTATGCGACTGATGTAGTGTTGAAAATGTGGTTAATAGGTCACGATTTTTAAACCGTTAGATTATGAAAGATGCGACTGTGAACTATGGGAATTATCAATACATGGAAGTCTTCGTCAAATTGCTGCCTTTTAAATATTTTACCACGAAATGTGCAAACGTGAAGTACGGAATTGCTGATGCGTAAGAAATAGTATGCCTACTTGCGTTACACGTGTGCGTATGTGGACAATCAGTCAATTTTTTCCGGTACAATGCATTCACTGTTTTATGCGAGTGACGTAGTGTTGGAAATCTGGCTAATAGGTCACAATTTTTAAACCGTTAAACTATGAAAGATAAGTTTTTTAAACATTTTACCGCGAAATGTGCAAACGTGAACTATGGAATTGCTGATGCGTAAGAAACATATTATACGTGTGTGCAAGACGTATGTGGGCAGTCAGTCAATTCTTTTTGATACAATACGTTCACTGTTTCCTGCGACTGACGTAGTGTTGGAAATCTGGTTAACACGTTGACTGCCAAGCGTATTTTGCGATGTTACAACCGCGATGCAATGAAATACTGCAGAGTATTATTAAATCGTGAAAAATGGAAGTAACGTAGAGTTTTTAGAAGCCAACGTATTGAAGCACTGTTCCAGTATCAATTGCTTCGATAAGATTGCAAATAAGCTTCAATGCGAATTTTTTGCGTTTTTAGTAAAATTTTTTGCCACGGTCACCGCGTATTTTGCTATGTTAGAACCGCGATGCGATGAAATACTACAGAGTATAATTAAATCATGCAAAATGAAGATAATGCAGAGTTGTTGGAAGCCAAAGTATTGAAGCACCGTTCCAATATCAATTGCTTTTACAAGATTGCAAATGGGCTTTATTGCGATTTTCTTGCGTTTTTAGTCAAACCTTTTACGCCGGTCACCGCGTATTTTGCATTGTTAAAACCGCGATACGATGAAATACTGCAGAGTATGATTAAATCATGCAAAATGAAGGTAACGCAGAATTGTTCCAAGCCAAAGTATTGAAGCACCGTTCCAATATCAATTATTTTTAGAACATTGCGAATAGGCTTCATTGCAAATTTTTTGCACTTTTAGTCAAACCTTTTGCGCCAGTCACCGCGTGTTTTGCTACGTTAGAACCGCGATACGATGAAATACTATAGAGTATAATTAAATCATGCAAAATGAAGATAATGCAGAGTTGTTAGAAGCCAAAATATTGAAGCACCATTCCAATATCAATTGCTTTTACAAGATTGCAAATAGGTTTCATTGCGATTTTTTTTTTGCGTTTTTAGTCAAATCTTTTGCGTCGGTCACCGCGTGTTTTGCTACGTTAGAACCGCGATGCAATGAAATACTGCAGAGTATAATCAAATCGTGCAAAATGAACGTAACGCAGAGTTGTTGGAAGCCAAAGTATTGAAGCACCGTTCCAATATCAATTGCTTTTACAAGACTGCAAATAGGCTTCATTGTGAACTTTTGGCGTTTTTAGTCAAATCTTTTGCGCCGGTCACGATGTATTTTGCTATGTTATAACCGCGATGCAATGAAATACTGCAGAGTATGATTAAATCGTGCAACATTAAGGTAACACTGAGTTTTTAGAAGCCAAAGTATTGAAGCACCGTTCCAATATCAATTGCTTTTACAAGTTCGCAAATAGGCTCCATTGCAAATTTTTTGTATTTTTAGGCAAATCTTTTGCACCGGTCATCGGTGACCACCGTGGTAGTCAACGTGTTAATAGGTCACAATTTTTAAAAAGTTATAGGAATTGTCGATACGTGGAAGTCTTTGTCAAGTTGCCGTCTTTTAAGCGCTTTACCGCGAAATTTGCAAACGTCAAGTATGGAATTGCTGATGTGTAAGAAACAATATGCCTACTTGCATTATACGTGTGCCAAAGACGTATGCGGCCGGTTAGTCGATTCTTTTTGGTACAATACCTTCACTGTTTTATGCGACTGATGTAGTGTTGGAAATGTGGTTAATACGTCCCAATTTTTAAAAAGTTAGTCTATGAAAGATGCGAATGTGAACTTATTGTCGATACATGTTTGAAAGCATACGTTGGCGCACTTGCATATATATATATATGTTTGTGCAAAGCGTAGTGTGCGACAAGTACATTTTTCTGAGTAATCCACTCCTGTTTTACACAATTGACACGATACGTGAATTTATATGTTGCAGTATTTTAATCTCGCGATTGCGAAGGACGTATATATAGGCGGGTGGAAAATGTGTTCAGTGAATTGTTCTCAGTGCAATACATTGACTGGTTTGTGCAACTGACGTAATATTGGAAATGTAGTTTACTTGACGCAGTTATGTCATCCCTTGACTGCAAAAGACGTGAATATATACTTACGGAATTTTACCGATTTCTGCTGAAGAGAATATGCACATATACTCACACACATCCATTAACATACATAAAAACGTATACACACCCCCAGTAAATTTTGCCCCATACAACACGTTCATTGCTTCACTAAACTGTTACGTTATATAAAAGATAGTTTACACATCGCGTCACAACGAATCAGATCCGAATTTCCATTACCTCTCATTTAAGGGGACCAGAAAGCTTTCAAAGATCGAAAACTGGATGAAATTCGAATAACGATCGTGGACGAACGGGTAAACATACACAAATTTTCTTTTTTTGCAGGTTCTTTGTGCATTCTTAACAAACAAATCAAGTTTTAAACATTTTTTAAATATTAATAATTAAAGGAAATATTTATATCTGAAGGTGACCGCGTGAGTCGTGCGCTGTTTTCTTCTTGCCGGGATTCCGGATGAACGAGTTGGAGTTTTCCGATTTTCTTAGCGCCATTTGGTTGGTGAGATTTCGCTGTGTAGACTGAACCTAAATTCTGTGACAAAACGTCACAATTGAAGCAATGACAACCAAAAATCCAAAAGGTTGACAAATTTAAGTTATTTATTGTTAAAAACGATATTAAAAAATTAATTTTTATATGAAGTCATCGGTTCAGTTTATAGAATACATATTTATCTTAAGTTTTAAAAAAAATCAAATCGATATCTTCAACCCTTCCTGAGTTATCACGGCAAAACTAACGGAAAATACTGTTTTGAGAAAAACGCCATTAAAATTTGGAAACAGGGTTACAGTTACTTGAATGCGCGACGCTATGGCGACCGTACATGACCTCACGTTTTTAGCATTCCTGAACTAAATTTTGCGAATATCGAAGTTTTTCTTGCACCAACATGTTCTTAAAAAAATTGTACTAACCGATTATGTTAAAAAACAAAAATCAATTTTTTTGAAATTTCAAACCTTCTGGTCTCCTTAATTCACAAGCAAACACCACACGCGCATGATCGATTTTTGTGTTTTAAATATGATAATGCGTATAACACCGTCTTAGAATAATCAAAGAATACCAAAAATCGTACAGCAGGTAAGTGTTCCAAAAAATGCGCCACATTCGGTTTAACCCTTTGCGGTCGTATTAAATTTAGACATGGATGTCGTACTGGTCGGAATTAATTTCCGTTGAACGAGGAGTGATATATATTATGCAAGATTATGAAGGATAAACAAGATTTATTAATTCTTTTGTGATCTTTGGATGCATGTTTACACAATAATATGTTTTAATGTAATGTTTTTATGTGAAAATTATATTTTATAATTCTCCATTGTGTGGTATCTTTCAAAGTAGTATCCAACATGAAGTCCTCTCTTGATTACATGTGTTGCAAAAATAATTAGTTTGGCGTCTTCCGCCCTGGATTTTGCTGTTTGAATATACAGAACAATCTTTACTCTTTACGTTTTGACAGTGCAGCAATATTATAGTTTACCATTAAGTAACTATATGTAGTTTTGAAGCAAAAAACGGCGGGAGCAAAGTGCTCCTTCACGAAAATCATCTACAAGTTGTTCCACCAATTTTCGGACAAACATTAAATGTGACATAGGCGTCTTGTTTTCTCTTTTTGCTGACACCTTACATAAGATGTAGCTATTGATAGTGTAAACCTCTGTTCCCCATGAAAAAATGTTCTCCACCATTTGCAAGATTTTCTCGTAAAACAATATGGATTTGCTAACTGGTCAGTCTTATCGACACATCCCATATTCATATTATAATTTATAATAACGTTTGATTTGCTAATGTTGACGTTGCCACCTTCTTTCGTCCTTCTGTTTATAGTATTTGTGCCCGAGGTATCGTACCTGCTTAGTATGGTGACTATTTTCTTGTCTTTCCACGCTAATAATAGAATATCACCTGATGCATAGGTAGCAACAGTATTATTTTTTGTTACAGCTGGTTTTTTAATCACAGCTGATATATATTTCTGTTTGACCTAAGGGTACCAGTTAAATAGCAGCTTAGTTTTAAAAGCTTAGTGTTTAAATACAATATAAGATTGTTATGGTTCTTTGCTGTGGTGGCTGAGAGCAGACATACGACCGGAACGGTAAAAAAGCTTTGGTGGCTGAGAGTAGACATACGACCGCAAAGGGTTAAGATGGCACACTTCCCATACCGTTGCACATATTTGCATTTTAACGTCTCCGAAACTGCTCACACCGTGGAGCGACGGATTAACCTTTGGACAGCTATTGCGCGCGGAACGTACAGTGGCAACGGTTGCAGAAACTGCAGGGATAATATAGCAGGAAAATGGTAGACACGAGGAAATTCACGCTGAAGCCTCGGCGCAAAGATTAACGGGATATCGCCTTTATTAAGAGACACGTAAAGGCCGACACACGCTTACTCACACGCGAAAGGAAAGAGTGTACGCGGTGACGGGTGTTTTTCGTGAGCCAAATATACTCCCCGACTCCGTAACTATTTCGCACGTGAACGTCCATCAAATAAATACTGTACATCTGCCGACGACTAGCGGCTCATCACGCTCCGATGCAGTTCTATTTACGATCCATCCACGTGTTCCGTCGCCCCTGCAAAATTCACTTTAATCTCAACCGGTAATAACGGCGTGGTGAATTGTGACGGCATTTACGTAACACTCTGCGTTCAAATGACAAAGAGGAATGGAAGAGAAGACGGTGTCGGGAGAATACGCGAGTGCGTCGACTGGAGATTAACACTTTGACTGCCGTGCGTATTTTGCTGTATTAGAATGCCGATGCTATGAAATACTACAGCGTTTGACTGAATTATGCAAAATGTAAATAATGTGCAAGTATTGGAGACCAAAGAATCGCATCACTATTCTAACAATAACTGCATTTATAAAATAATTATTACTACCCATTGCGAATATTTTGGATCTCCAGTAAAATCTCTTGCGCCGGTCACCGGTGACCCCCACGGCAGCCAACGTGTTAAACACATGTCACGTTCATTAAGACTAGCAGTCTTCTGATGTACCCAATAAAGCATCGGGTTGGATTAACCCTTTGCGGACGACGACTTTTTCGGTTGGGTAAGGTAGCAGGGCAAGGCGATTTTCGCAGATGTGTCGAGTGTCATACAGGGTACAGTAAAATGATCTTATATACAAATTTTCTTAAAAAAACGTTATATTTTGATAGTTTCTCTATTTTACACCTTTCAAAAATATAATCTTGCAAAAAGTACCGCCGCCCATGAATTTGATATAATTCATGATAGCATTGGATTTTCTAATCACAGTTTGAACACCATGCTGGAGTACTCGTTCAACACTACTCATTTCTGCATTGTAATAATTTGTCAACAGCATGACGATTTTCTTATCTTTCCACGCCAAAATCACATTATTATTTCTATGATAGACTACCATTGATTTTCCTTTTGGAAGTCGTCGTTTTTTTATTGCGTCTGGCAATTCTTTTCTATTAATTAGTATTGTCGCAGTCAAGTGACATTTAAATTTATGTAATTCATTGGCTAAAAAGTAACTGGTGTACTACCGCCTTTCTATCAGTTAGAGGTAATGAAATCTAACATAAACATTGTAGCTTCTCAAAGTGTCCGCAAAGGGTTAAGTTCGTGAAATAACTGTTCTTATCTTTCGCTTGCAAAGAACGTATTATTTGTGCGATCGTTTTAACCTTTTAGGTATAATGCGCCACTATAGTGGCTTTCGCGGATGTCATCTTTCAAAACGACGCGCCACTATAGTGGCTTTCGCGAATATCATCTTGTAGGATTTAGACTGGAATGATATTATTAAACGGCCCTAGTCACAAAAGTAGTAGCTATAATGTTACTCGCACTATACTCTATATTAAACGCTGACATTCTCAAAAGATTCGCCAAAACTCGCTAAGACGCACTCATTGGTATTCTTGAAAGATTCACAGAGACTGGGTTATCTCAACATCGCGCTCGACCCTTTTATTCTGTTTCGTTTCCATGATAATGAATTTGTTCGAGAACCTTCCTAATAACAAATACAGACTCATGCATCTTTTTCTCTATCTTTATCTCATTGCCCATTCGTACAAAATCACACATCCCACAATCTTTCAAAATGACACGCCACTATAGTGGCTTTCGCGGATGTCATCTTTCAAAACGACACGCCACTATAGTGGCTTTCGCGAATATCATCTTGTAGGATTTAGACTGGAATGATATTATTAAACGGCCCTGGTCACAAAAGTAGTAGCTATAATGTTACTCGCACTATACTCTATATTAAACGCTGTCATTCTCAAAAGATTCGCCAAAACTCGCTAAGACGCACTCATTGGTATTCTTGAAAGATTCACAGAGACTGGGTTATCTCGACATCGCGCTCGACCCTTTTATTCTGTTTCGTTTCCATGATAATGAATTTGTTCGAGAACCTTCCTAATAACAAATACAGACTCATGCATCTTTTTCTCTATCTTTATCTCATTGCCCATTCGTACAAAATCACACATCCCACAATCTTTCAAAATGACACGCCACTATAGTGGCTTTCGCGGATGTCATCTTTCAAAACGACGCGCCACTATAGTGGCTTTCGCGAATATCATCTTGTAGGATTTAGACTGGAATGATATTATTAAACGGCCCTGGTCACAAAAGTAGTAGCTATAATGTTACTTGCACTATATTCTATATTAAACGCTGACATTCTCAAAAGATTCGCCAAAACTCGCTAAGACGCACTCATTGGTATTCTTGAAAGATTCACAGAGACTGGGTTATCTCAACATCGCGCTCGACCCTTTTATTCTGTTTCGTTTCCATGATAATGAATTTGTTCGAGAACCTTCTTAATAACAAATACAGACTCATGCATCTTTTTCTCTATCTTTATCTCATTGCCCATTCGTACAAAATCACACATCCCACAATCTTTCAAAATGACACGCCACTATAGTGGCTTTCGCGGATGTCATCTTTCAAAACGACGCGCCACTATAGTGGCTTTCGCGGATGTCATCTTTCACGTTAGCTGCAGTAAATATATCGTTGATCAGCCGTTTAGACTAACCAAAAAAACATTTACAATCATATTGTAAATCCAAAAAATCTATAAAAGCGTTACGAAAGTGTATCGTATGTTTAAAAAACGATCTAAGACTAAGATCAAGCTATGAGTGTGAAGATTGTGACGTAGGTCTATGTGTCGTATCATGTTTTAAAGTATATAATACCCAATTGTATTATTAATTATTAAAGTGAATTGTTAGAGTTAGAGTATGTGCAATATATATTTGAGAAAAATTATAATTTAATCCTGAAATACTTCTTTCCAATGTACCCGTGTAGACAACGGCATTGTCCGTCAGGCACTGCAGTGCTGTAGCATTTAAAAAAAAAAATGTTTTTTAACTTAGTTCACTGATCCCATATGCTTGCAATTTCTATTTCACCACCTTCGATCGTATAATATCAAAATCGTAGAACATGCCAAAGCCAATTGGCTCTCGCAATCTTTCATCAGAAACTGCTATAGGAACGTGCACTGCCATCTCGTATATCTTCATTACTGCCATTTCAGATGCCGTTTAAAAATTCTTGGTCTTTTGTCATGTGGGCTTATTACGATCTTTTCAATACCAGTTGTTTTCATATACCATAGTAATTATAGTGTTTTAAATATAGGAAAAGGAAAATATAGGAATACACGGTTCGGAACTCTTTCATCTCGATTTCTGGAGTTTAGAATTACTTCATATGGTCACGATGTGTTATAATGTTTCAGACATTGAAGTATTAAGCATCATATTAGGAGTCTACAAAAAGACATACGTCTCCATTAAGCTTACATTACATAAGACATCTACACATACTTCGTGTTATTACGGTGTAGTGTAATGTTTAATTATAGATTCGTGAAAACGGGATCTAAGAGTCGCGAACCATGTATACTTTTTTAAAAGCCACAAGGGCTTGACGTATCTTTAACCTTTTAAATACGTCGCACCACTATAATGGCTTTTGCGGATATCATCTTTCTGTTTAGACTAACCAAAAAACATTTTCAATTATATTGTAAATCCAAAAAATCTAAAAAAGCGTTACGAAATTATATCGTATGTTCAAAAAACCAATATAAAACGACGATCAAACTATGTGTATGAAGATTGTAACGTGGGTCTATGGGTCGTAAGATGTTTTAAAATATATAATACCCATTTGGATTATTAATTATTAAAGTGAATTGTTAGAGTTAGAGTATGTGCAATATATATTTGAGAAAAATTATAATTTAATCCTGAAATACTTCTTTCCAATTAACCCGTGTAGACAACGGCATTGTCCGTCAGGCACTGCAGTGCTGTAGCATTTAAAAAAAAAAATGTTTTTTAACTTAGTTCACGTTAGACTCTACCATCCAGGGAAATAGCCACACGCAGAATTCAGCCGCACCTAAAAGGTTAAGTGAAATATTGAATTGAATACATTATCGTTGTACAGTGTCGTTGCGAAGGTCGAAAATGATTTTGCTTTACCGTGACTGGGAATTGGCGAACATTAGTGGAAAAAAGTGCAGATGAGAGACACATAGGAGACTCGTCTAAGTAAATGAAGGAATAAGTTGGGTTAAGTCCGAGTAATCATTATTCTGGTTTTTCATTCGCTTAAAAAAATGATAGTATTTGCCAGAATATTTCAATAAGACGTTAAAACGTATGAATTCACATTGACGATTCAGTATGAGGAAACTGGAACGTAGAGGTTGGAAGTGATCCAGAATTAACGCAGTTCGGAAGTGGAGAAAATTAGCAGAAAAAAACTGCAGATTGAGAGTATTATGTAACGGGCTTGTCTTGAACTGAACGCGGTAGTAGGCCAGATTGAGTCTATGCAATTAGTATTCTTCGCTTTCTTCTTTCGCTTGAAACCCGTGTTATTTTCCAAATTATTTAACTGAAGCGTTAAAGGAAATATATTGAATATAATCATTTATTCGCATCTGCCTAGGAACCCGTATCACTTTCTAAACAATTTAAATTAAATATTAAAACAAACACGTTAACATCGATGCTTGAAGATAGCTGAACAAGAACTCATTGTGGTTCTTGGAAACGGTTCAGCATCAACACAATTCGAAACAGCAGAAAATTGGTCGTAGACTTACACAGCAGTCGGGTCGAGAATTGGATGAAGTCGTAAGACAAATTAAGCCCGAGCAATCACTATACTCCTTCTTGATTCACTTAAAATAATCATATTATCGTCCGTATTACGTGAATTAAACGCTAGTAAATTACCACCGTCGATTCAGCATACGTGAAGAAACAAAAGTCGCAGTGGTTGAAAACGTTTCAACATCACCGCAGTTCAACATCGAAAAAAATTTGTAAAAGAGTACAGACGTGAGATATATTTCATTACCGTCTTGAACTCAATCAGACTAGATTAAATTTACGCAATCATGTCTCCTCTTTTCCGCCTAGAAAACCATACCACGTCCGAGATCGTTAAAGTAACTGACCTCATTTTGTGAAAGTACCAGATTCAAAAAACGCAATCTTCTACACCGGAAATCTATGAACAAATTCCGAAAGTAACCGAAGCGTGAAGCTGTATAAATGAACATCATCGGTTCAGCATAACTGATTAACACTAAACGAATCGGTACTTTATACTTACCAATTCTTACCACGAGAGGTCATTTAACCCCTTATCAAATAAATCTTGATTTTCAAAAAGAAATTCCGAATTTATTAAAGCGACAAATTGAATAATCACATCATATAAGAATTTACAGAAAGTCAAACGAGCGAAAGAAATGAAAATAAATTTTACGATTTTAAAGTATGTTTTGAAAGATTGCTTGGTACGTTTAGTGTTAAGCACAAGCCGCATCGCCTGACGATGTTTCAGCGTCCACACATTTCGACATCGAAGAAAATTTGTAAAAGAGTACTGACGAGAGACTTATATATCAATCAGGCTGGATTAAATTTACGCAATCATGATTCCTCTTTTTCGTCTAGAAATCCATACCACTTCCCAGAACATTAAGGTAATTCACCCCGTCTTATGATAGTACTAGATTCAAAAAACGCAATCTTGTATAGAGGCAATTTATGAAGAAATTCCGAAAGTAATCGAACCGTTAAGTGGAATAAATGAACATCGTCGCTTCAGCATAACTGAATAACACTAAACGTACCGGTACTTTACACCTACCTATTCTTGCCATGAGTCATTTAACCCCTTATGCAATAAACGTTGATTTTCAGAAAGAAATTCCTAATTTCTTAAAGCGAGAAATTGAATAATCACATGATACGTGAATTTACAGAAAGTCAAATAAGTGAAAGAAATAACAATGAATGTACGATTTGAAAGTTAATTTTGAAAGGTGTCATTTGACCCCTTATGAAACAAACGTTGATTTCCAGAAAGAAATTCCTTATTTATTAAAGTGAGAAATTGAATAATCCGATGATATACGAATTGATAGGAAGTCAAATGAGCGAAAGAAGTAACAATGAATGTACGGTTTTAAAGTAAATTTTGAAATGGAGCATTGGACCCCTTATGAAACAAACCTAATAAAACATAACCTAAAAAAATCCTAATTTATTAAAGCGAGAAACTGAATAATCCGATGATATACGAATCTACAGGAAGTCAAATGAGCTAAAGAAGTAACAATGAACACACGATTTTAAATTAAATGTTGAAAGATTGCTTGGTACGTTTAGTGTTAAACACAAGCCGCATCGCCTGACGATGTTTCAGCGTCCACACATTTCGACATCGAAGAAAATTTGTAAAAGAGTACTGACGAGAGACTTATATATCAATCAGGCTGGATTAAATTTACGCAATCATGATTCCTCTTTTTCGTCTAGAAAACCATACCACTTCCCAGAACATTAAGGTAATTCACCCCGTCTTATGATAGTACTAGATTCAAAAAACGCAATCTTGTATAGAGGCAATTTATGAAGAAATTCCGAAAGTAATCGAACCGTTAAGTGGAATAAATGAACATCGTCGCTTCAGCATAACTGAATAACACTAAACGTACCGGTACTTTACACCTACCTATTCTTGCCATGAGGAGTCATTTAACCCCTTATGCAATAAACGTTGATTTTCAGAAAGAAATTCCTAATTTCTTAAAGCGAGAAATTGAATAATCACATGATACGTGAATTTACAGAAAGTTAAATAAGTGAAAGAAATAACAATGAATGTACGATTTGAAAGTTAATTTTGAAAGGTGTCATTTGACCCCTTATGAAACAAACGTTGATTTCCAGAAAGAAATTCCTTATTTATTAAAGTGAGAAATTGAATAATCCGATGATATACGAATCTACAGGAAGTCAAATGAGCTAAAGAAGTAACAATGAACACACGATTTTAAATGAAATGTTGAAAGATTGCTTGGTACGTTTAGTGTTAAACACACGCTGCATCACCTGCCAACGTTTCAACATCCACAAAGTTCGGCATCGAAGAAAATTCGTGAAAGGGTCTTCGACGGGGGGCTTACGTGGCACTTTGTTTATTCAACTAAATCTTTTTCACCGCCTCGTACAGACAAACGGTCGAGCCGTGCAGTAAGAGCATATCGGAGGCCTCGGCGCGCGCTTAAACGAGATTAGGACAAGGGCAAGCGGAGGGTTAAGTAGTTTCCATTGTAAGGATGCTCCGCGATGTGACGACGCTTTTTGCCGTACCTCGAGGTTGCACCTCCACAGAAGTAGTCCGTACCTCACGGCATTACGTAAGGCAGTCTCTTCACCGGGCGTGTCGGCGCGAGAGAAGTGTTTGGCAATTTAGCAAAGCTCATCGTATTATTTTCTCCGCCCGCGGCGAGATTTTCTTCTCTTCGTAGGTCGCGGCTAGCACGGCACCGTTATGATGCAATTGTCCGTTCTCTTGGCGACCAATTAAAGCGAGCGACTCTTCGCACCGTGCAATTCGCCGAAACCCGGCGGACGCCCGGAAACGAGTGTGCGAAATTCAAAAATTTCATTTCCGCTAATTGACCGCGGTTAATTGCGCGCGAGGCATCGAGTGGCAGCGCACGAAAATCATCTGACAGCTTCCGATAAAATGGACGACCGTGCCTGTGCGTGTCGGAGACAGATTTTTATACAGACGACATCAGGCCGAATGGAAAATTTCGCTTTGTTCCCACGATTCCACTAATCGTTATCTACCTCAGGGGATTTTCTGAACCACCTCACACGTTGGCTCGGCGCACACCTTCGTAATGTTAGTTGCGGAAAGCTAGGGTATCGTGAGTTAGTTTATGAGCCAAAATGTAACATAGCAGCAAGTTTGCATGCACACGGCAATAATATTTTCACGGAACTTACTGTGTGAATCGGCAATACGTTTCCCTGGTAGAAGATATAGAGATTAAACGCACCGTGACATGCCTCCTAATTAGGCAGTACGGTAATTCTTACTTTAACACTAAATCTATCGAAACTTTTTGCTACTTATTCCTCGACCGGTCCTATTCCGGACTTATATTTTCTCGACAAAGTTAACAAAATTACAAATATTTCTTAGAAAATAGTAAAACACAAGTAAATACTGGAGAATATATTGTATGCATATTTTAAGAAAAGTCATAAAGTTTGATAGCGATATGATAACGTTTAAATATGTATAAGTTGTACAATAGTTTGAAAACGGTCAATATGACCGCTTGTGGTAGGTTTAGTGTTAATACATGAGGCGGAAAACATCTTACGAGTAAGTTTGCGTACACGTAACAATAATACTATCTTCACGCAACCTCCTACGTAAACCGACAATACGACATTACGTCATAGAAAGGCATTGAAGAAGACATCGAGTTATACGTTCACGCCATAGAAGAAGACATTGAGATAAAATGTACCATGACGTGCTCTATAATAGGACAGTAAACTTTTAACTTTAATATTTAACACTAAACGTACCGGTGCTTTACACCTACATATTCTTACCATGAGGAATCATTTAACCCCTTATGGAATAAACGTTGATTTTCAGAAAGAAATTCCTCATTTATAAAAGCGAGAAATTGAATAATCGGATAATATGTGAATTTACACGAAGTCAAATGATCGAAAGAAATAACAATGAATGTACGATTTGAACGTAAATTTTGAAAGGGGTCATTTGACTTCTTATGAAATAAACGTTGATTTTCGGATAGAAACTCCCAATTTAATAAAGCGTAAAATTGAATAATCAGATGATATAAGAATTTACAGAAAGTCAAATGATCGAATCAAATAACAACAAATGTACGATTTTAAAGAAAATGTTGAAAGGGGTCATTTGACCCCATATGAAATAGACATCGATTTTCGGAAAGAAATTCCTCATTTATTAAAACGAGAAATTGAATAATCAGATGATACAAAAATGTACAGAAAGTCAAACGATCGAAAGAAATAACAACAAATGTACGATTTTAAAGAAAATGTTGAAAGGGGTCATTTGACCCCATATGAAATAGACATCGATTTTCGGAAAGAAATTCCTAATTTATTAAAGCGAGAAACTGAATAATCGGATAATATGCGAATTTACAGAAAGTCAAACGAGTAACAAAAATAATTATGAATGTACGATTTGAAAGCAAATTTTGATAGGGATCATTTGACCCCTTATGAAATAAACATCGATTTTGAGAAAGAAATTCCTCATTTATTAAAGCAAGAAACTGAATAATCGGATAATATGCGAATTTACAGAAAGTCAAACGAGTAACAAAAATAATTATGTATGTACGATTTGAAAGTAAATTTTGAAAGGAGTCATTTGACTTCTTATGAAATAAACGTTGATTTTCAAATAGAAATTCCTAATTTATTAAAGCGAGAAATTGAATAATCAGATGATATAAAAATTTACAGAAAGTCAAATGATCGAAAGAAATGACAATAAATGTACGATTTGAAAGCAAATTTTGAAAGGGATCATTTGACCCCTTGTGAAATAAACATCGATTTTGAGAAAGAAATTCCTAATTTATTAAAGCGAGAAACTGAATAATCGGATAATATGCGAATTTACAGAAAGTCAAACGAGTAACAAAAATAATTATGAATGTACGATTTGAAAGCAAATTTTGATAGGGATCATTTGACCCCTTATGAAATATACATCGATGTTGAGAAAGAAATTCCTCATTTATTAAAGCAACAAACTGAATAATCGGATAATATGCGAATTTACAGAAAGTCAAACGAGCAACAAAAATAACTATGAATGTACGATTTGAAAGTAAATTTTGAAAGGGGTCATTTGACTTCTTATGAAATAAACGTTGATTTTCAAATAGAAATTCCTAATTTATTAAAGCGAGAAATTGAATAATCAGATGATATAAAAATTTACAGAAAGTCAAATGATCGAAAGAAATGACAATAAATGTACGATTTTAAAGCAAATTTTGAAAGGGATCATTTGACCCCTTGTGAAATAAACATCGATTTTGAGAAAGAAATTCCTAATTTATTAAAGCGAGAAACTGAATAATCGGATAATATGCGAATTTACAGAAAGTCAAACGAGTAACAAAAATAATTATGAATGTACGATTTGAAAGCAAATTTTGATAGGGATCATTTGACCCCTTATGAAATAAACATCGATTTTGAGAAAGAAATTCCTCATTTATTAAAGCAAGAAACTGAATAATCGGATAATATGCGATTTACAGAAAGTCAAACGAGCAACAAAAATAACTATGAATGTACGATTTGAAAGTAAATTTTGAAAGGGGTCATTTGACTTCTTATGAAATAAACGTTGATTTTCTGATAGGAACTCCTAATTTATCAAAGCGTGAAATTGAATAATCAGATGATATAAAAATTTACAGAAAGTCAAATGACCGAAAGAAATGACAATAAATGTACGATTTTAAAGCAAATTTTGAAAGGGATCATTTGACCCCTTGTGAAATAAACATCGATTTTGAGAAAGAAATTCCTAATTTATTAAAGCAAGAAACTGAATAATCGGATAATATGCGAATTTACAGAAAGTCAAACGAGCAACAAAAATAACTATGTATGTACGATTTGAAAGCAAATTTTGATAGGGATCATTTGACCCCTTATGAAATAAACATCGATTTTGAGAAAGAAATTCCTCATTTATTAAAGCAAGAAACTGAATAATCGGATAATATGCGAATTTACAGAAAGTCAAACGAGCAACAAAAATAACTATGAATGTACGATTTGAAAGTAAATTTTGAAAGGGGTCATTTGACTTCTTATGAAATAAACGTTGATTTTCTGATAGGAACTCCTAATTTATCAAAGCGTGAAATTGAATAATCAGATGATATAAGGATTTACAGAAAGTCAAATAGTCGAAAGAAATAACAACGAATGTACGATTTTAAAGCAAATTTTGCAAGGTGTCATTTGACCTCGCTTGGTACATTTAACGTTAAGACCCCAACTTTAATATATGCGTTCCATATTAAATGACACAATTTCTCTCAAACTTGTATAATACTCTGTAACTCACATGAAAATACTACCGTGTATACGTCAAAAGCAACTTATCTGCCAGCTAGTAAACTACTCTTACCCCAACGAAGAACGCGTAACAGCGGATCGCGTGTAAACCATCTGACAGCCGATAATCACCACCCGGCTCCCGACGCAGTAAACTTTAATATTGAGTAATGTCGTCGCGACGTGTCCGGAAATCCGCGCGTCTGTCTGCGTAATTTATCGTTTGCCCGCCGCCGAAATTGGAACACGGCTTGTCTCTGTGCAACTGTGTGCTGGAGTCCGCAGCCGCCATTGTTAGCGCTGCTTTTAAGCCGCTAGAGTCGCTGGACTCCACTGGTCGGAGCCCTCATATACGTATAAATCGCTTTTTACCGGCCAAGCGCTGCCGCTACTTCGACCGGCGTTTTTCTGGGTTATCTCGTCATTTTTCCCGAGAGCCTGGATGCGTCCACTACCGGCAGAACGAGTGCTGCGCAAAAGATATGCGCCAGTGGATATCGCTGGCTGTGCTAGTTATACTTTGCTGTTAATGCCAACATGTATCTATGTTCATTTGCCAGTGCCGTTTCTCGGGTTTCGTACTTTTTATAAATCACATTTTTTCATCCTGTCCAGGTCTATTCCTGGAAAGGCTTTAGAGATTAATCGTTGATTTGTGCCAATAGTGAAACTCGTTCGTTATATCACGCTCTTAACTGCAACGGGGATCTATAGTCATGGTACGAGATCGTTTATCTTGTTTGTACTTTTTTAATTCCTGAATTGCGTTATACTTTGATGTTAGCTGCAACGGGAATTTATGTTCATTTTTCAGTAACGTTCCTCTTGTTTCTACTTTTGACGAATCACATTTTTTCATTCTACACTCCTCTACGTCGAGGGTCTACGTTAGTTTCTAAATTTAAGTTACCTTGTTTCTACTTGTTTATAATTCCTGCATACAATCATCGTTTTCCTTCAATTGCAACGCAAATTTATCTTCATTCAGAGTATCATTTGCCTTGTTTCCATTTTTTATCATCTCTCCTTCCGTTATACTTTGCTGTTAATGCCAACATGTATCTATGTACATTTTCCAGTGTCGTTTCTCTTGTTTCTACTTTTTACAAATCACACATTTTTTCATTCTTCGCACCTCTACGTGGAAGGTCTACGTGCGGTTCTAAATTTAAGATACCGTGTTTTTGCTTGTTTCCAATTCCTGCCTTCCATCATCGTTTTCTTTTAACTGCAACTCAAATTTGTATTCAGTTAGAGTATCGTTTGCCTTGTTTCCATTTTTTATCATCTCTTTATTTCTTTATACTTTGCCCTTAACGCCAACATGTATCTATGTTTATTTTTCGAAATCGTTTACCTTGTTTGCACTTTTTTAATTCCTGTATTGTGTTATACTTTGGTCTTAGCTGGAACGGGAATTTATGTTCATTTTTCCAGTAACGTTTCTCTTGTTTCTACTTCTTACAAATCACATTTTTTTCATCCTGCCCGCCTCTACGTTGAGGGTCTACGTTAGGTTCTAAATTTAGGATACCTTGTTTCTGGTTGTTTACAATTCCTGCATTCCATCATCGTTTTCTTTTAACTGCAACATTATATTTGCAAATTTATATTCATTTAGAGTATCGTTTGCCTTGTTTCCATTTTTATCATCTCTCCATTTCTTTATACTTTGCCCTTAACGCCAACATGTATCTATGTTCATTTTTCGAAATCGTTTATCTTGTTTGCACTTTTTTAATTCCTATTTTGCGTTATACTTTGGTCTTAGCTGGAACGGGAATTTATGTTCATTTTTCCAGTAACGTTTCCCTTGTTTCTACTTTTTACAAATCACACATTTCTTCATTCTTCGCACCTCTACGTGGAAGGTCTACGTGCGGTTCTAAATTTAAGATACCGTGTTTTTGCTTGTTTACAATTCCTCCCTTCCATCATCGTTTTCTTTTAACTGCAACTCAACTTTATATTCAGTTAGAGTATCGTTTGCCTTGTTTCCATTTTTTATCATCTCTCCTTCGGTTATACTTGCTCTTAGTTGCAACGAAAATTTATGTTCATTTTTCAGTACCGTTTTTATTGTTTCTACTTTCTACAAATCACATTTTTCTTTCCATTTCTTGATACTTTGCTCTTAACGTCAACACGTATCTACGTTGATTTTTCGAAGTCGTTACCTTGTTTCCACTTTTCATCATTCCTACACTCCACCATTATTTTGTCCTCTCCTCCTGCACACCTTTGTTCATCACTCAATATCATCCACCCTATCTCCATACTTTCATTTCCACCATTCGTCCCAGAACCACCGTCAACAAACGTAAACGACTTTTACTCGGGCTATTCTATCAAAGCGCCGTCGATTACGCTTTCTATCGCGTATCATATCAAACGCCTTATTTTTCTCACACCGTTCAACACTCTGCGTCCACCTAAGCGTTGATCGTAAAAATAGGTTAAGGGGATCTCCGCGAATGATGACGAAGCACTTCATTAGTGAAACGCACGAATCGAATTTAATTAACGAGTCGCCCGAATCTCACAAAAGGGCTCTTTCTACAGAACCCAGGGCGAAGTATAAAATGCATATATGTAGAGCGGGGAGCGAATATCGTGGTTTTAAATTCGTGGCAGCACCGTTCGGTCGATTTCTGTTCTCCGTGGCACATAAGGGATAGAGACTGTTTCTGGGTCGACTGGATTTCGTTTATTCTACTTGATTTCCGCACAACCGTAAATCCGCACTATCCGCAGACATTTGCACCGAACGTAAATGCATACTCGCGGCATTGTCTTTGCGAGGCGGTCTTCGATTCTGTAGGAAAATTGAGTTTCAGCGTGACGCTTGACACTCATACAGAATCGTCCGTAGCGGAATAAATATAGTAGAACTCGTCAATTCATCCTTGCATTCGCTTCTGTTAAGTAGAATTGAACAATGTTTTCAGCGGTTATTTTAAAATGTGATGACGGAAACGAGTAAAAGCGTTTTATTTTTCGGCACTCAACAACGAAGTTTATAAAAGTTGGCTTGCTAAATGGATGCCGTGAAAGCCATAAATGTATAAATAAGTTTGCGCGGTTGCTCCGATTTTCAATGAAAATTCAACAGGACCACGGGACTGAACGTTTGCGCAGAGTTATTTATAGTAGTACAAAATTAATCATAGAGTGCGTCAATTCTTATATTTATTTCTAATAAACTAAAAAAAGGGGCAGTTTTAACTGGCCACAATGTTGCAAATAGATTTTCATTTCTTTAATATACTTTAAGAAAGCTACGTTTTTACTAATCGGCCATCAATTTTCTATGAAAATTGAGCACCACCACATGATTTAAGGTTCGCTCAGAATTGTCCGTAAGGAAATAAAAACATTCGTAGAAGGTCTAAATTCCTTGTTACATCAAAAAGTCAGTTTCTATTTATTTTAAAGCGCAACATTGAGAATTACCAAATATTTTGCGTATGGGCTAGTAAAACCACTTTTGCTCTCGAATTTCTTCCCGCGAACAAACCTTTTTTTGCACGAACTCGTTAATTTGGTAGTGAAAAAAAATGGTAAGTCCACGCGTCTCGGACAGTCGCAGATTTGCGAGACATAAATTCAGCTCACGAATTACCCGTGTTCAATGAAATGGTACACTTTGCGGAGCTCATTTTTCAAACGTCTTGAAATAGGGCGTACACGTGTCAGTGCAATCCACCCCAACCTACTCCTCGTTCGTTCGAGGCGAAAATGCTGAGGGAAACTGCGCGGCCGGGATATCTGACAAAAGTTTTGATTTATCGAAGGTGTCTCGTCAAAGTCCCTCGAAAGCCTTACCCTCATCTCGCGCAAAAAAAACCAATGGGTCTACGTTCAAGCGGTCTTTTGCCGTGTCAGTCATTCTCGATTGATTCATCAATTTTACTGGCAAACGGAAAATGTCCTACCCTTGTAGCGTCGACCGGGTCGTAACTGGCGTTGTGACGAATTTTGGAAGTATTTTCATTCTGTCGTCAATGTGAGATGATCGAAAAAGTTTGTATCGACTTCCGTAAAGTGCATTATAAAACGTCAGCAGGAAGAAATAGGATATAGCCTTTAAAAATAGTACAAGTAGTATTGTGATTTAAATGTAACATGACAACTTTCCAAGTTTATAAATTACTTTTTCGTATCAGCTTTCCTTCGGTGGTGAATAATTGAGGTGCCTTTGAGATCTTTTTTTTCTAAACATTTTTGTGCATTGTGCTTTATAACTGGATCTGAGTTCAACCAGTTTTTGGTAGTGTCAATCATATTCCATTGGTCCATCAATTCTGCTGGCAAACGGAAATTTTCCTACGCTTATGACTTTGACCAGATCGTAACTGGTGTTGTGACGAATTTTGGAAGTATTTTCATTCTGTCGTCAATGTGAGATGATCGAAAAAGTTTGTATCGACTTCCGTAAAGTGTATTATAAAATGTCAGCAGGAAGAAATAGGATATAGCCTTTAAAAATACTACAAGTAGTATTGTGATTTGAATATGACACATTACAATTTTTCAAGTTTATAAATTACTTTTACGTATCAACTTCTTTTCGCTAGTGAATTTTTGAGGTGTCTTTGGGATCACTTTTTTCTAAATATTTTTATGTATTGTGCTTAATAACTGGATCTGAATTCAGCCAGTGTTTTTCATAGTGTCAATCATCTTCGATTGGTCCATCAATTCTGCTGGAAATCGGAAAATGTCCTACCTTTGTAGCGTCGACCGGGTCGTAACTGGCGTTGTGACGAATTTTCGAAGTATTTTCATTCTGTCGTCAATGTGAGATGATCGAAAAAGTTTGTATCGACTTCCGTAAAGTGCATTATAAAACGTCAGCAGGAAGAAATAGGATATAGCCTTTAAAAATAGTACAAGTAGTATTGTGATTTAAATGTAACATGACAACTTTCCAAGTTTATAAATTACTTTTTCGTATCAGCTTTCCTTCGGTGGTGAATAATTGAGGTGCCTTTGAGATATTTTTTTTCTAAACATTTTTGTGCATTGTGCTTTATAACTGGATCTGAGTTCAACCAGTTTTTGGTAGTGTCCATCATATTCCATTGGTCCATCAATTCTGCTGGCAAACGGAAATTTTCCTACGCTTATGACTTCAACCAGATCGTAACTGGTGTTGTGACGAATTTTGGAAGTATTTTCATTCTGTCGTCAATGTGAGATGATCGAAAAAGTTTGTATCGACTTCCGTAAAGTGCATTATAAAACGTCAGCAGGAAGAAATAGGATATAGCCTTTAAAAATAGTACAAGTAGTATTGTGATTTAAATGTAACATGACAACTTTCCAAGTTTATAAATTACTTTTTCGTATCAGCTTTCCTTCGGTGGTGAATAATTGAGGTGCCTTTGAGATATTTTTTTTCTAAACATTTTTGTGCATTGTGCTTTATAACTGGATCTGAGTTCAACCAGTTTTTGGTAGTGTCAATCATATTCCATTGGTCCATCAATTCTGCTGGCAAACGGAAATTTTCCTACGCTTATGACTTTGACCAGATCGTAACTGGTGTTGTGACGAATTTTGGAAGTATTTTCATTCTGTCGTCAATGTGAGATGATCGAAAAAGTTTGTATCGACTTCCGTAAAGTGCATTATAAAATGTCAGCAGGAAGAAATAGGATATAGCCTTTAAAAATAGTACAAGTAGTATTGTGATTTGAATATGACACATTACAATTTTTCAAGTTTATAAATTACTTTTACGTATCAACTTCTTTTCGCTAGTGAATTTTTGAGGTGTCTTTGGGATCACTTTTTTCTAAATATTTTTATGTATTGTGCTTAATAACTGGATCTGAATTCAGCCAGTGTTTTTCATAGTGTCAATCATCTTCGATTGGTCCATCAATTCTGCTGGAAATCGGAAAATGTCCTACCCTTGTAGCGTCGATCGGATCGTAACTGGTGTTGTGACGAATTTTGGAAGTATTTTCATTCTGTCGTCAATATGAGATGATTGAAAAAGCTTGTATGGACTTCCGTAAAGTGCATTATAAAACGTTAGTAGGAAATCATAAGAAATGTTCACTGAAAATACTACAATTTGATTTAAATATGATGACATGACAACTTTTCAAGTTTATAAATTACTTTCACGTATTAAGTTTCCTTCTGTAGTGAATTTTTGAAGATCACTTTTTTCTAAACATTTTTGTGCGTTGCGTGTAATAACTGGATCTGAGTTCAACCAGTATCTTTCGCAGTGTCAATCATCTTCGATTGGGCCATCAATTTTGGTGGCAATCGGAAAATTCCCTACACTCGTGACGTCGACTAGATCGTAACTGGAGTTGTGACAAGTTTTTTACGGTATTTTCATTCTATTGCCAAAATAAGGTACGAATGAAGTTTGTATCGGTTTTTGTAAAGACTTTTATGAAGCATTAGTTGGGAGATATGGAAAATGCTATTCAATTAAAATGTTATAAGTACTTTCGGGATTCAAAGATAAGAACGCGACAACTTTCCAACTTTGCAAATCATTTTTTCGTAATAGCTTTTCCTCTGTGATGAATAATTGAGTTACTGTCGGCACCATTATTTTCCCAACATCTCTGTGCAGTATGTCTAGTAACTACCTCTTCTCTAAAGCGACGTCCATTTCACGAGATTCTCCTGGAACTTTATAACCGAGTATAAAATCATATTTTAAACACACATGAATTGGATTTCACTGGCAAAAGTCAAATTAGATTTTGAGAAGCGCCCAACATCGCTGCACACCCATTCTTATAACATCAAACTGTTTTGGTTTGCTGATATTACACCGAAAATAATCCGTTTCAACATCTGCACGCAGTGTTTTTCACATTAACGTAATATTTATGAAATCATAATACACTAATAACAAAAAATATCAAAATTCTGCAGATGACAACTGCGTATAAAACGTATGATAACCCGCCACAGCACGGTGCTGCACATACAGAAGAAGCGAACAAACAGTAATTAACAAACTTGTCCCGGACGAGAGGAAACAAAAAATATTGTACACGCTGGTGATCAAGCTGTGAATTTACGGGAGTACACAAGTACACACAGAGATTGTTGTAGTTTCTTTAAACCAAGTTTAATTATTGAACGAAACGAAGTTTAACACCAAATGTACCGGTATTTTACACCTACCTGTTCTTACCATGAAGGCTCATTTGACTCATTGTTGAAACAAAGATTGACTTTTAGAAAGAAATACCTAATTTATGAAAACGAGAAATTGAATAATCAGATGATATAAGAATTTATAGAAAGTCAAAAGATCGAAAGAAATAACAATGAATGTACGATTTTAAAGAAAATGTTGAAAGGGGTCATTTGACCCCACTTGCTACGTTTAATGTTAAAATACACTTAATACGAATAAACTCTCAAAAAATGTAACGGTTTTAAAATAACTAATTCACAATTTTTTTTCTTGGCACGTTCGTCTTGTTAGGCATTTCTATGCGATCTGATCAATCTCTATTGACACGTTGACTGCCACGGTGGTCACCGGTGACCGGCGCAAAAGATTTTGCTAAAAATGCAAAAATTTCGCAATGAAGCCTACTTGCAATCTTGTAAAAGCAATTGATATTGAAACGGTGCTTCAATACTTTGGCTTCTAACAACTCTGTATGCCCTTCATTTTGTACGATTTAATCGTACTTTGCAGTATTTCATCGCATCGAGGTTCTAACATAGCAAAATACGCGGTGACCGGCGGAAAAGATTTTACTAAAAATGCAAAAAATTCGCAATGAAGCCTATTTGCAATCTTGTAAAAGCAATTGATATTGAAACGGTGCTTCAATACTTTGGCTTCTAACAACTCTGTATGCCCTTCATTTTGTACGATTTAATCGTACTTTGCAGTATTTCATCGCATCGCAATTCTAACATAGCAAAATATTCAGTGACTGGCGTAAAAGATTTTACTAAAAGCGCAAAAATGTCGTAATGAAGCCTATTTGCAATCTTGTAAGAGTAATTGATATTGAAACGGTGCTTCAATACCTTGGCTTCTAACAACTCTATATGCCCTTCATTTTGTACGATTTAATCGTACTTTGCAGTATTTCATCGCATCGCGGTTCTAACATAGCAAAATATGCAGTGACCGACGCAAAAGATTTTACTAAAAGCGCAAAAATTTCGCAATGAAGCCTATTTGCAATCTTATAAAAGCAATTGATATTGGAACGGTGTTTCAATACTTTGGCTTCTAACAACTCTGCGTTAGCTTCATTTTGTACGATTTAATCGTACTCTGCAGTATTTCATCGCATCGCAATTCTAACATAGCAAAATATTCAGTGACTGGCGTAAAAGATTTTACTAAAAGCGCAAAAATGTCGTAATGAAGCCTATTTGCAATCTTGTAAAAGCAATTGATATTGAAACGGTGCTTCAATACTTTGGCTTCTAACAACTCTGTATGCCCTTCATTTTGTACGATTTAATCGTACTTTGCAGTATTTCATCGCATCGCGGTTCTAACATAGCAAAATATGCAGTGACCGACGCAAAAAATTTTACTAAAAGTGCAAAAATTTCGCAATGAAGCCTATTTGCAATGTTGTAACAGTAATTGATATTGAAACGGTGCTTCAATACTTTGGCTTCTAACAACTCTGCGTTAGCTTCATTTTGTACGATTTAATCATACTCTGCAGTATTTCATCGCATCGCAATTCTAACATAGCAAAATATGCAGTGACCGACGCAAAAGATTTTACTAAAAGCGCAAAAATTTCGCAATGAAGCCTATTTGCAATCTTGTAACAGTAATTGATATTGAAACGGTGCTTCAATACTTTGGCTTCTAACAACTCTGTATGCCCTTCATTTTGTACGATTTAATCGTACTTTGCAGTATTCCATTGCATCGCGGTTTTAACATAGCAAAATACGGTTGGCAGTCAACGTGATAACTTTTCTCTTGTCTCCCTTTTCTGCGTCTTCTTGCAATCACACCCTCGGTAACATAGCATATAATTATCCCCAACAGAGATCACCCTCTCACACAGCACACCCCACGTATTTAGGATACCCGGAGTCATAAACGTCCGACGAACTTATTATGCGCGGTATAAAAATCGATCTGGTCGGGGCCGTAGAAAGCCCCGTTTTTCTTCATGCCGCGATGTCTCGACAAAAATGTGGGCGGACTACGAGTGGCCATCACCGTAACTAATGAAATTTTTTGTCCCTTTTCTTTCTAGGTTAAAAGGTACGGGAAAGCTTAAAGCCATTCTGCCATCTCAGGTTTCACGTAGGACCAGACGATACTACGTCTGTACTCCAAGCTCCCTGGACGTAACTCTTTCATCGCGTTACCCCACGTATTAACGCATCACGTAGCACGATCGCGTTCCGTTTTCGACATTAGCGCAATTCGTTAATGTCTCTGACATTACGGTCATTCGTCAATCGCTTTGCCATTAGCGCAGTTCGTTAATCACTTCGACATTACTGCCGTTCGTCGATATCGCGGCCATTTGCGCAAATTGTTAATGTTTGCGACATTAGTGCATTTCGTTAACAGTAGATATGCGCGACGTGTCATTTTGATGGATTTCGGATCAGCCGAGCAAAATTGGGAAAACGGTTACTATTATTTTGTAGGAATATTCGCGGACTTTTGTGAATGAAACGATATACAAATTTATTTTCTTTGCGGGTTTCGAAGTTTTCAATTCTGTCTGATGTAGACCTGTTTCTTTGAACAGCCGTTAACACATTAACTGTCGTGCGTATTTTACTATATTAAAACCGTAATGTGCTGAAGTACTACAGAATATGATTGAATTGTGCAAAATGAAAATAATGCGAAGGTATCGAAGACCAAAGAATTGAATCCCTGTTTAATAGCAATTACATTTACAAAATTATAAATGCTCCCGATTGGATATTTTTGGAATTTTTCCTGAGACCTTTTACGCCGGTCACCGATGACCACCATGCCAGTCAATGTGTTAAACTGACGGATCCCGTAAATGTAGTGGTAATGTAGTATCCGAATTTTGTTTGCGCTGGCTCTTGAGATGTTTATATTGCGGTGTGATCTAGATTGAGTTGTAACTCTTCAAGTGCGTGAGTGTACGTAACATGTGTGCAAATACATCAGAAATGACGATCGGTGGAAGGAGTCAATGTCAGTACCGTATATACTGTCAATATAATGGAACAATTATACGGATAATTAGAAGAAAGTATCAAGTGTAGTCTCTACGGAGTTAAACGTTATTATGAGAAGCTTGTTACGTGTTACCATTTTATTTAACAAGATATACATATGCATATATACCACGACCCTTTTGGTTTTAAAACAATATCGCAGAAAACCCGCGGTATTAATATCATCGCAACGAGAATCTTTGATGTCATCGAATGGCATTCGTTAGGTTTGCCAATACATATGTATATATATGAGGAATTAATTAATGAAAACGGAGAGATTACATTGATGTACAGACTTCTTGCTATTGTTTTAAAATTAAGCAAAATAACGTGATATACATATACATACTCCAACCCTCCTTAGTTACAAAGTAATACCAAACTGAACCGACTAAAGTAATGTCATTCAACGACATGCGTCTGTTTTACAAAAATCTAGGAATCTAGGAAAAATCTAGGAAAAATCTAAAAATTAGGAGTGCATAGAAGGAAACAAGTTTAGTTGCAACGTTATTAATGTCGAACGACACGGTGGTCATATGTGACGGAGTGCATCAAATACTTATAATTATAAAGTGGAATGAAAATTCGCTAATTAGGGTATGCTTTGAAATAAAATCCACACTATTTAAAAAAAATCTTTTATCTACCGGTGCATTGTATTGAAGCATCTTAAACATAAGTGTAGCTCGTCAATGTAATCTTGGCGGTATTTAATGACATTTTTGGTCCAATTTTTTGCTCTTTGGTTCCAAAGCTTGCAACATTTGATTGGTAACACTATTTGTAAAATTTACTTCTTTTGCAATTCATGCCGTATTCTTATAAATATCGAAATTAATTATTATTTTGCCATTATATGCTCAGAATAGTAAAAGTATTTTCGTGGCGTTCTGAGCAAAACATGTAATTTCGGTGTGGCAGTCAACGTGTTAATATAGTACGTTCTATTCCGTGTTTCCTGAAACAGCCGAGTATACATATATCATAATTCTCTTCAATTCGTTCCAAGAAGAAAATGGCAACCGCATGCACGTCGTTCCTCCGCAGTTCGCGACGTGTCGCGGTTGTTCACGATTGACGAGGGTAACTGTCGCACAGTAGAAAACGAAAAGTAGCAGGACGCGGTAGAGACCGGAACTTGGCAACTGTCCCCAAGACATTCGCCTGTTAGGCGCTATCCTCACGTTTTGCTCCACTTGCTTATCTCCCCTCTCCATCCCCTTTTCCCCTGATCGAACCGATCGCCCGCTCGGCTGTTGTCCTCTGACCCGTTGGTCCATTTCGGCGCACGTACGTGCCCGAGATAAAGTGCCAACCTACATGCGCATACAACATCTTTATGCTCTCATCAAATATTTATACTTAAAGTGATCGCTGCGGGATCTCATGAGGCGCGCAGCGAAATGTCTTCATATGGAAAAGCTGATATGCACGGGAGGCGAGTTGAACGCATTTTGCCGGGGAGGTCATAGACGTTTTACGTTTACGAAAAATTGCACGTTCGTGGGAAAGCGTAATTCAGTTTTGATCCGAAATAAGCAACGCGTATTGGCAACTTGGTCGCTACGGGCAGGATTCGATTTTGTTATCTTAATCTTTTTTATTTGATTTTGTTGTCTTATTCTGCCAGTAAGCGTCCTGGAATACATACAGAGGCAAATTGAAGAAACGCTCTCTACTTTATTAATTCCATGCCACTGCTCTTTATTGAAGTAGAAAAATTACATTTCGACGATTTAGTGCAGAAAGTTCTACCTATGTGCAGAAAGAAAAATTTGCGAATTACGGTCATTCTGAAAAATTCCAAGAAAGTTCATGGGAAAGCGTAATTCAGTTTTGATTTGAAATAAACAAGGCGTATTGGCGAGTTGCTTGGTACGAGCAAGATTCGATTTGACTTTTCTATCGTATTTTTTTAAATTTAATTCTGTTGTCTTATTCTGGCAGTAAGTGACCTGGAACCCATGTAGAGTCGCATCAAAGAAACGCGTTCTACTTTACTAATTCCATGCCACTGCTGTTCTTTATTGCAGTAAAAAAATTACATTTCCACGATTTAGTGCGGAAAATTCCTACCTATGTGCAGAAAGAATAATTTACGAATTAAAATCATTCTAAAAAGGTGGAAAAAATTTCGTAGGAAAGCGTAATTCAGTTTTGATCCGAAATAAGCAATGCAAACTGACAAGTTGCTTGCTACGAGCAGGATTCGATTTGACTTTTTTATCTTATTTTTTTAAATTTAATTCTGTTGTCTTATTCTGGCAGTAAGTGACCTGAAACCCATGTAGAGTCGCATCAAAGAAACGCGCTCTACTTTACTATTTCCATGCTACCACAGTTCTTTATTGTAGTAAAAGAATTACATTTCCACGATTTAGTGTAGAAAATTTTACATATGTGCAGAAAGAAAAATGGGCGAATGAAGATGGTTCTGAAAAATTGGAGAGAAGTTCGTGGGAAAGCGCAGTTCAGTTTTGATCCGAAATAAGCGATGCGAACTGGCGAGTTGCTTATTACGGGTAGGATTCGATTTGACTTTGTTATTTTATTCTTTTTCATTTGATTTCGTTGTCTTTTAATTTGATTTTGTTGTCTTATTCTGGCAGTAAGTGACCTGGAACCCATGTAGAAACGCATCAATGAAACGCGCTCTACTCTACTAATTCCATGCTACTACCGCTCTTTATTGCAGTAAAAAAAGTACACTTCCACGATTTAGTGCAGAAGATTCCACGTATGTGCAGAAAGAAAAATTTTCGAATTAAAATCATGCTGCAAAATATGTGTGTATTTTATTAGAATAGATTATATTACTAGTGCCTCAATATGTGTTTATAATTGTACGACCATGTTATATGACCACATCGTTAAGAGTATATTGCAAAGGCATTATACTCTTCTACTAAACGACGTTATTATTCATTAATTGTTCATTCTGTACGATTTATAACGTTCTGCTCTGACAGATCTCTCACCCTGCCGACAATTTTAAAGAAAAAAGAGATGATGGAGAGTAGCTTATTTCGAATAAGTAACTGTTTTCTGGCACGAAAATAGCAAGTTGCTATCCCTCCTTTGTTATCTGAAGTGGCTCGCAGCATGAGACATTGGAAAATAAATGAGCCACCCATGAAACCGAGGAGCTATAAATCTTTACGATCGAATGAACAGCCATTGTCCTAACTCACGTTTGCTTCGAGAACAAAGCCATGCCGAATATTATACCTGACTCGTAATAAGCAATCATACGGCCGGTGAGACATGTTGCTTATGTCGAAACAATATTCTAGTCTGAAGTGCAGATTGGCGGCGCGTTCGGGTTGTTTGCGTTTTCACTTTGAAGCCGACGAATTTGCGTTGGCGAAACTGTCGTCAGACTAAGTTAGCAATAGTATGCACGTATTCTGTGTTTGTACAAGCGACGATGATTACCGGTAGCCAGTGTTTGCGTGTTTTAAGTGTCACTAATTATATTAGCTTCCACCCTCTGACGGTGGTGATTAAAATTCTGCCAATCATCCGCGTTTAACGTGTCGACCCCAAATTATCGTTGGACGACAAATTTGGTGACAGAGTCAAGTTGGGTGTGATCACATTCATTAGTTCGCCTTTTTCACCCTCACTCTCGTTATTAATAAGCGTCAATAATAATCGTGCACGTTCAATGTTTTTCAACGTCTCGGCAAGCCTACGTTTCTCTCGTTTTGCGTCAACGTTCTTTTTGTTTCGGCATCAAAAATACGTTAGACTTTCTCAGAAATATATCGAATGGATCATCACTACGCGTTCCGTGTCTTACTTCAAACGAACTCTTCAACTGATCCCATATGCTTGCAATTTCTATTTCACCACCTTCGATCGTATAATATCAAAATCGTAGAACATGCCAAAGCCAATTGGCTCTCGCAATCTTTCATCAGAAACTGCTATAGGAACGTGCACTGCCATCTCGTATGTCTTCATTACTGCCATTTCAGATGCCGTTTAAAAGTTATTGAAGTCTTTTGTCATGTGCGCTTATTACGATCTTTTCAACGCCGGTTGTTTTCGTATAATTACAGTGTTTTAAATATAGGAAAAGGAAAATATAGGAATACACGGTTCGGAACTCTTTCATCTCGATTTCTGGAGTTTAGAATTACTTCATATGGTCACGATGTGTTATAATGTTTCAGACATTGAAGTATTAAGCATCATATTAGGAGTCTACAAAAAGACATACGTCTCCATTAAGCTTACATTACATAAGACATCTACACATACTTCGTATTATTACGGTGTAGTGTAATGTTTAATTATAGATTCGTGAAAACGGGATCTAAGAGTCGCGAACAATGTATACTTTTTTAAAAGCCACAAGGGCTTGACGAATCTTTAACCTTTTAAATACGTCGCACCACTATAATGGCTTTTGCGGATATCATCTTTCTGTTTAGACTAACCAAAAAACATTTTCAATTATATTGTAAATCCAAAAAATCTAAAAAAACGTTACGAAATTATATCGTATGTTCAAAAAACCAATATAAAACGACGATCAAACTATGTGTATGAAGATTGTAACGTGGGTCTATGGGTCGTAAGATGTTTTAAAATATATAATACCCAGTTGGATTATTAATTATTAAAGGGAATTGTTAAAATTAGAGTATGGGCAATATATTTTTACGAAAAGTTATAATTTAATCATCAAATACTTATTTCCAATGTATTCGTGTAGAGAACGCCATTGTTCGTCAGACATTGCAGTACTGCATCGTTTAAAAAAAAAATTTTTTTAAACTTACTTCGCGTTAAACTCTACCGTCCGCGGAAGTAGCCACACGCAGAATTCAGCCGTACTTAAAAGGTTAACACGTTGACTGCAACCGTGGTCACCGATGACCGGTCAAAAGATTTGACTAAAAATGAAAAAAAAATCACAATGAAGCCTATTTGCAATCTTGTAAAAGCAATTGATATTCGAACGGTGTTTCAATACTTCGGCTTCTAACAAATCTACGTTACCTTCATTTTGCACGTATTTAATTATACTCCGTAGTATTTCATCGCATCGCGGTTCTAACATAGCAAAATACGCGGTACCGGCGCAAAATATTTTACTAAAAACGCAAAACATTTACAATGAAGCCTACTTGCAATCTTGTAAAAGCAATTGATATTAGAACGGTGCTTCAATACTTTGGTTTCTAACAACTCTGCGTTACTTTCATTTTGCACGATTTGATTATACTCTGCAGTAATCCATCGCATCGCGGTTCTAACATAGCAAAATACGCGATACCGGCGCAAAATATTTTACTAAAAACGCAAAACATTTACAATGAAGCCTACTTGCAATCTTGTAAAAGCAATTGATGTTGGAACGGTGCTTCAATACTTTGGCTTCTAACAACTTAGTTACTTTCATTTTGCACGATTTAATCATACTCTGTAGTATTCCATCGCATCCCGGTTCTAACATAGCAAAATACGCGGTACCGGCCCAAAAGATTTTACTAAAAATACAAAAAATTCACAATAAAGCCTATTTGCAATCTTGTAAAAGCAATTGATATTCGAACGGTGTTTCAATACTTCGGCTTCTAACAAATCTACGTTACCTTCATTTTGCACGTATTTAATTATACTCCGTAGTATTTCATCGCATCCCGGTTCTAACATAGCAAAATACACGGTGACCGGCCCAAAAGATTTTACTAAAAATGCAAAAAATTCACAATAAAGCCTATTTGCAATCTTGTAAAAGCAAGTGATATTCGAACGATGTTTCAATACTTCGGCTTCTAACAAATCTGCGTTACCTTCATTTTGCACGTATTTAATTATACTCTGCAGTATTTCATCGCATCCCGGTTCTAACATAGCAAAATACACGGTGACCGGCGAAAAAGATTTTACTAAAAACGCAAAACATTTACAATGAAGCCTACTTGCAATCTTGTAAAAGCAATTGATGTTGGAACGGTGCTTCAATACTTTGGTTTCTAACAACTCTACGTTACCTTCATTTTGCACGTATTTAATTATACTCCGTAGTATTTCATCGCATCGCGGTTCTAACATAGCAAAATACGCGGTACCGGCGCAAAATATTTTACTAAAAACGCAAAACATTTACAATGAAGCCTACTTGCAATCTTGTAAAAGCAATTGATGTTGGAACGGTGCTTCAATACTTTGGTTTCTAACAACTCTGCGTTACTTTCATTTTGCACGATTTAATCATACTCTGCAGTATTTCATCGCATCCCGGTTCTACCATAGCAAAATACACGGTGACCGGCCCAAAAGATTTTACTAAAAATGCAAAAAATTCACAATAAAGCCTATTTGCAATCTTGTAAAAGCAATTGATATTCGAACGGTGTTTCAATACTTCGGCTTCTAACAAATGTACGTTACCTTCATTTTGCACGTATTTAATTATACTCCGTAGTATTTCATCGCATCGCTGTTCTAACATAGTAAAATACACGGTGACCGGCGAAAAAGATTGACTAAAAATGCAAAAAATTCACAATGAAGCCTATTTGCAATCTTGTAAAAGCAATTGATATTAAAACGGTGCTTCAATACTTTGGCTTCTAACAACTCTGCGTTACCTTCATTTTGCACGATTTAATTATACTCTGCAGTATTTCATCGCGTCCCATCGTTCTAATATAGCAAAACACGCTTGGCAGTCAGCGTATTAAAACCACCAAAAACCGAAATAAACCAAACAAACCCTGTCTTGTTTATCGAAAGCACAGGACGGCGTATGAAAGCGCCCAAATGAAACGCTTTCTGTATGCTCAGGCCAAGACTTAACGAGATCCGTATTATCCGTTATAGAGACGTTTGGGCGCGTTCTAATTCGCCGACCGAATTGCGCCTCAATTTTTATCATCAAATTAGCGGGCGCTGCCCGTGAATGTACGGCTACGCCCTTCGTAGGTTAATTATTTGGACACACACATCGCAAAAAGGGATAGCCCGTTCGGGAGTTAATCGCAGCCGTGTGTTTGCCTGGGATAATTATTGCGGAGTCGGATCTCGAGTCAAACGGTTCGAAGGTACTGCATTATCCGGACCTAGTAAACGTAGCCATTATATCCACACGCCCATATGTTGCCCTCGTACGGGTAGGAACGTGGACGTGGCGCTGGTGCACACTACGCCATGACGTATGAGCGGATGTGAACGCCACTCAATCATAATTATTCGTGACGTAAGCGGTTACGGCCTCGGGATACAAGGATAATCTCATAAAAGCCGGAATATCTGTTTGTTCGCACCTACTCGTTCCAGACAGCGTCTCTGGAGCTGTCAAAGTACTGCCGCTTTTCCTGAAATTTTTTTGAGAGGGTGGAGCAAAGATCGTTGCTTACTAATGTATTATACTTTTCCAAGGTCTGTCCTTTGTAAAGTTAGATTTAGACCTATGATTTTATCGGGTTTCTTGGAAGACAGCGCATTAACTACTTAAGCGCGATTGACGTGTATACGCATCGGACCAAATTTCAGTTGCGGTGCGTATGACGTGTACATATACTCGTCGTGTAAAATAAAAAATTATCATTGACTATCAAAACTCGAAATTTCAATAAAATACAATAAGAATTTTATTTGATGGTATGTTTCCTTTATATCACCAATAGAACTGCTGAGTATTTTATATTTCGGTGCATATGACGTGTATACTTGTGCAAAATAAAAAATTACCATTGACTATCAAAACTCGAAATTTCAATAAAACACTATAAGAATATTATTTGGTGGTATTTCACCGTTCGAATATCAATTTTCGCGTAATTACGCGAATCGCGTAATTTCGCGTAATTTGCTTCATCAGAAGCACAGCGTATATTTATGCATAAATGAGTATACAAACAAGCTTGAACCTTTTAGACGTTCCACGTGCTGACGTAAAAGGTCAAATCAAAATGTCCCCTTTTATGAACCAAAGAACCCCAATCAACGAGCATAATATATATATATATATATATATCGGTTGAACTAAATTAAAAAAGCATGAATGACTTTGATCTGCCCCAAACATATTTTTATGCTGTCAATCATTTTATAACGGCAGTTTATTACGTATAAATACCCCGAAAATGTTTTCGGCCGTTAACCATTTTTCGAGCAGTTCAAAGCTACTGACGCTTGCTCAGTTTACCTCAGCTGATATATAAATTAGTTATAAACGGCTTTTATGAAGCTAAAATAAAATTTAAAAAACGTCAAATTAAAAATATTTTTCTCAATATAAATATTTTTTATAAAATTATTGGTGGCGGAAAAACATTCACCTCTTCGATGTACGCAATGTTTTTTTGCAACGCATTTTCATATTTTATGCAACGTCGCAGATACAAGAAATAGCTACCCAAATTAATATTCGGACACTTTTAAAAAGAGAATGATTTTTTCACATTTTGGACCAAACGACGAAAATTTTACGAGATATTAGAAGAGTTAGTTGATTAGACGTCATATAAAAATGTATTGAAAAAGCAACTTATAGGAATTACGAAAAAAATAGTGAAGTGCATTATTTACGACTTTCTTTATCCGAACTTGGAATGACAATTTTAATTGTATATTTCATGGACTTAGGTTTATTGTCTATATACTGAGAGTTTCTTCAAAAACCAATTAATGTTCCTATGAGTTACAAAGAAAGAAAGAAAAATAATAAAATTCGCGAATTTTCAAGGCATTTGGTCTACAAATGTAGTAAGTCTATACACTTTTACATCTTTTAGTACTTATTTCTGCGTTAACTGATTAAAATAACATATTCTGCATGCATATAACTGTCCCAAATCTACAACACTCTCCTAACGTTTAAATAGGTTGAAGTCGTTTTCTCCACTATTAAGAATGTATTCTCGTTTAAAAATTGCCGTAATATTAATGTAAGTAACTGTATACCGCGTGGAAAACTGATTATCTCATTCTCAGTATCCTTGCTGTTTAAGCGACTCTTCATAAGTAAAGTTTAGACAGTTGGGCTGTAAGAACTGCACTTAAGAAGCACCAAAACAGAAATTGAAAGTTTTATAGGAAAAGCGAACACGAGCACTTGCCATGGGACGTAGACGAAATATGTTTAAGGCTTACTCTCACGTAGGTTGTTTATGTTTTATCGGAATAACACACTTTGCTCACGAAACCGAACAATGGAAAGAGGTGTGCCCATAATAATGAAAGTGGTCTAAGTCATATATTTCTTGTTTCGAGATATTTAATGAATTGCATTTGAATAAATTAAAAAATATTTTTACATTATGCGACATTTTAATTTATAATTTTATTAGTCTTAATTAATGGAAATTTACTATGAATATGAAGTTTTGTGTGAATTTTATACGATAATATTATTTTTAAAGATTGAATTGACTTAGACCATTTTCAAAATTAACTGAATGTCCTATAAATGACTTAAAGCAATAAAGAACTTTGAGTTTTATTTGAAACAATAATTTGATTGAAATAATTCGTGAACATTTATTACATTTATTAATTATTTTTAAACAGTAATCCATTTTTATCATTATTTCGAGTATTTAAGATTCTTAAAATGTTCCTGAAAAACTGGAGGGATGTACGGTAGTAAACTCATAATATCTTTATGTTTTTCTTCCGATACTGGTCTAATGGTGGTGTATAATGGAAGTAATTTAATATTTCCGTATATTTTTGGTCTTCCTTTTTTAGGTGAAAGATCCAAAACGTGAAATTTAGAATCATCTAAAGATGTTTTATAGAACATTTTATAAGGTTCATTTTTCAAGAATCTCATCCATTGAATTTGTAGCCAAGAGACAGATTCACCCGCGGTATTTTTTACTCTTCTTGTTATTGATTGATAAAGTAATGAAGTTGTCGTTATTATTAAAATTTGATTGTCATTTATTTTATTATGTAGTTCAGAAACGCGTCAAAGAAGGCCACGTGCCATTTTCAAGTTGTTTATATAATTTATTTAAATTTTTGACTTAGACCACTTTCATAATTAAAACTAAATGAATTCCATATAATGTTGAAATTACAACCACTATCTAATGGTTCATTTTTGACAATTTCGTAAAAATTACATTGAATAAATTTAGTTAAAAATAATGTGGTATGAAATAACTGATAAACTCATTTTTTTTTAATTTTGACTTAGACCACTTTCATAATTATGGGCACAGGTGGAATAGATAAAGTACAAAAAAATGGTTATTCGGGCATGAAGAGTTCTAGCGTAAACGAAGAACGCACACTAAAGCATTTTCTGCAATTTATTTAATAAATAATTTGTTCGATTTATTTTAACCGTTGGTAGTTTAAGAGAATCTTGAAAGATTCATGAATGCATTATTATTGATGATATATCTTTATTACTCTTTCTTTGGAAAATGCGACATGTTTCGGAAATTTTACGTTCCATCTTCAGTAGTCTGCAAATTATTTTGTGTTGTTACAATGTATTATAGCATATATTGGGTTGGGTTGGAGGGTAAGTTCTGTCGTATTTTTAAAAAAATATTTGAATTAATTTATAAAAATATGTGTTTAATATTAATCATAATACATTTAACACGTTGACTGCCGTGCATATTTTGCTGTATTAGAACGGCGATGCTATGAAATACTACAGCGTTTGACTGAATTATGCAAAATGTAAATAATGTGCAAGTATTGGAGACCAAAGAATCGCATCACTATTCTAACAATAACTGCATTTATAAAATAATTATTACTACCCATTGCGAATATTTTGGATCTTCAGTAAAATCTCTTGCGCCGGTCACCGGTGACCCCCACGGCAGTCAACGTGTTAATGTGTTGTACGATGAATGCCAAACTCTTCTGCAATTTCTCGACTTGTTAAATGTGGATTATTTTCCAACATGGATCGCAAAACATCATTATCGATCTTGGATGGTCGTCCAGATCGATCACTTTCTTGGAGGCTCAGATCTCCGGAACGAAATTTACTAAACCATCTTTGACAAGTACGAACATTTACAATATCTTTTCCAAATACCGCACATAAATTTTTACATGCAACCGATGCGTTGCTTCCTTTTTGGAATTCATACAAACTGCAGTGTCGTAAATGCACTTTATCTACTGGCATGTTTTTCACTTTAATTATCACAAGTAAATGATGAACGGTAAAAAAGGACTCCTTTTATATTATACAGCAGCTATAAAAAATAAAAAAAATCCGAATGACTCACTAGCCAGATGTTTTTGTCATTTACAAGAAAAATTATCTGCCTATTAAAAATACGACAGAACTTTCCCTCCAACCCAATAGAATGTGTACTTCGCGTATTGCGGCTTAGTTGCATAAGGTCTCAAGGTTTTGAGGGTAAACTTCTCTCAAAATTACTACGTAATTAAGTCACAATAAGCCGAACGCACATTTTCAATATCATAACACATTGAGACGGAACAAAATAACTTGTAGACTTCTAAGGGTGACTCAAACATTCTAAAACATGTCGAGTTCTTTAAAATCGCAGTAATAAACAATGTGCGGCATAATAACAATAATAAGGTCTTTAAGGATCTTTTACGAACTTTTTCACAAATAATTGCCTTTTTGCAAACTATTCGGCTTTGTCGCGTCTGAAGAGTCTACACTTGTTACAAAACCTGGTGAACACCATGGGCACTCCCTTTGTGAGGTACAGCGGGGTCTTATTTTACACGGTGGATGCGTACCATACAAAAAAGGACCATGTGAAGTGAAAGAACTGTAGCAAAAAATTGTAGCAAAGAACTGTAGCAAAAAATATCCAGGTGTGCCTATGTAAAAACACAATTCAATCAGATGTACTAAAAAAATAATTTTTTAGTTCACTATTTAACAGTTTATCTTTTATTGTTTTACCACTTTTGAGCAGAAAGATTTACTGTGCTGTCGCTGAAGGTGAACTAATTAATTGCCAGTCACCAGCAGACACAAGTCTCGTATTCTTATACCATTCTATATTTTGCATAATCTGCTTGTGATAAATTGTAGCTACCTGGAAGTCAATTAGTATACAGTAGTAAAAATAAATATTGAATTTCCGCACAGAACGTGCACGATTTTCATGAAATTTTGTGCCGACTAATTAGTACGCGTCTCTTCCTAACGGTTAAACTAAAATGTATCAAAACCTCTGTTAAAAATGCATGAAAACGTTCGTCGCGTATAAAAATATGTAAAAAAAAACGTAGGCGTATACGATATCGAAGCGGGCAGCGCACAGAATTTTCACATATTTTGACATTTTTCATTAACGCTTCACTTTCGCGGAAGCTACAGTTTTTTTTTGCTGGTACAGATTTTGCACTTCAAATTCACCTTTTTGCATATGATATTCACCCTTCGGTAAAGCAAATTCACTCTTTCACGGACCCAATTTACAATTTACACACAAAATTCGCTTTGTGGGCGACTTGAGAATGAAATAACAGAGTGTTACTTTGACCTTATTTTGTTCGAAGTATCCCGTAGTATGTATATAAAATGACTCTCCTATAAAGTGTAAAAATTTGAGGTGAGTTAAATGTTGATCCATACAACTGTGACGAATCTAAAGACTAGTCAATAAGAAACAGTATTGTTCTAATCTTACCTTACGATACACAAAGCGAAAGATACACCGCATCAAAATATTTTCATTTTACATTGGATTTTATTTTCATCACACACTCTAAAAAATTTAATTCGTAGGGAAACTTGATCGCAAAGCCATAAATTTGTTTTGCGACAGGGATGAGCTTGATTTACAGAAAGATCTACAAAATCTGCCAAGGGGTGAGTTTCGAGTTCAAAATCTGTGTTACCAGCATAAATCGTTTACCACAAAATATCTCTCCTATAAAGTGTAAAACTTTGACATGAGTTAAATGTTAATCCATACAACTGTGACGAATATAAAAACTACCCATTTGGTAAGAAACAGTATTGTTCCAATTTTACCTTATTATACACAAAGCGAAAGATACATCGCATCAATAGATCTTTATTTGACATTGGACTTTATTTTCATCACAACACCCCAAAAAATATAATTCGTAGGGAAACTTGATCGCAAAGCCATAAATTTGTTTTGCGACAGGGATGAGCTTGATTTGCAGAAAGATCTACAAAATCTGTCAAGGGGTGAGTTTCGAGTTCAAAATCTGTGTTACCAGCATAAATCGTTTACCACAAAATATCTCTCCTATAAAGTGTAAAACTTTGACATGAGTTAAATGTTAATCCATACAACTGTGACGAATATAAAGACTACCCATTTAGTAAGAAACAGTATTGTTCCAATTTTACCTTACTATACACAAAGCGAAAGATACACCGCATCAATATATTTTCATTTTACATTGGATTTTATTTTCATCACAACACTAAAAAAACAATAAATTCGTACGGAAACTTGCTTCGTAAGGCTGTGAATTTGTTGTGCGACAGAATCATTTTGTTTTGCAGAAAGGTATATAAAATCTGCCAAGGGGTGAGTTTTGAGTTCAAAATCTGTGTTGCCAGCATAAATCGTTTAGCACGAAATGTCTTTCCTATATAGTGTAAAACTTTAAGATGAGCTAAATGTTGATCCATATAACTGTGACGAATCTAAAGACTATTAAGTAAGAAACAGTATTGTTCCAATTTTACATTACTATACACAAAGCCAAAGATACATCGGATCAATATATCTTTATTTGATATTGGATTTTATTTTCATCGCAACACCCTAAAAAAATTAATTCGTAGGGAAACTTGATCGCAACGCCTTAAATTTGTTTTGCGACAGGGATGAGTTTGATTTGCAGAAACGTGTATAAAATCTGCCAAGGGGTGAGTTTTGAGTTGAAAATCTGTATTACCAGCATAAATCGTTTAGCACGAAACGTCTCTCCTGTAAAGTGTAAACCTTCGAGATGAGTTAAATGTTGATCCATATAACTGTGACAAATCTAAAGACTACCCATTTAGTAAGAAACAGTATTTTTCCAATTTTACCTTACTATGCACAAAGCCAAAGATACATCGGATCAATGTATCTTTATTTGATATTGGATTTTATTTTCATCACAACACTAAAAAAACAATAAATTCGTACGGAAACTTGCTTCGTAAGGCTGTAAATTTGTTGTGCGACAGAATCAATTTGTTTTGCAAAAAGGTATATAAAATCTGCCAAGGGGTGAGTTTTGAGTTCAAAATCTGTGTTGCCAGCATAAATCGTTTAGCACGAAATGTCTTTCCTATATAGTGTAAAACTTTAAGATGAGCTAAATGTTGATCCATATAACTGTGACAAATCTAAAGACTACCCATTTAGTAAAAAACAGTATTTTTCCAATCTTACCTTACTATATACAAAGCCAAAGATACATCGGATCAATATATCTTTATTTGATATTGGATTTTATTTTCATCACAACACCCTAAAAAAATTAATTCGTAGGGAAACTTGATCGCAAAGCCACAAATTTATTTTGCGACAGGGATGAGTTTGATTTGCAGAAACGTGTATAAAATCTGCCAAGGGGTGAGTTTTGAGTTGAAAATCTGTATTACCAGCATAAATCGTTTAGCACGAAATGTCTTTCCTATATAGTGTAAAACTTTAAGATGAGCTAAATCTTGATCCATATAACTGTGACGAATCTAAAGACTATTAAGTAAGAAACAGTATTGTTCCAATTTTACATTACTATACACAAAGCGAAAGATACACCGCATCAATATATTTTCACTTTACATTGGATTTTATTTTCATCACAACACTAAAAAAACAATAAATTCGTACGGAAACTTGCTTCGTAAGGCTGTAAATTTGTTGTGCGACAGAATCAATTTGTTTTGCAGAAAGGTATATAAAATCTGCCAAGGGGTGAGTTTTGAGTTCAAAATCTGTGTTGCCAGCATAAATCGTTTAGCACGAAATGTCTTTCCTATATAGTGTAAAACTTTAAGATGAGCTAAATATTGATCCATATAACTGTGACGAATCTAAAGACTATTAAGTAAGAAACAGTATTGTTCCAATTTTACATTACTATACACAAAGCCAAAGATACATCGAATCAATATATCTTCATTTGACATTGGATTTTATTTTCATCACAACACCCTAAAAAAATTAATTCGTAGGGAAACTTGATCGCAACGCCTTAAATTTGTTTTGCGACAAGATGAATTTGATTCGCAGAAAGAATTTGAATTGCAGGAAGAAAATCTGTCAAAGATTTAGCTTTGAGTTGAAAATCTGTATTGCCAGCATAAATCGTTACACCTTACTGCGTATAAATCTGCCTACCTAAAGTGCGACTGCCTTAACGAAAGCTTCAGAAGCTAATTAAGAGCGAGAAATCCTCCCAACCGATTAAACATCGCACGTTGCCAAGCGAATGTTTGCTCGCCTAGTCGGCTTACCGAATAAATCGCACCTACACACCTCCACGCGTGTGTCCTCTGATCGTTCGTGTTTACTCGCGTGCACTCACCTTCGTCTCTGCCGGCCCACGGCAATTAATGAAGCCTGTGACGCTCGCACGATTACGGCCTTTTATTAATACTCCGCGCGCCACTGGAAACTCTACGTCCTGTACAATCTATCTGCCGTCAGTGCGTCACGGCGATTTTTCGCGAGCTTTTCATCTAGCGGTCAACAATGGACGCATCTGTGGCGCAAAAGTGTTGTAACACAAAGAAAGTCGAAGGACGAGTTATGAGAAAATTCGTATAAAAGGCTTTTGGATGCACACTTTGTAGCTGTTTCAGTTTTGATGTGGCATTCGACTGCGATCGGGAGTTGTAGCAAAGTATTCGAGGAAATTATTATAAATTTATTATAATTTTATGATATTTCTTATAAATTATATATTTATATTTTATAAATAATAAATAAATAAATGTTATAATAAATGTATAAATATATATATATAAAATATATTTTTATAAACATTTATATTTATAACATTTTTATATTACAATAAATATATAAATATATAGATGTGGGATCTGAAGAGTCACATTAACGAATAAATCGGACACGAGCTAACGGAAAACAGAAACTTTATATTACAATAACCAAAATATGAATCGAAGATCCGGTCTTTTTCCTTTGACTACCGACAAACTACTGCCGATTTCTTTCATCTACTGTTTCGAGTCTACGAGCATCCCTAGAGTAGTTTTACAAAATATATATAATTTATTTTGAAGTTAACTCCGTTTTTCAATATTTTCCGTTACCATGGTTACATTTACAAATTTTTATTTATCAGTAAATGTTATTTATCTCGATTTGAAGATAAATGGAGTTAGCCCACTTTCAAAATAAACGGCTCATATATACAAATAAAATATAATATTTTTATAAACATATATGTTTATAACATTTTTATATTATAATGAATATACAAATATATATATATATAAAATATAATAAATAATTAAACGTTTATAAATGTTTATATTTATATATATATTTATTCTAAATATTATAAAATGATTATAAAAAATAATATTATATTAACCCTTTGCACTTCACTGTCCCCTCTGAGGGGACACTAAAGTTTATTACAGATTACAGGGAATTAACTTATTCCAACGCAACTTTTTGACACGTGCATGTTTGTCTGAAGTTTTCTCTTGGAATAGCACAAGAAATCAAATCAAAATATAGTAAAATTACGAAGATATATGAAAAAAATACCAGTGGGTTTTGTTACGAGGCACAAACCGCCGGGCCTTGAAAATTTTAATCTCCATAAGCCATAAAACCGATGTGAAACAAAGAAAACGGGATTGCATTGTTTGTTCTAATTGAAAAACACCTGGTGGCAGGCGTCAAATGACTTATTATTGCAAAACGTGCATAAATCAGCCTGGAATGCCAATTAGGGAGTGTTTTGAAGTTTATCACACTGTACAAAATTATAAAAAATAAAATTTTGATTTTTTTACAAATGTATATTTCTCGATGTCAACCATATTATATAAGTCCAATATCATTATAATACGTTACTTGGTTCCAAAAGTATACTAAATAATCTGAGGGTCCGTAAATGCACATTTCTGCCACAAAGAGGCGCTCAGTAGCTGGTAGCTAACATCCAGAATGTTTCGGAGTGCAAAGGGTTAAAATTTAAAAAAATTATCAGGAGTAATTATATTAGGTTTCAGAATAGTCTCTTACATTTCTTGAACTTTCAACGTGTTTTTTGGGCAGCGTAATGAGTTTTGTCGGTCGCGAGTTAATGACGTGAAAAATTCGTCAGCTTCCCATCATTATGTTGTCCAGGTAAACGGGAAGAATTAAGAAAATCGATGCAACGTCTGGAAACCGCGTGAAACTGGGTCCGTCAGACGAGAAAATTTAATGACTGATAAGAGTCCAACAGTTTCGAACGCTATCGTACAGTTGTTTGTTTTTCATCATTGTCGGCAGCAAACGTAATTGCAATATCTCACGGCATCGGTAGATTGCGAAAATGAAAACGAACTAAAAGCATTGGACAGCTCACACGGTAACTGTCAAAGTTTGAGATGTGCAGGGGAAGATTCTTATCGGTCTAGTGAATTGAGTACTCTACCGTACGGAAAACGATAAAAGTGAACCAGCCAAAGAAGTTTTCTGCTGTCGGACACTGTAACTGAAAGGGCCCTTGCCGCCAAGTGTGAAACTTCCAGTACTCTGATGAAACCCGACAGTCATACGATACCTCTTGAGTTTTACACGTGTCGACGCCCAAAAAGTTAAGCGCGTTGTCAAGCGCACATTAAATTGTCCTACTCTAAACTCTAACGCCAGCGTGCATCGTGTGTGCCAAAAAAGAATGCCGCCCACGATGAGTTTTAACTCTCTGCACTCCCTAGACCCCCAATTTACGCAAAACTTTTTTTATGTGATTTTGCTTTTAGGCGTTTTTCAAAATAACCGATTCCCAAAAATAAAAACGGTTAACTACAAAAATATGTGCTGCGCAGATATTTGCACAGTTGTTTTTTTAATACCGTTCATTTGTTAACACTGGCATCAACACTAAAAAGTTTCTCTTTTATTTTTCACAAAGAGTATTTTTATAGTTAGCACAGTAAACTTTAGCAACAAACAGATGCGTATCACATTTTTTGTAATTGGAAATTTAAAAAAATTTACATTCAATGGTTAGTAATAAATAAATACAATTTCCAATCAGATTGATTTGATAACACTGATATTCTTTCTCTTTCAATTGTATTTTATTTTTATCTTACGTTGGAATATACGGAATTAAATTAAATACCTCACTAACTTTTAATTTATTTTTTGTCAGTTTACACAGGCTTTTGTATTAAAAGGCATTTTTTCTATGTACACGTATAAAACAGGGAGTAGGTGTATTTTTGATGTTGAACTCAATATTTGTGTATACAGAATTTTGCCTACAATATGAAATGTTTTCCGTTCAAAAATGAGAAAACGAAAATATCTTGAAGATTTTTAATTATTCAACATTGAAAATGACTTTGACTTTGATATACATAGAAACAATTTAATGACCCCTGCAGTCGATTGTAACGGGACGGTGGTAAAATAGTAGTGTCATCAAAACCATAGCATATACATCACGTTCTATAACAAACTTCAAAACATGCCGTTCGAAAATATTCTACCGTAACACTAAATGTACCAAGCGGGGTCAAATGATTCTTTCAAAATTTACTTTAAAATCGAACATTCATTGTTATTTCTTTCGCTCATTTAACTTTCTGTAAATTCTTATATCATCCGATTATTCAATTTCTTGTTTTAACATATTACGAATTTCTTCTGAAAATCAACGTATTATTTCATGAGGGGTCAAATTAAATCTCATGGTAAAAATACGTAGGTGTAATGTACCGGTATGTTTAGTGTTAAAACTATATAATACAATTATAAGCATAACCACGAACAGATTTTTTCACTTTTAAATAATGCCTTATTCAGTGTCCACCGGAGATAGCACTGAACCCTCAAGATTGTTGTTCGTAGGTCACACGACAAAACGAGCAAAATGAACTGTAGTGCAAAGGGTCAATAAAGATTCGACGATGTCCTGGGATTTTTGGATTTTCCGAAACTCGCTTTCCGCGTTCCAAATTCTTGACACTTCTATTCCGTGCGAATCCGACGTCGACCCAGTTTGTCTGAAATCTTCGTGTCCCACCCGCCGAGCGTGTTATTTTCCTCTTATTTTCTTTTACTTCATTTGTCCTCCACCTCGCTCCAGATACAGCCGACACTACTTGGCTCTTATAGATTTTTACGAACAATCGCGACGACTACCGAGACGACGAAACTTTCGTCCCAAACAACGGGCGATCCGTTCTCCTTTCTTTTTCCACTTTACGCGGAGGCTCGCGAACTAGCGGCACTCTTTCAAGAGTCCGCGAACAATCGCGGCGATTGAAAAGATATCAAAGTCCGCGGAGATAACGAAAATCCCATTCCTTTCTACTCCGCTGCAGCTGTTCTCGCGCTTAACTCATCGTGCATTCTTCGTTGCTCTTTCTTCGATAACTCTGCGTCGCGCGCGTTTATCTGAAATATGTTTCACCCGCCTCTTATTTCACTCATTCGAAAATACATTACCGTCAACCCTCTATTCTTATAACGCGGCACTTGTCTGGGTGTGTCGGGTGATGTGACTTTATTATGTTGACATGTTAACACTTTGCCGGCCGCTGTCACGTATTCGTGACTTCTTCTTGCTATCACGTACGCATGACTTTTTTTTCTCCAGCGGTGATACTTAACACATTGTTGACCGGCAATTTTCGGCAAAAGCTGTCTCAAGTCACCGGCAATTATTTCGTAATTGAACATGGAAATGAAACGATGTAAATAACGTTGAATAAAGTTTTTTCGTGCATAATGAATTCAAAGTGAACTTTGGACATAAATTTTATGTAACTTTTAATATTTTTTCATATGATTAACTGTACAGCAGCCATTTACGCGTAGATGCAGACAAGAGGTTTTGCACATATATCTTGTTTCGTTGCGCTTTCTTTTTAAACAGCTAGATTATGCCCTTGTTATTTCATTTTCAATAACAATTTTCCAAATGATTACAACTTATTTAAAAATCACTCGGGCAACTATACAAAGCATTAACGTATAATTTATTAAAAAATGCTTCACCGTCACGTTCCGCCGTTCTTGACACTTTCTATTACTAGAATTGTAATAAAAGCCTCAGTACCAAGAAAAGTATACTTTTTTTATAATAAAGCAGACGCGATTGAACACAATGAACCAACATTTTGCTATATTCTATATTGCCCTGCGTTTCAAAAATTAAAATAGCCGACGCAAGTGCAAACACGAGTTAACTCGTGACCGGTCAGCAACGTTTGGCCATGAAAACACGAGTTAACTCGTGACCGGTCAACAATGTGTTAATTTCCATGTTTGTGTAGGGAGGTACATTGTTGCAGGACAATGTTTCATAAACAGGGAACTGTGATTTCAACTGTCTTGCCTTTCCAATTTACCCGATTGTGTTTTATTGAAATCTCTGCCCGTCGCGTCGAAGCGGCTGCTTGTTTGATTAGTTTGACACTGTCTTTCGCTGCCTTCGCATATCGGCAAATTACGTTAAATTTATGAAATATTATAAAATACCCTTCGAAATGTCATACAATGAGGAAATATATGCTGACCCGTTATCAGACGTGGAGAATAGTTCTGGTAGCGATAGTGATAATGATTTGGACAGTAGGAGCGATATCGTTGTGAGACGATTAAAAAATAACGGAAGATCCTAAGGGTTAAATTTTTTAAGTAAAGTGTTTAAGTAATAATTTAAAAATGTAAGATTATACGATAAAAATGGTGTAACAGTTGCCTCAATGCCTTCTTTAATAATAATTACATTGCAACTACTTATGTTACGAACGATTGCATAAATACCACCGTTGGAGAGCAGTCGAACAAAGTGTTAACATTTTGACTGCCGTGATCATTACCGCTGACCGGCGCAACATATTTTACTGAAGATCCAAAATATTCGCGATGGGTAGAAACAATTCTTTTATAAATGCAGTTATTGTTAGAATAGTGATGTGACCCTTCGGTCTCCAATACCTGCATATTATTTACTTATTACTATTATTACTATATTATTATTACTATTATAATACGTAATACTTATTACTATATTATTATTTTGCATAATTCAGTCAAACACTGTAGTATTTCATAGCATTGCCGGTTTAATATAACAAAATACGCACGGCAGTCAACGTGTTAAATGCTGAGCACTTTCCATTTGCGGCGCCCAATGCTGACAGCTAAAGACACACAAGATTTCAATAAGATTACACATAGCACCGTCACAAATCCGTCAGAGATGTTTCCTATGTTTTAGCGGTTGGGGATAATTATATCCTATTTTATCGACGGTGTAATTGCAAAAGGACAGAGAAAAGTTACGAATAAAAGATTTATCAGATCCCATAGAAACGCCTAACAAAAGGGATGTGTCAAGAAGAGAAAATAATGAATGTTATTTTAAAACCGTTATATTTCTTGAGACTTCACTCATTTTTAACTTTATTTTAAACTTCGTTTCGTTCAATAATTAAACTTGGTGTAAAGAAACTACAACATTAGCATGTCAGTTCTGTATCTGATTTGTTGTACTCGTAGAGTAATAAAAACAGGAAGCAAGTGACGGTAAGCAAATGTTAATAAACGGAATATTCACTTACGTTTTTCGTTTTGCGGAATCTTAAAACTGTTTGATTTTTAATATGAAGGTATTATATATTAAATTTTGTATTGTCTCCAATCGGTAACTGATAGGGCACTTAAGGGGTTAAACCCTGAGTGATCACACAACTATAGTGAAAATATAATGTGTACTTTAACATCATCTATTTCCTCAATAAATGTTGAATCAATATTGTAAATATTATATAATGTAAAGAAGAATTGCGTTTCTCGTGGAAATTGTGGAATAATGCTGATATCTAGTAGTTCAAAGTTTTTATGCAAATAATGGACAGTAGTCGAGTTCCGGTACGATACATTTATTCACTTGCAAATGATTGGTTTGTTGAAAAAAAGGGATAAGCGAAGTGATTATGCCTCTTGAAGATCTCATTTCGATGGATGCAATTGTAGGATTTTTTGATTGGAATGATATTAAACAGTTTTAAACACAAAAGTAGTAGTTGTAATGTTTCTCGCACTGAAGTTCGCTCATCACTCATTTGATAATCTCTAAATATTCGATGGACACACTGTTACAATTATATTTTTTATTATCGAAACTTTTATATTGATTGCGTATTGTAGATACATGCATTCTTTCTCACTCTCTCACTCTTGCTTTCTCTCTCTCACACGCACACTATTATATACACATCCTTTATATTTTTTTGAAATTTATCTAGCGTATTGTATTGCGTATTATATAATTTGAAGTTCTACCGAACGGTTAGAGATTGTTGAATGATAATGAGCGATCGATACGTGGGTCCTCAAGCAATTATCGTTATTGCGTGAAACACGTATATTTGTGTAACCACAATGCGCTGAAACTGGCGGCATTTATTTTCACGCTTGTGTCATGTTCTTCGTCAACTGTTTTGGCATATCGTGAATATATAAATTCCTGCAATTTTGCGTTATCGAAATAACACAGTAGCAGTGAGTCGCAGGAACGAAATTATTAGTTAAGAATAAGCACTTGTAGAACCTGTAATCTTTTCTAAATGTTACAACTTTTGTAAATTCCTCCTTTATAAAAGACCTTTTTCAGCGAAAAACTAAGGAACTTACGGAACCAAATGTTTTGAACCAATTGAAACAGTGGGTACACCGACTGCGTTGTTTCTAAAAGCCTGATATACCATATAAAACAATTCTGCAGCTACCGATCAAAATAAAAATTATATTATATCTTATTTGAATTTACAATATTTTTAGTTTATAAATGTTTGCTTTGTGAGACTTCTTCTTTTATAACCGAATACTGAACTATCTCCAAAAAACAAAATTTCCAATTATTCCTGTACCGTGCACTCACAAACTGTATCTTCTCTTAAAATCGAATACATTACATAAAACAATTCTATATCTATCAAGTTGAATTTATATAAAATGTTAAATATTCATAACCCGCCTGTAACTCGTGAAAGTTTTTAAGAGTACGCTTGCACCAAGAAAACACGCTTATCAAATCGAACTGCACTCCTGAAACGAACCCACCTAATCTGGCCTTCGCAAATCTAACGTAACCCGCCCCGACTTTTTTCCGTTAGCTGATATTTTCCTTCGAGCGCCGCTCGTTTTTCCTCATACGCTGACTCAGCAGCCAGTTCCCTAAACCAGCTTACCCATCGTCCTTGATCACACCAAACTTCTCCGCTCTACTCTTCATCCTTCATTGAACCTCAAGCACCTCGGCCAGCATCCATGAATATTTGCGCGTTAGCGCTTTACCCCAAGCTTCACTACTTTTCTCTGCCCTTCTCTTCGGCCTTCGTGCAACTCTTTAGTCGACTGCGCGGTTACGAAGAAAGATTTCACCGATCCACTGGACGTAGACTTGAAACGATGTTCCCGTCGAACCCATCGACCCAGTTCGTTTGAACTCTCCCACATCATCTCCTGCGCCGGGACCTTCAAGGATCACCGCCTCATTTTTCTTGCCTCGATTCTTCTCCGCAGGAGGAAGTCCGGACCGAACTGGCTCCGCATGAGAATGCAATCAATTCGAACTCGAGTGTTCCGTGACCAGCGGTATCAATTCGGGAAAATTAACCAATTAGCATTTTAACCGTTTGAGCTATTGCGCTTCGCTTGTCCTATGCCAAAAATGCGGAGAAGCGCGATCGCGCTTCTTTTATTTATCCAGAAATGCGGAGACGCGTGACCACGCTGCTGTTCGTTAGTATAATTTTCGAATTAACACTTTGACTGCCACGGTGGTCATATATGACCGGTGCAAAATATTTGACTAAAAATTTAAAAAATTCGCAATGAGAAATTTACAATCTTGTAAATAAATTGATATTGGAAAATTAAAAGTTTTTAGTAAATCAAAATTAAAAATGAATGCGTTACCTTCATTTTGCACGATTTAATTATACCAGTGCATTGTATTTCAACGCATCGCGGTTTAAACATACGCAAAATACGCCATGACGGTCAATGCAACCTTGACAAGAAATTTTACTGAAGATTTTGCAAAATATTTTGGTCAATTATTATTTTATAAATGTAGTTGTTATTAAATATAAGTGATGCGATCCTCGTCAATCAATACCTGCACATTCCTTACATTTTGCATAATTCAGTCGAACGCTATAGTATTTCATAGCATTGCCGTTCTAATATAGTAAAATACGCTTGGCAGTCAACGTGTTAATGTATTGAGTATTGATGTAAATACTTAAATAGACAAAATAGATACAATGTATCAAAGTAAGTGACATCATATAAATGTAGTCTCTCTGTAACTAAAGAGAATAATTATTTAATTAATTAAGTAAGAAGGATGAATGAATCGATGTGAGTAAGTGTCTATGTAATTTCCGTTGTACTTCTTCTCGAGCTGAACCTCAACTGACTAAATCGCCGATCACCGCGCTCGTTTATTCTGTTTTCATCCCCATGACAACCAATTTCTTCCAGAATCTTCTCATTGATATTGCACTACTACATAAATATATTATTTCTTTGATACGTTGAACGCCACGGAGGTCATATATGACCGGTGTGCATCAAATACTTATAATTGTAAACTTGAATGAAAATTCGCTAATTAGAAAATGCTTTGAAATAAAATCCGCACTATTGAAAAATTAAAAGTTTTTAGTAAATCAAAATTAAAAATGAATTTTTATCAAATCTATTAGCTACCAGTGCATTGTATTGAAGCATTTTAAACATACGTGTAGCTCGTCAATGCAACCTTGACAGAATTTAGTGACAATATTTTGCAATCAATTTTGGTCAAATCTATTATTTACCGGTGCATTGTATTAAAGCATTTTAAATATAAGTTTAGCTCGTCAATGCAATCTTGGCAGTATTTAATGACATTTTTGGTCCGAATTTTTGCTCTTTGTGTTCCGAAGCTTGCAACATTTTATTGGTAACACCGTTTGCAAAATTTGCGTACCAAATACGTTGGCCCTTCCTTCTTTTGCAATTCATGCCGTATTCTTATAAATAACGAAATAAATTATTATTTTGCTACTACATGCTCAGAACAGTAAAAATATTTTCGTGGCGTTCTGGGCGAAACATGTGATTTCGGCGTGGCAATCAACGCGTTAATTACATATTTAGGTTTATTTTATTAAATGAAGATAACATCCGCATTTTTTTATTGGGAATCATTTGTTTGTACAGAATCGACATCTGTATAAAACTGACGCACGAAGGTACACGACATTTACGTGGGCAGTCCGATAAGTACTTAGCCTACAACAGAAAAACGAAAATTTTGAAAAATTGACGATTTATTTTTCAACATAGTCTCCTTTTAACTCGATACACTTGATCCAGCGATGAAATTTGGGCATATCCTGCATGAAATATTCGGCATGAGAAAGCTTTCTGCTCGATGGGTGCCGCGTTTGCTCACTCCGGATAACAAGCGCATCCGTGAGACCACTTCAGAGCAGTGTTTGACACTGTTTAAGCGCAATCCGAAAGGGTTTCTACGTCGTTTTGTGACTGCCGACGAAACGTGGATCCACTGGTACACACCAGAGACCAAAGAACAGTGGAAATAATGGACTGCGCCCTGCGAATGTGCTCCGAAGAAGGCGAAGACTGTCCTATCGGCCGAAAAGGTGATGGCCACCGTTTTCTGGGATTCACAAGGTGTCAACTACATAGACTACCTGGAGAAGTGCAAAACAGTCACGGGGCTGTACTATGCCGAATTATTGACCCGATTCGACGCCGAATTAAGGAAAAAACGGCCCCATTTGGCGAAGAAAAAAGTGCTCTTTCACCACGATAACGCACCGGCTCACACCTCTGCCGTCGCTACAGCCAAATTCGTTGAATTAGGCTACGAACAGCGGCAAATCCACCGTATTCTCCAGATTTGGCCCCGTATGACTTCTTTTTGTTCCCAAACTTGAAAAAGTCACTCGCTGGGCAGAAATTTGAGTCGAATGAGGAGGTTATCACCGCCACGGAGGCCTACTTTGCAGATCTCCAGAAAACGTATTTTTCAGACGGATTGAAGAAGTTGGAGCATCGCTGGATCAAGTGTATCGAGTTAAAAGGAGATTATGTTGAAAAATAAATCATCGATTTTCCAAAATTTTCGTTTTTCTTTTGTAGGCTAAGTACTTATCGGACTGCCCTCGTATGTCATCCCACGTGACACAGGGTCACGTAGATGTTGGCGGAAGAGCTAATGCGCCGTCATAAAAGATTTTCGCGAGAATTCTCCTGGCAACGCCGTCCGTGATCTTCTCTTACGTCTTGGGACAGTCTACGAAAAATCTCATCGCGTAATTTCGCATTCGCTCTCCTCCGCCGAGACGCGCAGCGGAGTAACTTCCGGTGAACTTGCCGGTAGATTAATTTTAAACTTTCGCCTAAGAGTTGGCGGAGTAGTTCATCAAATTGACCGCGACGTCAGTGTGTTGCATATTGATGCCGCAGCGTCGTTTAACGGACCTCTTTGCCGTGGTAACTTGTCGCGAGTATTTCTCCGAGCAGACAATAGCGATTAAAAAGTATGCGAACTTGGGATTTTCGCGGGCATTTGCTGGCGAAGCGATATAAAGGAGATGTTAGAGGCATAAGCGCAGAGTATAATAGATAGCTAGGGAAATATTGTGTCAATTGTTTCTGAAATTATCTTTGAATAATACCACTGACACAAGATTAAGTAATATAATAGATTACCGCTGAATACGGCAAAATGGTTTTTTTAGATATTTCGGACAACGACAGTAAGAAAAGTATACAGAAACTCAAGGCTGTCTATCAAACAGGCATTTTGCTAAAGTATGATTCACTCGTAACTTATAAAAAATTTGAAGAAAAATGTATTATCCGAGGGTGCAATACCCTAGTTGAAGTACGCGAATTTGGAAATCTTGCTTCATTTATTCGGAAAATTCCAGAAACAAAAGTATACACAGATAACCGTTTTCCTCAAGATACAATCAGCGAGCAATAAATTGCTGGCGATGTATTGATGCAATTTCTTCTGAAATTGTCTTTAAATAATACCACTGACGCAAGATTGAGTAATATAACGGAGTACCGCACTGAGTCTAGCAGCACGGTCTCTCGAGATACTTCAGATAACAGGCAATAAGAAAGCTGTTACAAATTCAGGATGACCGTATCAGTCAAGCGCGTTGTTCAAATTCATTTTACTCGGCCCTTATAAAGAATACGTAAAGAACGTATTATCCGAGCAAACAATAGTCTGTTTGCATTTCCTTTTTTGACAAGCGAGTTTATTATGGTCATTGACGCACAGCTTTCAAATAGCTGCGTTTAAGCACATCGCCAAGAATCCCTTAACACTAAACGTATCGGTACTTTACACCTACCTATTCTTTATTATATACCTACCTTATGAAGTTGATATTCAGAAGGAAATTCCTAATTTATTGAAGCGAGAAATTGAATAATCAGATGATATAAGAAGTTACATAAAGCCAAATGAGCGAAAGAAAGAAAAATGAATGTACGATTTTAAAGTAAATTTTGAAAGGGGTCATTTGATCCCTTATGAAATAAACGTTGATTTTCAGAAAGAAATCCTTAATTTATTAAAGAATTTACATGAAGTCAAATGAGCGAAAGAAATAAAAATGAATGTACGATTTGAAAGTAAATTTTGAAAGGGGTCATTTGATCCCTTATGAAATAAACGTAGATCTTCAGAAAGAAATACCTCATTTATTAATGCAAGAAAATGAATAATCGGACGATATAAGGACTTACAGAAAGTCAAATGACTGATAGAAATAAAAACGAATATAAGATTTTAAAGTAAATTTTCAAAGGGATCATTTGACTCTTTATGAAACAAACGTTGATTCTCAGAAGGAAATTCCTCCTTTATTAAAGCGAGAAATTGAATAATCGGATGATATAAAAATTTACAGAAAGTCAAATGCGCGAAAGAAATAAAAATGAATGTACGATTTTAAAGTAAATTTTGAAAGGGGTCATTTGATCCCTTATGAAATAAACGTAGATCTTCAGAAAGAAATACCTCATTTATTAATGCAAGAAAATGAATAATCGGACGATATAAGGACTTACAGAAAGTCAAATGACTGATAGAAATAAAAACGAATATAAGATTTTAAAGTAAATTTTCAAAGGGATCATTTGACTCTTTATGAAACAAACGTTGATTCTCAGAAGGAAATTCCTCCTTTATTAAAGCGAGAAATTGAATAATCGGATGATATAAAAATTTACAGAAAGTCAAATGCGCGAAAGAAATAAAAATGAATGTACGATTTTAAAGTAAATTTTAAAAGGGGTCATTTGATCCCTTATGAAATAAACATAGATCTTCAGAAAGAAATACCTCATTTATTAATGCAAGAAAATGAATAATCGGACGATATAAGGACTTACAGAAAGTCAAATGACTGATAGAAATAAAAACGAATATAAGATTTTAAAGTAAATTTTCAAAGGGATCATTTGACTCTTTATGAAACAAACGTTGATTCTCAGAAAGAAATTCCTCTTTTATTAAAGCGAGAAATTGAATAATCGGATGATATAAAAATTTACAGAAAGTGAAATGAGCGAAAGAAATAAAAATGAATGTACGATTTTAAAGTAAATTTTGAAAGGGGTCATTTGATCCCTTATGAAATAAACGTAGATCTTCAGAAAGAAATACCTCATTTATTAATGCAAGAAAATGAATGATCGGACGATATAAGGAGTTACAGAAAGGCAAATGACTGAAAGAAATAAAAACGAATATAAGATTTTAAAGTAAATTTTCAAAGGGATCATTTGACTCTTTATGAAACAAACGTTGATTCTCAGAAAGAAATTCCTCCTTTATTAAAGCGAGAAATTGAATAATCGGATGATATAAAAATTTACAGAAAGTCAAATACGCGAAAGAAATAAAAATTAATGTACGATTTTAAAGTAAATTTTGAAAACGATCATTTGACCTCGCCTGGTACGTTTAGTGTTAAACGCATTAAATTACACGAAGCTGCGAAAAAAAAAACCCGAATGATTATTCGCATTTGCATCGCAACCGACGTAAAATTTAGGTTTCCCATCGCGAAAACGATTTCCGCGACCTAGAGAACCGCCATTTTCGTTGGAAAATAACCCTGTGAGATATTCGTACGACAGATGACAACAGCACTTATCTGCGACGGCACTATTTCTATTCTCTCTACCGCGGCACGTGGAGTGGATTACGCGTGAAATTTGTCGCTGCAGCTTGCAGAAAAAAGTTGTCAAGCGGCCGACGCCGAGAACGACAAGTCCTCAGGACTAGCAAGTAAGTGCTGTTAGCAGTGTCGCAGTGACATACGGACGTTGCATAATCTCCAGCTCTCCGTCCATTTCGTTCATCGTTCTTTTATTTTCCGCACGTCCACCCTGCCTTACCGTGCTGTCGCAGAATGTCTCGCGCACTTTATAACATCGTCGATGAACGGAAAGGGGAAGACAGGCGTCTTGGACGGTTTGCTGTAATTCGACTCCGACCGATAAATGGAAAGGATGCGATAAAATTAAAGTGTGGGCAATATCAAAGTTATTTAGTAAGATGTATGTAGTCTCTTTATGAGTGAGAGAATAATTATTTAACAAATTAATGAATATATATTTATTCATTATAAATAAAATTTGCATCGTACTTCATCTCGCGTTGAACCTCAACTCTTGACTGCGTATTAAACTGTCGATCATCTCTTCGTTCGTTTGGTCTGTTTTCTTCTCCATGGCAACGGATTCATTCTAGAATGTTCTCATTACCATATGTATGTAATCAGACTTTTAGTAATCAGTAATCAGTATTTTAGTAATAGTAATGTAGGATCTCAAATATAGAGTCCTCTAATTACCTTGCCAGTGTCTGGGTTCGATGGGGTAGATTACTTTGCCAGTGTATTTTACACGCAAAAGTAAGAAATGTTATGCAATGAACATATGCTCTTAAATGTTTTATTAAAGAGTTATAATATAATATAATGCAAAATGATAATGAACTAGCATTTCGTCGATACAGCGTACGAACTTATTATGAATATCTCTATTTTTGTTTACTTAAACTCTTATATTTACTTGCTGAAGTAGTTGATATCGACATTTTTTTATCAACGTCGTATTAACGAGTTAACATTTCAAAGCGACCGATGTAGTATTCTTATTTGTGGGAATCTCCACTGTTATTCCTTTACAGCAGCTCGGGTACTTCCATTACGAAAACCATAAATAAAATGCATATCAGCGTATTTACGATTGGAAAATTCTTGTGGCATCTTGATATGAAGTCCTGCAGCGTACTAAACATTATTAGCTTAGCAGAAATCAATGTCGATATCAAGTACTTCAGCAACTAAATATAAGAGTTTACGTAAACAGAAATACAGATATTCATAACACGTTGGTACTGTGTCGACGAAATGCCAGTTTATTATAATTTTGTATTATATTATATTATATTATAACTCCTTAATAAAACATTTAAGAGCATATGTCCATGGTATAACATTTCTTACTTTTGCGTGTAGAATACGCTGGCAAAGTTTCGCCGGAAAAACTGGGACACCCTGTATTTTCAAATACCTACTAACTAACCTAAGAAATTTACCGTCACCCGAATACAGGTGACGCGGCAGTCAACATGTTAATAATAAAAGAAAGTGCTTAGTCGACGGTATGAGTTTTGACTATAATTCAGCGAGAATATCTTCGTCTGATTAACACGTTGGCTGCCGTGGGGGTCACCGGTGACCGGCGCAAGAGATTTTATTGAAGATCCAAAATATTCGCAATGGGTAGTAATAATTATTTTATAAATGCAGTTATTGCTAGAATTGTGATGCGATCCTTTGGTCTCCAATACCTGCACATTATTTGCATTTTGCATAATTCAATCAAACGCAGTAGTATTTCATAGCATCACTGTTTTAAATACAGCAAAATACGCACGGCAGTCAACGTGTTAAATCGCAAGGTGAGAAGTAAGGAAACGTCAGAAGTGTTGTCAAAGTTGAATAGAACAGGATAGAATGTGCTGACGGCACAAAATTTGTTATTACGGAAGTCGGCGTGCGTGGTTGCGAAATACAAGCGCTCACAGAAACCGGATTTGCTTTGACACGGAGAAATGTCGGCACGGAACGATGTGCAGACATTTCGGGACGTCTCTCTGGACTATATTCCGACTTCTGTCGACAACCGTCATGCCAGGAGACTCGCAACTGAAAGCACGCTTTTCGGGAAGCGGTAGTGAAAGAAAGCTCCAACACATTGAGTTAATAAAATTCGTTGAAGACTTGCTAAAGAGATGACAATCAAATACGACTGTTCAAATAAAGCGGTTTTAATATTGTTTTCGTCGAATTTGATATGAAGAATGGATTTATGCGAAAATGTCGAAGAACGGCCTTCAACATTTATCTTGCGAAAAATGAAGCTGGTTTTACATTAGGTTACGGGTAATGGATATATTCGCTAAAAAGATGATAATCAAATAAGACTGTTAAAATAAAGCGGTCTTAATATTGTTTTCATCGAATTTGACGTGAAAAATATGAGCCGTTTATTTTGAAAGTGGCCTAACTCCATTTATCTTCAAATCGAGATAAATAACATTTACTGATAAACAACATGAATTTGTACATGTAACCATGGTAACCGGAAAATATTGAAAAACGGTATTAGGCCACTTTTAAAATAAAATATATTTATGCGAAAATGTTGAAGAACGTCCTTCAACATTTCTCTTGCGAAAAATGAAGATGGTGTTACCTTAGGTTATGGGTAATGGATATATTCGGTAAAAAAATGACAATCGAATAAGACTGTTCAAATAAAGCGGTTTTAATATTGTTTTCATCGAATTTGACGTGAAAAATATGAGGCGTTTATTTTGAAAGTGGCCTAACTCCATTTATCTTCAAATCGAGATAAATAACATTTACTGATAAATAACATGAATTTGTACATGTAACCATGGTAACCGGAAAATATTGAAAAACGGTATTAGGCCACTTTTAAAATAAACTATATTTATGCGAAAATGTTGAGGAACGTCCTTCAACATTTCTCTTGCGAAAAATGAAGATGGTATTACCTTAGGTTACGAGTAATGGATATATTTGCTAAAAAGATGATAATCAAATAAGACTGTTCAAATAAAGCGGTTTTAATTTTGTTTTCATCGAATTTTACATGAAAAATGGATTTATGTGGAAAGGTTAAAGAACGGCCTTCAGTATTTCTCTTGCGAACAATGAAGATGGTGTTACCTTAAGTTAGAGGTAATGGATATATTCGCTAAACCGATAAAATCGAATAAGACTATTCAAATAAAGCGGTCTTAATTTTATTTTCATCGAATTTGGTATGAACAATATATGTATGTGAAAATGCCGAAGAAAGTACTTCAACGTTTATCTTGCGAAATATGAAAATGGTTTTACCTTAGGTTATGGGTAATGGAAATATTCGCTAAAAAGATGACAATCAAATAAAACGGTCTTAATTTTGTTTTCATCGAATTCGACATGAAGAATATATTTATACGAAAATGTCGAAGAACGGCCTTCAACATTTCTCTTGCGAAAAATGAAGATAGTATTACCTTAGGTTACGGGTAATGGATAGGCTGATGGTGAAGATTGGACTTCAAGTTTGTCGGCAAACACGAGGAATACGCTTACGGATACGTGGCACCGTTAAATTCGTTAGTAGAGAACTTGGTATGTGCCCTGGAAAGGCTAGATACCGTGCGGAATAGGATTTGCCTCAAGGCGAAGATGTGCTAGACTCCCTCAAACGCAAAGACGATGACACTCTGACAGCGAATTGGTTTGCTTCGATCCCCTGTGTAGCGTAAGCTAAGCCAGACGACAACCTTAAGGAATCATTCTACTTTAGACGCTCGAAAAATGGACTGTTTTTACGAATTCTTTTGACGTTGCTATTACAGATATTAATATAAAAATTATTAGGCTCAATAAATACACTCTTAACACATTGTTGATCGGTTACGAGTTAACTCATGTTTGCACTTGCGTCGGCTATTTTAATTTTTAAAACGCAGGGCAATATAGAATATAGCAAAATTTTGTTAATTGTGTTCAATCGCGTCTGCTTTATTATAAAAAAGTATACTTTTCTTGGTACTGAGGCTTTTATTACAATTTTAGTATTAGAAAGTGTCAAGAACGACGGAACGCGACGGTGAAGAGTTTTTCAATAAATTATACGTGAATGCTTTATATAGTTGCCCGAGTGATTTTTAAATAAGTTGTAGTCATTTGGAAAATGATTACTGAAAATGAAAATGAAAATGAAAATACAACCTGAAGGAATCATTCTACTTTAGACGCTCGAAAAATGGACTGTTTTTACGAATTCTTTTGACGTTGCTATTACAGATATTAATATAAAAATTATTAGGCTCAATAAATACACTCTTAACACATTGTTGATCGGTTACGAGTTAACTCATGTTTGCACTTGCGTCGGCTATTTTAATTTTTAAAACGCAGGGCAATATAGAATATAGCAAAATTTTGTTAATTGTGTTCAATCGCGTCTGCTTTATTATAAAAAAGTATACTTTTCTTGGTACTGAGGCTTTTATTACAATTTTAGTATTAGAAAGTGTCAAGAACGACGGAACGCGACGGTGAAGAATGTTTCAATAAATTATACGTGAATGCTTTATATAGTTGCCCGAGTGATTTTTAAATAAGTTGTAGTCATTTGGAAAATGATTACTGAAAATGAAAATGAAAATGAAAATACAACCTGAAGGAATCATTCTACTTTAGACGCTCGAAAAATGGACTGTTTTTACGAATTCTTTTGACGTTGCTATTACAGATATTAATATAAAAATTATTAGGCTCAATAAATACACTCTTAACACATTGTTGATCGGTTACGAGTTAACTCATGTTTGCACTTGCGTCGGCTATTTTAATTTTTAAAACGCAGGGCAATATAGAATATAGCAAAATTTTGTTAATTGTGTTCAATCGCGTCTGCTTTATTATAAAAAAGTATACTTTTCTTGGTACTGAGGCTTTTATTACAATTTTAGTATTAGAAAGTGTCAAGAACGACGGAACGCGACGGTGAAGAATTTTTCAATAAATTATACGTGAATGCTTTATATAGTTGCCCGAGTGATTTTTAAATAAGTCATTTGGAAAATGATTATTGAAAATGAAATAACTAGGGCATAATCTAGCTCTTTAAAAGGAAAGCACAACGAAACAAGATATATCTGCAAAACCTCTTATCTACATCTACGTGTAATTTACTGCTGTACAGTTTATCACACAAAAAATATTAAAAGTTACATAAAATTTATATCCAAAGTTCAACGTGAAGTCATTATGCACGAACAAACTTTATTGAAGGTTATTTACATCGTTTCACTTCCATATTCAATCACGAAATAATAGCCGGTGACTTGAGACAGCTTTTGCCGAAAATTGCCGGTCAACAATGTGTTAAAATACATGAAACAAATTTTCTTATTTATTTTACTCAATATTCATTAAGTGAAAGGAATATTGTTGATTAAAACAAATTTTATTTATATTAATCAATATTATTTCATGTATTTTAAGAGTGTATTTATTGAACCCAATCAATACATACATAATAAATACACATCATAAACAAGATTTTTGTTTATTTTACTCAATATTCATTGAGTGACGGAAATAATATTGATTAAAACAAATTTTATTTATTTCAATCAATAATATTTCATGTATTTTAAGAGTGTATTTATTGAGCCTAATCAATAAATACACAATATAATAATATACACACCATAAACAGATTTTTTTATTTATTTTACTCAATATTCATTGAGTGACAGACATAATATTGATTAAAACAAATTTTATTTATTTTAATCAACATCACTGCATGTACTTTAAGAGTGTATTTATTGAGCCCAATCATTTTTATATTAATATCCATAATAGCAACGTCAAAAAGAAATTCGTAAAAACAGTTCATTTTTCGGGCGTCGCAATTAGAATCTTAACCCTTTGCACTCGGACATATTTCTTCACGAAGTAGCGAATAGCGCAACATTTCGTTTAAAATGGTATAGTTTTGAAAAAAATACTCTGCTCAAATCATGTTTTGCATACAACTTTGCTGATACATTTATGTTGAAATAAAATTGAAATTTTATAGCCTATTTTTTTCGAATGCGTCATAGTTCATTCACCAATGTGCATTTCGGGTTTATTCAAACACATATCGCAGTGGTAACTTGTTTATGATCTTTCACGTGTCATTTTTTCTTCCGAGCATATACAATGTTTATACAATAACTTGCAGTTTATCATTCAGCCTATTGCAGGAGTATATAGAAGGTTTGTTTTTGCAGTCGCTAGAATTCTCCTCTCAGTTTATTGACCACAAATTTACTAAATATTAAATAGCAGACAGATTATTAATTCTATCTCATTGCCGTAACTTGTAACTCCCCGGAAAAATCGTAAGGAAACAAATATTTGAACAATCGCTTTCTGTACATACATTTTCCTCAGTAATAACACGAAGTGTCTTCGTGTCCCCTCAGAGGGGACAGTCGAGTGCAAAGGGTTAATAATTCTTAATTCTCAAACGCCATATGCGCTCATACAAAATCAAAAGACCCGCGAATACTTTGAACTCCGCGGCCAAGGAGAGAACTTCGGATACACATCTTCGTCAACATCACAGAAACATCAACCGATCCAGCAAACATACGCAAACTCCATCCTTTCACATTCACGCTCATTACCGTAGCGAACAACAACATTAATCCTGCTGCAACATTATTCGAAAAACTCGTTACGCCGTAAATTTGACTGCCACGCGCTCGGAATCCAGAGGCGTATATTTCTTGTTTAGCCGTACTCTTTCGTTCACGTGTGCGGTTTCCTGGCGCAGTTGAGTCCGAACTCGATGTAAACGCGAGGAGAAGAGGATTGACTCTGACGTGGAGAAACGACGTTTCGGCTCAGCGTGGAAATATCGTCGTGGATGCTCGTGACGAAGTGCTCGGACGGATTTTGCTACCTCGGGCGTTCCCTGTCGGCGCTGAAATTCATTACTATGGATGTACGAAACACGACGGCTCGTATTTGGGACTCGAACCGAGCCAGGACTCATCACGTGCGCCCTGCCGTTTTTCGATTTAACCGGACGCGCGCGTGCTCTGCAAGATTTTCGCCCGACGAGGCACGCCAACGGCTCTATATCGCCGGAAAATGCCTCGGCACGTACTCGATGCCCTACTCGAGCAAATCAAATTATTAAGCGAGACGCACGACCTGTGCGTTCAGCGCTGCAGTCAAGATTCTCAAAAATTCCGACTGAGACTGGCGTTCGTGACGTCGTTAAAGCTAAATCTTGTCGAGATAACGAAAAGTTGTATAGGGTTTAGATACGTGAAACTAAAGAGTGTAAGAGAAGTGAATGTCAGTATTCAATATACTGTCACTGGAATGGAACAATTATATGGATAATTAGAAGAATACCTAGGCTGTACAAATACGGAACCACTCCGCCTACAATACCAATTACCCAATAGCCTAAAGCAAACATTGAGCACAAAAGAAAAGGTCAACAAAATAATTCAGATACTTAAGGTTGCACACGTCTGGACCAATATCTAAGAACAACCATACGCGAGCCAGTCGCTAATGGCCAAGGGTTGATGCGACGTTAAACAACATAAAGAAAAATATTTATAAACAATAACAACACAATCAGGACACTTTAGTCGTATTTTCTAATCTTTTGTCGTTTCGTCGTTTCTCCTTTTCGTCTTTTCAGAAATGACGATCCGTGGAAGAACTGAATGTCAGTACAGAATATACTGTCACTGGAATGGAACAATTATATGGATAATTAGAAGAATACCTAGGCTGTACAAATACGGAACCACTCCGCCTACAATACCAATTACCCAATAGCCTAAAGCAAACATTGAGCACAAAAGAAAAGGTCAACAAAATAATTCAGATACTTAAGGATGCACACGTTTGGACCAGTATCTAAGAACAACCATACGCGAGCCAGTCGCTAATGGCCAAGGGCTGATGCGACGTTAAACAACATAAAGAAAAATATTTATAAACAATAACAACACAATCAGGACACTTTAGTCGTATTTTCTAATCTTTTGTCGTTTCGTCGTTTCTCCTTTTCGTCTTTTCAGAAATGACGATCCGTGGAAGAACTGAATGTCAGTACAGAATATACTGTCACTGGAATGGAACAATTATATGGATAATTAGAAGAATACCTAGGCTGTACAAATACGGAACCACTCCGCCTACAATACCAATTACCCAATAGCCTAAAGCAAACATTGAGCACAAAAGAAAAGGGCAACAAAATAATTCAGATACTTAAGGATGCACACGTTTGGACCAGTATCTAAGAACAACCATACGCGAGCCAGTCGCTAATGGCCAAGGGCTGATGCGACGTTAAACAACATGAAGAAAAATATTTATAAACAATAACAACACAATCAGGACACTTTAGTCGTATTTTCTAATCTTTTGTCGTTTCGTCGTTTCTTCTTTTCGTCTTTTCAGAAATGACGATCCGTGGAAGAACTGAATGTCAGTACAGAATATACTGTCACTGGAATGGAACAATTATATGGATAATTAGAAGAATACCTAGGCTGTACAAATACGGAACCACTCCGCCTACAATACCAATTACCCAATAGCCTAAAGCAAACATTGAGCACATAAGAAAAGGTCAACAAAATAATTCAGATACTTAAGGATGCACACGTTTGGACCAGTATCTAAGAACAACCATACGCGAGCCAGTCGCTAATGGCCAAGGGCTGATGCAACGCTAAACAACATAAAGAAAAATATTTATAAACAATAACAACACAATCAGGACACTTTAGTCGTATTTCCTAACCTTTTGTCGTATCGTCGTTTCTCCTTTTCGCCGTTTTGTCTTTACGTATTTTCAGAAATGACAATCGGTGGAAGAAGTAAATGTCAGTATCGAATACACTGTCACTGGAATGGAACAAATATACAGATAATTAGAAGAAAGCATCAAGTGTAATCACTCCGGAATTAAACGATTATATGAGAAGCTTGTTACGCGTCGCCAGTTTATTTTCACAAAATATACATATGCACATATATTACGATCCCCTTGGTTTTAAAACAACATCACAGAAATACCGCTGTATTAATATTATACCATCGCAACGAGAGTCGTTGATGTCATCAAATGGCATTCATTAAATTCATCAATATTGCCAATATCCATGTATATATATGAAGAATTAATTAATGAAAACGGAGCGATTACATTAACGTAGAGACTTCTTCTTGCTATCCTTGCCATTGTTTTAAAATCAAACAAAATGACGTGATATACATATACATATTGCAACGTCCCCTAGTTACAAAACAATACCAAACTGAACCGACTAAACTAATGTCATTCAACACGTGCGTCCGTTTTGGCAATATGTATTAGGAATGCATAGAAGGAAACAAGTTTCATTGCAACATATACGATTATCGGTAGAAGAAGTGAATGTCAGTACCGAATGTACTGTCACTGGAATGGAACAATTACACGGATAATTAGAAGAAAGTATCAAGTGTAGTCACCCTGGAGTTAAACGATTATATGAGAAGCTTATTACGTGTTGCTATTTTATTTTTACGAAATATACACATGCACATATATTACGACCCCCTTGGTTTTAAAAGAATATCACAATAAGACCGCTGTATTAATACCATCGCAACGAGAGTCGTTGATGTCATCAAACGGCATTCATTAAGTTTGCCAATATACATCTATATATATAAGGAATTAATTAACGAAAACGGAGCGATTACATTAATGCAGAGACTTCTTCTTGCCATTCTTGCCATTGTTTTAAAATCGAACAAAATTACGTGATATACATACACATACATGTATTATTATATTACGCATTATATTACGTGATATACATATACATGTATACACATACTCCAACCCTCCCTAGTTACAAAACAATACCAAACTGAACCGACTAAACTAATGTCATTCAACAACGTGCGTCCGTTTTGGCAATATGTATTAGGAATCCAGAGAAGGAAACAAGTTTCATTGCAACATATACACGTGTGTAAATACATGAGAAATTACGATCGGTAGAAGAAGTGAATGTCAGTACCGAATATACTGTCACTGGAACGGAACAGTTATACGGATAATTAGAAGAAAGTATCAAGTGTAATCACTCCGGAATTAAACGATTATATGAGAAGCTTGTTACGCGTTGCCAGTTTATTTTCACAAAATATACATATGCACATATATTACGATCCCCTTGGTTTTAAAACAACATCACAGAAATACCGCTGTATTAATATTATACCATCGCAACGAGAGTCGTTGATGTCATCAAATGGCATTCATTAAGTTTGCCAATATACATCTATATATATAAGGAATTAATTAATGAAAAGGGAGCGATTACATTAATGCAGAGACTTCTTCTTGCCATTCTTGCCATTGTTTTAAAATCGAACAAAATTACGTGATATACATACACATACATGTATTATTATATTACGCATTATATTACGTGATATACATATACATGTATACACATACTCCAACCCTCCCTAGTTACAAAACAATACCAAACTGAACCGACTAAACTAATGTCATTCAACAACGTGCGTCCGTCTTGGCAATATGTATTAGGAATCCAAAGAAGGAAACAAGTTTCATTGCAACATATACACGTGTGTAAATACATCAGAAATTACGATCGGTAGAAGAAGTGAATGTCAGTACCGAATATACTGTCACTGGAACGGAACAGTTATACGGATAAGTAGAAGAAAGTGTCAAGCGTATTCACTCCGGAGATGAACGAGTACATGAGAAGCTTGTTACGTGTTGTCATTTTGTTTTTACGAAATATACATATGCACATATATTACGACCCCCTTGGGTTTAAAATAATATCAGAAAAAACCCGCTGTATTAATATTATACCATCGCAACGAGAGTCGTTGATGTCATCGAATGACATTCGTTAGATGTGACTTGATGTAAGACTTAAATTAATACATAGCCGACTTTTAGTTGACTTTTTTCATCGTCATTTATTGAGTAGAACATATTCTAAATGGCAAAAATAGTGAATATAAAGAGGAAAATGTGATTACCAGCTCGATGCATGCAGTCGCCTCATCGCATTAATAATAAACAATGTACCAATAATGAATTCGCCTCCACACAAAAACGATATAATATAAATGAGTAGATAAGCTTTATTCAAACTGAAGTTCATGATTTAACAATGTAAGTGTACATCAATATTACGTATTGTAATAATAACTCCACATCATTTAACTCACTACACATTTTATATAGACCTCTGGGGAGGGATCTGAAGGGCTTCAAAACATGGCGAGTGTATTTTACGCAATAAATTCTGATAAAGCACATTAACGAAACACCAGCTATATGTTTATTATTCGGTATTATATCAAATGTGGAATACTGACATACAATACAAAGATAGCTTGAATTGAAATCAGCCTCTCATTCATGTTTCATTGTGACGCTAAGATAGCTAAACTTAAAGTCATGACAGTTGCAAGAAATATAGGCTTTGCCGGGATCGCGCCTCTTAATGCGTTTGGAATTATGGCCTTATGTCTGCTATAAGACAATAAACAGTATATACAACGGCCAAGACCCTGAGTAGGGCTAAGGGCCGCCCTTGTGACCATAAACGCCCCGGGATAATTCAAGGTGATGGTTCCTAACACGACTCATTCCATGCCAGTTGCTTTAAACAGTAGATCAGTTTCTCCTCAAAGTTTCAGCGCGGCGAAGGAAATGTCGCATAATTTTTTGTCTGAAAAGTTCTCGGCCTAACAATGAAAAAACTAATTTATAAATACAAAATTATTTTTATTTTTCAACATAATCTCCCTTAAGACTAATACATTTATTCGAGCGATGCTCCAGCGCCATTATCCCATCTCTGTAGTGGTTTTACGTGAGATCTGCAAAATAGCCTTCTACAGCTGCAATCACCTCTTGATTTGAAGAAAAACGCTGATCAGCGAGGAAGAATTTGAGTTTTGGGAAGAAATAAAAGTCAGAGGGAGCAAAATCTGGGGAGTAGGGTCGCTGTTCTAACAATTCATGACACAGATCTCTTAAACTTCCCATTGCCAAAACACTTTTGTGGGCAAGTACATTGTCCTGATGAAAAATTATTTTTTTCTTCTGCAAACCAGGTCTTTTTCCGCGAATTTTTTCATCTAATCTGGTTAAAAGAATAGAATAATATTCCCCGGTTATTGTTTTCCCCTTTTGAAGGTAATCAATAAAGTAAATACCTTTAACATTCGAAAACATCGATGCCATGATCTTTCCTGCAGATAGAACTAACTTTGCCTTCTTTGTCGCTGAATAACCGGCTTCTGTCCACTCTTTTGACTGCTGTTTCGATTCTATGCGTGTAATGATGAATTTAAGTCTCATCCACAGTAACAAATCGACGCACAAAATCAGTTTTATTTCTGTTAAAACGCTCCAAGCACTGTTCAGAAATTTTCATTCGAATGCGTTTTTGATCCGCTGTGCAAGTCCTCATGCAAAATATTGTGTTGTTCGGAAAGTTCATGCCGATTTTAAAGCAAAACTGAAACGCAACCCGTTTAAATGTTGGCATGCATTTATTAAATTATATAGGTGCCATTCTGTTCCACGACCTTTCTCCATCTTTCTAAATTAATTTTTATGTCGATCAAAGAGTTGCAATTTTTTCCATCAAGGGAATTTTGTAATGATCGGAATGGGTGGAAATCCAAGGTATATAGTACCTTTGCCATAAACAGCGCATATCTTGTTTGCCATCTGTGTGGCATTTTTGCCTTTTCGGAGGAAAAGCATTAAATGCCTATAATGCACTTTGTTTGCAACCATATTCTAATGCATTTATTAAATTATATAGGTGCCATTCTGTTCCACGACCTTTCTCCATCTTTCTAAATTAATTTTTATGCCGATCAAAGAGTTGCAATTTTTTCCATCAAGGGAATTTTGTAATGATCGGAATGGGTGGAAATCCAAGGTATATAGTACCTTTGCCATAAACAGCGCATATCTTGTTTGCCATCTGTGTGGCATTTTTGCCTTTTCGGAGGAAAAGCATTAAGTGCCTATAATGCACTTTGTTTGCAACCATATTCTAAGGCGTATAGAACTGACAAAAATTAACGTATCGTAACCAACCTTTTTTCCAAATATGCCTGAAGTGCCGTCCTTTAGAATATGTACACATGTCATTTGTTTTAAAAAATTATGATATATTCAGGTCTGTTCTCATGCCTCTTACCGAAAATCGGCACGAACTTTCCGAGCAACCTAATGTAACCTACAGGTTCTTTTGAAATGGCAATAGTGTTAGCAATTTCACGCACTTTCACCCGTCGGTCATTCAATCTTTCACGTGGATCATCTTCAAGGCTCGTACGGCCACATTTAAGCTCAGCAGTCAATTTCTTAATTGTTGAAAATAAAGGAGAAGAGTCCCCATAAACTTTTTTGAACTTCAAATGAATTTAATTTGGCGTTAAACCTTCTTTTACAAAGAATTTTAGAACCGCGCGATACTCAAGCTTATCCATTTTAAAAGGTTATAAACTACAATCGTACTTGAAACAGCTGTATAAAACAAATGACTTCAGTTAATGATTTGAAATTTCACATAGATGTTTATGACAGATGTACCAATTTAGGAAAAAAAAATTTGCTGATAGTATTACGGGCTTTGGTTGAGGCTGATAATTTTTCATACCATCCTTGTACGAAGTGCAGATAATGTCTGGAAATTTGGAGAGAGAGAGAGAGAGAGAGGGATGATAAAAGTTCATCTGAAGTGACTAACGGTTTGTGCCAGTTGGATAAAGTCGTACTAGTCACTAACTCGGCCACCAGCATCTTTCTTCTGCTCATATACCAACCAGCCCTTATCATCGAAAATTCAAAAGTTATTCCGAGCACTCTAACGACGCCGCGAGGTCGGCGGATCTTCTTCTCGTTATATCTTCCGCGTTTACCTCATCCTGCTAGAAATGACATTTTCTTCACGGCAAAAAATGCGTTACGCTTCAATGGGCACCAGGGTACTAACGCTACAAAAAGTAACTCCTGGCCTAAGAACTCGAGAAATGCACAGTGAGTTCTTGGCAGGCTCGATTTCACCCGCACGTATCCTGGAATTTAATCGACTTTGAAAGTTTAGAAAACTTGATAACACGCGGTCAAAGCACGGTTAAACTTTTACGATCAAGTACACAGCATGTGTGTTATGTAACACCTTTCTCAATTTACCGATGACTCTGCACATGGGTCATGTACAAATCAATATTGTCAACGGATTATCAGACGGCAGTGAAAGAAAGTGATATAATTAAGAGTGTAAAATATTAGGTCTACTGGAAAGTTCTGTCCGATAACGTCATTTATGAACGTTCTCGTTTGAAACAGATTATGACCGCCTCTGTTTGCCATTGTATGCGTACATACGTGGGCAGTCCGATAAGTACTTAGCCTACAACAGAAAAACGAAAATTTTGGAAAATTGACGATTTATTTTTCAACATAGTCTCCTTTTAACTCGATACACTTGATCCAGCGATGAAATCTGGGCATATCCTGCATGAAATATTCGGCATGAGAAAGCTTTCCGCTCGATGGGTGCCGCGTTTGCTCACTCCGGATAACAAGCGCATCCGTGAGACCACTTCAGAGCAGTGTTTGACACTGTTTAAGCGCAATCCGAAAGAGTTTCTACATCGTTTTGTGACTGTCGACAAAACGTGGATCCACTGGTACACACCAGAGACCAAGTCGAAACAGTGACTTGCGCCGGGCGAATGTGCTCCGAAGAAGGCGCAGACTGTCCTATCGGCCGGAAAGGTGATGGCCCCCGTTTTCTGGGATTCACAAGGTGTGATCTACATAGACTATCTGGAGAAGGGCAAAACAGTCACAGGGCTGTACTATGCCGAATGGTTGAGCCGATTCGACGCCGAATTAAGGAAAAAACGGCCCCATTTGGCAAAGAAAAAAGTGCTCTTTCATCACGATAACGCACCGGCTCACACCTCTGCCCAAGCTACAGCCAAATTCGTTGAATTAGGCTACGAACACAAATCCACCGTATTCTCCAGATTTGGCCCCGTGTGACATCTTTTTCTTCCCAAACTTGAAAAACTTACGCGCTGGGCAGAAATTTAACGCAGTCGAATGAGGAGGTTATCGCCACCACGGAGGCCTACTTTGCAGATCTAAGGAAAACGTATTTTTCAGACGGGTTGAAGAAGTTGGAGCATCGCTGGATCAAGTGTATCGAGTTAAAAGGAGACTATGTTGAAAAATAAATCGTCGATTTTCCAAAATTTTCGTTTTTCTTTTGTAGGCTAAGTACTTATCGGACTGCCCTCGTATGTCATCTTGTAACCCTTTGACTGCTGAATACTTTTCACTGGTTGAACTCTATTGAGTGTAAGACGCAACTAAGTTCTAATGGTAATTCTCAATTTACGTCAAATGAAACAATGCAAGAAAATTATTTGATGAAGAATGCATCTGTATTCACGTCAACATTTATGGTTGTGGCTGCAGTAGGTAAGAAATCGAAACGATTGGGAAACGCATATATGCACCCATAATCGACATTGATAGATTTCGGCAGACGCATATATGCGTCCATAGCAGTCAAAAGATTAAATCTACCAAAACAATGGTTTCATTATGTCAGTATTATGCATTAAAGATTTAGCATTTCATTTTATTTAATTTTTTAATAATCCACATTTTATTATTTTATTATAAAAACCAGACAGAACTTTTCGGTGGCCCTAATATATAATAACGCATACAAAACAAATATGGTATATAAATTCCAAGGGTTGTTGTGAATAAAATTAGAAGTTTCCATTGCGAGTACCGGATAATAAATTAATGTGTTATACTTAATGATTAAGAAAAGGTAAATTTTTGTACAAATTTCAAGTTTCAGTATATAGAAAACAATTTTATTCTTAGTATCACGTTCAAGTCGTATCAAAATGTAGACAGTTATCTTATAAAATGGTATATAAAATGTGGTATATAAATTCGAACCGTTGTTGTGAATAAAATTAGAAGTTTGTTTAACGGGTATATAAATTGCAACCGTTCCTGTGAATAAAATTAAAAGGTTGCTTTTCGAGTACCGGGTAATAAATTAATGTGTTATACTTTATGATTTAAAAAAGGTAAATTTTTGTACAAATTTTGAATTTCAGTATATAGAAAACAATTTTATTCTTAGTATCACGTTCAAGTCGTATCAAAATGTAGACAGTTATCTTATAAAATGGTATATAAAATGTGGTATATATATTCGAACCGTTGTTGTGAATAAAATTAGAAGTTTGTTTAACGGGTATATAAATTGCAACCGTTCCTGTGAATAAAATTAAAAGGTTGCTTTTCGGGTACCGGGTAATAAATTAATGTGTTATACTTTATGATTTAAAAAAGGTAAATTTTTGTACAAATTTTGAATTTCAGTATATAGAAAACAGTTTTATCCTTAGTATTACGTTCAAGTCGTATAAAAATACAAACAGTTACCTTATAAAACGCTGGTCTTGAAGGAGTTAATGAATAATTATTTTATATGCGGGCTCTTCGCAGTCCTTTCTTGATTGACTGTACGATGAGATGGAATGATCAAACGCAAAGATACGATTTACATGGAGGCAGAGCGGCAATCGCAGCTGTGCGATGGTATCCGCCTATACGCTCTGTGATGAAGAAGCCGCTCATAAAGATAGTTAACGGCAATAATGACGTTTAAAAGCGGTAGCCAGTGACGCGGCTAACACATCTCACCACTCCCCACGATCGTTAAGAAGTAATGGTTAATTCGGTAAACGAACAAGTTGCACCATTAGAACGCGCAGGGTAACGTCCAATTTAATTAAGTCTTTTCGGACGTATTAAAGTTGATCATGGGTGTCGTACTGATCGGAATTAATTTCTGTTGAAAAAACAGTGATACACAACATGCAAGATTATGAAAAATAAACAAGATTTATGAATTTTTTTGTCAGCTTTATTTGTACGTTTACACAATAATGCTTTAATTTCATGTTTTCATGTAAAAATTATATTTTATAGCTCTCGATTGTGTGGTATTTTTCAAAACAGTAAACTTCTGTCGTTAACTTTCTTTTGGCCATATTGGAATATTATTTTGAAATATTGTAAGAAGCGGGAATGACTAATTACAGTTAAATACAATTTGGGAAATATTATTTGGAATTTTACGAAGTACCTTCAAACTGTGTCCATATCTTTACGCACAAGAGGCGTCTTGCACGAGAGGTAACAGCTGTTGTTCGCACTGGATTTTGTTATCTCCAATTGATAGGAGCACCGCATAAGTTCGTCAATAGGTCCATTAGATATTAATAATGGTACAGATAAATTGTAAACTGATACATGGATGAATACAGTATAAGAATAGTACGGTTTCTGTTGTGGTGGCTGAGAGCAGACATACGACCGGAACGGTAAAAAGGCTTTGGTGTCTGAGAGTAGACATACGACCGCAAAGGGTTAAGTCTTTGGGTGGAAACAATTTTGTCAAGTCAACATGATTGACTTATTGGGATACGCCGTAAAAATACTATCAATATTATCCAAAATTCTTAGAACATAACTAACACTCTATGATACGTCAATGATGACACATTCTAGAAAGACTTGAAATTAAGAACTGTCAACGAACAAATAAGAAAATTCGCAAACTTACACAAATATAAAGAGTGTCTCAAAATGAATTGACATATCAATTTATTACTAAAACGTATTATTTCTTTAAAAAATACAAATTTATATTTGAATATCGTATAATTCTCCATGACTAAACCTCAATACTTCCTAATACCAGTTGTCAGAGATTAGTACTCTATGTTCACTACAAAAAAAAATGGCGCGTAATTTAAAATGTCAGGTGATTTTGAGGCACATTTTAGAATGAAGAACCACCTCAATAACTTGACTGGGAATCTCGACCAATAACCATAAATGAGAAGATTAACCCTTTAACTACTGTGGACGCATATATGCGTCCGCCGAAATTTATCGACGTTGACTATGTGCACATATACGCGTTTCCCAATCGTTTCCATTTCTCACCTATTGCAGCCATAATTATCAATGTATGAGATGAATACAGATGCGTGCTTTATCAAATAATTTTCTTGCATTATGTAATTTGGCGTAAATGAAGAACTGTCATTAGAACTTATGTGAGAAGTATTTCGTTCTCAGTGTGTGCTTCGGCCGAAAGTACTCAGCAGTCAACGGATTAAAGAGAAGTAACTTGACAGATCTGTAAATTATACAATTTACATATAAGTCCAAAAGTTGCTGAGCGCCACCAACAGACATACGATATCTTCATTCATCCAATTTGTTCGTTATAAATGTAATACAATAATTTAAAAGAAACAAATGTAATACATTAATGTAATGAACAAATGTAATATAAATGTAATGAATTAAAATCAAGCAAAGACGTGCATACACGTCGAATGCAGGATAAATGGTCTTATAAATTTCGGTACTACTCCTGTCTGAATCACCCATCTAGAGGAGAAATTCAGCAATCTATTGTATCAACATTATTAATACATTATATATACTTAGCTATTTTTCATACCTTACGCTTTATTTTGACAGTAACTGTGGAAATATGCAGGATTACCTCAGATGCTTCAAAAGCGAGGAAGGGAGATACTTTGAATCGAATGCTTGGGATTCTTGTATTCACTTCAAGAATATCTAAAAGTCTAAAATTCTATTGGTAATCTAAAGCAAACATACCACCAAATAATATTCTTATTGTATTTTATCGAAATTTCGAATTCTGATAGTCAATGGTAATTTTTTATTTTACACGACGAGTATATACGTCATTGGCACCGCACGTGAGATTTGGTCCGACGTGTATACACGTCAAACGGGCTTAAATGGTTAATGTAAGAACTGATGTAATACAATTAATAAAAAAAAGTCAACACGACTTGCTTCGGCCCGCCAAATGGTATCGAAGAAATGACGTTGACTGTTAATTTAAAGGGAAATCTCCAGCATAGGGGCAATCTCGGTGCGAGGATAGTCATAACGGTGAGAATCGCGTAATAACCCCATCTCTTTTTTGATTTGCAGGTGATGGAGGCGGCGCCGGCGGAGATGGCGATCCCATCGTCGGGGGTGCCAATTCCGAGAAAAAGTCGGGCTACGAGACCAACCTCTACCTCTATAGCGTAAGTCGTTATTTATATTGCCGATTCTATTATACCCGCGTCACTTTTTCAACAAGCATCCGACGCTTTGCTGGCGCGACGATTTAATTGAACAATGGATTTACGGGGCAAACCAATTTGATGGGTTTTGAATTGCAGAAACAAAATTTCATGAATGTGTGAGGAATATAATAATTGTGGTGTAACGTATTATTGCGGCGGTTAATGAAATTAGAAATCTCGAAACAGTACGCAAAATGGACTGTTCTCATAAGATCTCGCCATAAGACAATAGAGGCTCATACGACGCTTATAAATTTCATAAACTATGTGATGAATAAAATAATTGTGGTATAACGTATTATTCCGGCGGTTAATGAAATTAGAAATCTCGAAATAGTATACAAAATGGATTGTTTTCATAAGATCTCGCTAAAAGACAATAGAGGCTCATAAGACGCTTATAAATTTCATAAACTGTGTGATGAATATAATAAACGCGGTATAACATATTATTGTGGCTTTTAATGAAATTAGAAATCTCGAAAGAGTACGCAAAATGGACTGTTCTCATAAGATCTCGCCATAAGAGAATAGAGGCTCATAAGATGCTCATAAGACAACCATAAGGTTTCTTTGTGTAATAAATATCCCGACTATTATTAATGAAATTAGAATTTTCAGAAGGATCAAAAGAAAACAAAACGTCAGATTTATTTGCACAGAAAATTTCAACATGTGAATCATTTGATGGGTACACGCGAAAAATAATTTTTTATTTCATAAATATGATAACTACTGCTCCAAAATAACTGCGTATATAAAATTATGGCTAGTATTTCGGTAAAAAGAAGAAAGTAAATTGATTACGTATGAAATATTAACTCGCAATTTCGGCGCATTGAATATGTCATTATCAGCAGATACATTAAATTTAGTTAAAAAAGAACGCTGAACATCGTAATACATTTTATTAGGAGGGAAAATAACGTTTGAAGCTGTAAATGTTGTAAGTTGTGGTTTTTAGTAAAGACTAATAAGATCAGTTTTTTAAGAAGTAACATTTTGAGATGGTAGTTTTTCCCGCAACTACTGTTTCAGTTATAACCATGAACAATACCGGAATAATATATCCGTATTACAGAAACTTTTATTATCTTACCAACCTTTGCTGCTTTTTATTAACGGGAATATATATCCAAATTAATTTCCGCCTCAGCCTTCTAATTCTGAAACTCTGTATGTCGTATACCTATGTGTTTCCCCGGATAGCCATAAAATTGGCGAATCCCGTAAGTTTAATATTAAGTTCGTACAAACATACTGCACATTGCCATTCACCAAGGGGCCCTAACTGATGAAGTGGTAACTTTCTTTACCTGAATTATATACATGCCAGAAAAAAAAGAAAACTAGAAAACGAAATGGTGAGCTTGAGTAATTAGTGGAAACTTTTGGAAGTTTGTCGGGGAATTTATAAATTGACTGAGCCACCATTCGTCAATTTAAAGCCAGTGAATTTGGAACAAATCGTAGAACGGCAGTTTGAAATCAGTGGAAGACAAGTTCATTTTATTTCAGTGTAATACATTTTTTATTCTCATAGGGTCTGTGCAATTTATATTTGTTTGAAGAAAGACCTACTACTACGTCAACAGCCCCCAGTTTTTCTTTTTGACAAGATGTACTACTACGTCATCCGATATTAAAGTGTCAATATTAGATTTACGGGACCGACAGATTTGACGTGTATTCCGGAAAAATAGGTATATGAGATATAAAACTTCAAAATTAGAAGCCTGCGACCGAAATTAAATTGAATATATATCATAAGTATATAAATTCCATTAATAAAAATTGGTAACCATTGTTAGAAAATATTAGAAACCGTTTGTCATTTTACTGGTAAAATCTGATAACGCTCAAAATGACGCATGTCGTATATTTAATGTCGGTATTATTATATCAATCAAAGTCAACCTAAATTGCTAAAAAAGAAAAAAAAACGATTTCCCTCAGTTAAGTACGAATCCTGAAATCCGTCAAATTGATGGGTGGCAAATGAGAGGTTCTTTTAGGTGTTGGCTAACAAACAGCCTTTAATCAATTGATGCGCTTCGATTGGATACTGTGCTTCAACGAAAATGGACGTTCTTAAAACGTTCGTCAAATTAAAAATGCAGGTGTATTTGGAATCTGAATTTAAACTCGTTTCAAACTTTCTACAAGATCTGATGAAGGATATCGTGCTTTTAAAGATGCACTTCGATTTGGCAAGAACTCTTTCTCTGTGCAACCGGACTATTTTAAAACGTTCGTCAGATCAAAAATGCACGTATCTTTAGAAGGTGAATTTAAAATCGGTTCAAAAGTTCCACAGGATTTCATGCTTTTAAAGGCACTTCGATTTGATAAGACCTATCCTTCAGGGAAAATTGACTATCTGAAAATGATCGTCAGAGCAAACATAATTCGCGTGTATTTAAAATGTGAATATAAACTCGGTTTAAAAGTTCCACGGGATTTCGCGACGGATATCGCATTTTTAGTGTAGATGGAATTAGTAAGATTAATTAAAAATTATTTCGAAATTGTTACTGCTTGCAATACTTAATTTACTTATTTTTTGTTGCTGTAAAACAAATACTATTTAACGAAAAAGGAATTTATAAAATTGCAAATTTGTCGTGGTGAGAGAGATCTACAAACTGCCAAAATAATTAATTCGAACGAGTAGATTTTTTTATGTATCTTCCCTTTAGTGTTTCATAATACTGATGTTACTTCGATTTGATAACACGTATCCTTTAACGAAAATTGACCATCCGAAAATGATCGTCAGAACAAACATAATTCGCGTGTATTTAACATGTGAATATAAACTCGGTTCAAAAGTTCCACGGGATTTCGCGAAGAACTTTTAGAGGAGATGGAATTAGTAAACTCACTACCTAAATGTATTTCGAAATTTTTACTGCTGGAAATACTTAATTTATTCATTTTTTTTTCTAAAACAAACACCTTTTAACGAAAAAGGAATTAACAAAATTGCAAATTTGTTGTAGTGAAAGAGATCTACAAACTGCCAAAATAATTAATTCGAACGAGTAGATTTTTTTATGTATCTTCCCTTTAGTGTTTCATAATACTGATGTTACTTCGATTTGATAAGACGTATCCTTCAACGAAAATTGTTTATATGAAAATGATGGTCAGAGCAAACATAATTCGTGTGTGTTGAAAATGTGAATATAAACTCGGTTTAAAAGTTCCACGGGATTTCGCGAAGAACTTTTAGAGTAGATGGAATTATTAAACTCACTACCTAAATGTATTTCGAAATTTTTGCTGCTGGAAATACTTAATTTATTCATTTTTTTTTTAAAACAAACACTATTTAACGAAAAAGGAATTAACAAAATTGCAAATTTGTTGTAGTGAAAGAGATCTACAAATTGCCAAAATAATTAATTCGAACGAGTAGATTTTTTTATGTATCTTCCCTTTAGTGTTTCATAATACTGATGTTACTTCGATTTGATAAGACGTATCCTTCAACGAAAATTGTTTATATGAAAATGATGGTCAGAGCAAACATAATTCGTGTGTGTTTAAAATGTGAATATAAACTCGGTTTAAAAGTTCCACGGGATTTCGCGAAGAACTTTTAGAGTAGATAGAATTATTAAACTCACTACCTAAATGTATTTCGAAATTTTTGCTGCTGGAAATACTTAATTTATTCATTTTTTTTTTCTAAAGCAAACACTATTTAACGAAAAAGGAATTAACAAAATTGCAAATTTGTCGTGGTGAGAGAGATCTACAAACTGCCAAAATAATTAATTCGAACGAGTAGATTTTTTTATGTATCTTCCCTTTAGTGTTTCATAATACTGATGTTACTTCGATTTGATAAGACGTATCCTTCAACGAAAATTGTTTATATGAAAATGATGGTCAGAGCAAACATAATTCGTGTGTGTTTAAAATGTGAATATAAACTCGGTTTAAAAGTTCCACGGGATTTCGCGAAGAACTTTTAGAGTAGATGGAATTAGTAAACTCACTACCTAAATGTATTTCGAAATTTTTACTGCTGGAAATACTTAATTTATTCATTTTTTTTTTCTAAAACAAACACTATTTAACGAAAAAGGAATTAACAAAATTGCAAATTTGTTGTAGTGAAAGAGATCTACAAATTGCCAAAATAATTAATTTGAACGAATAGATTTTTCCATGTGTCTTCCTTTTAGTGTTTCATAATACTGATGTTACTTCGATTTGATAACACGTATCCTTTAACGAAAATTGACCATCCGAAAATGATCGCCAGAACAAACATAATTCGCGTGTATTTAACATGTGAATATAAACTCGGTTCAAAAGTTCCACGGGATTTCGCGAAGAACTTTTAGAGTAGATGGAATTAGTAAACTCACTACCTAAATGTATTTCGAAATTTTTACTGCTGGAAATACTTAATTTATTCATTTTTTGCTATAAAACAAACACTATTTAACGAAAAAGGAATTAACAAAATTGGAAATTTGTCGTGGTGAGAGAGATTTACATTCTACCAAGATAATTAATTTGAACGAGTAGATTTTTCCATGTGTCTTCCTTTTAGTGTTTTATAATACTGATGTTACTTCGATTTGATAAGACGTATCCTGCAGCGAAAAATGACTGTCTGAAAATGATCGTCAGAACAAACATAATTCGCATGTATTTAAAATGTGAATATAAACTCGGTTTAAAAGTTCCACGGGATTTCGCGAAGAACTTTTAGAGTAGATGGAATTATTAAACTCACTACCTAAATGTATTTCGAAATTTTTGCTGCTGGAAATACTTAATTTATTCATTTTTTTTTCTAAAACAAACACTATTTAACGAAAAAGGAATTAACAAAATTGCAAATTTGTTGTAGTGAAAGAGATCTACAAACTGCCAAAATAATTAATTCGAACGAGTAGATTTTTTTATGTATCTTCCCTTTAGTGTTTCATAATACTGATGTTACTTCGATTTGATAAGACGTATCCTTCAACGAAAATTGTTTATATGAAAATGATGGTCAGAGCAAACATAATTCGTGTGTGTTTAAAATGTGAATATAAACTCGGTTTAAAAGTTCCACGGGATTTCGCGAAGAACTTTTAGAGTAGATAAATTATTAAACTCACTACCTAAATGTATTTCGAAATTTTTGCTGCTGGAAATACTTAATTTATTCATTTTTTTTTTCTAAAACAAACACTATTTAACGAAAAAGGAATTAACAAAATTGCAAATTTGTTGTAGTGAAAGAGATCTACAAATTGCCAAAATAATTAATTTGAACGAATAGATTTTTCCATGTGTCTTCCTTTTAGTGTTTCATAAAACTGATGTTACTTCGATTTGATAACATGTATTCTTTAACGAAAATTGACCATCCGAAAATGATCGTCAGAACAAACATAATTCGCATGTATTTAAAATGTGAATATAAACTCGGTTTAAAAGTTCCACGGGATTTCGCGAAGAACTTTTAGAGTAGATGGAATTATTAAACTCACTACCTAAATGTATTTCGAAATTTTTACTGCTGGAAATACTTAATTTATTCATTTTTTGCTATAAAACAAACACTATTTAACGAAAAAGGAATTAACAAAATTGGAAACTTGTGGTGGCAAGAGATTTACAAACTGCCAAGATAATTAATTTGAACGAGTTCATTTTCTCATGTGTCTTCCCTTTAGTTTTTCATAATATTGATGTTACGAGAATCCGCATAAACTGTTTGTTACCTAACAGCGTTAAGCAACTAAAAGGTTCCTACAATTTTTTTGTAAATAAAATGACAGTAACGGGACATTTGCACACAACAGTTTATTCGTTAAAGCGTCATTTTTTTTCAGTACGCGGACTTAACTATTGAAGTTAAAGTTTCCAAATGTTGGTTTTGTCAAAAATCTTTCTGTATAGAAATTGAGTAATTTTCAGAACCAAACGTCAAAAATCTGACGCACTTTCACAAACACATTTGCAGGTTACGAACTAAATTTATGTTAACATTTTAAACAGCTATGAATTACGTCCGATTTGATGCACGTTTCAAGAGAGTTTGCTCCGACTAAACAACAGTTATTATCAAGTTGAATAATATCGGTTGCCTGAGACATGTTTGTGCATTTCCACTGATGAAATCCCAACAGACCAAATACAGTCTACGAAACCCTCGTGCACCTTTTTAGCAGAATTTTAAATAATTTTACGTGAACATACCGTAACTTCCACTAAAGAACAATACAGGCAGTTTGTGAGATTTAGCCCGGAAAAGTGTCTGCCCTTTGGAACACACTTTGCCATAAATAATTTGACTACTTTACCGCGAGTTGCGCACGAATTTTTCGCTACGTCTTGGAACGTAATAATAAGTATGCGACGTTTGTAATTATGCAAAGCACGAATACAAGGACGGACAGGCCGGAATCAAGATGCACACAAAAGTATAGGAATAGCGACTACGGCAACGTGCCTTTCCACACAGTTAATTAGCCGTGTCTTTCAAGCAAAGGGCGCTGCCCTTCTTCAACCAACTCGGGCCGGATTCGACCTCGATTCGTGGATATCCAATTATCTGGTTTGCTTCTTCCAGCGATGCTCTCGTAATAGACGACTCGCGTTGGTAACGTGCGGATGTCTTATATCAAACGACTGTATACAGGGTGTTAAAAAATCATTCAATGTGTTTATAGGACACACTATACGGAATAAGAAGACCCTACTATACGTCGAAAGTATACACAAAAATACACATACTTTTATGCACAATTTTTAAAATGCGAATATTCGTATTGAACGTCGATATACATCTACTTCTGCCAGAATTTCGATGAGGAATAAACCAGATTCACAGTGTATTGTTTTTCGGAAGAAATAGCAGATATGCATTTTATGTATTGAACGTTTATAGGATACACTATACAGATATACATTTACACATTCTGCCAATGAATTTTGATTGAACGTCGATATAAACGAACCAGATTCACAGTGTATTATTTTTCGGAAGAAATAGCAGATATGCATTTTATGTACGGTTATCCTAACGGAAGTGATGTAGCTACACGAAGTCTTAACACGAAAATATTACTCAATCGTAAACTCTCATATGTTTATAGGATACACTATACAGAATAAAAAGACCCTACTATACGTCGAAAGTATACACAAAAATACACATACTTTTATGCACAATTTTTAAAATGCGAATATTCGTATTGAACGTCGATATACATTTACTTCTGCCAGAATTTTGATGAGGAATAAACGAACCAGATTCACAGTGTATTATTTTTCGGAAGAAATAGCAGATATGCATTTTATGTACGGTTATCCTAACGGAAGTGATGTAGCTACACGAAGTCTTAACACGAAAATATTACTCAATCGTAAACTCTCATATGTTTATAGGATACACTATACAGAATAAAAAGACCCTACTATACGTCGAAAGTATACACAAAAATACACATACTTTTATGCACAATTTTTAAAATGCGAATATTCGTATTGAACGTCAATGCAGATCTAGTTCTGCCAGAGTTTTGATGAGGAATAAATTAACCAGATTCACAGAGACGTTGATAAAGATTGAAACAACGTATGAGAGTTTTCGATTGAGCAATATTTTCGTGTGAAGGCTTCGTGTAGCTACATCATTTCCGTTGGGATAACCGTAAATAAAGTACATATCTGCTATTTCTTCAGAAAAGTAATAGACTGACATCTTCAGTACGACATTTTGTAACTGTGTCATACCAAATTTGATTGCAATTTATGTATAATGCAATTACTTATTAATGACAACTAACTAACTACCGATGGAACCTTCCGTATGGAAATTTAATAACATGCAAAACGTGATAAAAAAATTATAAACACTGAGGTGAACACCGCCTACAACGTTAGGGGTCAGTAAGCTAATTATGAGACTGACATACAAAAACGTTTGACCTTTCGACCTATATTTACCAGGCATTTTTCCCTCAACCGTATGTCCTGTATACCGTAAAAAATATTAAATGATTTTTCTTTAACGTCGTATATACGCTTTTCGTCGTTGTCAGGCACAGAATGGGGCGAAAAGCATTCAGCAAGCACCTTCCGCTGGATTCGAAGCTGTATACTTTAACTTTAACAAGTTTGCTTCACATTTTTGTATCGTAAATGTGACGTCGCGAGTCTTGCGTTAGGCAGCCCGAGACGGGACAATTAAAAGCGGCCGGCCCGTGGAGCCCTCGGACAATCCAATCTTCTTTTGTATGCGCCTTTTTCTCCCGGAACAGACAGACATACCGACGAACTTCAATGCCGCGGCTGCTAGATTCCAGCGTTTGGCTAGAGCTATTGCGAGGATCTTCCTTTGCTGGAAATTCCTGGACCGTGTCTAAGAATGCGGGCACAAAAGATAATTTGTCGCATTGTCAAACGTTGCAAATGCATCTCAGGCATCGTTACGGGACTAAAACAAGTTCGCTGTAAAGGCTCTCGTTGTTTATGACATATAGATGATCCCTCTATGGTATGGGATTTTTGAAAGTGATTCGATATAATATGGTTAACCCATTCACTACCAAGTATACTCGTCCTACTTTAAATATGTTATAACACGCAGGCTTTTGAATTAGACATTTTTTTGTGGCCACAAACATACATATACAATTGTAAAAGCTTGAAAAAATACTACAAATAAAATTTCTTACAAAAATGATACTTTATTTATTATTGAAAGAAATATCTGAATCAAAATCACTGCAAGTTAATATATCGTCGTCCGTTATAACTAATTTATTCTTTACTATATTTACTATAATATTCTTTACTATATTTTTCTTCCTTTCACTATACTTCCTGCAGTCTCTTCGCACATATTTCTTTCCCTCTCGACTATGACTGCTGCTGTCTCTTATTTCATATTTTATTTCAATATTCGAATTTTTTCGTTATAGCAAATATTCTAATGTCCGCTCCTAATCGACTATGCAAATTAAATTGTGATTAATACTTTTGAACACATCGTCTTTAGAAGATCTTTCTTTTCATTATTAAGTTCAAATTTAAAAGAAAATTATGAATATTGAATTGTGAAAATAATGAAAATTTAATTGTGAAAATGATGAAAATTAAATTGTGAAAATTATGGAAATTGAATTATGAAAATGACGAAAATTAAATTGGGAAAATTATGAAAATTGAATTATTAAAAGTATGAAAATTAAATTGGGAAATTTATGAAAATTGAATTATTAAAAGTACGAAAATTATGAAAACTACGAAAATTAAACTATTCAAATTATCAGAATTATGAAAGTTAAATTTGAAAAGGAAAAGAAAAATTTGTTTACATTTCTTACCCTCCGCTGTGTTTACACATTAGCAAATCTCACGCCCCCCATCTTCGTATCATCACATCTCCTTCACTGTTCTGTCCTCTTTTCCAAGCTTTGTCCCACTATTAGTGTCCGTGTGATACGTACGGACAAACGCGTTTGTAAGCCACCCCTCTGTGTCGTACTAGTTCGCAGTTCCGCGTAACACGAATTCGCCGGCACCGCAATTCTTACGAACCTAACTACCGCGTCACACATAGTTCCGTCCGCGAACAGGCGCAAAAGAATGTCACGCCGTGAAAATAATCAGGAGCGTCGGGCTCCGGTAGCAAAAGAACTGTCGTCGAGTTTGTCAGTTTGGAGCCTGGAGGCGATCGCGAGTTCCATTCGCGAGTTGCCTTTTCGTTGAACGACAATTAAGCGGACCGCGCTCTCTCGAGCGAATTCTCACTTCCTTCCTTCCTGCGCCCCGCTGTCTTCGCCTTCTCACTCACATACAACAGACTCACGCGCCTTCTGCGGGTCTTTCGCGTTTTAATGAAGGACCCTTCTACTTTCTACCGTGAGAGAGCGAGTCGGGGCATCCGGAGGTCGCCTTACCGTCCCAGTTTCCTTATCCAACAGTTCGAGCCAGCCCGATAAACCATTGAATCTTATCATCGGAGGAACCGACGATCTACTTCTTTCGTCGCATCGCATTATTCGCTGAATCCACTCAACCAGCTCAACCAGCTCAACCCGCTCATCTATGCATCTAGGCTTCCGTCCTTAATGATACGAACCGAATGACGTAGAAACGTCGACCTTTCCAGAAATCGTTGATGGAGCTGCGTTGGATGCCGAGTAGAGGCGGGTGAGGTGATGGTGTTTTTTAACCCTTGGCTGCTAGCCTTCGGTTCCTATGCGATAACTGCCACGAACCGGTGCATCGGCTCTGTGCGTTTACATTCATATTGTAGCATCAGGAAAACGGCCATAGATGCGTCGTATAAAACTGTCGCGGGGCCATTGGACCCTACCAGATTAACACGTTCACGCCGGCGTGTACCACGGGTGGGTCACGCTCGACTGTCCCATCGAACTAACCGTCATTTTATGCTACCGACGGTAAATGGATGCGGTGGTAGACTTTCTATATGTTCTTAGTATGTTTTGTGCTGCTAGTATGGTGGCAGACGGCTAGATGTATGCAAGGGGCAGTGGGGGTGGGTGAGAATATTTTATGTGGCCGTCAAATTGCTAAAGCCATTTAAAACAATATATGGACCGTGCAGTCAATTACTTTTCACTCTTCCGTGTCGCCGCGCGTTTTGACATAGAAACTGTACAGCCTGTTTTCGCTTGGTCGCACTCAGACGCTTCAAGCATATTAAAAAATATATCGTCAAATAATAAATTCGATGTATTTTCGTATATTCGTCGCAGTCTGAACGAAAACGACAGATAGACGTAAACGAGCTTTATGTTTCCCTGACTCTACTCACGTGTGTATCTGCAATATAAGAAGTGGACAGCGTGTTTGCACATCGTCTCACTCTAGCGCTAGAAGGATATTAAAAAAAATCCTTAACAAAAAACTCAACGTATCTTTGTGGTAGTGTGGTTGAAACGGCAGACAGGATTAAACTAGTTTTGACTTCCTCTATCTCCAGCGACACACGTTTTGGCACAGAAACTGTACAGAGAGTTTGCATGTCGTTGCACTCAAGTATTTAAAGCATATTAAAAAAATCATTAACAATAAATTCAACGTATTTTTGTGGTAGTCTGTTTGAAACGGCATACAGGATTAAACTACCTTTGACTTCCTCTGCTTCCCGCGACGCGAGTTTTGACATAGAAACTGTACAGCATGTTTGCGCTTGGTCAAGCTCAGACGCATCAAACATATTAAAAAATATATCGTCAATAATAAATTCAATGTATTTTCATATTTTCTTATTTTCGCCGTAGTCTGATCGAAAACAACAGACAGACGTAAATGACCTTTAGGTTCATCTGGCTCTACTGACATGTGTATCTGCAATATAGAAAGTGGATAGTGTGTTTGCACGTCGTCGGACTCAAGTGCTTGAAGTATATTAAAAAAAAAACAAAAGAAAATCATTAATAATATGTTCAATGTTTTTTTGAATAAATTAATTTTTAATTAATAAATTGTTCAATGTTTCCAGTTGAAACGGCAGACAGGAGTAAACTAGCTTTGACTTCCTTTGTCTCCTGTGACACACGTTTTGGCACAGAAACTATACAGCGAGTTTGCATGTCGTTGCACTCAAGTGTTCGAAGGATATTAAAAAAATCATTAACAATAAATTCAACGTACTTTTGTGGTAGTCTGTTTGAAACGGCAGACAGGATTAAACTACCTTTGACTTCCTCTGGCTCCTATGCAGCGCATATTCGCGAAGTTACTGGCCCAGCTACGCTACTGCTAACCAATAAATCTCAGCGTAACGAACAGCGTTCTCGCCCGGATGCGACAGGCAACGATAAGCGCGCAAAGTGAAGAAGTCGAAAGAGTGTTTCGGTGAAAATCGAGCTCGTTGTAGCATGCGGCCTATGTACATACACGGACGATCGCCTGGCGATGGTAAAGCCCGCAAAGAAAACTAGAAAGACACGTCACGCGAAAAAAGGATTAGAGATAAGTAGCCACCGGCGATGAGGGGTGCGGAACATGAAAGGGAAAATCACAATTTCCTTCGCAAAAAGAATCGCTGGATAAGGCCTATCGCGGCTCATCGCTCTTGTCGAGCGAACGCAATTATCCATCGCGCAGACAGAATCATTTGCGTTGTGGGTACGATATGTCGCGTGCCTGGCATTTCCCGTGTTTTTATTACGTCCATTCACGTGCCGAGTCTGATTAGCGTCAAATCGCAAAGCTGTTTCGCGGCGCACGGCGATTCTGATTTTTTCGTCGCGACGCGTGTCGCGTTGTTCTAGCTAATTTCCTAAGTGGGTGTTCCTCGTTTCATTCATTAATCACTTATGTCGCGATGTCATTTTTCCGCGTGGGTTTATCTGATTGTGGATTCGTTGTTTGTTCTTTCCTGGCGTCGTTCTCTAACGTATAATAGCTTACGGTAAAAATTCACCATACTGGCGAATTATTCCAATGTTACGAAGATATACAAAACATAGAGATTAAATGGCATCAAATTATATACTAGGGAATTCAATTTGTTTGAGTGAAATGGGCTAGATGCAGTATGGAGAAAATTTAACAAATCATTTTATTTTCGAAATTTATTACAAAGTCAGTATTAAATCTGAAAGGGATTCCGTTATTGGGGGTTTGTATACCAGTGAATTCATGTGTTTGGGTGAGATGGGCTAGATGCAGTATGGGGAAAATTTACCAAATCATATTATTTTCGAAATTTATTACAAATTCAGTATTAAATCTGAAAGGGCGTTATTGGGGGTTTGCACACTAGTGAACCCGGGTTTGTATACAAGTGAATTCAATTTGTTTGGGTGTCACGGCTAAATGCAGTATGGAGAAAATTTAACAAATCATTTTGTTTTTGAAATTTATTACAAAGTCAGTATTAAATCTGAAAGAGATTCCGTTATTGGGGGTTTGTATACCAGTGAATTCATGTTTGGGTGAGATGGGCTAGATGCAGTATGGGGAAAATTTACCAAATCATATTATTTTCGAAATTTATTACAAATTCAGTATTAAATCTGAAAGGGCGTTATTGGGGGTTTGCACACTAGTGAACCCGGGTTTGTATACAAGTGAATTCAATTTGTTTGGGTGTCACGGCTAAATGCAGTATGGAGAAAATTTAACAAATCATTTTGTTTTTGAAATTTATTACAAAGTCAGTATTAAATCTGAAAGAGATTCCGTTATTGGGGGTTTGTATACCAGTGAATTCATGTGTTTGGGTGAGATGGGCTAGATGCAGTATGGGGAAAATTTACCAAATCATATTATTTTCGAAATTTATTACAAATTCAGTATTAAATCTGAAAGGGCGTTATTGGGGGTTTGCACACTAGTGAACCCGGGTTTGTATACAAGTGAATTCAATTTGTTTGGGTGTCACGGCTAAATGCAGTATGGAGAAAATTTAACAAATCATTTTGTTTTTGAAATTTATTACAAAGTCAGTATTAAATCTGAAAGAGATTCCGTTATTGGGGGTTTGTATACTAGCGAATCCGGGTTTGTATACTAGTGAATTCAATTTGTTTGGGTCAGACGGGCTAGATGCAGTATGGAAAAAATTCCACAAATCATTTTATTTTTTAAATTTGTTACAAATTCATTATTAAATCTGAAAGGATTCCATTATAATTTGCACCTGAATGGCTGAAAATGCAATGAGTAATCTACATTTCAGAGAGAGAAGCATAAATAAATGGTAATATTTGAATGTTTTGAAACAGAAGTGTTGAAATTAGTACAAAAACTAGTGGTTTTTAAACTAATTTTCCGGAGAAATTGACACGAATAGTATTTTTGCTTAGAGAGACTTAAGCAAAATCATTGTCGAATAAATATCTAAGCTTGGAGCAAAATAAAAATGGTTTAAAAATTAAATATTTATATTATTTTTCTTGCACAACTAATTATATTGTAAAATATTCCGTCACCAACTTTCGTTTTAGGCTATCTTTCGAAAATAATTTTATATGTTCTCCATTATAATTTTACATACACACGCTTCGACCTGTGCAATTAAAGGGCCTCTATCTCAATATTTTTGTTTATAAAATTGCACAAACTTTCTTTCGGCATTTACACAACGTCGGAGCCCTTAAACCATCGTACAGCCGGTGCTTCTATTACAGCAAAAAAAAGTAGCGCCAACGCCAACAACAGTGTTGACAGACGAGAAACGTAAGAAAAGCTAAAATGAAGTCGGAGACACCGGCGAGGAAAGCCGACTGTCAGTCTCTTCGTCAATGACGTCAGCCCGTATTATCGCCGGCTTGTTCAGATGGCTTAGATAGCAGGCGGCTCCCTGCTAAGCGACAAAAATAGATAGCCCGCTAGTACGTAAGCGTTGCGTACGAAATCTGGAATTACCAGTCTCTTCTTCCTTCGAAGGGATAGAATTAATTTCTGACAACCACCACCCGCCTTGCTCTTAATCATTGGAAGCATTTCAGGGGACAGTGAGCTCTGTGTGACGCAGAATGGCAATTCTTGCCTTGAGCAGTCAGTGGCCGGCTACGATTGGACATTACTGACTGTTTGAATCGGTTCCAACTATCCGACAATCTTCCGTGTCCTGCCTGAACTAAATTGACTATTACCCCTTCACGGTTCGCCAAAAGTAGACAGTGGAAGTTGTAGGTCCGTAGTCGGACGCAATTAATCGCCCGTTACGTCCCGATAAGACTCCGGAAACGCTAGTTTGTAGTCGACAGTTTGTCAGGGTAGCATGCGGACACTGTCCTCTTTACGGCTCAGGACTCTGCTACGTGGCTTAGGTCTATCATGTACGGCTCATCTTGCACTCTCCGCTAACGTCGTCGTTAAGGCCAAGGCGACCTTCCAATTTCAACGCTGCTGTCACGTACGCGTGATTTCATTTACTGGCAACTACCGGCCGGAATCATGAGGACGTGATATTATTCTGCTAGCGATGCGTATTGCTATGCCGCAAACGTGAATTTGTCTTGACTATGGCTCTCTTAACACGTTGATAGCCGGCGACCTAAGAGACATTTAACGCTTGAGCGCCGGCAACGTATCGGCCATTTAAATCCTAAGCGCCGGCCTTATTCGCTTGTTTCTGATCAATGAATAGCCAAAAAAATATTCAACAAATTATATATGTAGGATCTCAAATACAGGATCCTCTAATTGGCGAGGAAAGGTCACCTATGATCCTCAATTATTATATTGATATATCATACGTGACGAGTTTGTTGAATAGTGTTATTTGGTTACTTAGTTGTCAGTTGACAACGAAACATAAAGACGATAAGACGTAAAGACGAAAAGGCGAAAGGGCGAAACAACGAAAGATTTGGAAACAAGACGAAAGTGTCTTGATTGTGTTGTTATTGTTTATAAATATTATACTCTCTAGTTTCACGTATTTAAATTCTACATATATTTGCGTAAAGTAGTACATTTTATTTGCATATTCGTCACATACAATTTAACGGTAACTAAAAACAGAAACAAAATCGAAATTTTTAATTTATAATTATAGAAAAAAAATACAGTTCCTCATTTCATGATGGATTATTGCATATATATAACGTAAACAGAGAACAAAAGTTTTAATATTTAAGGCAAGTATGGTATTTCTCGAAATATAGCAAGTAAATACAAATCGATGTTTAAGACACTCATACCAGCAAAAAAAATTCCACATCACCGACACTCAAGCGACAGACTCAGAAACCCGCGTTTTCGCGGGGCCGGCTGTTGATGTCTTAACACTAAATTTGATACCTGCCAGTTTCACGGATTGCAGGATTCGCGCTTAAATGAGGGAAAACGTAAACATTATTTTTTCGCGATTTACGTTGACTTTGATTGATATAATTGTATTAATATAGATCCAAATTAAATTTATCTCCGGTTCGAATTTTGTATATCTACGTATGTTATACCAATTTTTACGGAAAGGGTACTTAAGGGTTCTTCGAGCATCTCTGCTAGATACAAATGTAACGAAGCTTGATGATTATAATCTGTATCTATTGTAAATGCTCCTATTTATTGTAAATGATTTGTATACTCGTAACAATTAAATTTGTAAAAGCGATACATGAAAACGTCCCAGATGGATGAAAAGGCTTGACATTAATTACAGAACCAGATTACATTATACTCCCAATATTACAACCAAAGAAATGTAATCATCTGACCAACCTAGGAAACAGTAGAGAAAACACATCAATGGATCTTCTATCATAATTATTTGTGAATGCTTCACATTGTTTGCAAAACACAAACAGCGCAATTGCTAATGGACAAATATTATTGATGTTTATTCAATAGGGCAAACGTTTAAATACTGCTGGCAGAAATTCATTAAACCGATTTACCGAATGTCCACATACAGACAAATTGTAAATACTATAACAGAAGGAAAATAGAAAAAGGATACAAAAAACCTTAATCTTACGAAAACAAATGTTTCACGTTTTAGATAATAATAAGTCTCTTTAGATCGCACTGTTGTGCCGTAAATAATAAATCTCCCTTATTTCAACAAACCGTCCTGAGTCTCAATCCACTGTCTTCGGGCTAATTCAATTAAACAAAGATCGAAGAAGAGTTTCATTCCGAGATAAACTTATACATAAATTAAAAATGGTAACTGGTCCTACAGCTTTTGACTCAAATGTACATCGGTACCTTATGCTACAGTAATCCTTAACATATCGACGCAAGAAGAAATAAAAATAGGGACAAGAAGAGCAAAGTGCAGCTTCAACGGATAATAAAGTAAAGGTCAGGAAAAGAGCAGGAAAAACGGGGCATGATGCATTTGAATAAAATACTTGTACATATACTCATTCGTCTTATTACTAACGCCGAAGCTTAATAATGCAGATCTGGGCGAAAAATATTGGCGGTACGTGAGAATATTTTGTGTGACGGTAAATAATTAGAGCCATTTATGTCAATACAGGCGCGATGCATTTAATTGTAGATTGTTGCATAATACCGTGGCACTATTTGGCATAGAAAATACGCAGTGTAATTGTGTTTTGCTGTACTTAAACACTTAATAAATATTTAAGAAAATCGTTCATCGTAAGTCTCTTGGATTGCCATATTTTCAAAGCTTAAAACGAGACTTAAAAGTATTTATGCAAAAAAACACAATTCAATTTCATGAGAAAACCATTGCGCACTTTTTCCAAAACCGCAGAACAGTTTCATCAACTTAAAAATTCTCGGACTCCACACTCGCGCGTATTCACAAAATACGATAGAATGATTCGCCCTTGTCTATTAGACGACCAATTTTTAACAAAGTTCGAAACATCTCTTTCAATATTTGCGAATTAAAAAGCAGGTAGCATTACTGCCCTTCGTCATACTCAAACATGCAAAGTACATTTAAAAAAATATTTACCAATGCATATACATTTAGGAATTAAATACGTGAAACTAGAGAGTATAATATTCATAAACAAACCCAATGAAGACACTTTCGTCTTATTTCCTCATCTTTCGTCGTTTCACCTTTTTGTCTTTACGCCGTTTCGTCTTTCCATTTCGTGGTCAACTGACTACTAAGCAACCAAATAACACAATTTAACAAACTCGTCACCTATGATACACGAACATAATAATTGAGGATCACAGGTGACCTTTCTTCGCCAACTAGAGGAGCTTGTATTTGAAATTTCACATACATATAATTTCGCTTTCGTATTAGTCTAATCGAAACAACACAAGAAATGAAATCAGCTTTGAACTTTCCCGGCTCTACTTACGCGCGCATCCGCGAAATAGGAAATGTTCAGGATGGTCGCGTTCCGATTAAAGAATGCCAGCATGCGAACACATTGTCCTCTTTATGGCAGAGCTCGCGTCCATAGCTTAGGTCTATCATATACAGCTTATCTCGCACTCTCAGGCAACGTCGTCGTTACGGGTAATGCAACCTTTCAAAGCGTACGCCCAAACGTTGAGGGGTGAGTGGTCACGTCCCCAAGAGGGAGATCACGCTACCTACGTCCATTACGTCGCTTTAACCCTCAAAGAGTCGCTTGCGATGGCATTGCGGTGCAGTACCTCGATTATTCGCATCTTGTTCATCAGTTTTTGCCGCACGCAATTAGACCGCCGTGAGACAGGTTAATTTTAGCCTACTGATGATTAGTCGTTGCGATAGTAATCCTGCTCAGTACGAGAGGAACCGCAGGTTCGGACATTTGGTTCACGCACTTGTTAGCGGAAAATAAATTTGCGGCGAAATTCAAAGGGGTCTTAGGTGATATTCGGGACTGAAGTAGTAATTGTCGTACGGAATGCGATGAATCATAATCGAAATACCTGTGATGCGCACATGTCACGAGAGACCTTATTCGCTACGGATTTTTGTTTGGAAAAGGGAAGGGGAATGAAGGAGTGATAGATTATCGCATTCATTGGCACCTCGGCATTCCACCGGAGAATTGTAAAGAGTTCGGACTGGTTATTGTAAAATAAAGATTTCGCAATTTATCTCTTCTCTTGATTCTAACACACTCGGTCGAGCAGCCGGTGGTGCGAAGCTATCATCCGTGGGAAGATGCCTGAACGCCTCTGAGGCCGTATTCTTTCTAGTCAAAGGAAGCAACGATATTTCTAGAAGTCTGGAGAGTCGATAGGCTCAATACAATGTGACTCTTACTAGGTGTCCTGTCCTATTCCCCGCAAGGGTGCGTTTGGCCTTAGTGGGGTTCTTTTAACCCTTTCGTTACGGCAGTGCGGTCCGCGGGAGTGACGCCACTGAACGGGGCTCCGTGCCCCAAAGTGTTCATATTGCGCGTCGGTAAACTGGTGTTCAGATGTATGTCTTTCACCGCTACCTTGTCATTCTCCGGATCGTACTCTTTTTTAAGTGTTACACAACGACAAATTTGGAGATTTTGCAATTGTTATGAATAAAAATACAGTTTAGGATAATTAATATGTCAAATTAAAATTCTGAGTAATTCCATTCAGAATGATAAAATTTAAAACAAGGGTCAACACAAAAACCCACATTTCAGTTTTTACATTCATAATTAGGTTCGCGTCTTTACATGTTTGCACTGAAAATGACGCACCTTCTACTTCGGCCTTTCCTACTGATTTATAAACCGAAGGAAAATGTCAATCTATGAATATTAGCAACTGAGAACTTGAAGAAGATTGGAGCGTGATTCTTGTTCCGATTGTTTCCAAACCACTGCATGTTTTATTTTTGGAGTAAAACAAATAAAAAACGAACCGTGGAATGACACGTGCCATCGATGTGCAAGATGCATACAAACAAAAGAAACAAGAATATCGCAGGGCCGGTGGTCAAGCGGTATCACACTCTTTATCGCGTGGATGCCGTCTATAACTGGCGGGGCAATGTCCAGTATCTATAACCAGTAGGACAAGGGGCCTGCAACCTGAGCAAACTGGTGGCAAGGCTCTTCGTACTATGCGTCGGTCTTGCGCGCTTATTGAGTGTATTCCAATACCTTGCCCATGGGGGGGGGGGGGGGGGGGGGCTCTTAGTGAGTCGCAAAACAGGAACAGGAGATAAAACTACTTGACTTTAATGTCCTGTCCTATTGGGACGGGACATCGAATGAGCCCGATTTGCCGTATGTTGCCTTTTCTCGATGTTGGGATTGTTCTTACGTCGATGTGGCTTCTAACGGTCGATCATTGGTTATAAGATCGATGTCGTGACTCGGAATCGTCTGTAGATGACTTGGCATCAAGCCGCACGCAATTTCACACGCTGTACGTCGTCGGCTGCTATCCGAAAAGCAAATCGAATGTTCCACGCTTCGTCTCACCGGTAATCGATCGCTTAATTGTCAGACTCACTCGCTTGGTTGACGGCATTCAGCGACTCCACGAGTCTTGTTCCTGCGCGACCTCTCGGAAATTAGAAAGCACCGAAATGTCTGTGATCCTCCGGCGACTCGAGAAACCCGGCAACGGGTTCAATGTTCCAAAAGGGTTTACCGCGCGACCACGGTACCGTGAAACTGCTTGTTAATCGGATTACTTTACCGACCAGTTTCCAGTCTGCCCACCATGGGACCCGAAACTCGCTGGTCCTTCGCTATGCATCCACCTTTAGCGCGCAGCGGAAAACTAGTCTAGTGAATCTACCGTTGCAGACCATCCGAATATGTTATGCCATTGTTACGCACACCATTCAAATGAGAATCGCGTTTCGGTACCGTCGATTCTACGAGGGTTGTAAGTCCTCGTCGCATTATGCCATCTGAATTATGCGCGTTTTCTCACGACTGTTTAAGGTGATGAGAATAATTTTGTTGTAAGAAAGTGAAATAACAAACGTATATTTTCTCTAAAAATATACAGAACATGTCGGAAAAATAACGGAACTTTTAAATTTACGGAAATTACTAACGCCATCTCTTAAAACAATATATATTTTGAAAGCTGTATGTTTCCGTCACAGAACGCGCCCGCGATCATTGTTATCGATCGATGAATTGTTAAGTTATAGCGTTTAAAGTCAGAGTACCTTTTGTCATTTTGTCAGAAATTTTTCGTTCAGAAAAAATTGATTTTTGCTAATGCTTTTGGAGAACTTCTGATTAAATGTAATGTTTTCCATTAAAGTGTGGTATTTGCAATATGGGGGTTGCCCCCAATATATGTGCTGTTTCTATACAATTATATGACAATCTCTCCTGATTTCTAATTCAAAATGCTTCAAATAATTTCGTCCTTTGGATGCAGACAGACGATACAAGAATCTCCAATTCTGTTGATGATAGGTCCAATATGTTTGCAGTATTATTACATCATTGTTCATTTGACACGAAAACAAGCCCGATTTCAGAATACTATATATACCCGATATATCTGAAAAATACGGGAGTTTTTAAATTTACGGAAAATTACTAACGCCATCTCTTAAAACAATATATAATTTGAAAGCTGTATGTTTCCGTCACAGAACGCTCCCGCGATCATTGTTATCAATCGATGGATTGTTAGGTTATAGCGCTTAAAGTCAGAGTACCTCTCGCCACCTCGTCAAAAAACATGATGGAGCAAGAGCTAATATTAAATTTTGTTTCAAACTCGGTAAAAGTTTTACAGAAGCATTTGAACTGATGAAAAAAGTTTATGGTGATAATTGCTTATGCCGTACACGTGTCTTCCAGTGGTATAAGCGCGTTCAGGACGGACGTGATGCTTTGGAAGCCGACCCAAAGCCAGGCCGAAAAAAAAAATCGCGATGAGTTAGTAGAAAAAGTGCGTGAAATGATCGCCTGCGATGCAGATTCGATTGTGAAATGGATAGCGGAGGAATTAAATGCGACTAAAGACATGGTTCATGAAATTTTCACGAAGGATTTCAACAAACGGAAAGTCTGTGCTCGAATTATTTCTCACGCCTTATGCACCGTCCAACAGGTCCGTCGCTGTTCAAGAATTTTTGCTGGAAAGTGATAAGCATTTCAAAATCCAAAATAAGCTTCTTACCAATAAGCTTATTTCAGAACTAAACAATGTATCATTTTTATGCGTCGAACGCTCTGTAAATATAGATAATCGACAATATACGGACCTACTCGAGTTACATTGTTGGTGTTCCCGCTCATCTCTCTGTTTCCATTCTGGTGCGCCGACAGTAAAATTTGGGCCCGCGAGAAACTCAACCGAATAACGCCTGGCGCCGAACGTGTTAAGTGCCAGATGACGACAGTGTGTCGTCAGACACTTTCCAGAGACACTGCGCTTTTATTAGCTTGCGATTCATGCAACAGAATCTTTGCATGAATCAGACTATGTGAAAATACGACTGAACAGCACGTATTGGCCACTTTCTCACGCGATTAGGGCGGTTTCCCCAATGATATACGACCGTTATGCTTCCCGACCGAAGTGGTCGTTGGAACCGCGATAGAGACCCTGAACAATAACAGTCTTGAAATTTTGTTTAGCGCAATTTGCATTTTTCTCTACCTTCGACTCGTGACATTAACACAGACAACTCTTTGTATGATTTCTTCAGGAGGAAATGGAGGATCGGCCTCGTATCTCGACGTTACTTAACAGCTTGGCAAACTACAGCAACACGATTCCGGCAGCAACCGATCCGGATGCTAAACCAGCGCCGGTCGCAGGTGGGGGAGCTCGAATGGGCACCTTGATGGGTGTCTTCCTCCCGTGTATCCAGAATATTTTCGGCGTTATTCTATTCATCCGTCTAACATGGGTGGTTGGAACTGCTGGTGCCATACAGGGATTCTTCATCGTCCTGTGCTGCTGCTGTGTCGTAAGTATCAGATGCATCTTATTGTATGGATCTTTACTAATGCAACGATATGTTGAACAGACAATGTTGACGGCGATTAGCATGAGTGCTATTGCGACTAACGGCGTGGTTCCAGCGGGTGGGTCCTACTTCATGATCTCCAGAAGTTTAGGCCCCGAGTTTGGCGGAGCTGTGGGCATGCTGTTTTACACAGGCACCACGTTAGCCGCTGCTATGTACATAATCGGTGCCGTGGAGATCGTCTTGGTTAGTCGAATGGGAATTTTCCCTACCGCTGGCTTGCGAACACATAGAGGGCTAATCGTTTGTTTACTCCGCAGACTTACATGGCGCCGTCGTTAAGTATATTCGGCGACTTCACGAAAGATCCAAATATAATGTACAACAACTTTCGTGTTTACGGCACGGGCTTACTTATGGTCATGGGCACCATCGTCTTCGTGGGCGTAAGATTCGTCAACAAGTTCGCCGGTGTTGCTCTTGCTTGCGTCATCTTCTCCATCATTGCCGTCTACGTGGGACTGTTCGTCAACTTCTATGGAAACGATTCTTTGAAGTTCGTGTCTATCTGTTATTTTTATGATGACGCGGTATGGAAGGTAAGAGCAGATTTATTTTTTATGTTTGCTTCTAGGATGTGCGTCCTCGGGAGGCGATTATTGAAAGACATTGACGTGTTAAATGATTGCAATAAAAATGTCTCTGGAGCTCTTCACACCCTTTACTGCGGCAATAGTACAAATAGGTGCGACCCTTACTATATGGATAATAACGTAACGATTGTCAACGGTATCCGTGGTCTTGCCAGCGGCGTCTTTCTAGGTACGTTAATTTTCCACGTACTTTTTCTTTATCTCCACCCACTCGCCACTCCTTGGTTTCCTTCATCCTGATCTTATTCGTTGACAATAATTGCAAATCTTGAACAATTGCTCCTATTTTCTTTGTAGAAAACATTTGGGATAGCTTCCAAGAAGAAGGTCAACTGATCGCTTACGGATCTGATCCAAGGGACATCGACAACATGGCCCCTACGACGTTCAATCAAATTCAGGTCGATCTTACTACCACGTTCACCATTCTCATCGGCATATTCTTCCCGTCAGTTACGGGTAAGTGTCAATCAATAAACCGAAGGTGGAGTTTAAATATCTCAACGATAGTTGCGTCCATCGCCGTGTAATGGCTGGTGTAAAACGTTGTTACGTCTCATTTTTCAGGTATCATGGCCGGCTCGAATCGTTCTGGTGATCTCGCTGACGCGCAAAAATCAATTCCAATTGGCACGATCTGCGCCATCTTAACCACATCGACCGTCTACTTGTCGAGCGTCCTCTTGTTCGCGGGTACAGTCGACAATCTTCTGCTCCGTGACAAATTCGGCCAGAGCATAGGCGGTAAATTAGTGGTGGCGAACATGGCATGGCCCAATCAGTGGGTGATCTTAGTAGGCTCCTTCCTGTCCACCCTCGGCGCAGGTCTCCAGTCCTTAACTGGAGCACCCAGACTGCTTCAAGCAATCGCTCAAGACGGCATCATCCCATTCCTCACCCCGTTTGCCACAAGCTCGAGTCGAGGCGAACCTACCAGAGCCCTCTTGCTGACAGTTGTCATTTGCCAATGCGGCATCCTGTTGGGCAACGTTGACTATCTAGCTCCGCTACTCTCCATGTTTTTCCTGATGTGCTACGGCTTCGTGAACCTGGCCTGTGCCCTCCAGACTCTGCTCCGCACACCTAACTGGCGTCCTCGTTTCAAATACTACCACTGGAGCCTCTCTTTCATCGGTCTTGCCCTCTGTATCGCCATAATGTTCATGACCAGCTGGTACTACGCTCTTCTTGCCATGGGCATGGCCGGTTGCATCTACAAGTACATCGAGTACCGAGGCGCTGAGAAGGAATGGGGTGACGGAATTAGAGGTTTGGCACTCTCCGCGGCCAGATATTCTCTCCTGCGACTTGAAGAAGGCCCGCCGCATACCAAGAACTGGCGCCCGCAGATTTTGATATTGGCCAAACTGACGGATGACCTAGTGCCCAAGTATCGGAAGCTCTTTGCGTTTGCTAGCCAACTGAAGGCAGGAAAGGGTTTGACTATTTGCGTCAGTTGCATCGGAGGAGACTATACCCAGAATTCTGGCGAAGCCCTGGCAGCTAAACAGAGTTTGAGGAAGACTATCACCGAAGAGAAGGTCAAGGGCTTTGTGGATGTTCTCGTGGCGAGGAACATAGTCGACGGCTTGAGTTCCCTTATTCAGACAACCGGTCTTGGTGGTATGAAGCCGAATACTGTCATTCTTGGCTGGCCTTACGGCTGGAGACAATCGGAGGATGAAAGAACCTGGAGAGTCTTCCTGCAGACTGTCAGGAGTGTAGCAGCAGCGAGAATGGCACTTTTGGTACCGAAAGGAATTAACTTCTTCCCTGATTCCACCGAGAAAGTAGTCGGCAACATTGATGTTTGGTGGATTGTCCACGATGGCGGTCTTCTCATGTTACTGCCCTTCTTGCTGAAACAACATCGCACTTGGAAGAACTGCAAAATGAGGATTTTCACTGTCGCCCAAATGGAGGACAACTCTATACAGATGAAAAAGGACCTGAAAAAGTTCCTGTACGATCTTAGGATTGAAGCTGAAGTTGAGATCGTTGAAATGGTAAGAACGAGCTAAATGTGAGCAAGCTAAATGATTTTTCTAAATTTTCTAATTCGCGATACGATGGAAATCTATTATCAATGCCCATCGACGTTTATGACAGAATCATTTACTCTCATTACGAATAGAAAGGCGAAATGCTACGGCAATTTTCTGTAATCACGATTTAACGAGCGCACGTTAAACCTTTCAGATGGATTCCGATATTTCGGCGTACACGTATGAACGTACTTTAATGATGGAGCAGAGAAACCAGATGCTCAGGGAGCTGCGGTTGAACAAGAAGGAGTCACTGGGAGTGGTAAGTGTCCGAATCGTATACAAGCACGAAAGTCCATTATCATGTACATATTTGCGTATTACGTATACGTAGATACGCATACATAATTACTGCATATGATATATATGCATATAGATGCATATGTATACATACGTAAAGTAAATACTGCGACGTCGATACTGATCGGAATGTGTCTCTTTGTTGCGTGCTCGTCACGGATAAGGTGCAGACATTGGTGGACTTCAACGAGGTACCCGCCGAGGAAAAATTACCTCTGGTTTGTCAGATAAACCCCGGAGTTCCATGTCTGCCATTTCCCAATCGTCCCCCGATACATCATTGTCGAACTATTTTCTTTTTATTTTTGTCACTCTTACTCTCTACACTTCATTCACTCGATTACTTTGTCCCCTCCATCCACTCCCTCAGTTGTGATAACAGTCACATTCTGTTGAACAATTCCATATATAACAAATCATTCGAGCGAACGGACTGTCGGAGGCGGCTTTCTTGTAATAATGCACTTTTTTCCGAAAATATGAAATTTACGCGTAGCATGTTCTGCTGGATTCGTATTAGAGTCAAAGTCTCCGATAGTTTGTTCAACTTGCATCACGACATCAGGAACTCCTAAATCGTCCGCCATCTTAAATTTCAGCTTGATTGGCACGATCATTTCGATTGCTTACATAGAAATCATTCGTTTGGCGACCATAGTGCTTTGAAGCTAGTGATTTTAGTGATCTTTCGAAAGTTTAACTTTGACTGTCTCTGCCGCCTGTTACGGTAAGACGGACGGTTCGTCGTACAGCGATTGGCTGAAATTTATTCGCGTGACACAGGTTCAGGCGATCGTCGACCATCATCACAACGTAGACGTCAAAATAGCAACCAAGGTGAGATTCCAGGAGCCCGGTAGCCAGAATCAAAACGGCATCGTCGACGAAGCTCAAGAAAAACTCGTACAAGAGACCGAGCTAAACACCAAAGAACTGGAAAGCGCGGAAACAAATGAGAAAGCAGAAGAATCTAAAGAAGTGGCGCAAGAAGCTGAGCAGGCGAAACTTATTGGCGGCTCTCCTAAGCAAGATAACAAAGAAAACACCGAAAAAGAAGCCAAAGAAGGCGAGAAGGAAAAATCCGATAGTTCAGATCCCAAAAAACCAACAATCACGCCGTAAGTAATAATATATAACACATCAAATAAATTGTTAAGACGGGAATATTTTTCAAAATTTAATACGTTGGCGAATATTTTTTTGTGTTCCTAAACATATGATTTTTTTGTGTTCCTCGTATATTCTTATGTTTTTTTTTTCAATTTTTTTCTAGACAATAAAAGGGCCTAATTTTTTAGAAACTTTTATATATTTTTGAATTGGCAACGTAAATCTTTAAGATTTATTCGATTACGCGCGACGCATTTGGCGAGGTATTATTTAATTTTAGCTGGCAGTGCATTTTTGAATGGGCTTAGAGTAGTTTTGCATAAAAACACAGAGACAATGAGACTAGATGAAATATACTATTGTATTGTCCTTCTATTATTGCAGCGATGAAGGTGACGTAAGGAGAATGCACACCTCAGTTAAATTAAACGAGGTTATAGTCAATAAGAGCCATGACGCTCAACTGGTCATTTTGAATCTTCCCGGACCGCCGCGGGATACAAAGATGGAACGTGAATCGAATTGTATCCTTTTACTTATTGGATAAGCACATGTCATTTCTGTGTCGCAACGAGTCATTTCCTATAGCTGTTTGAGTACTTGAGAATATTGAACAGTTGGAAATGCGACTCCATTATACGAACCAAGCAAAGTATTTGAATGTTTTAAGTACATTAAATGTTTTAGGAAATTGCTGACATTTAAAGTACTGGAAACAAAAGCAATTAGTATTTTTTTAATCGACGTATATAAAAACTCACTATGCACAAGTACTTGTATTACGGGTGAATAGATTAACATTAATAGAAAAATTAAGATAATTCAACCAAATTTACTTTAACAGCAAAGTACAACTACTTAAATGCGTGAAACCGTTCTAATACTTCGAACAAACAAAATTTGCTTGTTTAATTGAGCAGACCGCATTTATTCATCTGTACTAAAATATTCGAGTTAGTCAATTTATTAGGGGAGTATTTCATGTTAGTCATTTTTCTGGTCATTGCTCTACCAGATTGTGTTGCATTTCTAAAACATATGTATTACATTGTCATAACCTAAACAGAACCCTGGCAAGCCGATTTTGATCAAATCTTATCTAGCGGGCCAACGATAAACAAGATAAAACTGACTTGGCGCATAATATGTTGAATGAATGCCCAACAATCGTTTCATTCTAAACGTAAACATCTTCTATTACGATAAGAAACAATGGCCCTAATGTATTTACATACCGGTATCGTGTAAATTTCAACTTGTTTGTAGTGCGCTTTGCATTGTTATACCGCAATACATCTTATACTTCCAATATACTACTTCCAAGCAGCGCGCGTGCCCTGACGGGGATTTCCTTAAAAATACGCCTGGCGCTCAACGTGTTAAGTAATTTATAGAAATACTCTGCTTGGTTCGACAAAACGAGTTTTATTTAACCCGAAATTGGAGTAGTCGAATAATAGGAATAATGAGGCATCTCTATAATTTTCCTTAATCCGAATGACCTTTAGACATGGAATTCCTGGAGGTTCTTACCGAGGGACTGGAAAGGGTACTTATGGTGCGGGGTGGCGGCCGGGAGGTGATCACCATTTACTCGTGAACTGACGTATCGGCACGGAACGAAGTAATCGCCTCGCAAACGCAAAGATCTAGTTTACTTCTTAAAGACCTAAATGACTTTACCCTATGGAAGACGGTGTTGCTCTTGTGCCATTTTCTGCGCAGTCGCGTGCGCCGAAAGGAAAAGATGGAGAAGGAGAAAACGCTAACGGTAACGGTAACAGTGATGACGATCACGCTGATCGACCTCCCGTAGATATTCGACTCGAGAAGAGAGGAGTGACGACGAAGCTTGATTGAAATCGACTTAACCATTCCGCAGTGTCTAATACAACCGTCAAGAAAAGGCCAAAAGCGACATATGCCAAAGGATAAGTTTCCTTCAAATGAATTTTACGATTCGTAGGACGTAGGTGTACGTTATTTATATTTAGCAGTCAGGCGAGTGACTTCCGGGCATCGCGGTAATTAATCGTGATCGAGAAAAAAACGGAGCCGAGAATGGGTTTGCAGCGGGAGAGTGGATAGGAGAGGAGAAAAGTAAACGACCGAGGATCGCGATCGAAGGCCGCAGTCAAAGGCCACAACCAAAGGCTGCAGCCGATTCGGGAACACTTGATAATACTATAGTTTCACTCGTGATCTCCGACCGTGTGTTCTCGATGATGCACCGAAGAAACGGACTACTTACCTAAAACGTAAACTTAAAACGAAAAAAAGTAATTCTCTCTGATTATTCTTTTTCAAACTGAAATCAAAATTTTGGTCCGAGGCTAAGGTCGAAGCATCTACGAAACCACTGCCAGAATACTTTCTAAATGCTTCGCGTTTAACCAAAGACGCGAGAGGCTCATTTTTCTACATGCATTGTCGTTATAGAATGATAGGTATGTAATAATTCTACCGCTTTCGTTAGAAGAATCTGGGATAGCATAGAATAGCGTGGCTAAAGTACGTCGCGATTTTACGATTACATATGTATTTAATATATATACATATATAAATAGAAAAGGGACGAGGACAGAGAGAGAGAGAGAACGAAAGAGAGAAAGAGCAAGAAAAACAAAGAGAGAGGGTAACAGAGGTACGAAATATTCGCGAGTATGTCGATATAGTTTCCTCCAGAACTGAAACTCGTTTCCGAGTACTTCTCTTCGACTATTATTATCAATCCCCGCGCGTGCACATAACATTCATCCAAGCGTGTTCGCGTTTGTATTCGCGTTTGTACTGTCTAAGGCCTACATCGGTCCATTTAACCGTACCGGGAGCCCATCTAGCACCAAACGTTTTAAAGACGCCATTGAGTGGGGTTGGGAAAGAATCGCGTGTATCTAAATTATACGCGATTGTAGGAACAAAGATAGAAATGGTGGAAGACACGAACGAAAATATGGAAGAACGGATAACAGAACGAACGAACAAACGAATGAACAAAAAAACGAACGAGGACCCAATGTCAAAAGTTGTCACTTTCGAAGGACCTGTTATCGAAGGACTAGCATAGCGTCGCAATTAATTGCATTCTGTGTCGTCTGCATGTCTCATTTCACGCATGGCCAACTCCTGGCGATGCTCCATTTAGATAGGTACTATCTAATACTAAATATATACGTGTATGTGTATATATGTATATCTAAAGATATACACGTACCCTATAGTTTCTATTTAAGAAATCGAAAAATCGTGGAACGGTCTTTTTAAGGAAATCTCGTAGGAAAATAGTTAAATGTATTCATCAATATTGTCGCGTCTCTACTTAAATCGGTGTCTGTGAACAGCATAACATACATTACGCCACTACGTAGATTCCGAATTACGCGCGGCGAACTTCTTTGCGGTCTCGGAAGTCTGTGCGACGAATTAGGGTGATCCGTACCGCGATAACTGACATTTCACTTCGAGAAAGTAAATGCGTGCGTACGCTTTTCCATGTAGAGAATGTACCTTTAAACGTCGCACATCGCAGCTCACCTTCTTCATTGTAAAATGCACACTCACGTTCACGCATTCTCTTTGAACATAGTAGCTAGACAAATAGGCAAGACGACGATTAGTAAGATACTATGAGAGTTTTACGGACTAATGTTCTGTACTAACGCGCTGTTTCATATCGGCGATCATGACGGTGGTTGCGCGAAAAATGGAAAAGTGGAAAAGTGGAAAAATCTTACGGTGCACAAAATTCGTCACGAATTTGTCTCCCCGATGAGGTCTTTCGCATAAATACGAACGTTGAGGCTACCGTGTCCGAATATTTCTGAACCGACCACCTTGTCCTTCTATCGTTCATCTACCTCCTCGTGTCATCATGCGTTACTATAAAGTGTAACATTGAGTCGTATAGTAAAAGCAGTTGTGCCGTGTAGGCTGGAAAATGAGAAAAGAAAAGAAAAAGGAGTAAAAAAGATTAAATCTCGTCGTAGCGGACACGTTCTAAACTTTACTTCCAGGTGAAATTACGAGGATTTTTCTTTCACGCGAACGAGAAAAGTACGCGAAGGGTAGGGGAAGAGAGTTGAGAGCCGGCTACTAGAGTTCGGAACGAAGGCGGAACATGGTCATAGAAAGCAATATAATATTTCGAACCTTCACCCATTTCTCAGAGCACTGCATCGTACCGCAAAACTGTTTAATACAGAACCGGCATAGGCGTGGTACATAGACTTATAAATTATTACTCTCTCGTCCATGAAGTTGCGACATATACTTTATAATTTTAATACGTTACTTACTTATTAAATTACATATATTTTATGCGTACTTACCTATTTCATAGGCATTGGCACTGCATAGTTTATATGAGACATGTTGAATATAAAAAAGTTTATTACGAGATACTGTTCCAGATAAGTTGCTAACGTGTTGTACATAAATACGTAGATAGATAAAAGAAATATGAAGAAAGAGAGAAAGAAAGAGAAAGATATGAGAAGGGAATAGAACAGCCGATTATGTTAAATGATCATTTTGATAGGTCGCGAACAGTATTGCGTCGTCGTTTCGGTCGTCGTCACGGTTGCCGTCGTCGCCGTCGCTTTAATATTTTACTATCTCGTATTATTTTCAATGCACAATGATCATATAGACACGCGTACACATGTGTAATATATATACATAAAAAAAAGAGTATATACACAAATATCTGCAGGCTTGGCAGTCGTGTCGGGACATAGTGTATGGGGGCGTTTGCGGTGTATTTTGTTCAAAAACAAAGTGCATTCAAATTAAATCACCTTTAGGCTGTGAGATGCGAGCTAAGCAGCAGATGAACTTGCTCGAAACCTCAATCATATGTGTCAAATCAGGTAAATCTACTTTTAACTTATCTATAACCGATTTAACCCTCACCAAAGCTCCTTGAAAACTGAATCATTCGCGGAAACTATCGGTTTCTCTGGCACTTTCGGATCTCCGATTAATACGATCGTTTACTTACTCACTCCCACGAGGGGTGGAATCATTAATATAGATTTAAGTGGAAAGAAAAGATGTTATAACAGTTATATATATATAAACATACACTTGCACACCTACACACGTAAACATACACATACGCATACACGACGGACACGTACACTCATTGCATACTACACAAGTGTACACCGAATATGAGGTAACATATTTGTAGATAAAAATATTAGTCATCTTAATAGTATATAGAGTCGAAACTGTGAAATACCTATAACTCACTTACCTATACCCTTAGATAATAGACGATAATACTTGTAATTAACTTATAAAAAGATAAAGTATATGAGTGAAAGAAATATACTGCGACAAAATGGATTAATTAAATAAACGATATACCTACACCAATTCTAACGTTATTTGCCTACTTTCACACCTTTTTCTCATTTTATAAAATTACATTATGCTATCAAATATTTAATCATCTTTAACCTTTTAGGTACAACACGCCATAATAGTGGCTTTTGCGGATGTCATTTTTCACATTAGCTGCAACAAATATATCGATGACCAGCCGTTTAGACTAACAAAAAACATTCTCATTTGTATTGTAAACCCAAGAAATCTAAAAAAGCGTTATGAAATTGTAACGTATGTTCAAAAAACGATGTAAGGCAAAGATGAAGCTATAAGTCTGAAGATTGCGACGTGGGGCTATGTGTCCTACCATGTTTGAAAATATGCAATACCCAATTGCATTATTAATTATTAAAGTGAATTGTTAAAGTTAGGGTGTGTGCAGTATATTTTTTAGAAAAATTATAATTTGATCATCAAATACTTCTTCCCAATGTACTCGTCTAGAGAACAGCTTTGTCCATTAGGCATTGCACTGCTGTATTGTTCCAAAAAAAAATTTGTTTTTTTAAACATACTTAGCATTAGACTCTGCTGTCCAAGGAAATAGCAACATGCAGAACTCAGCCATACCTAAAAGGTTAAACCGAAGTGATGCAGCTTCAAAATAAGCAAATCTCAATACAGGGACCTTTCAAGCGCGTTGATTGTTATTACAGATACAGCACAGAGATAAACCTATTATCATACACAAGATATAGGGATGGATCTGTCATGGCAAACTAGGAATAGGATAGACCTATTAACCACCATACTTCTATGTATGTGTATGGAGTAAGATTCTGAGAATGCGTCAATGACCATAGGAAAGAATGAATATGATTGATCGAGCTCATATTATAAAATAACACCAAAAATCTGTTTCATGTGATGTGCGAGAGTTTGCTGATTGAAAATAATGTGCTGGGAAGGGTGTATTTTGGTTTTCGGTTGGCACTATTTTCTGCAAAGTGTAACAGGATAGACGCTGAGAAGAGTAATTCAGAAAAAAACAATGTAGTGTTTAATCTGTTCAATTAATGCGTTTGTTTTTTACATTCATTAATTGTTTTTATTTACTCGCCACCAAACTATTCCCTATTATTAACAATGTTATACCTCAGCACTGTAATAAAATAATACTTTGCGTATGCAATGTATACATACTGATGCGTAAACCCTTAGAATTATCACTTCATACTGACAAACCACTATTACTACGTTTCCTTACAACTTGTGGTCGCATACTCTATTTAATCACAGAGTTTTGCTTTTATGATTATTATTTACATTGCTGTTTATGTTCCAAGTGTAAAATGTAAATCAAGTATTATCACAAAAATGGACAGGGGAGACCAATTATCTTTTAAATACACATTACGTCAAATATTGACCTCATACATTTCCGTTTACAGACAGATTTTGCAGAGTTTATTTACAATCACTATTTTCACAATTTAATTGCTCAAGAATAATTATAACTAACCCTTTGTACCAGTGTGAACCATTTGTCCTATAATATGACTGTGATTGAAGGAACAAATATATAGCTTACCAATGTTGGCTTATTTGCATACCACAGAAATACGCTAGATCAACAAATGTTTAATCCACAGGGTGTTGAACATTTTGGATTCTGCACACTGTATTACGCATTTAATCAATGATTTCCTTTATCCATTGATCTCCTTTCAAACATTTTACACTTATCCTGAAGGGAACTAAATTCAAATTGTAAGTTATACATTCAAAAAATTAACAATATAAGCAAACATACCAATTTGTTTTTCGTAACCTATCTGTACATTATAAAACATATATAATTAAGGCATGCTGTTGACTGTTACTAATTATGTAATGAAATGATTAGAATAGCCGGGAATTTTAAACACATAATAGTAAAGTGATGCGTACTATAGAGAGTAATCATACCCACATAACTTTTTAACACGTTAAGCGCCACGCCGGGCCCTAGGGACCGGCGCTAGACTTTTCGTTCGGGCCTCGTCAGTCTGCAAGGACCGGTGGCGGACTTTTCGTTCGTATTATCATCGCACATATGTCTGTCCTTTCGTACTTGTGAGATTGAACGTTTAATTTAGGCGGCATCGTTTTTGTTTGGTCAATGATTTAAGGAAAACAATATAATACATAAAAACATTAATGTGAAATGGTATGAAATGGTATTGAAAATTGGCTTTTGAATTATTATTGAACACCGTTGTTGTAAATTCCTTTTTCATACACCAAGAAATAACGGGCTAGAAGATGTCTATCACAATGTACCGTCAAAAATTGATAGACACACTTCTGCAGAAGGAGGAACAAGTGGACACCCGTATAAATCCCTAATATAAGTCCCTAGGGCCCGGCGTGGCGCTTAACGTGTTAAGGACCCCAATTGGCCGCGGTAGGACCCAGAGAATCTTTAATGGATGCCGCCAAAAGGCGGCAGTAGGACCCAGAGAACGTTTAGTGGATGCCGCCAATAGGCGGCAGTAGTATCGAAAGGGTTAATATCAAATATGGTTAAACTTACGAAACATGATGTGCAGTTGCGAAAATTATTGTACCAAATCACGATATCGTCTGATTTTTCCATCCTACTAAATACGCCGGTAATTATAGTCAGATATTTCAATGTATATACAGTATTCTACAAAACATCTATTATATACACTGTCCTTGATTCAACTTGTGAGATTCTTATAAGTCTAAGTATCATGCGGCAAAAATGTATCGAAAATATAAATTTAAACCGAAAGCCTCACGTCACGTCCAAACTGTGTATTGTTTTTCAGTACGAGTACGTATGCTGGTGAAAAATCTTCCCAGCCAATCAGAATGCAGCACAAGAAGTAGACCTTAGACATCTTCAAGCGCAGTACCAACTAAAAGTCGTAGCACCAATCAGATCAAAGAACAACATTGCCTAAATCAGCTCATGCGTATGCATTATCAAGCATCGAAACTGTGAAAGCGAAAATTCCAATAAATCCTTTTGATGCTCCAAATTAAATTAAGCTCGACATTAATCGCTAATTACACGTGCGGGTATAACATCGAAATAAAATGTTCAATACGGTCAAACTCATCGAAAATTATGCAAAATCACGGTGTCCCTTGCATCCGATAATTGTTTGTAATCAAAGCCACCTGTTTTAGTTTATGTACTATATTCTGCAAAACGGCTGGCATACGCATATTATCCAACACTCGTGTTACATGTTTTTAAGAGTTTCGACATTTATATAAAAATATTTTGTCAAAACCTATTACAGAATATTACTGTTGAGAATTAATCTGCTGCAATATGTATGCTGCCCACTACCTTGGCAAAATAAAATGTACAGTAGGTACATGTGATTCTTTCGACTTTTATTTTTACTTTTTTTGTAAACGTGGAGAGCACCCGAATACAATTAATGTTCGGTGATGGTGTAGTTTTGTCCATGGAACATGAAATGCCTACAACAGGTTTCTCTATATACTCTGCCTATGACAGAAGTTACATAATCTACCGTCGAACATGGCGTTCCATGTAAACAGATGATAATCATGACATAAATTCAAAAGTGTAGAAAAATAAAGATCCCCATATACACCCAATAAATTGCTAAAATTCCTAATATATACACAGTTCAGTCATACATATGTATGTAAGTCATTGGCAACATCGCTGGCGATTCGTTATTTATTCAACATTTTTTAACCCCTTCGGACCCTGTGCACATTGTAATGTATATGTTACAGTGAAACACCGAAATCTGGAGAATGTCGACTTTCACCGGTGAATGTCAACATTCATATAATCGCTTGGTGTATGTTCGAAATATTTGTTAAATATCCTTATTTCTGACTTACACCGGTAAATGTTGATATTCACCATGCACTAATGGTCGACACACACCGGAGAGGGTCCGAATGTACAACAATGTAATGAAATATTCGATTTTTCACCGACGTATTTGGTATCTGTTGACATTCACCGGTGAAAGTCAACATTCTCCAATTTCGCGCCGTATTTTATTACGTATGTTATTTTCACGAATACGAATTTTGTTTCTTTGTACAATATTTCTCGGGATCTCCTTAATGTTACAAAGTTTGCCCAAGAACCATATTTCCAATAAAACGTACATTTACAAATTATAAAGAAATAAATAAATATTTCTGCAAAAAGTATATTGTTGCCTTCATTCTCATGAATTAAGTTAATTTTAGTATTGAAAATAATTTTTCTTAAACTAAAAAAAATTCAGGTCTGAAGGGGTTAAGAGCGTTACGAACTTCTGAAGAATCTGAAAACCGATCGACTGCAAACAATCGATGAACTCTAACACAATCGTATACCAATATTTCATATTTTAAGAAAATAAAATTCCAGTCCATTATTTGCCGGCCTTAAAAGTGTTTCCTACAAACGAAAATGCTATTTTGCAGATATCCATTACGTTAATTTTCTGTTATGCAAACCGGCCTAAATTATTGTTGCCTTCATTCTCATGAATTAAGTTAATTTTAGTATTAAAAATAATTTTTCTTAAACTAAAAAAAATTCAGGTCCGAAGGGGTTAAGAGCGTTACGAACTTCTGAAGAATCTGAAAACCGATCGACTGCAAACAATCGATGAACTCTAACACAATCGTATACCAATATTTCATACTTTAAGAAAATAAAATTCCAGTCCATTATTTGCCGGCCTTAAAAGTGTTTCCTACAAACGAAAATGCTATTTTGCAGATATCCATTACGTTAATTTTCTGTTATGCAAACCGGCCTAAATGCATGAGACCCATCACCTCGTATTCTATCTAATGTCTTCCATCTCTGTACGTAAATTTAGAAGCTTTAAACAAATTACATTGCATGAGTAAGAGCGCGTAATAGTTACGCTGGTACAATACTAAAATTACAGAAAAATCTTTGAACGATGAAGTTTACTTGAGTGAGGGATTACAGTAGCGCATACTCGCGGTGAACGCAGAAACATAGGAACCCGACATTGAATGGACTAAGGGGCTGTGACGCAACGAGCCTGTACACAGATGAACTTTTTTTCGCTTCTGCCAAATTTTATTACATAGTAATTTAATTGTAAGTATTGTGACATATGCGATTCGGACGTTAAAGAATAATTTTAGTCAAAACGGTTAAGTACAAATACCCTGTCTTTAAGGTTGTAGTTACCTTTCATATACAATTCTAGAGCAACATAAGTGCAATGGATAATTCGGGGAAAGCAGAAGAAGTGAATATAAAATGGGTACGATCGGACACTTCGGGTGCTCAGCCCATGAGTATCACTGGACGTATGTGCAGGGAAAGAGAAAGAACGATTGGCATGACAGATGGCGAACGTGCTTGGCGTGCTCAATACTTGAAGGATCAAGAATTAGACCCTTCCGAACCAATTATACCCAAGGGCTATGAGAAAGCAAGATACAATATAATTAGAAGATTTTATAGATACCCTCTGAATAGAGCGGAAGAGATGATACGACCTATTGTGGTAAGGATTATTTAGGAGAGCAAGTAGATATTTGTGTCATCAGACATTCAACGGAATTCAACTATAGTTTTGTATCAAATAGGGTCCAGGAATGGCTCATGGTTTACGAGCGACTGTAGGCAAATACGTTATAGGAGCTTTTGTCGTATTTTACATGTTCTATAACTACAAGTACATGCATGAACAGGTAAGTGACATCGCACAAGTAAATCTTTGATAGTGTGAAAACATTCAATAATGTATATTATTTGTGCCCTTAGAACTGGATGCGAGAAGGAGGTTGGAAAACATCACGCTCACGTCCATATATGTTCCCAGACGATCCAAATTATCCACACTGGGAACGCCGTACAAAAGGCGCAGAGTTTGCAAATTGCGGTTTTGAAAAATCTAAAGTATAAGTGTACAGAGTATATTAGATTTGTATAGTGTTGAATATCTTGTACAACTTGTAGTTTATACTTCTAAGTACAAGAATACCATTAACATTAAGTAAATCCCTCAATTCTTTCCTTTCTGGATACGCACAGATGTTTCTGACGTATTAAATATCATCTGTGCACTCCAATCGATTGCCGAGCAATGGCGGTAGTTGTATCTTAAACACAGAAAGTAAGGTTAGTCTGCTGCATCGGTCGCGCGTGTGTTGTCCGCAAATTTGAACAAAAACTGGTCGTTACGTCGGATATTTATTGGCTGTCAAAAATGGCAGCGATTCCTTTGAGTTTAGGAGAGAAAACATTTATTCTTCATGGAGTGGATGTAAATGTTTACCAAACAATTAATACACATAAAGTTGAACTAGGAATGTCGAATGAGAATAGAAGCACGTGCGGCTGTTTTTCTCTTCGTGAAATAATGACGCGGTGTGTTTTCAGGCTAATTTTCGGAATGACGGTAGACAACGATACGAATATCGTTCCATGGAAGTAGAAACGAATTTAATGCCACAAGCTCATGGTTCTGCACGATTGCGTTTAGGTAATACCGATGTATTGGTCGGTGTCAAAGTAGAAATTGATGCTCCGTATGCGGATAGACCTCATGAAGGAAAATTGGAGTTTCTCGTTGATTGGTATTTAAATCCGCTATGTTACAACGTTTGTCCTATTGCGAGTCGTATTTTGCACCATTTTGAAAATCACGAAATTTCTTGCAGCTCCCCAAATGCAACAGCTAATTATGAGGGGAAAGGTGGAGATGATTTGGCGACAGAAATAAGCCAAGTGCTGACATTAGCGTATCAAACACCTCATGTGTTTGATTTGAAACAATTTTCAATTATACCATTTAAGAAGTGTTGGAAAATGTATGTTGACGTATTGGTAAGTTAACATACCTTTGAAACATATACCTAATATTCCTTAAGAAACTAATGTTTTGTTTTGAAGGTGTTGCAATGTGGTGGTAATGTTTTTGACACGATCGGAGCTGCAGTAAAGGCTGCTTTGTACAGTACGGAAATTCCAAGAATAATAGATGCCACCTTGGATGGTGGAGAGCCTGATATTGAATTATCCGACGATCCTTATGACTGTATAAAGTTAGATGTGACAAATTATCCAGTTATCATAACGTTATGCAAAGTATGTTAATATCCTTGTACTGAAATAATTTTTGATTATTTCTTTGTGTAATATGCATACAATTGTTGCAGATAGGTGATAACTGTGTAGTTGATCCAACGACAGAAGAAGAGATGTGTAGTCCAGCCAGTACAGTTATGTCAGTCAATCCACAGGGACGAATATCATCTGTCCTTAAATTAGGCTATGGCAGTATGCAACCAGCAACATTAATAAAAATGCTGGAGGTAATCATACTAAACCAATTTACTTTGAGTGATGCGATATCTCTTGAGCTAATGAATACACGATTTTCAATCCAGACAGGAACTCAAGTTGGAATGAAATTAAATGATAGTCTTATGGCAACTCTGCACGAAGAAACCAAACTTGGCCCAGATAGACCAATATTTAGTTTTTTAAGATAGTTTTTTAAGACAATTGATACAAAAATATTGATTTTATCATTAATCGTGTCTGTAATAAATGTATATTTTATAAAGACAATACTTTTTATTGCTATCCCAAGCTGTATATGTTGTGATCGGATTAAATTGTTTTTATAACAACAACCTTGTGATACTTTAAACGTCTATTTCTTTTTTTTCTTTTGAAAGGTAATACCGTTTGCCCTGAAGTTTTTTCTATAAGGGTAGAAAACAGTAGTTTTATGTTTGTACTTATTAGTCCGCCGAAATACCGTCTTTATAGTGCTTAAGTCGGTTGAACAAGATAAAAACATAGATTTCTGTTGCTTATACAAAGAAAAGCAATCTTTAGTAGTTTAATCAGGTCGTTTATTGGTTTACTTTTTACCTTTATTTAATGAAATTCTCGCAGATGCCGCTGTTCGCCCCCGTGCGATGAAAAGTTTCATTGAAAACTATGCAAATACAGACGCATGCTTTTCGAAGTACACAACTAATTGATATGTGATAAGTTTTCGTAACTAATTAGCAATAAGTGAATTTTACTGCTGCGCAGGATAAAATTTTGTCTACTCCCTTCCTGTTTAACAAATACACAGTTCTACGCCGTCTCTCCTGTTAAATAATATTGTCATTTCCATCTCTATAGCCGCTGCCACTGTCGGCTGCAACACTTTGACTGGCACGGTGGTCACCAAAAGATTTGACTAAAAATGCAAAAAATTCTCTATGAAGCCTATTTGCAATCTTGTAAAAGTAATTGATATTGGAATAGTACTTCAATACTTTAGTTTCTAGCAACTCTGCGTTACCTTCATTTTGCATGATTTAATTATACTCTATAGTATTTCATCGTATCGCGGTTCTAACATAGCAAAATACGTGGTGACCGACGCAAAAGATTTGATAAAAACGCAAAAAAAATTGCAGCGAAGCCTATTTGCAATCTTGTAAAAACAATTGATATGGGAACAATGCTTCAATACTTTAGCTTCCCACAACTCTGCGTCACCTTAATTTTGCACGATTTAATCATACTCTGCAGTATATCTTTGCATCGCGGTTCTAACAACGCAAAATACGCAGTGACCGACGCAAAAGATTTGATAAAAACGCAAAAAAAATTGCAGCGAAGCCTATTTGCAATCTTGTAAAAACAATTGATATGGGAACAATGCTTCAATACTTTGGCTTCCCACAACTCTGCATTATCTTCATTTTGCACGATTTAATTACATTCTGCAGTATGTCAATGCATTGCGGTTTTAACATAACAAAATACGCGGTGACCAACGCAAAAGATTTGACTCAAAACGCAAAAAATTCAGAATGAAGCCTACTTGCAATCTTGTAAAAACAAATTATTGGAACGGTGCTTCAATACTTTGGCTTCCAACAACTCTGCATCACCCTAATTTTGCACGATTTAATCATACTCTGCAGTATTTCATCGCATCGCGGTTCTAGCATAGCAAAATACGCGGTGACTGGCGCAAAAGGTTTGACTAAAAGTGCAAAAAATTTGCAATGAAGCCTATTCGCAATGTTCTAAAAACAATTGATATTGGAACGGTGCTTCAATACTTTGGCTTGTAACAATTCTGCGTTACCTTCATTTTGCATGATTTAATCATACTCTGCAGTATTTCATCGCATCGCGGTTTTAACAATGCAAAATACGCGGTGACCGGCGTAAAAGGTTTGACTAAAAACGCAAAAAAATCGCAATAAAGCCCATTTGCAATCTTGTAAAAGCAATTGATATTGGAACTGTGCTTCAATACTTTGGCTTGTAACAACTCTGCGTTACCTTCATTTTGCACGATTTAATCATACTCTGTAGTATTTCATCGCATCGCGGTTTTAATAATGCAAAATACGCGGTGACCGCCGCAAAATATTTTACTAAAAGTGCAAAAAATTTGCAATGAAGCCTATTCGCAATGTTCTAAGAACAATTGATATTGGAACGGTGCTTCAATACTTTGGCTTGTAACAACTCTGCGTTACCTTCATTTTGTATGATTTAATCATACTCTGCAGTATTTCATCGCATCGCGGTTTTAACAATGCAAAATACGCGGTGACCGGCGCAAAATATTTTACTAAAAGTGCAAAAAATTTGCAATGAAGCCTATTCGCAATGTTCTAAAAACAATTGATATTGGAACGGTGCTTCAATACTTTGGCTTGTAACAACTCTGCGTTACCTTCATTTTGCATGATTTAATCATACTCTGCAGTATTTCATCGCATCGCGGTTTTAACAATGCAAAATACGCGGTGACCGGCGCAAAAGGTTTGACTAAAAACGAAAAAAATTCTCTGTGAAGCCTATTTGCATTCTTGTAAAAGCAATTGGAACGGTGCTTCGATACTTTGGCTTCCCACAACTCTGCATTATCTTCATTTTGCACGATTTAATTATACTCTGCAGTATGTCAATGCATCGCGGTTTTAACATAACAAAATACGCGATGACCAACGCAAAAGATTTGACTCAAAACGCAAAAAATTCAGAATGAAGCCTATTCGCAATGTTCTAAAAACAATTGATATTGGAACGGTGCTTCAATACTTTGGCTTGTAACAACTCTGCATTACCTTCATTTTGCATGATTTAATCATACTCTGCAGTATTTCATCGTATCGCGGTTTTAACAATGCAAAATACGCGGTGACCGGCGCAAAAGGTTTGACTAAAAACGCAAAAAAAATCGCAATAAAGCCTATTTGCAATCTTGTAAAAGCAATTGATATTGGAACGGTGCTTCAATACTTTGGCTTGTAACAACTCTGTGTTACCTTAATTTTGCACGATTTAATCATACTCTGCAGTATTTCATTGCATCGCGGTTCTAACATAGCAAAATAAGCTTGGCAGTCAACGTGTTAAAATTCAGGGGGTAATATATCGTGTATATTACTGGGCAACTTGTCAAATATGAGACAGACTCCGCGATGCGTTATATCTTTTGTCTGAAACTTCGGACAACCGAGGCGTCGTAGAGTGTCCCCAAAATGCGTATAAGTATATAAGTAAGTAAGGAAGGAAAGCGTACGAGTGACTCACAATGTGGGACAAGAATTCAAATATTAAATTTTTATTAGGCCGTTAAGTGACGTCCGAAATATCGCTGGGGCCATTTTCACCCTAATCGCTAGGGTACAAAGGAATGCCGCTATTTCGATGTGACGTAGCCAGGTTACTTTGGTGCCAAAGTAAGATGCGAACTGTCCGGGCGCTTGAAAATTGCGGCAAGTTCGCCGAGAAGTTTGTAATGTTAAACGCTGCCTCCAGGGTTCAAGTGGCCCAGGTAGTCCGGGTGGACAAGATCTTTCGAAATCGTGCCCTCACACTCGGGGAATAACTGATTAAACACAACTGACAAATCGATAACTCGAAAATGTTGTGTCACCAGGGAGTCTTTCGGTACGTCGAGCTGAAATCGCAGGAGTCCGTAATCGGTAAGCAAATTGGCGAGTTTATTCCCGCAGGATAGAGCTTGCGAACATCGGACCTTACGTCCTTCCAACCTGTGGAGTTCGAAAAGCAGGTTTCGCAAATGCGTGTCCACCAAACGGTTGGTCTCTGCATTTGTTTCTGGTAGCGGAGAACAAACTTCTCGTGAATGCGGCAATTGTGGTAGTTTCAGGCTACACTGAGAAAATGAGTACGTTCCGAGAAAGTCTGATTCTCTTCTCTCCTCAATAGTTGGCAAATAGATAGCATCGACATTGCATCTTTCCGCGACAGCTAAAAAGCATAAATGTGTGTGCTGCGATGACGCAATGACCAACTGAAAGTTCTGCGTCTGGTCTGTGCGCATTTGACGATCTTTGAGTAGATAGTAAAATAATACATTATTGAGCACGCTGATTGTAAGCAAGTTACGTTTATTTTGGCAAACATCTTCGTTCATTGTCAACGCTCATAACTGTTATTGGGACGTATCACATAGCAATTGTTGAGTTGTAACATTTGATTTTTGTAACAATTTGCACCGAATTTCGAGTATCGAGAAGTAGTGCTCTTGATTAGTATGGATGTTATATCAATATTGGATTGATTTCCACTTTTATGTCTGGGTAAATATGCTATAAAAACTATGTGGCGTCTTAGAGTTCGCTATAACTGATAGGGTCAAAAATATCTTTCAATATTTTGTCAAATTGTGTTTTAATTGTGGAGCGGAGAAGTATACCAATCTCTTAGATGCGTCCAGTGGAGAGAAGTACATAAAGTAGGAATATTAATGCTCGAGTTTTATAGGTCACGGAGTTCCCCGTCCTACATATTCTACTTACGCGTTTGTTTCGTCAGATTTCTACAGAATTTTGAAAATACACGATTAATGGTAATATCTTCGTAAGTACTAATTTTCAGCCGATAAATCATTGAGCTCTCTTCGCAGCGGAGTCTCACGATTCTGTATCGAAATAGCAATTAATCGGATACCCATAAACTGACTCGTAAAATATCACGTACAGCGAGCCGAGTCTCACATTTATCGTTTCGATATATGTACTCGTAAAATCACTGAGTACATTAGGACGCGCACGTATATGCGTGTATACACACCGTTCAATAATCATTCAAAATGTAACGGATTCTCGGTTATAAACCAGATTCTGGTTACGTCTGGGCTGGACGCACTTAGGGAGAAACCAAATGTAGCAAACGTATCTATGTGGAGCGCCGACGACATTACATTTATGCATGTCTGCTATTTCCTGTAGAGGCAATGAAACTACAGGAGGATATCGATTTCATCCCTGTCAGAGGCAAAGCGCACGGTGAAAGTGCCGTGCTTGTTTACCGATAGTCTGCGGATTAGGGTGTGCTTTTCTGATTCCGCACTCTTTATCGCCTCTTCCACATTTTCTCAACAGCTCGAATCAAGAGAGACAGTGAAACTACTTGAAATCGCAATTAGTTTCGGCTACGGTGGGTCGAGCTCGACTAACTTCAACACATGTCTCGTCCGTTTTGAAAGACAGTATACAATTAAGCGGGGCGATAGGAAATTTCAATCGTTAAAGAAGAACAATTGTCGCTGTCGCGAACCGCTAGATTGCAATAAACTTGCCGATACCGTCCATCAATCTCTCAAGTGAGCGGGACGATAAACCGAATGGAAAACGAAATGGAAAACGGAATGGACAGTGGTCGTTTTTCCGCCTGTTACACGCACACGCATTGTACGACGAGCCGACGAGACAGCGAGCCGAGACGATTCGCGATTGCCTCTGTCTCAAGATACGAACTTGATCGCTGCTTGAGAATAAGAACGCCGCGGCGAGATAGCGATGCATACCGTTCATTTCGTCAATCCGTCACAACGCTGACGAGAAATAAATTAATAACCGATAAACTGATTGATTCCGGCAGAGACGAGATGGCGGTGGCTGTGCTGTCGATTAAACGAATTTGCAGAGCCGGACGTTGTTAACACCCCCACAGTACCGAGCTACCATCACTTTCCCGTTCGATTTCAACCACTCTTCCATTTCAACAGCCCTGTATTGTAGAAGTCGCTTTTCATTTTCAGGCGGAGCACGGACACGGGTCAAACCCCGATTTCGATAGGCCAACGCGTAATCGCTCGGCGTGGATTTAACACGTTGACTGCTATGGTGGTCACCGATGACCGGCGCAAAAGATTTTACGAAAAATACGAAAAATTCGCAATGAAGCCTATTTGCAATCTTGTAAAGGCAATTGATATTGGAACGGTGCTTTAATAGTTTGGTTTCTAACAACTCTGTGTTACTCTCTGTCTTCATTTTGCACGATTTAATTATACTCTGCAGTATTTCATCGCATCGCGGTTCTAATAGAGCAAAATACGCGGTGTCCGGCGCAAAAGATTTGACTAAAAACGCAAAAAATTCACAATGAGGCCTACTTGCGATCTTGTAAAAGCAGTTGATATTGGAATGGTGCTTTAATACTTTGGTTTCCCACAACCCTGCGTTACCTTCATTTTACACTACTTAAACATATTCTGCAGTATTCCATCGCATCGTGGTTCTAACATAGCAAAATACGCGGTGATCGGCGCGAAAGATTTTACTAAAAACGCAAAAAATTCACAATGAAGCCTATTTGCAATCTTGTAAAAACAGTTGATATTCGAACGGTGCTTTAATACTTTGGCTTCCCATAATTTTGCGTTACCTTCATTTCACATTACTTAATCATACTCTGCAGTATTTTATTGCATCGCGGTTCTAACATACCAAAATACGCAATGACCAGCGCAAAAGATTCGACTAAAAACGCAAAAAAATCGCAATGAAGCCTATTTGCAATCTTGTAAAGGCAATTGATATTAGAACGGTGCTTTAATAGTTTCGTTTCTAACAACTCTGTGTTACTCTCTGTCTTCATTTTGCACGATTTAATTATACTCTGCAGTATTTCATCGCATCGCGGTTCTAATAGAGCAAAATACGCGGTGTCCGGCGCAAAAGATTTGACTAAAAACGCAAAAAATTCACAATGAGGCCTACTTGCGATCTTGTAAAAGCAGTTGATATTGGAATGGTGCTTTAATACTTTGGTTTCCCACAACCCTGCGTTACCTTCATTTTACACTACTTAATCATATTCTGCAGTATTCCATCGCATCGTGGTTCTAACATAGCAAAATACGCGGTGATCGGCGCAAAAGATTTTACTAAAAATGCAAAAAATTCACAATGAAGCCTATTTGCAATCTTGTAAATGCAATTGATATTAGAACGGTGTTTCAATACTTTGGCTTCCCATAATTTTGCGTTACCTTCATTTCACATTACTTAATCATACTCTGCAGTATTTTATTGCATCGCGGTTCTAACATACCAAAATACGCAATGACCAGCGCAAAAGATTCGACTAAAAACGCAAAAAAATCGCAATGAAGCCTATTTGCAATCTTGTAAAAGCAATTGATATTGGAACGGTGCTTGAATACTTTGGCTTCTGACAACTCTGTGTTACCTTAATTTTGCAAGACTTAATCATACTCTGCAGTATTTTAATGCATCGCGGTTGTAACATACCAAAATACGCGGTGACCGGCGCAAAAGATTTTATTAAAACGCAAAAAATTCACAATGAAGCCTATTTGCAATCTTGTAAAAACAGTTGATATTCGAACGGTGCTTTAATACTTTGGCTTCCCATAATTTTGCGTTACCTTCATTTCACATTACTTAATCATACTCTGCAGTATTTTATTGCATCGCGGTTCTAACATACCAAAATACGCAATGACCAGCGCAAAAGATTCGACTAAAAACGCAAAAAAATCGCAATGAAGCCTATTTGCAATCTTGTAAAAGCAATTGATATTGGAACGGTGCTTGAATACTTTGGCTTCTGACAACTCTGTGTTACCTTAATTTTGCAAGACTTAATCATACTCTGCAGTATTTTAATGCATCCCGGTTCTAACATACCAAAATACGCGGTGACCGGCGCAAAAGATTTTATTAAAACGCAAAAAATTTACAATGAAGCCTATTTGCAATCTTGTGAAAGCAATTGAAATTAGAACGGTGCTTCAATGCTTTAGCTTCTAACAACTCTGCGTTACCTTCATTTTGCACTACTTAATCATACTCTGCTGTATTTCATCGCATCGCGGTTCTAACATAGCAAAATACGTGGTGACCGGCGCAAAAGATTTTACTAAAAACGCAAAAAATTCGCAATGAAGCCTACTTGCAATCTTGTAAAAGCAATTGAAATTAGAACGGTGCTTCAATGCTTTGTCTTCTGACAACTCTGCGTTACGTTCATTTTGCACGATTTAATCATACTCTGCAGTATTTCATCGCATCGCGGTTCTAAAATACCAAAATACGCGGTGACCAGTGCAAAAGATTTGATTAAAAACGCAAAAAATTCACAATAAAGCCTACTTTCATTCTTATAAAAGCAATTGATATTGGACCAGTGCTTCAATACTTTGGCTTCTAACAATTCTGATTTACCTTCATTTAACAGTACTTAATCATACTTTGCAGTATTTCATTGCATCGCCGTAAGTAACAGTAAAATACGCGGTGACCGGCGCAAAAGATTTTACTAAAAACGCAAAAAATTCACAATAAAGCCTATTTGCAATCTTGTAAATGCAATTGATATTAGAACGGTGCTTCAATACTTTGGCTTCCCACAACTTTGCGTTACCTTCATTCTGCACTACTTAATCATACTCTGCAGTATGTCATCGTATCGCGGTTCTAATGTAGCAAAATATGCTTGGCAGTCAACGTGTTAACGCATTCCTATTATCGCGACACTTTCTGCTCCAGCCACATAGTCTAGCCTGGCCGAGAATTCATCGAAATTCAAACGAAAACGTTTGTGTATGCGGTTCGGAGTAAAATGAGCTTACCGTGTCTGCGACAAGAGAGTTATCATCTTACAGATGAAGAGGCGATTATTCGCATGGAAATCGCGTGGTACTGACTTCTCGAGCGATGAGTGTAATTCCGGATGCATAAACGTTGAATGCGCTTAAACCTTAGTCCAGCATGCTGCGGCCACTTGTTCGATGTCCTGGCGTCATGCTTACGGACAGCTATTTGTTTCGAGAGCCACTTCGACAGCCGTTTTGACTGGCCTTCTGCGGTGCGTTGTTAAAATGGGCTATTACGCAATTTGCATAACGACAATGGCATAAGGCGTCGTGCTAGAAAAAGGGGCGATACAACGATCTGCGTTATGACACGTTCTTCTTCGCGTTATGGAAAAGGGAGCGGGTTCCTGGTTTGGGTACGGGAAGTAAGGAAGTAAGAAGCGCAAATACCCACAATGCTTTAATGTTTGAAGGGTACGCGTGTGCGATGAAAAGGAATTCGGTTGGAGACGAGACCGAGTGTGCTGATATAAATGAGCGTAGAAACGCGAAGATGCTATCTAACTTAGATTTGGTCAGTTATATGTAATTATATTGCCAGTATCTGCATAAATTCATCCGTGTGCATGACTGCTGAGCGTAAACTTCATAAATGTTGATGGTTTCATCGTCAGCATGCTGGACAATCACGCATAAAAGACCGTTGCAGTAGAATACCGTCGGCAAGCCGCGTGAGGAGCGAGTGAAAATTGAAATAGAGTCATAGGCCATGCTGTTTGCCGAAATAAAATGTTTATTCTACGAAGGTAGCACTGGCTGAACAGCCATGGGATGCGGTGATGAAAGAATAATATCGACGGTTGACTTTCACTGAGACGCGAATTTCAGGCCTCTTAAGATCCTACGAAAAAAGCGGAATAACCGTCGCAGTGTACATACGCGTTAAGCGACGAAGATACTCGCGTGTAAGCTTCGAGCCGATCAGAAACGACAAGCAGTGCGGCAAAGCGACGTGCTGAATTTTTGCCTCTAGCGAAGGAGAAGAAAGACTCTCGCAAATTTGTTGCGCGCAATGCGATCTTGCAATAGCAGCCGCGAGACGTAACAAGGGGAAGTGGCGCAAAGGAGTCGGTCCAAAGAAAATGCCACAAAGCATAATTGCGATTCTACAGCGCCGAGAAAGGGTTGTTTCTCCCTTACTTTGAAGACTGTATCGCGTCGTCTAGAATTAGGATAAAAGCCAGCCCGCGTTCTCTAGAATTAGAAACCTACTGACTTAAGGCTGGAACCACATCGAAAATCGATCGTTCGAACGTGACTAACGCGGTGAGTCGGTATTTTCTTGTAACCCTACTTCGCTGAAGAATGTTTGTCCAGTGACTCGCCCAAACTTGTTGCCGTTTTATTGTAGAAATTTGACTCGTCTGCGGATAGACGGACCTTTAGCATTTGGCAGAGATTTGGCGCCGTATGGCTTTGAAGTAGACACACTTGCGCCAGGTTCCGTGCCTGATCGAATATTGCACCCCGATTGCACATTCCTGCGAATCGTTATACGCAGTCGACGGGATGGTTATGCAAACTTATGAGCTGAACGGCATCTATTCGCATTGAAATGTTGCCATCGAGTCGTCCTTTATGGCGGTACTGTCATTAAGAGCGAAGTATCGTTAAGACATCGCGAAGTTCCTCAAGGGAGCGCGGAGGTAAAAGTTTGGTAAAACGAATAAGCCGCGATGGATGGATATGTCACGATGCCGATGGGAAAAATGATTGGGGACACTTGTTAGTAAGGATCGGGAAACGATACATACCTGAAGGGACGAACTCCGAGCGGTGCGTGTTGGCTGGTACACGCGGCGAGAACGCTTGAGTAACGGATAACAGTGTTACGAAGTTCTTAGCTCATTGGACGTACGGCGTTACATGCTCTAAAGTTTATTAGGAACGTCATCAGCAAGTATCCGACTCCTGGCGAAGAGTTGCCACAGCGACAGACACCTGTAGGACAACGAGTTCCTGCCCGATTACATATTGCGCTTTATACGATTCGACGCGTACGTTAAACATTTACGAGCGCACGAGCCCTTAGAAATGGAACTACCCTATAAATGTCACGAATAGCTAATTCCATTACTATACATAAGCCGTTCGAAAGGACAGCACTCTTAAGCATCCGCGCGTAAGAACTGAATTGTTCAGCGACTTCCTTCAACGACGACAGCGGAACTAAAGTGTTCCATCGTGTTCGTCCACGGCGTGCGACGTCGCGCGTGAAATTTACATGGGTGTAAAAGTTTAGGCTTGTAGCGAAAAATTTGCTGGAATCGAGCAACCTGTAGAGCAAAAGGTTTCTTCAGGGGTTGCCGCGTTAGGGTTTGTGCGACCCTATACTGGCAGATACGTAGGAGGAATTGCCGCCGAACGCGGGTCGGTTTTGATTGGACAAGGGTGGTCAGAGGGTGGGGATCGGTGCGAGAGTCGCGAAGTCGTGGGCTTATATAAACGCGGTAGAGGGTTCGGCTTCGCAGAGCAGTATTCACCGACAGCGACGAACGTAGGCGACGCTTAGCCCTCCTCAACTCACCCTCTTCTGCCAGCTTCATCTCGAGGTAAGCATTCAAATTTCATACGAATGATCCTCGTACGCACCAGGTCCCAGCGGTCATACGAACGGTCGACGTTTTCCCAGTCTTCGCGTGACTAAAGGATAAAAAGGGAAACTTCATTTTCTGCCCTTCGAGATTTTTCATTAAAAATTGAGTGGGCCGCTGATAAAAGTTCTCTTTCATCGATCCTACCTCATCGGGCTGGTCTTATAATGCTTCGCTGCCATTATGGATTCACGGGGATCGGGCATTCATGGTGACCGGTGCACGGGTTCTTACACTCATTCTCGTAGGCAAATTGTTCCGAGTTAAGAAGCGCGCTGCGGAAACGTGTGCCGCCGAAAACGAGATTGCCGCGGACTCGTGAACTTATTGGCCGCGAAATTTGCGCGAAAGGAAAATACGGTTATACCGTTCCCGTTACCGGTGAGATAAAAGTTTTATCGTAAGCCGGTGACACTTTATGACGGTTGCCCGTGCCCTCTGCCCGTAAAAGTTGCACATCGTTTCCAGCGTCGTTCGCGAAACGGTATTCGAAAATAACAGCGCACGCAACGATCATTAAATTCTACTCTCGCTTATATGTGCGCGTGTGACGGTCGGCTCATGGTTGCTAAACTTGCGAACGGGGATAAACGAATTGTCGCGGGGCACGGCTGGACTAACGGAAGAAAATTGTGGAGCGATCGGGTCTTTTCGGGTCCGGTCAGACGTTGAAAAAGTCAGCCACTGGCTGTACCGATGTCCCGTGTCATACGAAACAAACGCAGATGACGTCGATGCAAAATATACGCGAAACGTACGAACAAAGGAAAAGTTTCTGTTACGCGATAACGAATGAGAAAGACACCGCCATGTAGGCCGTCGTCGTATTTGCTGCCTGATACCATTATTCCGCCCTGCTCGCGGGGATGCACTTTCTTTGAAACCTCGTTACATGTAATTTCAATTCTATTTTCTGAAAAACTGAACGTAACGCCCCGCTCACTTTTCTAGACGGTAATCTTGTTAGCGACGAACTCACGGTAGCGCAGCGGAGTAATTATGATGCGTATTATGAAAATATGTCCGAGATTAATAAGTAATTATAGAACTGTGACACTAACGAAACCGCTGGGATTATAATGGACAGGGAATTATGACGATTAGCGGAAGTAATGTCCCTAATTGTCTTATCCATTGGCAAACGTCACTCTGGGGATGGTCAGTGTCCAATATCAGCCGAACATTGAAATGGCGTGCGCGCATATATTAATGTTAAGCGGGTAGAAAGGGTGCCGCGTATGTGTTGCGGCAGTGCTAACAAACTGCGTAAATCTTCGAGATAAAATCTACCGAATTGTTCGAAAATAGCGCGTTTACCGAGTTGCACATCCGTGCCGCGGTGAATTGCGTTTTTCTTATCGCGAGCTTTGCGTCACGGGGAAGCGAAAACGCGACTGATTCGATGAAAAAGTTTTCGCATCCAGATCCGTCTGCGCTGCTTCCTTCTCCATATGAGTCGGGCCAAGAATGATCTGGGCACCCAATTAATCTCGTTCTACGCGTACGTACTTTCCGCGTTTGGATTTCATGTGAATAGATGCTTAATGGTTGCGTTGCGCGTCTTATAATTGAATTACGATCCTAACTTCCTTGCTTACGGAACGAAGCGCACCGTTGAAAATGAACGTTTCGCACGAACGGAGCGCCGTTGACTTTTTCAAGAATTCAAATTAAACGGGGGTCGAAGTTGGGGTAGCTGGATAAAACTTGTTTGCACGACGCACAACCATGTTACGAGTTTAGCGAGATAAAAGCGACGTTCGCATACACCGCGAAATTTGTATTGCCGGCGGTAATTTATTCGACTCTGCTTACGGTAAGCCGCTAAGTCGTTGATACCGCTTCTTTTTCGTTCCTCTGACGAATAGCCGCGCAGACGAGCTCGCAATGGCCATCCACGCTAATACGAGGATCAATCCACATATTTCTTGCGGTTTGAAACGAAACTGCGTAAGTACGTAGCTGTTCAATTAACGCGCGCACTGTACGCCATCCTGCTGCCAGTAATTGATTCATACCGGGAGGAAAGTTTATCCGCGCCGCAAGCATTTTCACGGACGGTAATACGTATTATTCGTATAGAAAGTTTACGCGGAAGCATTTCGCATTTTATATATCGGATTTCTGTAATTTGACACTTCGACTGGATTTCTAAGAGTAAAGTGGGTACTGCTTGCGCGATCGATCGCCGGAGTATACTCGAATCGAGCGAGTGCTTTCCGGAAAACATACCTATCTCCTTTTGAAGATCCCTTTGTCCCTCATAGCGGTCAATGAGTGCGTAGCTGTCGCGTTGTCGGCAAATTGCCTCTGCAGATATAGTGCCCAGATAAAATAGAGAAATAGCCAATGAGGGTCGTCGATTAATTCGTACTTCTGCGCGTCCATCATGCACGCTCGGGTATCGCTTTCAGCGCATTCAGCGCATTTTTCTACCTCGTGGATCGCGAATTTATCCGCCTGCCCCTCACTGCCATCAACGGTCCCTCCTTCGATGCGAATTTACGCGTCGATGTTTCATCGGAAAATAGAAAGTCGGTAAACGAGCGTGGATTTATGGCAAACTTTTATGCGACACCCCCGAAGAGCAGGTCGAAGCAGCGTTCAACGTGAACAAAACTCATCTCGAACCGATAACATGGGCAACTTTTAATTCAATTTTAATTCCGTCGCGATCGTGTCATGAACAGTACGTGACCCCACTCGAGTTTCAGCACTAACGTGAGGCTTTTTCCGAAACAAGAAGACGCACTGCTGCATCAGCTCATGAACGAACCGTTTTGTGTACAGTTCGCGCTTGCGATACGAAACTACCTAATATATCTCTCGGAAAATAATCATTTATGGGTTATTTTTCTGCCGCCATTTGACTACCGTTTCATCGAAGAATTCGGCGATTCGCTCCTTTAAGTCGGCTTACGGCGAAGGTTCGCAATCTCGGGAGTATTTGCGCGAAGACTTTAACTAGCGCGCTATGCAGAAAAAGTTGTTGCATCGGCTAGCGCTTATAATTGCCTCATCCAAACTTTCCTCGCCGGCCGACTGATTTATTGCAGATTTCGAGATTTTCCGAGATCACCTCCAGTCAATATCGTAAGTGCAAGAACGCGGATAAGAGTTTCGTAAAGGTGCGCGCTAACGTGTTTACGGGCTTGTTAATAAGCAAGTTTCACGGTGCCGGCATTAGCGGCGACCTTCCAGACATCAACAATCCGCGAGCGCGAATTCCGAGTGCAGTTCCAATTTGTCGCGCTAATTCCTTTCGGAAGACGCGTTAGCAGAATCTTCCGGCGTCGGGAAAATAATTAACCGCAGACAACAAAACCGACATGGAGGCTATGGAGATTGAGTAATTAGCCCGCCGGTTGAACGATTCGATCGAAATGATGACGCAACCGGTAGTGGTGAATCGCGGGGCTAATCACATGGGAAATTAACTATCTGAAAACCGATGCATCACATCGGTAAGACACATCGCCCTGACCAACAGTTCCTCGCTCGATATCAGCTGCGCGAATTCAATTTTTGCTGTTCCGAATCGATGAGAAACGGTAAGCCCTAAGGGAAGAGACGAAGTTTACGCGCATACAAATGCAATTCCGACAACAATTCCGATTCGATGAATGCAAATGCTCGCGAGCTCCCTAAGAATTAGTTTATCTACATTATTTTCCACTTTGATTGGCAACACGCTACGATTCCCGTTTTGCCGCTTTCGTTCATGTACAGCGAGGTACGGATGATAAATAAATGCGCGTTTTTATTGATGACGCTGCTCGAAACGCGAATGCGCGTCCAGTGTTGTTACTCGGGATGCAGTTATCTCACGAACGAGGCAACAACGTTAACAATGACGACAACGATAGCCCACGGGGGTTAGAGTGCGCCCCCGGGAACAAACGGCGGTAAAAGCCTTCTTGATATCAAAGCAGTCGAAATTCCACGAGCCCCAACAACCGCGCTTCCGCCCGCCCAATTATTCGCATTAAATTCTTTCCGAAGAACATCTGCATAAACAGCCCGCGTACGCGTGATTTAACGTCGAGAACTTTTACAATGCCTCTCCTTTTGCTGCCGTACTGAATCTGTGTGTGACACACTCACTGGCCTACGCACACAAAACTTGCGAAAAGGAACAATTTGCGGGTAACCGCCTTCGGAAAGTTTCAAATTTTCTTACCGTCTATATGGATGCCTCCTTCTTCGAATTGTGCTAGTTCGGAATTTAGACCGCGTTCTACGATAAACGGGCCGTTATTACGTAGCGAATCGAGTTGTATGTCACTTGATAAGCAAGTTGGAGTTAAATGAAGTCTAAGATTGTAGGAGATGCTGTGACAACGATAGGAAAGTGGACGCGATAAAGATATATTCTACGAAGGAGTATCACCGATACTTTCCTCTTTCAAGCAATATGTACTGTAGTCAAGAAATGTCCAAATAACTTCATGAATGGGAGAATATGGCGTATTTATACTGTCAAGTTTGCCACAATACGGTAGCTTTTCTAAGAATTACAACGGCCAGAATATCCGAAAACGTGCCAGAGTATATACCCACTGCATTTCTATTCGTCATTTTACTCGAAATGACCGTTCATAAAGATCGAAATCCATTAGTCAAAGTACGCAAAGAAATGACGCTGCACGCCGGTGAAGTTTTAACGTTCCGCGTTCTTCATTTTTCCGATATTTTTTTAGCAAACCTCACTCTATCTGTGGAAATGCACACGACCCTTCGAAATGGAAGCGATACGTTGCGATCCAACTACGAACTTAACCCATTTTAACGAAATTATTCCTGGAATTGCTATCTGTGCGTTTTACTAAATGGTCGTGTAATAACTTTGCGGCTAAACAAGCCAACCACCAATACGGGGAGCGTCCGAACGCATCAACCCATTCCTCGCACCTTATTGCGGCGGGCATCCATTGGCAGTCCTTTTGTCAAACAAATATTTCCCTTTCGCGCGCCGGAGAGGGCTCGTGATATTTACCTTTGAACGCGGTCACATCCAGCCTCGTTGCAAACGCATATATATGCGTATATATGTATATCTGTCGGGTATACACGTGTTATCACTAGGTGTGAAACTCAAGTTTCAGAGTAACAGGTGTGCGGGTGAGACTTACTGTACGCTATAAATAAAGTTTATTTTATAGCAGTTTATTGCACATACGTTTTTTGCCAAGCGATTTTTGACTAATTCTCATTTTCAAGCCAGCTTGTAGTGTTTGATGGGTATCTAAAAATATCTGTTTTTTTTTCACGTTACGTGAGTTGGAGCAATGCTGAAGTGATGTAAATACCGAAACTGCAAAATGCAGACTGGAATAAACAGATATGTCTCTTTCATGTTGGAAAGGTAGAAGAATGATAAAAATGGTAAAATAACATGGCACGGAATCTGTGACAGAAAGTATAGCTTAGTATGGACGGATAATATTAAGGTTTTATTGTATTTCGATTATAATCTAACGTAATGTTATGTTATACCCTCCAAAGGAAATCATATATTTATTTACAATTTCCCTTAATCGTTTTGTTCCAGTTATTTTTACGTGACACTGCAAATATAATATATAACCAGCTAAGCGGACCGTAAATGCACCCAACCAAAGCAATCGAGCACGTACCAGTGATATAAACAATTCATTTCTTGCACATTACCTATAAATGCCAAAAATATCACTTAGATTTCCTAACTGATTTTTGCCCGCGTCGCTTTAACACTAAACGTACCGGTACTTTACACGTACCGATTCTTACAATGAGGAGTCATTTGACAATTATGAAATAAACGTTGATTTTCAGAAAGGGATTCCTAATTTATTGAAGCGAGAAATTGAATAATCAGATGTCATAACAACTTACAGAAATTCAAATGAACGAAAGATATAACAATGAATGTACGACATTAAAGAAAGGGATCATTTGACCCCTTATGAAATAAACGTTGATTTTCAAAAAGAAATTCCTAATTTATTAAAGCGAGAAATTGAATAAACAGATCATATGCGAATTTACAGAAAGTCAAATGAGTGAAAGAAATAACAATGAATGTACAACATTAAAGTAAACTTTGAAAGGGATCTTTTGACCTCTTATGAAATAAACGGTGATTTTCAGAAAGAAACTCTTAATTTATTAAAGCGGGAAATTTAGTAATCAGATGACATAAACTTACAGAAAGTCAAATAAACGAAAGACATAATCACGAATGTACGATTTCGAAGTAAATTTTGAAAGAGGTCATTTGACCCTTTATGAAATAAACTGTGATTTTCGGAAAGAAATTCCTACTTTATTAAAACGAGAAATTGAATAATCGGATGACATAAGAATTTACAGAAAGTCAAATGAACGAAAGACATAATCACGAATGTACGATTTCAAAGTAATATTTGAAAGGGATCATTTGACCCCTTATGAAATAAACGTTGATTTTCAAAAAGAAATTCCTCATTTATTAAAGCGAGAAATTGAATAATAGGAGGACATAAGAATTTACAGAAAGTCAAATGAACATAAGAAATACCAATGAATGTACGATTTTAAAGTAAATTTTGAAAGAGGTCATTTGACTCCTTATGAAATAAACAGTAATTTACAGAAAGGAATTCCTAATTTATTCAAGCGAGAAATTGAATAATCAGGTAATATGCGAATTTACAGAAAGTCAACTGAGTGGAAGAAATAACAATGAATGTACGATTTTAAAGTAAATTTTGAAAGCGCTAATTTGACCCCGCTTGGTATGTTTAATGTTAAAATACGTTTTTTCTACTTTGTCACTAGCAAGCGGAGCATCTAATACGTAATGCTTTACACAGGAACCCGAAATACCATATCATCACTATCGTGAGCCACAAGACCCTGTTCTCTATATCTTGAAACATTATTATACTTTCAAATGCCTTGCATAAGTTCCATATTTCGAACCGTCTGAGCGCTGACGAAAAGTGCCTGCTCCCAATCGAACTTCATACCCAAAGCATCGCACACACAAAGTGTTAAATGTGGAACCAGCGACGTGTGCCACGTTGCAACAGTGCAGCAGCGATGAGATTTTCGCTACCGAACGTTTAACACTTTGACTGCCAAGCGTATTTTGCTATGTTAGAACCGCGATGCGATAAAAATCTGCAGAGTATGATTAAATCGTGCAAAATGAAGGTAACACAGAGTTATTAGAAGCCAAAGTATTGAAGCATCATTTCAATATCAACGGCTTTTACTAGAGTGCAAATAGGCTTCATGGCGAATTTTTTGCATTTATAGTAAAATCTTTTGCGCCGGTCACCGGTGACCACCGTGGCGGTCAAAGTGTTAATGTTAAAATACGTTTTTTCTACTTTGTCACTAGTACGCGGAGCACCTAACACGTAATGCTTTACACAGAAACCCAAAATACCATATCATCACTATCGTGAGCGACAAGACCCTGTTCTCTATATCTTGAAACATTATTATACTTTCAAATGTCTTGCATAAGTTCCTTATTTCGAACCGTCTGAGCGCTGACGAAAAGTGCCTGCTCCCAATCGAACTTCATACCCAAAGCATCGCACACACAAAGTGTTAAATGTGGAACCAGCGACGGGTGCCACGTTGCAACAGTGCAGCAGCGATGAGATTTTCGCTACCGAACGTTTAACACTTTGACTGCCAAACGTATTTTGCTATGTTAGAACCGCGATGCGATAAAAATCTGCAGAGTATGATTAAATCGTGCAAAATGAAGGTAACGCAAAGTTATTAGAAGCCAAAGTATTGAAGCATCATTTCAATATCAACGGCTTTTACTAGAGTGCAAATAGGCTTCATGGCGAATTTTTTGCATTTATAGTAAAATCTTTTGCGCCGGTCACCGGTGACCACCGTGGCGGTCAAAGTGTTAATGTTAAAATACGTTTTTTCTACTTTGTCACTAGTAAGCGGAGCACCTAATACGTAATGCTTTACACAGAAACCCGAAATACCATATCATCACTATCGCGAGCCACAAGACCCTGTTCTCTATATCTTGAAACATTATTATACTTTCAAATGTCTTGCATAAGTTCCTTATTTCGAACCGTCTGAGCGCTGACGAAAAGTGCCTGCTCCCAATCGAACTTCATACCCAAAGCATCGCACACACAAAGTGTTAAATGTGGAACCAGCGACGTGTGCCACGTTGCAACAGTGCAGCAGCGATGAGATTTTCGTCGAACGTTTAACACTTTGACTGCCAAGCGTATTTTGCTATGTTAGAACCGCGATGCGATAAAAATCTGCAGAGTATGATTAAATCGTGCAAAATGAAGGTAACGCAGAGTTATTAGAAGCCAAAGTATTGAAGCATCATTTCAATATCAACGGCTTTTACTAGAGTGCAAATAGGCTTCATGGCGAATTTTTTGCATTTATAGTAAAATCTTTTGCGCCGGTCACCGACCACCGTGGCGGTCAAAGTGTTAATGTTAAAATACGTTTTTTCTACTTTGTCACTAGTACGCGGAGCACCTCATACGTAATGCTTTACACAGAAACCCGAAATACCATATCATCACTATCGCGAGCCACAAGACCCTGTTCTCTATATCTTGAAACATTATTATACTTTCAAATGTCTTGCATAAGTTCCTTATTTCGAACCATCTAAGCGCTGACGACAAGTGCCTGCTCCCAATCGAACTTCATACCCAAAGCATCGCACACACAAAGTGTTAAATGTGGAACCAGCGACGTGTGCCACGTTGCAACAGTGCAGCAGCGATGAGATTTTCGCTACAACGTTTAACACTTTGACTGCCAAGCGTATTTTGCTATGTTAGAACCGCGATAAAAATCTGCAGAGTATGATTAAATCGTGCAAAATGAAGGTAACACAGAGTTATTAGAAGCCAAAGTATTGAAGCATCATTTCAATATCAACGGCTTTTACTAGAGTGCAAATAGGCTTCATGGCAAATTTTTTGCATTTATAGTAAAATCTTTTGCGCCGGTCACCGGTGACCACCGTGGCGGTCAAAGTGTTAATGTTAAAATACGTTTTTTCTACTTTGTCACTAGTAAGCGGAGGACCTAATACGTAATGCTTTACACAGAAACCCAAAATACCATATCATCACTATCGCGAGCCACAAGACCCTGTTTTCTATATCTCGAAACATTATTATACTTTCAAATGTCTTGCATAAGTTCCTTATTTCGAACCGTCTGAGCGCTGACGAAAAGTGCCTGCTCCCAATCGAACTTCATACCCAAAGCATCGCACACACAAAGTGTTAAATGTGGAACCAGCGACGTGTGCCACGTTGCAACAGTGCAGTAGCGATGAGATTTTCGCTAGCGAACGTTTAATGTTAAAATACGTTTTTTCTACTTTGTCACTAGTAAGCGGAGCACCTAATACGTAATATCATCACTATCGCGAGCCACAAGACCCTATTCTCTATATCTTGAAACATTATTATACTTTCAAATGATCTTGTTGCCTGCTCCCAATCGAAATATGACACACAAAGTGTTAAATGTGGAACCAGCGACGTGTGCGTTGCAACAGTTTGATTTTCGCTACCGAAACGTTTTACATTGACTGCCAAACGTATTGTTTTCTTTTTAAATCGTGCAAAATGAAGGTAACGCAGAATTATTAGAGTAACGTTTGAGTAACAGGTAGCAGGTTTCTGTTTGGTTGATGGTAGAGCAATCGTGGTTTTACGATTAGATCTGGGGCAAGAATTCGGTGAGACTTTGTGTGGCGGGTTGGTGGAAATGTTGGACGGGAGTTGAATGGTGAACGTTTTTTCTACTTTTCCGCGACGTTTTGAGCCGATTTACGTGCTCGCTTCACAGTAGTAGCCTGCAATACTTCGCGCATCTTCAAGACTTTGGTTCTCTATATAAAAAACATTTTATCGTATTAAATGCTTTATGTTAGTTGACTGTACGTAGTACTATACGAAAAGTGCCAGTTTAACGATCTTTTAAACGCATCGCACACACAAATCGTTAAATGGTTCACGATCTCTTACGTTTTAATTTTGCAGCAGCGATGAGATTTTCGCTAGCGAACTTATGCACTGGCGAACGAGCGGTTACCTATCTTCCCGCACGGCCTCTTCGGTATATGAGATTCGTGACCGTTCGGGCGTGTGCGTGGAAGAGCGCGTCTTCTCACTACTAAATCTCATTCTACTGGCAATGTCGCGCCACCATACACCACGCCACCATATGCGACGCTACCATATGCCGCGCCCGTAAGAAACGATAAACTGAAGAACTCGACATGCTTCGACGCGCTCTTTAACGATCAACTTTTCAATTTAGATACTGCCTGATTCACGGTGCAGCCGTCGAGATGTCTTAAAAAGTCGGCATTTATCACGATCGAGAAAACCTAATACCGTAATCTTATTACCATTACTGTGATCTTGTTTGCGAGAAATATGAAACTTCGATGTTTGGTATTGGAAGTTTTTCAAATTGGGTTAAGTTTTGTTTTCTTTTAGCGGAGAGTAACGTTTGAGTAACAGGTACCAGGTTTCTGTTTGGTTGATGGTAGAGCAATCGTGGTTTTACGATTAGATCTGGGGCAAGAATTCGGTGAGACTTTGTGTGGCGGGTTGGTGGAAATGTTGGACGGGAGTTGAATGGTGAACGTTTAGTTCTTCCGCGACGTTTTGAGCCGATTTACGTGCTCGCTTCAGTAGTAGCCTGCAATATTCGCGCATCTTCAAGGCTTTCGTTCCCATTAAAAAACATTTTGAACTCGTATTAAGCTTTATGTTAGTTGACTGTACGTACTACTATACAGTACAGGCCAGTTTAACGATCCATTTTAAACGCATACAATAAAATCGTTGTGGTTCACTTATCTCTTACCTTTAATTTTGCAAAATAAAGTAAAACGTGGCAACGGCGAAGACCAGCACAGCATGACGCAGTAGAGTAAATTTCGTTTTTCATAATGGTATACTGCATCAACATGGTTAAATAATCATTTATTCTAAAATAAACTCGTTGTTTACACGATGTTATCCGTACAAGGTGTGACGGAATTTTTAATGCGACACGTGATAGTCTCGAAATCGAAAATATTACGTTCGAACCCTGTTTAGTGTTTAGTGATAGAATATGTACGTCTAAGTGCCCTATTAGAAATATGCTTTCAAGATATGACGGAACTTTGAATGCAATACGCGATAGTCTCGAAATCGAAAATATTATATTCGAACCCTTTTCAGTGTTTATTGATAAAAGACGTGCGTCTAAGTGCCCTATCAGAAATATTTTTTCAAGGTGTGACGGAATTTTGCATCTAACACGTGATAGTCTCGAAATCGAAAATGTTACGTTCGAACCTTGTTTAGTGTTTTTGACAGAAGACGTGCGTCCAAGTGCCCTGTCAGAAATATTCTTTCAAGATGTGACGGAATTTTGAATGTAACACGTGAAAGTCTTGAAATCGAAAATATTACATTCGAACTCTGTTTAATGTTTATTGATAGAAAACGTACGTCTAAGTGCCCTATTAAAAATATGCTTTCAAGATATGACGGAACTTTGAATGCAATACGCGATAGTCTCGAAATCGAAAATATTATATTCGAACCCTTTTCAGTGTTTATTGATAAAAGACGTGCGTCTAAGTGCCCTATCAGAAATATTTTTTCAAGATGTGACGGAATTTTGCATCTAACACGTGATAGTCTCGAAATCGAAAATGTTCGAACCCTGTTTAGTGTTTTTGACAGAAGACGTGCGACCAAGTGCCCTATCAGAAATATTCTTTCAAGATGTGACGGAATTTTGAATGTAACACGTGAAAGTCTTGAAATCGAAAATATTACATTCGAACTCTGTTTAATGTTTATTGATGGAAGACGTGCGTGTAAGTGTCCTATTAGAAATATTCTTTCAAGGTGTGACAGAATTTTGAATGCAATACGCGATAGCCTCGAAATCGAAAATGTTACATTCGAACCCTATTTAATGTTTATTGATAAAAGACGTGCGTCTAAGTGGCCTACCAGAAATATTCTTTCAAGGTGTGACGGAATTTTGAATGGGATACGCGATAGTCTCGAAATTGAAAATATTACGTTCGAACCCTGTTGAGTGTTTATTGATAGAAAACGTGCATCTAATCGTCCTATCAGAAATATTATTTCAAGATGTGACGGAATTTTGAATGTAACACGTGAAAGTCTTGAAATCGAAAATATTACATTCGAACTCTGTTTAATGTTTATTGATGGAAGACGTGCGTGTAAGTGTCCTATTAGAAATATTCTTTCAAGGTGTGACAGAATTTTGAATGCAATACGCGATAGCCTCGAAATCGAAAATGTTACATTCGAACCCTATTTAATGTTTATTGATAAAAGACGTGCGTCTAAGTGGCCTACCAGAAATATTCTTTCAAGGTGTGACGGAATTTTGAATGGGATACGCGATAGTCTCGAAATTGAAAATATTACGTTCGAACCCTGTTGAGTGTTTATTGATAGAAAACGTGCATCTAATTGTCCTATCAGAAACATTATTTCAAGATGTGACGGAATTTTTAAGGCGATACGCGATAGTCTTGAAATCGAAAATGTTACGTTCGAACTCTGTTTAATGTTTATTGATAGAAAACGTACGTCTAAATGCCCTATTAGAAATATGCTTTTAAGATATGACGGAATTTTGAATGCAACACGTGATAGTCTTGAAATTTAAAATATTACATTCGAACCCTGTTTAATGTTTATTGGTAGAAAACGTGCGTCTAATCGTTCTATCAGAAATATTCTCTCAACGTGTGACGGAACTTTGAATGCAACACGTGACAGTCTCGAAATTGAAAATATTACGTTCAAACCCTGTTGAGTGTTTATTGATAGAAAACGTGCATCTAATCGTCCTATCAGAAATATTATTTCAAGATGTGACGGAATTTTTAAGGCGATACGCGATAGTCTTGAAATCGAAAATGTTACGTTCGAACTCTGTTTAATGTTTATTGATAGAAAACGTACGTCTAAATGCCCTATTAGAAATATGCTTTTAAGATATGACGGAATTTTGAATGCAACACGTGATAGTCTTGAAATTTAAAATATTACATTCGAACCCTGTTTAATGTTTATTGGTAGAAAACGTGCGTCTAATCGTTCTATCAGAAATATTCTCTCAACGTGTGACGGAATTTTGAATGCAACACGTGACAGTCTCGAAATCGAAAATGTTACGTTCGAACCCTGTTTATTGATAGAAGACGTGCGTCTAAGTGCCCTATCAGAAATTACGTCGCCTGTTCGTGCATACTCAAAGCTCGTTTGAATTCAAGGTACTTACGTACGATATCGTGACTCGTGCATTTTACAATCGATGATGGAACGGAACCGGCAGAATGCTTGATCATTCGATGCATTAAGGTTTCAAACAAGACGGAGCGAACACGACACATCTTTTGAGGGTATAATTTATAATGTAACACTCTCGATACATCTGGAGTGGCGGATCATTTTCAGCATTGAGCAAATGCGAAGCGATGATTCTTCGCGCACATTTTTCCTTATATCTTCACACAAAGTTTCTTTCCCCGGCAACCGTAAAATCTGGTTCCCGCGCTTCATTATGTTCGTATTCCTCTTTGCACGGCATGTGAACGTTACTCGAACGCGCTATGTTCGACGAAAGGAAAAAAAACAAGAGCGAGCCTTGCAAGATTCCACGTTGCAGGATGCTGTCAAGGAAGCGCGCAGTGTTCGAAACTTTTTTCCTTCGGTATAAACGAAGGAATCGAATATTTGCTAAGGCATGCTCGTGTTCCGTATTAATTAGTCAAATTAGTCGGTAGCTAGCAGTCGGTCTTCTGCTGATTGGGCAAAGATCGATTCGCTACGGTGTATTTAATGCCATCTCTACGCTCGTTAAGATAGACGGAAAAGTGAAAGATACAATAAAAGAATTGCCAGGAAATCAAATAAATTTTAACTCGTTGATTTTAGAAGCAATTTATTATTAACGTTCTTCTACGTTTGAGTTGAATACTTCGTTACTAGCTACGATGTGCGGAATTCTCGTTATCGATGGAACAACGAGTCGAGTACTTATTTGCTAGACGTGACTTGCCACCTACTTCGACGCGTTCAGACTCGTAGAATACGTATCCCTGCTTCGAACGATAGCGACATTATTATTGTTTGTCTGAAGTTTCCGCATTTTCATATTTATGTAACGTCGTTAATCATTAACACAATTAACACCATTGTCTTTTATAATGTAGAGCTGTGGTTCTATTTAGCACGATGACAATGATTGGTGACTGTATGCTGAGTACATTTTTATATTACCGCTGCATTCTGTAATTCACGAATTACCGACCATATAAATGAATGTCAACGCTTTTCGCCTGCTTATGATTGTATCTCCGAAAATAGATTATCGCAATTTTTTGAAACATGCGAGTAAATAATCCGGCTTGTAAAAATGTAAGTTTGTGCAAAATATTGTTCCAGTAACGCAATATATTCTTTCCCGGCAAAGTAACACTCAATTTCGCGCGATAGTCACTACGTTGTACCGTTTCTATAGAAATTTAATAAAGTTTTAGTATCAATTTGGACCCTCCAAATCATCTCGTAAATTTTATTCAATTTGTCCTCCGACGATATGGGCACGTGCTTGCGAATAAAATTCTTTAAACTGTTTTGCATCGGGGATGTTCGGGTGCATCCTTCCGTGCCGCCTTGGAGCTCTCGTAATGGCGTATTCATACACATTCCCATACGGTTACTCGATCTAAGTTCCTGCGGCGCGAGCGCTAGGAATAAGAAACGTCGAGAAGGGAAATATTTTGTTTGAAAGACTTCCTTGTAATTCTTGAATAAGAATTCTCGCGAACAGCGGTGTTCAAACAGATTCGCTCATTGGCAGTCATTCGAGAAGAGTCTTCCCTTTTTCCGTAAATACAACGACGAGAGCAAGGCACACCCAAAGAGAAAAGCGCAGAGAGCAAAACATCTTCGCGTCACGAACGCGGTGTAAGTTTTTCGATAATCAGGTTACAATATCGCATCTGTCTATCTGCTAATCGAACGCTTCCTTCACGAGGAGTATTCACCGACTAGCTCGGCAAACTACTCCACGGCCGATCATATTTTCTTTTCCCCTTAACCCCTCGATAGCACAGGGTACGCGTGTTCTCATCTTATCTCCACACACGCGCCCCTTCAGCATCCACTTGACAACCGTGTCTAACGTGTTCAACAAGCCCGAGGTAGAATTTTCTGCGAAGGAACGCGGACCTGGAACTTTCATCCACGGTGGATGACCCGCCAAACAATGTGACTTGATCACACGATAATGGCATTCGAAACCGAAGACCGCGTCGGAATTCTCTGCAGCTGGGAGAAAGCAAACCAATCGCAGGACCTTTGCGCCAGAGTAAACACCGTGAACCATCGGCGATGCATGCCTTAAACTCGAGGACAGGAAAGCCGTGCGTCCATCTAATCTCATAGTTACACAGGAAGACATCACAGGTGACGACACGGACACGACGACAATGCGTATTATCAGAACTCGCGATGTCAGTTAACACGATACCGATTGGCGGTTAGGCGTGTCTCTGTTCTGCCAACGAACACGCTTGCATGTGTGCGGCCAACGGTCGGCATCGAAGGATTTCGAGATCCTCGGTTGTGTTTCAGTACGGATCAACTCGCCTTCTAGTTGATCTAACACCGGTCCGCAGCACGCTCGGCAAACCAACAGTGTTCCTCGAAGCTATTCTAAGCCCTTCAAAGATTTACCAATACGCTTGGGTAAATTCTGCGGAACAGTCGTCCGCGTATCTTAAAGCTTGCGTCATTCTACTTGCGCTCCTGTTCATGCGTGCAACGACGTCAAATTGATGTCGTTTCTATTTTCCTCCAACGACCGAAACATGGCGTGGAGCACCACTACACGAGAAGTACGTCGTAAATTCCGAATTGCACCCTGCCCGCGCGGTTACGTATGAGTGTTCGCGGAATTGAAAGTGGGCAACATCGCATCGAAACATGCGAATCTGGGGCGCGTAATGAAAAAATGACATTGCTCGCGTACCGACAAACAGCTTCGAACCGCGTCTGTTCTCTTGCGCGGCGTGTCAAGCTTTTATTTGTGCAACAAACTCTGCCGTAGTATCAACGAGCCGTTACGATGGGTGTTTAAAATGTGTTGTGGGCACGTGGCGGGTCGCGAACGCTGAAAAAATATATTTTCTCATAAGCTGATAGGATGAGCACAAACGCAATGTTTGCGGAGTGGACCCAACACCGTTGCTCTCTTTGTCGTTTCGAAATAACAATCGGCCAGGATGAGCGGAGAGAGTCGAGGGTTGAAAAAGAGCAGTTTGGTCTGCTACGTTCTCTGCCTACCGTCGACAAACGCATAATTTTCATTGGCAGATCGGACATAAAGTACGCGATATGTGCTAACGCGCCGTCGGCATCAATTATGGAAAATGATGAATCCAATTATGCTCTTTTGTTTATGATTGCGTCACAATAAAGTGCTAATTGAATGAACGTTTGCGAATTATGATGAAAGGGGAACCCGGAGAGTAACCACTTTCGCGAAATTTGTACTATTCAATTGCACCCCTGAAATTTATTATCAATCAAGAAACCACCTGCCAATATATATTCCACATATTGTATACGCGGCGTGATAAAACCCGGGATAGGTTTGTTTCTAATTTTATCCTGGACTTACGCAAATGGATTCATTTTATGGAAGCTGCGGCGTCGATTGGATTTGAACGTAGGCGCTGTGTTCTGCACAAATACGTCGGACGTTGCGATTGCACTGTCCATAGGTATATCTTGAAAAGAATGTGTTTCCTATTACAGTCTCATTCGGGCGTCAAGACAGTGAGTGCATGTTATACACGAGTTGAAGACCGCTCGTGAACGCATGCATTGATATAAGCGTACCACCGACACCGTCGAAGTACTCTTCGTGGGTAGCGAGTTGAATAGTTTGTTAACTGTTCCACTCGAATGACCCAACTTTTCCCACCATTTCCAATAGCAGTCATTGTCTCCTTTCTCCATTCTACCTTCCACTCAGCTTCTCGAAGGGTCTACACTCCTCTTTTAGCCGGTTCATTCAGCAAGGATCTGTGACTCTTGTTCGTCGACTCCTTTGTTTACGACTTTTTTTTAGTTGAGTCAACTTTCGAAATATTGGAAATGATTCTGCCGACGTTGAACGTCTCTGGCGTTGATTTCTTTTGTAATTGCGCCGGTTATAAAATCGTAGCGTCAAATATTTGACGACGTATCTTCTCATCACGATCTAACAGTTTTTGTAAAGAGTAACGTAACGTGTTGACAGTTTCGAATTAGTGTAATGGGGATAATAGGGCGTGGAAGCCAAAACGAATTTTAGCCGAACCATTAATTTTATCGGATGTTTGCCCTCGTCAGGCGCGGTGATTAAACTTTCTACGATATTTGCATTATTGTCGCAGCTGAACGAACGATTTGCGCCGATATTGCGATTAAACTTCGAACCTTGAATGTTCTGAATCTCATTTATTTCGCGCCAATCGGAATAGATCCGACGTTGTCAATAAATTCACTTTGAAACAGGGGCGTCTGGAGGGAAATACCAGTACAACTTCTTTTATCAGCTTAGCAGGTACCCTAGGCATTCGAGTTTAATCAGGCACGTGCGTAATGAATGCAGAGATTTCCTGCGCAATGTCGTTTTAAGTCTCTCAATTAGGGGAAGAAGGAGGTGCCAAGTATTACCTGCGAGTAAACTGCGACGATGAATCGACACTATGCTCTGAAATAGAGGCCGGCGTAATGGCGGAATGGCGAAATGGCGGAATGGCGAAATGGCGCAAACGTAGTCCTATCTCGGATCGGTAGAAAACGGTTTGCGTAATTGCTCGTCCACAATTTACCGCAGCCGAAGTCTAAAGACCTCGAGATTCTTCAAGATTTAGAACTAAGGGCAAAGTTGCGGGAGCCAAGTCATTTCGGGAATATTTCATAAATCGCGCCGACGCTATTACCTCTCGCAGAAATTTGCTCCTACTCGCCGCTTGATTTAAACAATCTGCATTAATAATCCTTATCTCGACGCGTTCATTCCCTCTTGTTTCGCAACACGCCGCAACAACGATCTAAATATTCCGACCTAATATCCATGTATTTCGTATGCTTATTTACAGATTTGCGAGAAAACTTATCAGTCGATCAAGATGCAGTTGCACATTGCGGTATCCTGTATGCTCCTGGCGATTGTGGCCATATTCGCTACAAGCCCGTCGGCGAATGCGGCACCGTACTCGTAAGTCCTTTTTCTAATCTCAAAAAGCAAGATTAATCTAAAACTTCCCCGACAAAAAGCTCCGCTCCACGTGCCGGCAAATTGTTTTGTTTCGATGTGTTCGGAGGAAACTAATGATTGTCCCGCATACCACCTATAAGTGATTTCTCGCGTCAAGCGTGCCAGAAAATTGACTCTATAAGTGGCCAGACAGTCGAAAGCTTGGGCTACCGTCAACCGTAGAATTAATTTGGCTAATGGAACGCAGAATCTTACGGAGCGCCGTAAGAACATCTGATCGTATTTCGAATAGTTTAACCCAGTTTCGTTACATGACATATTATCGTCTACGAAGTGGTTTTCGCCTGTTCCTGAAGAAGGTTTTTAAAAGATTCAACGAAACTGCTGCGGAAAAATCTAATTGCCATTTACGAGCGTGATTCATTGTTGCAGCTGGAAACTTTCCCGATACATGGCTGTCGGCTATGTGCACGTCGGCATAACATAATTTTCGCATTTTTACGTTTTTGCACACAGACAGCAAAGTTACTGGAATCCTTTGGAAGAGGAGGATCCCGATGTTATTTTGGACACCATCGCTCGCATCGGCCACACACTCATGCGCAATCAAGAACTCGAGAAGTACGTACTCAAAGATATAACAACGCACCCCCCTCTTATTTTTATCAAACTCTTTTCTTTACTCTTTCAATTACATCTTTGACCGAATCACTAGAATCCACAGTTTCTGTTTATGTTTTCTTTCATTATTGTTTTACTTATGTTTTTTGTTTTCCGTTCATCATTGTTCTCGAAGGTGTTGAAGATGCCAATGAAAGGCTCATGTTCCGGCAACCACAGATCGGTAACACATGAATGCAATCAGCATTCGGTAGCAGCATCGGGACACGTAATTAGCGCGAAATCGAATGTTTGCAGCACCAAGCGTGGCCTTGATTTGGGCCTCAGCCGTGGCTTCAGCGGATCCCAAGCAGCGAAGCACCTGATGGGTCTTGCAGCAGCTAATTACGCTGGTGGACCCGGACGAAGGCGTCGCTCCGAACAGGCGTAGATGAAAAACAGCTTTTAACCATTAATTAAGGAGGTCGTCTCCTTCGTATTAACGCATAATCTTGTCTGCAAACTATACAAACTCTCCCTTCAAGCACCGCTCTTTCTTCCCTGCTGACTCTTCGCCCCGTAACCTCGATTTCATCCGAGAGTCCGTCACAAGTTTCCTGCACACAGGCTCCTTTTGTCCATTTTGCATTAAATGATCTTCGTTTCGCGGGTTCTAGAACTCGATCATCCGAACGCGAGCTCGTCCATGACTAAGTTACCTTCGCCGCACAAATTCTCCTCCTTAGACCATCAACCTGCTCCAAGTGAATCCGTGTTTATTCGAGATCAGCGTTAATAGTCGAGTCGTTCCATTTTGCCTGTCTCTAAATGTTCGTTCACTCTAATGGAACGTAGGCGTACTTGTTGAATAATAGATATATTTAATGTTCTATGGCGAGCAATCTTTCGGCAGAGATTGCGGTGTAGAATGTTTGCCTTTTATGTCTGCGTTATAGATACTCGGCAAAAGCATCGTTATCGTCTAGTGATTTAGGACCGATCCACATTATCTTTAATTATTAGTTTATTAGGTTCGGCCGCGAGGCTACGGTTAATGACTGCTTTGACTTAATCGCTTCAGTACCTGTACGTGTATCGTTATGTAAGCAATCGACAAATGCACTGACAATGCTTACCGTTAGTGCGCGAGTAGTGCGCAGAAAACTTTGTGCGCGCTTGGTACCAGATCAACGTTCCATAACCATCAAGCGTTACGAAGGGTGTACGTCGTACTGCGTCGTTTTATTCCTTCAACTGTATATTGCAATGCAACTCTGCCTCCAAATTGACTAAATAAATGTTACTTTAACCCAGCTGCATACGTATGTCGTTCATTTCAATCTTTCACCTATTACCTAGTATCGTTTATCTTTACAACTGTAAGATTCTGCCAGCGCGGAGAAATTCAAAGGCCGAACCTGTCTGGAATTCGGTTAGCAGGGGTGGGAGAAGAATCTGGGCAATTTATGGCAGCGCCGGCAAAAGCTTTTATTTGGCGGTGGCCCTCGTGGCGTAAATAGACCATAATACGTCGAGAACATACTTACCCATAGTGATAGGACTTGGAGACACTTGCTTGCCAAGTCCCAAACAAATCAAACACTCAGAGGTTTTAGTCGGTTTCAGAAAAATATGACAATCCAAAGCATTTAAATATTTTGACAGTTTTGTGAGTATGTTGTGAGCAAACAATAGCTGGCAGAAAAGTGCGATGCTATCCTAAGCAAAAAGAATTTTATATTATGCATGAATCATGGTACTCAGTGTCGGACAAATGTTACGTCGCAACTTGTAATAATAGCACATTTTGATGGTGGACTTAATCGGATTCCACTTTGTTTTTTAGAACACATTTGATCCTTAACAATTTGAGGCTTTCGTGGTCCGTGATGGAGGTTTTCATGTTACAACTGAATTTACGCATCGTTTACGTGTTAATTATTGCGTCGTGTGTTTTTAATGTATTGACGTTTCATTTACTTTCCTCGTAGCCCGAAAGTAATTGTGACACTATGTGCTAGCATTGATCAAGCTAATTGTAATGTTGGCAATAATAACACTGATAGTATTTGTCATCCTTGTAAATATAAGATTGATGTACCTAAGTACTTATGTATAAAAATACCACTGGTATTCTAATTTAAAGACTCATTCCACTCTTCAACACATTGAACTGCATATATGGGTGACAAAGAAATTAACATATATTTGCAAGAGTTTCTAATAGTAAAGAAGGTGTTCAGTCGTAACAATATATATATCTGTATATAAACATTTTTGTTATATTATACGTAAAAAATACAGAATATTACAATCCTTTTTTATGCAACTCTTTAATTCAGTTTAATCAAAGTCCTAGTATTTCATAGTTTAGATTTCTAATTAGTTTCTAATAAGTCATAGTTTGGATTTTTTCTAGCTATACGTCGATCAATAATTTGCCCACTTATCTTTTTCTTTAGACCTTCCTGTAACTATCAAATTTTGCAGTAAACTCCAGTGCATACTATCAGCGTCGTTATTTTGCGAACATAAACATTTTGTAACGAAACATTTTCTGAACCCCGCAATTTTTACTTGTTTCCAAACAGTTCCGATTGTATTAAAAAAAAAGTAAATCATTGTTCCCATCTTATGTGCCACCGCACTATTGTTTTGAACCCTACTGTAAACATACTAACTATATGCTGGGCGATCAACTTGTCGACTCACTAAGACTTTCAAATGATTCAAAACTTTGAAAACCGTTCCCGCTCCTCAGGAAGTTAAATGACTATCTTCGAAAACAGTTTGCGCCTTCTTGAATTTCTCGCGGAAGCTCAAGCGGTTTGACGCAGCTAGAACCCCCATCAGTACTTACCACCACAGAAATAGGGTCGGTATATCAGGAGTGCATAAGACGCGTGTACCATTAAAGTCCAGTAGTTTAACCTCCTGTCCTTGGATTGCGCCTTAAACACGCGTGTACCATTAAAGTCCAGTAGTTTAACCCATTCACAGCCAGCCCCGCGAAAGCGCGGGTTTCTGAGTCTGTCGCTTGTGTGGAGGCCCCACGGTGATATGGAATTTTTTTTTCTGATATCAGTGCTTACGTATCGATTTGTATTTACTTGCCATGTTTCGAGAAATACCACACTTGCCTTAAATATTAAAACTTTCGTTTTCTGTTCACGTTATATATATGCAATAAACCACCATGAAATGAGGAACTGTATTTTTTTCTATAATTACAAATTAAAAATTTCGTTTTTGTTTCTGTTTTTAATTACCGTTAAATTGTATATGACGAATATGTAAATAAAATGTACTATTTTACGAAAATATATAATGTTTTAAATATTTTTTCTGGCTATTCATTGGCCGGCGTTTGGGATTTAAGTGGCCGATACGTTGCCGGCGCTCGCGCTTTAAATGTTCTTCGGTCGCCGGCTGTCAATGTATTAACCTGCTGTCCTTGGCTGGCGCTTTAAACACGCGTCTACCATTAAAGCCCCGTAGTTTTACCTGCTATCTCTGGTTTGCGCTTTAAACACGCGTGTACCATTAAAGTCCAATAGTTTTACCTCCTATCCCTGGCTTGCGCCTTAACACTTTGCCGGCCGCACATTTTTCGAGTCGCCGTTGCGTTGCCGCCGACGAGATTCACGCAAAGTTCGACTACACTCCAATGATGGTATTTATGCAATCGTTCGTAACGTAATTAGTTGCAATATAATTATTATTAACCAGTTAACTGTGATTGACGAGTATACTCGTCATGGAGAAGCGACACGATTTTGTGTATTGACGAGTATACTCGTCATGCGTATAAAGCAATGACCACTGGCTATTTAAATTGCAATTTTTGAGAAAAACAAAACATATTCTCAAATTTCAAGCTGTTTAGAATATTTTGAGGCTATGTCGGAATAAAACAAACAAATAAAAAACATAAACAGTTTGAGATAAACTCATGCGTCCCCGTATGCACCGGTTGAAACAGTTTACCAGTTCGCATAATGAATTTATTTATGTGCGATGATAATGTTTTTTAGATGTTAACCTAAAAGGAGCAAAGGTGAAAGTCCAAAAGTAGATTTTTAATAGGATTCCTTCAAGTATGGTCAATTATGGGAGAAATACGTGTCGCCGACCAGGCGCTGAGCCTATTGATAGTTGCTGGCCCAAACTTTATTTTATTGCGTTTTTAGTTTAATATGTATGTAATATATGCTTATGTTAACCAAATAAGTAAATATTAGTAATAAAATTTTCAATTTGATAAAATAAACCCATCTTTCTCATCCAATTTCTTAGCAGCGCAACTTACTCTGTGATTGACGAATATACTCGTCATGGCTCGATTCTAGCGACACAAAACGGTGCGCACTCTTAAACGAGACCGCCACAGTTAACTGGTTAAGGAAGGCGTTAAGGTAACTGTTACACCATTTTTATTGTATAATCTAACATTTTTAAATTTCTACTTAAACATTTTACTTAAAAAATTTAACCCTTAGGATCTTCCGTTATTTTTTAATTGTCTCACAACGATATTGCATCCACTGTCCAAATCACTATTACTATCGCTATCAGAGCTATTCTCCACGTCTGATAACGGAGCAGCATATATTTCCTCTTTGTATGACATTTCGAAAGATATTTTATAATGTTTAATCAATTTAACGTAAACTTCCGATATGCGAAGGCAGCGAAAGATAGTGTCAAACTAACCAAACAAGCAGCCGCTTCGATGTGACCGGCAGAGATTTCAATAAAACACAATCTGGTAAATTGGGAGGGCAAGAAAGTTGAAATCACAGTTTCCTGTTCGTCAAACATTGCCCTGCAACAATGTATCTCCCTACAGAAACACGGAAATTAACACGTTGACTACCGAGCGTATTTTACTATATTAGAACGATGATGCTATGAAATACTACACCGTTTGACTGAATTATGCAAAATGTAAATAATGTGCGCGTACTGAAGACCAAAGGATTACATTGCAAATATTTTGGATCTTCAGTAAAATCACTTGCGCCGGTCACCGGTGACCATCACGGCAGTCAAAGTGTTAAGCATCGCCGCTGTAGAAAAAAAAGTCATGCATACGTGATAGAGGCCGATAACGGTTGGCAAGAAGAAATCACGTATACGTGACAGCGGCCGGCAAAGTGTTAATTAAACACGCATCTACCATTAAACTCCAGTAGTTTTACCTCCTGTCCCTAGCTTGCGCCTTAAACACGCATGCATCATTAAAATCCAGTAGTTTTATCTGCTGTCCCTGACTTGCGCTTTAACACGTTGATTGTTACACGTACGTGTATTTTGCTATGTTAGAACCGCGACGCGATGAAATACTGCAGAGTGTGATTAAATCGTTCAAAATGAAGGTAACGCAGAATTGTTAGAAGCCAAAGTATTGAAGCACCGTTTCAATATAAATTGCTTTTACAAGATTGCAAATTGGCTTCATTGTAAATTTTTTGCATTTTTGGTAACATCTTTTGGGTCGGTCACCGGTGACCACCGTGGCAGTCAACGTGTTAAAGACGCATGTACCATTAAACTCCGGTAGTTTTACCTGTTGTCCCTGGCTTGCGTCTTAAACACTCATATACTATTAACACTTTAACGACCGCTAGCCGATTAATCAACTTTTCGGTTCCAACTGCTATTTACCGGTAGCCGATTAATCGGCTTTTCAGTGGTCAACGTTTATATTAGAACGGTTATATTACGGAACGGTTATATTATTATAAATGACAATAAAATTACACTGCTTTGAAACCAAAGGATTCTCAACAACACATTCAGTATTTTTCAGTTATAAAGCTTTACAAATAGGCATATACACAATTCCTGCGCGATATCCAAAACAAAGTCGGTCGTTAGTGAGTGGCATCTTCAGTCAATAGCGGTCGGTAAAGTATTAAAGTCCCGTAATTTTACCTCCTGTCCCTGGCTTGCGTCTTAAACACGCGTGTACCATTACACTCCAGTAGTTTTACCTGCTGTCCCTACCTTGCGCCTTAAACACGCGTGTACCATTAAACTCCAGTAGTTTTACCTGCTGTCCCTGGCTTGCACGTTAAAGACGCGTGTACCGCGGGGTGTCAAGATACTCGCATACGCTCTTGACATTACGCACGACGGTCACGAGCATGTGCCGTTACGGTCGTACCGCCATACCGCCAGTCACTCGATCGACCGTGCTCCATTCGAAGCGGCTGCTCATAGTGGCCAAGGTACCGTTCTCACCGAAGTACGATGCTACGACTGCGTCGAGATGAGATGGCTATGGTGCGCGGCACCATACATGGCTGAGAGTTGAACGCAAGCTGGAAAACGCCAAAGTCTTCGACCATTCTGTCGTTAATACTTATCGCACATGGAGCAGTCGACTAACATTGAGATCAACGGCGTTACGTAAGTATCTGGCATGTGCGGATGGCTTGCGATAATTAATGCTGCCAAGTCGACAATCCGTGTGCTCGCGTGAGGTCATGCGACGTGTGTCAGATAATGTAATGAAAACACAATCGGTCAGTAGTTATGCCTGTCCCCCACGTGCGCTTTCGTATGGGTTCGGTAAATGAGCGGTTTGCAAATGGGTAGTGGCAGGAAAGTGCAGTAGGCTAGGTATATATGCGCCGTACATTCCGTTCTTTGTTGATGGAAAATGATACGCTGACGCTTCGATACGCTACGTGCTTAATGTAAACGGCGGCGCGTATGTCAATGTTAAGAGATAGCGCGATAAGGTTGCACGTGCGGTACGATCATTAGCAGTTTTTTATCGATTTCAGGGATTTAAGATTAGAGAGCGATCTTCGGCTGATTCAATAGTCTCTCATCGCTGCCCATTCGCGGCGGTATTGCTTCTTGTTGACTTTGATCTTTGGAAACCGATTGCGCAGCTTTTAACTACGGATCATTCATTTCACACGTATGTAATTTAATCGCGCATTTCGGTTGCCAGTGCTTCTACGCTATTGCTGTGAAAGTGTTCAAAGATCTGCAGTGCGAAAGATCGTTCGAAACGTAAGTTTGAAACGGTCCGTTTCTTGTAACGTCGATTAAAAAACATTAAATGTGTTAAACGATTGGATAGGTGTTACGGTCTACTAACGCGGCAGACGACCAGTGTAATTTAATAGCGCGTGGCAGCGGTACGGCAAACTAATCATCGTATTGCGCTCGGATAACGTTGTTTCGGTTTTTAACGTTAAAGCGTAACTTTAATGCGTTCGCAGCAACATGGAACGACGCGGTGGCTTTTTAGGGCGTAATTCCCGCACGGGGAAGCGCAGCATGTGTGTGTCCGTTGTTGTGCTGGGGACGATGATAGGATGTGCGCTTCTAGCGTACACAGCTCTGGCGTCGTCGGCCGATGCAGACAAGGCGGGAATACAACAGGTGGCATTTGTGAGTATATCGTCTTACACCGTTTTACCGGTACATCTCGCATTGACGAGTTTCGACGTTCAAATATGCATCTGTAACGCGTAACTCTCATAGCAGCCTTTTACAGGACAATGTTTTCGTGTAGATATTCCGACACGGCGACAGAACACCAACGGAGACTTACCCCAACGATCCATACTTAAACTACCCGTGGGAAGATGGTTGGGGCGCCCTTACGAAGGTTCGCACGTTCTTCAATCTTTATCGTAGCGGAACGTAGCTGGATCGTAACGATTACCACTACCGCTTAACACTTTGACTGCCGTAATGGTCACCGATGACCGGCGTAAGAAATTTTATTGAAAACGCAAAAAATTCGCAATGAAGCCTATTTTCAATCTTGTAAAAGCAATTGATGTTGGAACTGGATTTGGTTTTTATTTGGAATTTGGAATTTGGCTTTTAACAACTCTGTGTTACCTTTATTTTGCACGATTTAATTATACGCTGAAGTATTTTATGGCATCGCGGTTTTAATATAGCAAAATACGCGGTGACCGGCGCAAAAGATTTGACTGAAAATGCAAAAAATTCAGAATGGAGCCTATTTGCAATCTTGTAAATGCAATTGATATTAGAACGGTACTTCAATACTTTGGCTTCCCACAACTCTGCATTACCTTCACTTTACACTACTTAATCATATTCTGCAAGTATTTCATCGTATCGCAGTTCTAACATAGCAAAATACGCGGTAATCGGCGCAAAAGATTTTAATAAAATCGCAAAAAATTTACAATGAAGTCTATTTGCAATCCTTGTAAAAGTAATCGATATTAGAACGGTGCTTCAATAATTTAACTTCTACCAACTCTGCCTTATCTTCATTTTACACTATTTAATCATACTGTGCAATATTTCATCGCATCGCGGTTCTAATATAGCAAAATACGCGGTGACCGGCGCAAAAGATTTTACTAAAAACGCAAAAAATTCAGAATGAAGCCTATTTGCAATCTTGTAAATGCAATTGATATTGGAACGGTGCTTCAATACTTGCGCTTCTAACAACCCTGCGTTACGTTCATTTTGCATGATTTAATCGTACTCTGCAGTATATCATCGCATCGCGGTTTTAACGTAGCAAAATACGCTTGGCAGTCAACGTGTTAAGGGACTTTCCGCAGAATGCGTTTATTGACATAGCGGGCAAAAAGTGCGTCGTGAATATGGTAATAGGTCAGGTTATAAAGGGCCAGGATTTTGCAGGAAGGGATGCTGCAGATGTATAAAGTGGGTCAGTGGATTCGCAAGGAGTACATGTCAATAATTGGTAATAAGTACCGAAGTTCAAACACGCTGGTGCGTAGCAGTTATGCGGATCGTTGCATTATGTCGGCGCAGGCGCTACTCGCAGGGCTGTATCCACCAACGAGTGACGAAATCTTTTTGCCAGGCTTGGATTGGCGTCCGATTCCGGTACATTCAACACCGAGAAACCTGGACAAGGTATGCTCGCAGTGCCTTATAATTATCCGCCGATTAAAACAGAGCCTTATGCTAAGATAACGACTCTTGCAAAGTCGCTCTCGCTTTTCTGTTAAACTTAACACTTAGCCGACCGCGCGCGTCCAACGAACTGTACGAGTTCCATCACGCACTTTTCGCATGTAACGCGGACTGATATTCACTATTTGAAATCCAAGAAGTCTGAAAATTACTTAAGTGGTCAATTATATTTTGCGGTAACAATTTCTTTTAACAGTTTTAAATATTGTTTACACAAAACATGAAATTAAAAGTATATAACAATTATTTTTTGTAGGTTGTTCAAAAAGTATAGGTAATAATGTTTGAAAATTAAGAACAGTAAAGATGACTAAAGACAAATAGCACTACCTAAACGTGAAATAAAGAAATAATAGTGCGTTTTAATATTTTTCTACAGTGTGATGTCATTCACAGCATACCAGTTTATACAGTCGATTGTGCATTTTTCAATATTTACTTGTCACAACTCATACCGCTATAACTTTATTTAGTCCCAGTAGGTTGTGTAACTTTTTAAGTAATTTTCAGCACTAAATTGGTGGATTTTATTATACATATACTGTGCTTTATAGAAACAGTTTGTTAGTAATTGCGAACAACTCCAGATAAAGGTAACTGATAATAACAGAAAAAAGGAAACGCGTTGCTAAGATCAAAGTGGACGATCTCCCCGATCGGTCGACTAAGTGTTAAGAGAATTTGGCGTCATGCGGCACTATACTTTTTGCTGACGTTGCGTGCACGCGATAAAAGCGTCAGTTGCAATGTCCGCGAAACGTTGACAAGGAGATCTCGCGGAAGGATGTGACGTGCATAAATATACTGAACGACCTCATACACGTGCGACGGATCACTGGCATGTCGCGGATAAAATCCTGTTCTGCCAATTGACTACCGATGTGTACATAGTGGCATATGAGGTCTTATAGAGAGTCTATTTTAGTCGCACGATTCGCGCTTGTCAAATTTTTCTCCTGAAGCAACAATTCAGGATACTCTAGGATAAGGTGTTAGGTGTCGTCGAAGCGGGATGCGGAATTATATTAAGTTGAATAAATTTATTTGAAGATAAATTAATGCAATAATATACAAATATAAAATGAAATGAAAAAAGGCTGTGGTGATTCGGAATACAACTGACGCTAAATAAATATATTTCGTTCTGATGGACATACTAAACTCTTCGACAGGGTAAACGGCAAGAAAACGCATCTATACTGGGCACGCGTCGCAAACCGCGCCGGCTTTTATATGGACCTTTACCGCTTTATCTTAAGGGGACATTCTACTTTCTCGGGTCAAAAAAATCGATTTTTTTTTATTGCCTTATTCGAAAGTATATACTTTCGAGATTATGTCCTTAAATTTGCAGCGACAAATTCCAAAAATTGGGAAAGTTATAGGCCTCGCATCCAACCCACCTCGCGCAGATAGAAGGGTAACGTTGCTTGACCGGTCGGGCCGTTTTTCTCTTTCGGCGATTTTTATTTATTCTAAGAAATTATCTAATTCTGGAAACGATTTAAAAGAGAAGATCACCCAATTGTAAACATTGCATTGGTAAACATTACGAAGGGTGTGTTCCGCGCACCAAAATAACATCTAAATATCATCTTACCCTTGACCTTGACGATGTCTGTTATGTTTATTGCTTTCCGAACATGCATTCAGTATTCAAACAATTTTCAAAAGAGACGTATCGTTTTAATATGGATCGAAAACAAAGTAAATTGGTCAATTCGAGACCCTGTCGTTCGCGAAAAAGAAAGTTTATTGGAAATCAGCGTATAAGTGAATGCAGTTTAGAGTACGCTAGTACATCGGCAGAAAAATTAAAAGAAAATGCTGATCTGCATGTAAACATTGATTCGGCTATAAATTATTGTATATTACAATTTATTACGTAAGCATCTTTTATATACAAAAATTCGATATGCAAAACTTTAAATGCGTTTTTCTCAATACTATATTTTTTTCAACTGACGTGCACGATTCCAAAAAAACTATTCGATCAATCGGTCCGAGATTTTAATATATTATTCTACATATTTATGCCTATCGTATGAACCACGGGTGCGTTAATTAATCAATATTTTCACATTTTTTTCCATCACAAAAAGACGGAAAAAATGCCATTTTCGTGAACCTAATTTTGGAAAAACTCTTTCTCCGTGGTTCATGCGATAGTGGTTAGTATGTAAATTAAGATTCCTGTTCTGTTTTTTTTTTCTGATTATCCCAACGATCGCAATCGCGCACGCCAGTGAGTATGAATTTTTTGGAGGTGCTCCAGCAATCAAGAAGAATTTATATGAAAAAATCTGAAAAAACATAAAAAAAAATATTTTTATATAAATAAAGGTCGATATGATACAATGTGAAAGTTTCAAATTGCTGCGTTTCTATTTTCGATAAGAAAAAAATGATTGAAAATCAGTAAAATTTTTCGATGAGAAAGTAGAATGTCCCCTTAATCCGGTAGGGCCCGATTGCCCCGCGACAGTTTCATTCGACGCGTCTACGGCCGTTTTGCTGATACTACAATAATAACAATAGCCAGTTATTGTCCGATTATCAAGTTGTTGATAACATATTGACTGCCGCGTCACTTGTATTCGGATGATGTTAAAAACCTTGATCGAACTGCGTCACCCACATTCGAGTGACGCATGTTTTTGTACTTGCGAGATAAGTTAGTAGGTATTTGGAAAGATACTATACAGGATATAATAACACTATTAACCCGTTGACTGCCAAGCGTATTTTGTTATGTTAGAACCGCGATGCGATGAAATAGTGCAGAGTATGATTAAATAATGCAAAATAAACGTAACGCAGAGTTGTTAGAAGCCAAAATATTGAAGCACCGTTCCAATATCAGTTGCTTTTACAAGATTGCAAATAGGTTTCATTGCGATTTTTTTTGCGTTTTTAGTCAAATCTTTTGCGTCGGTCACTGCGTATTTTGCATTGTTAGAACCGTGATGCGATGAAATACTGCAGAGTATGATTAAATAAATCAAAATAAACGTAACGCAGGGTTGTTAGAAGCCAAAATATTGAAGCACCGTTCCAATATCAGTTGCTTTTACAAGATTGCAAATAGGTTTCATTGCGATTTTTTTTTGCGTTTTTAGTCAAATCTTTTGCGTCGGTCACCGCGTATTTTGCATTGTTAGAACCGTGATGCGATAAAATACTGCAGAGTATGATTAAATAAATCAAAATAAACGTAACGCAGGGTTGTTAGAAGCCAAAATATTGAAGCACCGTTCTAATATCAATTGCTTTTACAAGATTACAAATAGGCTTCATGACGAATTTTTTACATTTTTAGTAAAATCTTTTGCACCGGTCACCGGTGACCACCATCGCAATCAACCTATTAAATTGTTATAAAAGTAACTTTAACCATGCGAAACTACAGAAAACATACTTGAAAAAGAAAAAATAATTTTCGACGCACACATGCTTTCTTAGTTACTTTGTACTTGAGGAAAGATTTTCAACTGAATGCATGTTCCGAAACGTTTTGATGTAAACGTGCTTATTTTCTGTTACGGTAGAAACAATAGGTCCAGTACGATTCCATTATAAACTTTCAACTCGATGCAAATCCCTAGGCATTTTGTTAAAAATGTAATAATCTTCTACTACGATAAGAAACAATTCGCGCACGGCAGCCAACGTGTTAAACAAGAAGACATAATTCAGTTGTCTATAATAGTCCTTCAAAAGCATCCGAGGGAAAATTTGAAGTTACGTATAAAAAGTTGCCTTGCGGCGTAGGTTGAGAATGGGGGCTTCGTCAGTTTAGTTTATCATTATTGAATCCCGAAGACAATTTATGACCGTATCCTTTAGAGAAAATTGTCCTTTGGAAGAGGGAGCGTAACACTCAGCAAGCTCCGTGGACATAGATGATTAGTGGCGCAAGTGCTCAAAGAATTGTGTCGTTGTTCTAGAGGTTTAGTCACAGAATAGGGAAGGCAACAATGTTTTTGGCAGGAGTACTGTGAGGGACAGCAGGTCACTTATCTCAGAACCATTGTTTGGGGCGGTGGTATTATGTACTGACAACTTAACGCATTGGCACATATCGATCGCAGGGCATAATTCCTAACCCGGCTGCAGTGCTTGTGTCATGGATTATAGTGACCCGTCGCACGCATATATAACTCTTGCGATCGGCAATAAAATCTACGAGGGCTATTCGAAAAGTTTGCAGCCTTTTTAAGAAAAACACATATTTCGATGCAAAACAAAATTTATTTCTCGACGAAGTCTCTCTGCAACACGATACATTTGGTACAACGTTTCTCCCATCCTTTTAAACCGTCAGAAAAAAATTGATCTCCTAAACTTGAAAAATCCTGGTTTACAGCGTTTTCCACCTCTGTATTTGACTTATATTTCTTTCCCCCAAGACATTTTTTTAAATTAGGAAACAAGAAAAAGTCGCTGGGAGCTAAATCTGGCGAATAGGGTGGGTGCGGAAGCAATTCAAACTTTAATTCGTTCAATTTTGATATTGCGACCATGCACGTGTGAGTCCGAGCGTTATCTTGGTGAAATGCAGACGTTTTTTCTTAATTGTGGCCCTTAATTTATCCAGCAATGCAGCGTAGTACTGTCCGTTGATTGTTTCACCCTTTGCAAGATAATCGATAAGAATTATTTCACGGCTATCCCAGAAAATTGTCGCCATCACTTTTCCTGCAAAAAGAACGACCTCTGTCTTCTTCGGCAAACCAAACGTCCCCCACCGCAATCCACTGCATTGACTGCTGTTTCGTCTCAGGCGTATGGTGGCGTAGCCAGGTTTCATCGATAGTTATCACTCGCCGCAAATTTTCTCTGGGTTTTTTTGATACATTTGATTCGCTTTTTGTATAGCCAGCATAACTTTTTTTTCTCCAGTTAGTTTATGTCGATAAGGCCGGAAACTTTTCAAATGGCTCTCGTATATCAGCTGTGGATCTCGCTTCTCGTTCTAACTGTTTATTATAACATGTTTTTCAGATGATCGTTGTAAAAGCACCTTGCCCGCGACTGGAAGATGCGTTGAAGGAGGCATATGTGAACGAGTCGGCCAAATCAGATGCGAAGATGCGATCTTATTACACAGAACTAACCGAATACACTGGGCAGCCGATGCAAACTATTACAGACGTAGAGTTTTTGTATAACACGCTGGAAATTGAAGAACAACACGGATTGACACTCCCAGAATGGACGCAACAATATTACAACGAGGAGATGCGAATAATAGCCGCTCGTAGTCTGGCCATCTTTACTAGCAACAAGTTGCAGCAACGTTTGAGAGGAGGTAGTTTTTTCACGATGTCGACAATTCTGAACGCGGACACATCGTAATTCAAGATTATGTTCATGCCTGCAGGACCATTACTAAAGGAAATTGTGGAGCGCATGAAGGAGACAAGAACGTCGCAGCAGTATAAAAAAGCGTACCTATATTCCGCTCATGACATTACGTTGGTCAACGTGTTAAGAGCTATGGGATTCACCGAGGAATTATTCAAACCGGACTACGCTGCGGTCTTAATTTTCGAGCTACACTCAATTAACGGTGGTCTAGATCAGGAAGTGAAGGTAGTTTTCGGTTAAACATTTGCAGAGTGTACTTTAACGATCCTATTCTTTCCTTTGCTCTAATTTGTCTTTTGCAGTTCAAATATTTGAACAGCAGCGAAGCGACAGTGGCGCACCCTTTGAAAGTACCCAACTGTCAGGAACAATGTCTATTGAGCAGTTTGATAAATGCGTGGAAAGATGTCTTACCAGATGACTGGGATGCGGAGTGTAAGCTGTGACGGAACAAACTTTGATGAATGAAGAATCCGCAGAACCCTAAGCTTCCAAAGAAAGAAATGACAATAGCGGTATTTCTCATATCCTTAGAAAAGTACGTCCTGCCAAAATAATATATATAACATTCCACTCTTAGATATTAAATATGGACGAATTATAGATTGCGTGTAACGTACGCATATACTTTTCGAGGGCATATTTAAAACACCAAAAATACATGTACTTAAGATCTTCGATATTGTTGTAATACTGTTATTGCGTATATTCAGAAACTACATATTTTTGTACCGATGCATATAAATCGTATGGTAATTCTCAAATGTACTTAAACGAATTTGTACATTAAACGAGTGAAATTTCAAATGTACTTAAACGAATTCGTACATTAAACCCTAAGCTTCCAAAGAAAGAAATGACAATAGCGGTATTTCTCATATCCTTAGAAACGTACGTCCTGCCAAAATAATATATATAACATTCCACTCTTAGATATTAAATATGGACGAATTATAGATTGCGTGTAACGTACGCATATACTTTTCGAGGGCATATTTAAAACACCAAAAATACATGTACTTAAGATCTTCGATATTGTTGTAATACTGTTATTGCGTATATTCAGAAACTACATATTTTTATACCGATACATATAAATCGTATGGTAATTTTCAAATATACTTAAATGAATTTGTACATTAAACGAGTGAAATTTCAAATGTACTTAAACGAATTCGTACATTAAACCCTAAGCTTCCAAAGAAAGTAATGACAATAGCGGTATTTCTCATATCCTTAGAAACGTACGTCCTGCCAAAATAATATATATAACATTCCACTCTTAGATATTAAATATGGACGAATTATAGATTGCGTGTAACGTGCGCATATACTTTTCGAGGGCATATTTAAAACACCAAAAATACATGTACTTAAGATCTTCGATATTGTTGTAATACTGTTATTGCGTATATTCAGAAACTACATATTTTTGTACCGATGCATATAAATCGTATGGTAATTTTCAAATGTACTTAAACGAATTTGTACATTAAACGAGTGAAATTTCAAATGTACTTAAACGAATTCGTACATTAAACCCTAAGCTTCCAAAGAAAGAAATGACAATAGCGGTATTTCTCATATCCTTAGAAACGTACGTCCTGCCAAAATAATATATATAACATTCCACTCTTAGATATTAAATATGGACGAATTATAGATTGCGTGTAACGTACGCATATACTTTTCGAGGGCATATTTAAAACACCAAAAATACATGTACTTAAGATCTTCGATATTGTTGTAATACTGTTATTGCGTATATTCAGAAACTACATATTTTTGTACCGATGCATATAAATCGTATGGTAATTTTCAAATGTACTTAAACGAATTTGTACATTAAACGAGTGAAATTTCAAATGTACTTAAACGAATTCGTACATTAAACCCTAAGCTTCCAAAGAAAGAAATGACAATAGCGGTATTTCTCATATCCTTAGAAACGTACGTCCTGCCAAAATAATATATATATAACATTCCACTCTTAGATATTAAATATGGACGAATTATAGATTGCGTGTAACGTACGCATATACTTTTCGAGGGCATATTTAAAACACCAAAAATACATGTACTTAAGATCTTCGATATTGTTGTAATACTGTTATTGCGTATATTCAGAAACTACATATTTTTGTACCGATGCATATAAATCGTATGGTAATTTTCAAATGTACTTAAACGAATTTGTACATTAAACGAGTGAAATTTCAAATGTACTTAAACGAATTCGTACATTAAACCCTAAGCTTCCAAAGAAAGAAATGACAATAGCGGTATTTCTCATATCCTTAGAAACGTACGTCCTGCCAAAATAATATATATATAACATTCCACTCTTAGATATTAAATATGGACGAATTATAGATTGCGTGTAACGTACGCATATACTTTTCGAGGGCATATTTAAAACACGAAAAATACATGTACTTAAGATCTTCGATATTGTTGTAATACTGTTATTGCGTATATTCAGAAACTACATATTTTTATACCGATGCATATAAATCGTATGGTAATTTTCAAATGTACTTAAACGAATTTGTACATTAAACGAGTGAAATTTCAAATGTACTTAAACGAATTCGTACATTAAACCCTAAGCTTTCAAAGAAAGAAATGACAATAGCGGTATTTCTCATATCCTTAGAAACGTACGTCCTGCCAAAATAATATATATATAACATTCCACTCTTAGATATTAAATATGGACGAATTATAGATTGCGTGTAACGTACGCATATACTTTTCGAGGGCATATTTAAAACACCAAAAATACATGTACTTAAGATCTTCGATATTATTGTAATACTGTTATTGCGTATATTCAGAAACTACATATTTTTGTACCGATGCATATAAATCGTATGGTAATTTTCAAATGTACTTAAACGAATTTGTACATTAAACGAGTGAAATTTCAAATGTACTTAAACGAATTCGTACATTAAACCCTAAGCTTCCAAAGAAAGAAATGACAATAGCGGTATTTCTCATATCCTTAGAAACGTACGTCCTGCCAAAATAATATATATATAACATTCCACTCTTAGATATTAAATATGGACGAATTATAGATTGCGTGTAACGTACGCATATACTTTTCGAGGGCATATTTAAAACACCAAAAATACATGTACTTAAGATCTTCGATATTGTTGTAATACTGTTATTGCATATATTCAGAAACTACATATTTTTATACCGATACATATAAATCGTATGGTAATTTTCAAATGTACTTAAACGAATTTGTACATTAAACGAGTGAAATTTCAAATGTACTTAAACGAATTCGTACACTAAACCCTAAGCTTCCAAAGAAAGAAATGACAATAGCGGTATTTCTCATATCCTTAGAAACGTACGTCCTGCCAAAATAATATATATATAACATTCCACTCTTAGATATTAAATATGGACGAATTATAGATTGCGTGTAACGTACGCATATACTTTTCGAGGGCATATTTAAAACACCAAAAATACATGTACTTAAGATCTTCGATATTGTTGTAATACTGTTATTGCGTATATTCAGAAACTACATATTTTTGTACCGATGCATATAAATCGTATGGTAATTTTCAAATGTACTTAAACGAATTTGTACATTAAACGAGTGAAATTTCAAATGTACTTAAACGAATTCGTACATTAAACCCTAAGCTTCCAAAGAAAGAAATGACAATAGCAGTATTTCTCATATCCTTAGAAACGTACGTCCTGCCAAAATAATATATATATAACATTCCACTCTTAGATATTAAATATGGACGAATTATAGATTGCGTGTAACGTACGCATATACGCATATACTTTTCGAGGGCATATTTAAAACACCAAAAATACATGTACTAAAACGCTTTTCTCTCGGGCTGACCAGCAACTCGACAGTAATCCGCCGCGCACGCGCCTATTTCATGAGTTCGTTTCTGTTAACTTAAAATAATTTTAGGCACAATAGGACACTTTAAACTCGTATATTTTAACATTACATACATTTATTTAACTTAATGAAGGATATTTGTTAAAGATTACGTTCTATAATTTTTCTTCTTGTGGTATTTTGTAAAACAATCTCCAATGTGCATTCTTGACATTTTGAATCCTGCAAAATCATCCCTGCAGTAAAAATTATAGAGTTACGCGAAGAGTCAATGTTTCTGCTTCTGTTATTATACTCGTAGTATAGCTTCACCACTATTACGCTTCAAAACTCTGTTTATCAGCATTTGATCGCATTTAAATTACTGTACCAAGAAATAGAGTGAAGTTTAGTCGGCGACGTGAGGTTTTACTATCTTCAAGTGCAAATTAATGTTTATCGTATTGAAAACATTTCACTTGCGACTGACAAATGCCAATTCTCATTTACCGCGGACACATTAACACGTTGAACGCTCAGCGTAAATCGGTGGAATTTCCCCCGGGGTCCAAATCCGAAACTCGGAGTGTAAGCAGCGCGATAAGAAAGAGCGATACAATGCAATGCATCGTTTAAATATAACCACAGTTTATTTTGTAATATATTAAACGATCTTTTTTAGAAGACGTGTTTTTGGTAAGTATAATTTTTATTGTAGAAGATATTTTTTTTTTTAAAGAGGATCAAAAGATAATTTTGTGAAAGATGCTTACAAACTAAAGGACCTCGAAGTGGGAAATACGATAAGCGTTCCGAAAAAACACTATGAGAGATCTCATTGCACCAGAACTTTCAGTTTCTTCAATTCATTTAGTCGAGCAGTATTTTTTGCATATTTTTAACATCTTTATTTACTTCTTGATCTCTAAAATGTTTGTTAGACAGCGCAAAAGTGTAAATATAAGTATATTTTGAATATAAGTAATATAAGTAAGTAAATATAAGTATATTCTTTTTGTTTCTTTTATAGTTTATTGTTACTTTCTGTTGTTTATACTCATCATAATTGCGTTACACATAAAATTATTATAAATTACCTCAAAAATCCTGTTTTAATTGGACGAAGGATAGGGTCACCAATTTGCAGGTGACAGTGCCCCTGTGTAAATATCGTTGTCACTCATATCTGGGTGACGTTGCATTCAACGTGTTAACTGTTTAGAATCTATAAAGCTAGTGTTGCGGTACTGATATGTATATGTCGACTATAGCACCCATCAATTATTCTTCCCAATCTCTGATACTAAAACACTCCGAACGATCTGTGACCATATATTCTGGAACCTTTTATGTGCCTTTTTACGGCTAAGAAGTTGGGGTCGATATAAGGCTTTATGCCAAGGCCTTAAAAATTAAGGGGTGGATGAGGGATTACGTGTTTATCGAGTCTTTTGTCAACCTTATAGTTGAGTTTCCTCCCTTACCCGTAGTTAAAACCTATTGAAAAATTTAGTTATTTACATCATGTTTCATAACTTCTGCATCAAAATCGATATTAAAGAAAGCATGACCCCTTCCGCCATCTCTACATGTGGAAATTAATTAGTGTCCATAAATTTGTTATTTAGATGTTACTAAAAATAACTTTGTAATCTCATATTACATCCGGCAGATAATATTTAATACGATACAAGATGTATACGACAGAGGGATGTTATTTGCCTGAATAGCGGGCCAAAAATTTATGATAGGACTATCCATTTCTTGTCTGTGGTGCGAGATACCGAGCTAGTTACATAAGACTTTGCTTATTTCATTACTCCCTGACTGAAATTCATGTATGCTTTCGATAACACACATTATGACAAATACCAGATTAATACGGTAAACGGTTTGTCAAAAAGTTATGGAATTAACCCGTTGCCGCAAATGACGGCTATAGCCGTCGTGCACATTTTAATCAATAAAAAAAAGAACATCGTTAGTACGAAGTGTACTAACGTATACACTTGTTAATTATTGAGTAATGCATTGAAAAAAAAGGTATAGCATGCCAGACAGCATATCAATTGTTCTTTTATGCGTTTTCTCATGCCGAAAGAAGTAACATCACAAAAGTTAAAAAAGGGCGAACATACATGGCGTAGACGAGGTCAATTTTATGTGTCGAAACGGCGAAATAAACGGGACGTTCTGTCCATAACAACAAATCATCATCCGGAAATAGTGGAAGTTACTAACAAATTTGGACAAAAGAAGAATAAACCAAATGATTTAGCTGAATACAATTTGAATATGTCAGGAGTTGACAGATGTGATCAAATGATTTCGTATTATTCATCACCACGAAAATCCATAAGATGGTATAAAAAACTTCTTTTTCATCTTTTAGACCTATGCGTTTGGAATTCCTACTTTATCTATCGACAATTTCGTAAATCAACGATATTTCCACAGTTTAGGGATTTGCTAATACCATGACTGATTGCACTACCTAATACTGAGATTTCTGGAAAGAATTTAGCGGCATTAACAGCTACGCGTGGTCGACCGAAACAAATAAATGCATTACTACTGACATCGACAAATTGTTCGACCAACCGAATTAGAAAAGAAACGTCATATAGGTGTAAAACTTGTCCGCACAAACCACCCTTGTGTCCAGAATGCTTCGAATCCTATTATTTATAATGCTTTCTTGTGTGTATGTAATTTGTTTCCTGAATTAATTTTTCTTAAGATTATCTTGTGTTAAGTTTACACCTATTTCCTCTCTTTTATTCATAGGAATAATTTTGAATTCGTAAAGTAAATGCCGTATAGTCGTCACGACGGCCATAGCAGTCATTTGCTCTGGGAAGAAAAAAAATGACATGATGAGCAAATGACGGTTATAGCCGTCGAGAATTTTTTTGGAAAAACTGTGACCAAATGTGATAATTTTCACTTCCAAACATACAACTTACACTCGATTCCATCTGGCAGTCATAAACAATTAAAAAAAAAATGTTTCTGAGCACGACCATCAAATTAAAAGTGTATAGCAACGGGTTAAAAGTAAGTCACGAAGCAATCTAATACACCTGCGCAAACATAAGAAGAGTGTACATTTCTGTGCAAACATCAAGTCGAACATAAGTTAGGTAATCCTTACAGCACCACGAAAGAAACATTTTTCACTCATTTAATGTACAAATTCATTTAATCATACTCTGCAGTATTTCATTGCATCACGGTTCTGACATAGCAAAATACGCTTGGCAGTCAACGTGTTAATGTACCTTATTTTCAGGCATCTTTGCATATCCTCATCATACGACCAAAAGAGAAAGAGAAAAATCATACTGCGAGAACTTATAATGTTATTTTTATATGTCGTATAAATTAATACTTTCCATTTATGGAAGATGCCGGTCTATTGTACATGCCTATGATAAATTTTCATGAGGTAATTTATAAGCGGATTTATCCGCTCCCGGCGATAATGGTCAGTTTTTGTTTGCGGATTATTCCGTCAAATGATGCAAATGGGTTAAGTTAATACAGCGAATCTATCACTGATAGAAGATTCAGATGTAAGTTTATATGCAATTTTTACTTACCTGCATCGATGGATCTTTATGAAAGCACTGATATTCGCACTATGTGTTTCCTACTACTTATTATGCAACATAATCGTATTAATTATCTTTTACACGTCTGACGATGAACCACACTGATTATTTAACAGAAGTTACATGATCATGGGATAAACTTTCAATCCGCTATTATGAGCATTATTTATAGCAGTTGGTACATGATGTGATAATTAGTTATAGATAGCGTTAAGACGTAAAAAAATGTATAGCGGACATAGTTTTAATTAGAACTGCGTTACTCTGAAATTTTTTACGATGGACTCAGTTCTTCATTTATTTTCTACATACTTTTGATCATAACCATTTCCTTTAACTATTCTAAACTTTTCACTTTTGTTCCAACTTTCTGAGGATAGTTAAATCCTGTTTTGCGTTTCAGAGTAGTAGTTTTCGGAGGTCTTATTTTTCGGTAAAGATTGCAACGGTACCCTTGAAGATTTTTTTATTTCTACCGAGGACTCTAGCGTTAAAACTAGCGATGCAAACCTACAATATATACAGTGTTTTTAAAGCACTTGGATGTGTTGTTCATCACAGAAAAATGATCGTATCTCGGGAACCATTGTGAAATCAACGAAGAAATTGTAGTCTATTTCCTGTATCGTATAATACATTTTCGAAGCGAACAGAAACAAGAATGATTTCATCTATTTCGACCCATACGTGAAAAATGATCGAGTCATTTAGCGGTTCAGTATTCGAGTCACTTAATTATTCGTTCCGCAGGCGTTACGTCTCACACCCAACTTGAGGTATTATATCAAATTATACTTACAATTAAACTTGAATAAAGCGTTGATAGACTAACATATTCGCACTTATGTACTTTAAATACGACAGGCTCATCGTAAATGTGCAAAAATTCTTACCTTATTAGCGGAAATTCAATGCTTCGCACACAGATTTTCGCTGATCACGTGCAACTCATGCGATACCAAGAGACGGTAAATATATTATCGAAGTTAATTATGTGTAGTATAAATGTTAGTCATCGGTACATCGAAGGATATGCAGATAGAGAGTTGGAGGGCAGTGATAACAATATGTTCATGCTTACTCATTCAAGGAGCTGTATTTTGTTAAAAACTTGTAACCTTAGCTCTGTAGGTAATCGAAGCAGAAGGATCCAAGTTTAATCAATCTTTTTTTTCCAACAATACTCGGTAAGATAAAAGGTCAAGTTTACGAGAAACTCGATAGATAGTTTTAGATAAGCTTCAAGCAACGTTTCAATAATCGGAAAGTATAAGCAAATGCGTTTGAGTGCTTACGGAAAAACATCTTAAACAGTAGACGTTAATTTTTCCTTACAACCATCGTTTTTGTGTCTCTGTTATTATGCTCACGCGATTACGATTTCGTTTTAACCTAGCTTTTGTAATACGATGCAATAGATTCTGCGATTGTAAACGAGTTAGAATTTTTGTTTTGCTTCGACTACAATTAAGATGTGACACGACGATACACGATCGGTCATTAAAAACGTTTACGTATTACGCAGATTGTGTCGGACAAAAAGTTCGTCTAACGGAAAATACTCGTCATACGTTTTTTCAATCGTTCCAGGATCAACGGTAAGGCAGAATCTCTTTACAGAAAGTATCCAATACTGCTAGATTATGTCATTTTTCTCGACAGAAGACGATATCGTTAAGACTGCCCACGCAAGTTTAGCCACATAAGTTTACAAAAATCCACATCAATTTATTTATCCTTATAATATGCGAACGATCTTAATAGAATGGCAGGTTGGAGAATGAATAAATTGTCAGTCTGGTGAAATTGAGAAAGAGAGAAAAATTGGTAATATATTATAAAAGGATTGTGCAAATGTTGATTATGGGCATGTTGATCGTTGTTGTTTCAAATTTGCGCAGCTCAGGCCGCTTAAATCATTATCTGGATATGTTCTTTGTAGCGTTCGCTTCGTTATTGTGCTTCTAATTAGATGGATAGTTCAGACTTTCTAACAGCATTGATTAATACATTTTGTTATGAACATAAGCTCGGGTGTTTGTGCTTAGAATACGGTAAGTTTCGTAGCAAAATTTCGGATAACATTTTGGAAAAGTACCTCAACGCAGTGGGTCACGTATATTGATGAAATCGAACGTATGATGAATAAGAGCGGTGTCGTTTCTTTTTTTATCGTAACTGTAACGCTGTGCATTTAGACTTGACTGTAGGGCGTGTTCGGTATGAAGAAATGAAAGATATGTTTCCCTGAGGTTCTTTGTAAATCAGCGAACGGATAATTTTGTCAGAACAGACTCATTCTTAATCATTCAATTTTACTCGTTCCTTGTAGTTAAATTCGTAGTGCGCGATTATAAAGCAGAGTCACGTTGAATAAACTTTTCATAAGCGTCTAAAAGAATCATTTCCGAATACGTTACTTTTCTACTAAATTTACAGCGTCGTTACCAAAATCGTGTAACTTTTCCTTGCGTGAATGCGGATACGGCGAATTTCGTAAAGTTACAGTAAATTTTGGTTGAAACGTTAGTATACTCGTAAGTTCGTTTATCCGAGAGCAAAGAAGTTGTCGACAAACTTGTTGAAGATTGAACATCATACCGCAGTGTTTAACACTAGAACTACCGCACCAGTCATTTTGACTGGTTTTACAATTTGATTTAAATATTTCTACTTAATGTTACATTTTTTTTTCGAAATGGTGTAATGACTTTTGCGGTGATAACTAAAGAAACGGTAAAATATATTTTTTAAATGTTTTATTTATTCTGAATCCAAATAAATTGATACTATGTTTACTTATACCAACAGCAGTCATTTTGACTGGCATTTATTAAGGCGTTCATTTAGATCTGAAGTCGTAAAACATTTGAAGATTCTGTTAGGAACGTGTTATTGTTTTGTTTTGGAATTTGCTCGCTTGCCACAACACAGTATTATATCAGGCAACATTGTAAAAATAGCCATCAAATAGAGAAGTTACTGAAAATGGCAAAACGATTAAAAACTTGTGAAGTATTGCAAAAATTGAATAATATACCAACGGAATGCTCTGATGTAGAAGATGGTGAACTTTATGACTGTGAAGATGAACGAGAAGAAAATGAAATATAACTAAAGAAATGGTAAAATATATCTTTTAAATGTTTTATTTATTCTGAATCCAAATAAATTGATACTATGTTTACTTATACCAACAGCAGTCATTTTGACTGGTATTTATTAAGGCGTTCATTTAGATCTGAAGTCGTAAAACATTTGAAGATTCTGTTAGGAATGTGTTATTGTTTTGTTTTGGAATTTGCTCGCTTGCCACAACACAGTATTATATCAGGCAACATTGTAAAAATAGCCATCAAATAGAGAAGTTACTGAAAATGGCAAAACGATTAAAAACTTGTGCAGTATTGCAAAAATTGAATAATATACCAATGGAATGCTCTGATGTAGAAGATGGTGAACTTTATGACTGTGAAGATGAACGAGAAGAAAATGAAATTGAATCGTGGGGTATTCACGATAATCTTGTTGATAGTGACAGAAGTGACAATGATGATTTAGACAAAGAATATGTTCAGAAATCTTCAGAAAGCGAATGTGAAAATAATTCGAATTTACGTAAAAGTAGATATGTTCGAGTGTTTTCAAGTTCTGAAGATTCTAATAAAAGTATTTTACTAGAATCAAAAAATGAAATTGCTGCAGACGGAACCATGCGCGAGGAGCATTGTGTTCACTAATGCGTAAGGAATAATCCTAACTCGTTAAATAAGTTAATAATACCAAAAATGTATTACATAAAACATGGATTTCCTTTTGTAAGAAAGTAATGAAGCAACAAATTTAAAAATATTCTATTGTTAACACTTTATGGACCGCTATTGACTGAAGATGCCACTCGCTAACGACCGACTCTGTTTTGGATATCGTGCAGGAATTGTATTTGTGCCTATTGGTAAAGCTTTATAACTCAAAAATACTAATTGTGTTGTTGAGAATCCTTTGGTTTTAAAGCAGTGTAATTTTAATTTCATTTAGAATTGTCATAATATCATTTGATATTTATTTTATCTAGTATAACCGTTGACCACTGAAAAGCCGATTAATCGGCTACCGGTAAATAACAGTTGAAAGTGAAAAGCCGATTAATCGGCTAGCGGTCGATAAAGTGTTAAGTATTTTTTTTAAGACCAGTCATTTTGACTGATTTTGGTAGAAGTAGGTTTGCTGTATTGTCGGTAGTTCTAGTGTTAAGAAGCGTATAGAATGTTGTATCCGTCGTAACTATTTCAGACATCTCTGTTGCTTTTTATCATGCAAAACTTTCATAAATATGTGTGTAATGTGTAGAAATAACACAAAATACGTGTATTTCTACGGCAGTGACTACTTGCTTAGAACAAGAATCATATATATCATATGTAAAATTCTCTAAGAAAATTTGACTACCACTTTTCAAACGAGAAACACATACTGAGTGGCAGAGTGTTTCTTTGAAAAGACGAATTTAATGATATGTAATAACGCAATTGTGTCAACAAATAGTGTTGCATTGCAATCGTTCAACAGATTTAAAATTCAGGCCGGCTTCTAAAAACGCTTGGACTGAAGTTTCTAACAAAATGTTAGTATGTTTCGTAGAACGTTTTGTTAACACGTTCAACACAATATTGTGTTGGAAATAAAAAAACGTTCGTTTATATTTAATCAAAATTGACATTTCGGAAAAAGTGTGCATTTCTTCGATATGCCTTCATAAAATGAAAAGCAACAGATATACTTGTAATAGTTACGATAAACGAGATACAATATATATTCATTAATTTGTGAGAATTCATTAGCGGTTTTGCGCTTCAGTTTTGGGAAAAAACTCAATCACACAGTAAACGTACACATACTATCCATATGTTGAGGAGATTTCAACGATATGTTGTACACAATTATGGTCGGTATAGTAGCAGTTCAATCGACGTTCGATGTAAAGAGAAAGTGAAATGAATCTTTCGTCTTAAATAGCAGGGATAAGTTTCACACCACCGAAATATCATTCTAACGGTCAAATTGCCTCGCATTCTAATGGAAACAAATATATACGTCAGAACGCAATTATCGTGGATTCGTAACATCAATCAAAGCACGAAGTGTCATTCACAGTTTGGAAGCATTCAGTAAGACAGTTAATCATTAAGGCAAACCGTTTATACAGTGAAGAAGACAACGGAAATGCGGTATTATATGCAGAGAACAATGCCCTTTTACACTAAAAGAAAGAATCGGATCGATATTATCCACGCGTTGTTTAGGTTATAAAATATGGCATAAGCTTTCTATAACAATCGGACGTTTTTTCCTCCTCATCTTCTACGATAAACCGCTGAAAAGCTTCGCAACTTTTAAAAATGTTTCTCTCTCTTTCTCTCTGTCTTATTCACTCTTGCACGCATCATAGTTTCATTCATTCACTGCTTGACCATCATTTTATACACATTCTACTAAACTCGTCACACGGTGCAGTTACATATAACGTTGTCTGTATGAGATATAGGTTCGTCCTAGACACAATGACTTACGAAATTCATCAAGTTTCGACACTGCCAGCTTTTTTTAGTAATTTTTACTGAGACGAAAAGTGCTAAAATAATATCGTAAGTATCAGACACTTTATAGACTTTCGTTGCAAAAGATGCACTTTGATCATTCATGTCGTGCAATGCAGTTAATTAGTTGTGGTATTCTTAGTTTCAATTTATTATAAATGTTATTTCCTGCTGTCATTTGATGTCCTTTCCTAAATTTGGTTGGCAATTTTTATATACATAGGACGTATTTTTCATTGTAATTTCTGAAATTTCTGTGCAGAGAAAGAATTCAGTGCGGACCTTTAAGAACACGTTTTTCGTAAGTTATTAATAGTCAAATGTCAATGTTTCGTGTAAGCGATGTGTAATGTAAGGACAAAACAGTCTATCACTATGTACTGGGAAAATTTTGGTAAATTTTGCGTGGATTATTACAGCTAAATTAAACAATGCACTGTTACGCAGTCCATTCAAGCAATTTTAGTGTTTTCACTTTCCGCGTTCTTATAAATATTGTTTCTTACTGCCTTTTAAACTTTCCCTTCGAGGCTAAACAATAAACGTTATAAGTGCAGTATGTGCCTTTCTGTGTATAATATTTATTTGCAGAAAGAACGTATCTCATAGACACTCGACAACCAAACAATAATGTTTTTAAAAAGGCGGAGTATTATAAGGGGGAAACATTGTATCCTTATGTTTTACGTATATTCCAACAGATTTCTGGTAAAAAGCGCATCTAACCGCAATGAGGAGAATCGAAAAGAATGTTTGATCAACTTCGTAAGCCATAGTACATATAAACACGGGCGTGCATATGCGCGAAATGTATCTGACGACACACCGAGCGCAAGATAATAAACGAAATCAAACCGTAGGAACCGAATAGCCTAAGATAATTTATTAAATCTAATCCTAAGGATCTTATATAAACTGGCGCTTCAGCAATGCCACGAGTTCTGCTATGCCTTTCTCATTTTCCTCATTATTGCTTTCAAAAGACTCTTTCATTTTTAATATAGCTTATTGCCGATTTCACGTCACACGCTAAACTCATTCGTTGTTGCTCCGTTAGCGTGATTTATTCTTTCTTCTGTTTCTTGCGCGTTTTCTTAAGGTCGTTGCCCGTGCGTCCATAATCATTTCGAACCGCTATCTCGGAATGTAGCGTAACCGCTGTTGTGAGTATAAGTGTTCAGTCGTTTGTCCCATTCGATGATCCGTTTGAAGTCAGCAGAAAGATTTTGTCAAGGACGGAATTACACGCCCTGCATACCATGTTTTCCGTACGTTGCCGGCAATACTGTTGTGGTGAGAAGAGATAAAGGACAATGGCGCGAAAAAGTTTGATTGGGACGAGAACGAAACTGTAAAATTCCTTGAGGATACGCTTCGACATATCCCCAGGAACACGGAATCTTAATTATTTCTCCGAAAAGCGAAGAGAACATTAAAAGATCAATTGGTACAAGGGTTGTGAGTCAAGTGATATTTTAAAATATTCCAAGGCTTAGACTGCATAAAATGTAGACTTTACGCTCACCTTTGTATCATATAAAAACGAAATGTATTTAAGGTTAGTAATATACGCGTCAAATGATATTTCGAAATATTCCAAAGCTTAGGCTGCCAAAAACCGAAGCTTTACGCGTATGTTTGTATCTTATAGCAACGAAAGGTATTTAAAGTCAATCATATACGCGTCAAGTGATATTTTGAAAGTTTTCAAGGCTTAGGCTGCCAAAAACCTAGGCTATACGCGTACGTTTGTATCATACAGCAATGAAAGGTATTTAAAGTTAATTATATACGCGTCAAATGATATTTTGAAATATTGCAAGACTTAGACTAAAAATTCGCGCACCTTTGTATCTTATAGCAACGAAAGGTATTCAAAGTACATCATAGACGCAAATATTTTGGAACATTCCAAAGCTTAAAAAACCGAGGCTTTACGCGTACGTTTGTATCTTATAGCAACGAAAGGTATTTAAAGTCAATCATATACGCGTCAAGTGATATTTTGAAAGTTTTCAAGGCTTAGGCTGCCAAAAACCTAGGCTATACGCGTACGTTTGTATCATACAGCAACGAAAGGTATTTAAAGTTAATTATATACGCGTCAAATGATATTTTGAAATATTGCAAGACTTAGACTGTCAAAAATCTAGAGGTTACGCGCACCTTTGTATCTTATAGCAACGAAAGGTATTCAAAGTACATCATAGACGCGTGAAGTGATATTTTGGAACATTCCAAAGCTTAGGCTGCCAAAAACCGAGGCTTTACGCGTACGTTTGTATCTTATAGCAACGAAAGGTATTTAAAGTCAATAATATACGCATCAAGTGATATTTTGAAATATTTCAAGGCTTAGACTGCCAAAAATCAAAGTTTACATGCACCTTTGTATCATATAACAACGAAAGGTATTTAATGTTAATTAGAAACGGGTCACGTGATATTTTAAAATGTTCCCAGGCTTAGATTGCCAAGAATCTAGATTTTACGCGCACCTTTGTATCGTGTAGCAACGAAAGGTATTTAATGTTAATTAGAAACGCGTCAAGTGATATTTTAAAATGTTCCCAGGCTTAGATTGCCAAGTATCTAGACTTTACGCGCACCTTTGTATCTTATAGCAACGAAAGGTATTTAAGTTTAATTGTGTAAGCGTTAACTTGAAACTACGCAGAGTTACGACTGTATTTTTCAGCTGGAGGAAATCAGCGTGCTATATTTTTAAGGAACTTTTCATGGTCTATATATACGTCTTGGTAATATTTCAACACTGCGTAGTTGTTAAACTGTACTGTTGTTATGTTGTTGCTTCTACTATGAGAATTGAAAGAAATTATTGCAAATCTCGAAACCTGTGAAACATTACACTCTTTGGCACTTGTGAAACAAAACCTGTGAAACATTACACTTTTGAAAAAATTAGGATTTCACAAAGTTTACCAAAAATAATATGTCGAATGCACCAATATTGGGTCAATATTGAGCCAATTGGGTTTCATATTTGCATTTTTTCAAAATGATACCACTGATCACTGCGAGCAGTCAAAATTTCGCAGTTCAAACTTTGTAATACCATAAAATATTAGATGACACATAATATCCCAGCTTTTACAATGACATTTAACTTTCGTAACACTTTGCGGATAAACACTTATGGCTTTGTTATTCCTTGGAACGTATAAAACCATGATCAAAAGGAACTTTACAACCATTTTCTGGTCCCAAATCGACCGTTTTCTATCATTGTCTCTTGTCGACAACGTTTTATCAATCGGATTGTCCACTAAACACGGATATAACCATTACGAAGAAAAACGCAAATAGCATGGTCACCCTCCAAGCAACGTAACACCGATTAAAATATAAATCGTTGAGAATGTCATACGTGAGTACAACACGCCACGCATAATTATAAGCTTTCGGATCGTAACGTCGCTGGAATATATATTTATATATATTGCATATAATAGATACATTTAGTAACATAACAGCGGTGGAAACGAGTAAACGTTCGAATTTGAATAATGAAACAGAGTTAACAGACGTAAAGGGGAACTCATCGATGCATTATTCAGTAGCAGAACTCCTGCTAACTCTGCTACAGTCAGTCTCATTCATTGGGACAAAATTGCTCAACACAAGGTACTCCGTATCTACAACTCTGATAACTGCTCGCCTCGCGATTCCTATACAGTAATACAAACGAAGGATTAACACTACTTAAGAAAGCAGACAAAGATTATTGTGCTCGCTATCATTCGAGAGACTTTGCGCCGTGCACCGTTCGGTCTTTTCGTGAAAGTATAGCTTCCAGGATTCTTTTATTGCCATAATACACAAGTCAGCGATGAATTGGTGGATTGGGAGATTCGTGGATATGTGGACCGACGAATGAGACTTTATTCGATACCTACGGTTTCGTACGGTCGTCGTGCAAGTACTATACGGATTATGCCGCTTAATATAAAAACTGGCAATACTGCGTTCGCACCCTGTGTCTATTTGTATACGAAGCATATTTGTCATATTACATGTTTCGCACGTGCGGTGAAGCTTATGCTCGGATGAACTACGTGGCATAGATCGCTTCATCGTAAATTAGCCCGTACAATAGACTTGCGGTATCCGGAGGGTCTCGCTAAACCTCCTTTGATCAGACAACGCAAAATCTCATCTTTTTTCTTCATAATAAAATCTATGATTCGATAAACAATTTACACGTATAACGTAATTGATAAATATGATATTCATATGTATATATGTATATATATGTATATGTATATATTTATATTTTCTATACAACAATAAACATAGTAATCATTAGATAGGATCATGTAATACTTTCGTCCCTAACTTTTAGCTCCAACACTTTTGCGCGCGATAAAATCAATTAACTACGGTAACATGAAACGAAAATTATTTCACCCCCCCCCCTGCTTCTTCTTTCTTGTCTCTCGTTATATGCGTTTTCAGATCTAATGCACGAATTTGCAACGGTCGATTCCCAAGCGTCGGAAACGGAGTTAGCTTTTTATTGAAACGGAATTGAAATGTTCTATACCTCGTTGCGTTCCTCGCACACTAAAACGCGTTTCGTCTTAGCACTCATTTCGGATAATCTTGGATCCACAGTTAGCGTCACCCAACGTGTTTTGTTTCCTGGCGTAACAAGTGTAGCCGTTTACTTCGTCTATCATCAGTCCCCGCCAGCTTTGTAACGCGATCAGTCTTTAGTTTTCGTGATTTAGCTGGCACTGCGTTATTTCGAGCAAATACGCTCAAGTTCGTATAGAAATTAACTTCGGATATGTGTAAGTTAACCAGGTAGCAGGTTAATCCACGTCACTTGTAACACATGACCGCACCTCACTCACATTCAACGTCCTTCGGGTTCGTATTGCACTCAACTGTAAACTTTAATAACGCATCACTCTATTTCGGATGCTCCGAACGCACTCGGTCAATGATGAGTCTATCAACCGTGAGATAATCGCGACAATTATCACGCAAAGCAATTTAACTTTCTTCTTACTCTCAGCATCGACACGCACAACTACGCAAGTATTTCTGGCAATATGGCTCTTAACGGTATATGCATGTTGCGCCGGCTTTTACTAAATTCGATATTTCGCCAGATCGAAACGCGCCACTGCGCATCGAACTTTAATTTTTTTCTTTATACTGACGTGCAATAGTCCATAACATAGTGTAGATTTTGACATCAATGAGTATACGTCACATATTTCAACGTGCAGTCGTTTTTTTCCATTTTTTTCTTCTTTTGAATAAACACACTTCCGTGAACATGTATGTGCATTCTTTACATTTAACATGTGGTAGTTCTGACAATGCACATTTATCGAGTCTAATGTAGACCGCCGCGTCACATCAACGTGAGCCTCTTCACATCCGCACGTACAGTTTTCAAGTAAACGTGTATTCTCAGTCTACATTCCATTATCGATGTGCGTTTCTTCGGTTAACGGATATCTCTATGCGCCAGAATTTATATATGTACATATACGCTCGTCTATACGCACATACATATATTCAGAAAATCTTTTCGGCATCTCAATGACAGATTAGCCGCACTTGTTTCTCTCGTTTGCAGTACTTTTCTTTAGACGTACCACTCCTTTATGTCTATGAGTTCCCTCTTCTTGTTGCTTTTGCTGCCATTGGCACCGTTTTTCAACGTGCCATTGAATGGTTGCCCAGATCCAGCTGCGCCAAGAAGCGCCGCATTCGGATCCTGGCAGAAAGTTTTCGTTTCGTCCACCTTATAGCTTGTTTCCGGACGATTTTTAAATTTAAGTATTATCAGTATTATAAGGACGATTGCGATCAACGCTGCGGCGATGATGCCGATTATTAGTGCAGCGTTTTCGGCGGCTTCCGATGTTATTCTCTTGTTGTTGTTGTTTTTAGGAGGTGTTGGCATCGGTGGATACATCGGCGGCGGAGGGGGTGGTGGTGGGTCTGTCATTTCTGTTGTTGTCGTTTGGGTTGTTACTGTCGTCGAGCGGTGCGTCACAACACTGCTGCAATATAAAAATGACGATTACATAACAATTCATAATCATTCATTTCAGTCATTGGTAGGTTCAATGATTTTTCAGTGCCCTTTTCTAGTTGAAGTTGTTTATTATTATACTGGTGTAGCATCAGAAAAACGGCCGTAGATGTGTTGCATAAATGTAGGAAGTGTGTGTGTGTGTGTATGAGTGGCTGCGACCGATTGTTGCGAGTGAAGGTATAATGATAGCGTGGTTTTGTTTGAAGAATGCGTGAGAGACTACGTATGTCTCATTAATTGCGCATATGTCGACTGTAACGCATTTAGAGTGAGCGAGAGAGAATGTAGGTAAGAATGAGAGGATGCGTGTTTTTTACGAATGATTGGATGCCGAAACCTTTGGGGAAGGACGGGGGTGCATAGCAACGGCCCGGCGAGGAGATAAAGTTTTCGTTAGAGATAGTTGAGTAATAGGTCAGAGAGTTTTAAGTTGTCGTTCAGTCAAGTTCAGAGAGTAGTTCAGTCCAGTATAGATACGTTTTTCTTGCCGTTTACCGAATAGTAGTCGGATTGCCATAGTTCTATTTTTATTTTGTGTTTATATGTATAATTAGTGTCTTTTATTTATCTTTCAATAAATTATTCTACTCAATATAATTCCGCATCACACTTCGAATCAAAATAACATCATATATACCCTATTTTTAACTAAAGTTAACCAGGATTATTAATTGTCGACAGCAGTTTTTTTTCCTTAGAATTTTATAATCTACTACCTTTTCGTCGAATAGTATTAGCAATATATTTTCTACCAATCATTAATCGAATCGACAGTCCAGTTGGATCCACAAAGGATTACCTCAACGTTTCTCCATTCTGGCAGTATGAGAGATAGTAAACTCACCTGTCATGCGTAGTCTCGATTTCCGTGGTTGAGATGTTATACGGTACCGAAATGGTGACAATTTCTCTAGTTGACGTCGACGTTGGAGTAGACGTTTGGGTACTTGTGTGGCTAGTAGAATATTCGTGCGGCGTTGTGTAGGTTATCGAACTGGAATCTGCTACATGACGAATAAGACAAAATATGAAATCTATGAAATTTAAATAGGCAAAATAAGGTTACACGATATTTGCATGGGTGGCTTCTTACGATTTGGCCAATAAACACCAATCGATTATTTGCTGTTGTTTCTAATCTGTAGGCTAGGTGGGATTATGTCGAAAAGGTTTAACCCTTTCGAGACTGTTGCTATCTATCAATCTACTAGACTTTCTTGCATATTGCTTCATTGTAAATGGGCCTCTATTGTTACATTCCTTAAAATCTAGTACCAGAAGTTCTTGCTGTCAAAAAGTCCGTTAAGAGTAAAATATCAGCGCGGTAACATCATTTGTAGGTAGTTTTTAAAAAGTGATTACGGTAATAGATAAAATAAGCCGGTAGGTTTTTCGGTTTGTATTTTATTAGCTTTCCTTTGAATATTTTTATGTAGCCAATTCAAATGAGTTCTTTTATATAGAAAAAGCGGTGGGACATATATATCGCAGCCGTCTTCCAAACCGGGATGAAGATATCCCAGCAGTTTTATAGTTTCCGAACGATGTTTTTATATTACTTTTTTTACTATTGCATATAAATTTCATATTATTAGAGTAAAGTCATAATCATTATAAGACTAATGGGACATATATGCATAAGTATGCAGGCCAAGTGAGACATATACGAGGGCAGTCCGAGCAACAGTAGTTGACATAGCCTACAAAAGAAAAATAAAATTTTGGAAAATTGACGAATTTATTTTTCAACATAGTTTTTTAACTATTTGATACACCTGATCCAGCGATGATATATCTGGGCATATCCTGCATGAAATATTGGGCATGAGAATTAACTTTCTGCTCGATGGGTGCCGCGTTTGCTCAAGATCCGGATAACAAGCGCATCCGTGAGACCACTTCAGAGCAGTGTTTGACACTGTTTAAGCGCAATCCTTGAAAAATTTTCTACGTCGTTTTGTGACTGTCGACAAAACGTGGATCCACTGTTACACACCAGAGACCAAGGAACAGTCGAAACAGTTTTTTTTCCTTAGACTGCGCCCGGCGAATAGTGCTATATTTTCTACTAAGAAATCGAAGACTGTCCTATCGGATCCGAAAAGGTGATGGCCACCGTTTTCTGGGATTCATGAGAGATGTCAACTACATGTCATGACTACCTGGAGAAGTGCAAAACAGTCACGGGGCTGTACTATGCCGAATTATTGAGCCGATTCGACGCCGAATTAATGGAAAAAAAAATATGGCCCATTTGGCGAAATAGAAAAAAGTGCTCTTTCACCACGATATTTGCACCGGCTCACACCTCTGCCGTCGCTAAACAGCCAAATTCGTTGAATTGTAGGCTACGAACAAAAGGTTTAACCCTTTCGAGACCCTATCATCCTACCGTATTCTCCATTGATTTGGCCCCGTATGACTTCTTTTAGTACTTCCCAAACTTGAAAAATATCACTCGCTGGGCAGAAATTTTGAGTCGTTTTTAATGAGTGATTACGGTTATAAAATAAGCCACGGTGGCCTACTTTGTAGATCTCCAGAAAACGTACTTTTCAGACGGATTAGAAAAAGTTGGAGCATATATATCCTGGATCAAGTGTATCGAGTTAAAACGAGATTATGTTGAAAAATATAATCGTCGATTTTCCAAAATTTTCATTTTTCTTTTATAAGACTAAGTACATATATCGGACTGCCCTCGACATATATATTACACTCCTTAAAATCTAGTAGCACAAATTCTTGCTGTCAAAAAGTCCGTTAAATATAGTTATTATATAAAGTAATTAAGTAGAAACACTATTTTCTCTATTTGTACATTACTTTTTTTGCTATTATATATCATACACTAGAAGTGTATCAATTGAGAATAAATTTTGTCATAATCTTTATAAAACTAATGGGACGTATATGCATCAGTACACAGACCGAGTGGGACATATATGTGTATTACCCACGCTTTAATTTTGCACTCATGTAGAAAAATATTTTGTTTTCTTTTACCCTATTATAATGAATAAATTCTTCATTTTTATTTCCTTCAAAACAAAATCCGGGGTAAAGATGTCCCAGCAGTCTCATAGATTCCAAACACTGTTTTTATATTACTTTTTTGCCATTACATATAATACACTACATGTGTATCCATTTAGAATAAATTTTGTCATAATCTTTATAAGACTAATGGGACATAGATGTCCCAGGCTTTAACTTTGTATTGATGTAAAAAAAATCTTTTTTTTTTATTTGTCCTATTATTATGAATAAATTCTTCACCTGAAGTATTAGAAATGTAGCCTGCTTCTTTTATTTTCTTAAAAAAAAATGTGTCTGGAAAGGGTTAAAGTGGGAAAATCTCCCCACCCGATCAGTCGGCTAAGTATTAACCCTTTGCACTTGACTGTCCCCTCTGAGGGGACATGAAGATACTTCGTGTTATTACTGAGGAAAATGTATGTACAGAAAACGTTTGTTCAAATATTTGTTTCCTTAAGATTTTTCCGGGGAGTTACAAGTTAAGGCAATCAGATAGAATTAATAATCTGGGTGGTATTTAATATTCAGTAAATTCGTGGTCAATAAACTGAGAGGAGAATTCTAGCGACTGCAAGAACAACCAGACGTTCTATATATTCCTGCAATAGGCTAAATGGTAAACTGCAAGTTATTGTATAAATATTGTATATGCTCGAAAGAAAAAATGACACGTGAAAGAACATAAACAAGTTACTACTGCGATATGTGTTTGAATAAACCCGCAATGCACATTGGTGAATGAATTATGACGCATTCGAAAAGAATAGGCTATAAAATTTCAATTTTGTTTCAACATAAATGTATCATCCGCCAAGTTCCAGTGGATGCCGTCAAAACACGATTTGACAACAATTGCACAAGACGGTTCCTCTTTTTCAAAACTATACCATTTTAAACGAAATATTGCGCTTATATAACAAGATTCTCTACTATTTAATGAAATATCGAATCGATAACTTGTCACGAGTGCAAAGGGTTAAATAACTGTTGGGGTAAAGTGTGCATCAGGCGGTACAAACCACTGGCTGATGTAACGAAGATTTCTTCGGTCGTGTCTGGATCACCAGAGCCCTCTTCGCAGTCTTCCTCGTCATCGCACGAAGGTCTTTCTTGAATGTTCTCCTTATGCGCCTTGTGCGATCTAAACGTCGTCGGTGATCTTGTCGACGCCACGTAAACCGGCGTTATTAAGTCATCTGGAAGAGCAAATTGCCAAGATTAATCGTTGAACGGCTGATAATATCAATTGCATTAATAAATAACGTCTCCGATTGAACATGCGCAGTTGCAGTGGTAGATACGAATTGAGCAGAATCTTTGTTGGGATTCATTGATACGACTAATAACTTACAGAAATCAATTACATAAATCGCAATCGATTGGATCCGTTATGAAAGACAATCATCGAATGAGCAATCAAAATGTAATCATTTTGACAAATCGTTTATTTCTAAACGAGAAGCAACTAAAAACCGTTATATGTATCTTCACTCGTTGAGAATCGAATCAAAATAATAATAAACATGTTCGTTTTAACGATTAAACAAACGATCAGTTGGTTATTGTAATTAATATTATAGTTTACATTCTTTAGTTAAATTAAATTCCTTTTTAGTTAAATTAGTTAAGTTAAATTCTTTTTTAGTTAAATTAATTAAATTAAATTCCTTTTTAGTTAAGGTCCTTTTTAGTTAAATTAAATGTTAATTAACACTGCTGTGTCGATCTGCACATTATGTGAAAGGGTTTTTGGTGGAACGTAAATAGATATAACATTGATATTTTTAACATATTAACTATAGTTTGAGTAAGAAAATACAAAATTTGACTGTGCAAGGTTTAACAGTAAAGTTTAAGGTAGTTTGAGTGTTCAAAATTTCTGTGCACCATATGAGCGAATGAGTAATATTAAAACTACCATAGATATTAGCCTTCTAATCATTTATTTAAGGCGTAATTTTATTTCGTTCTAAGACAGCGGAAAATAATATATTAATTCCATATGGAATAATCTTACTTTTTTTTTCAAAAATACTTTCTCCATTTTGAATACGTACTACGTCTCAAAACATTTTAAAGGATTCATATGAAGTAATTACTTGCGTTTATTATATATTTATATAATATATTTTTATATATTGTTGTTGTGTTAACATTTAGGCTAATCTGATCATACTTTACGGTTAATAAAAAAGGGAACATTTATAGAAAGAAACATATTCATGTTGTAAAGTTCAGCATCATGCGAGCCTTGTGCTGTTTTGTTAAAGAAAAATTCAGTGAACCCAAATACGTGGAAAGAGGGTTCCTGTGTCAAGTTCTACGTGCAAAAAATCCATTATAAATGACATAATAACAGAATGAACAGGCTAGTGTTGCATGCTGATACAATCTAATATTATTACATAACAAAATTCTGATAACTTTACCAACCAAGTTATTAAAACCATCAATGAGAGAAGATTCAATTATAAATACATCACGCGGTGACATTCAACTGATTATATTTAGTCTTAATGGTCTATTACTAAAAATATTTCTTCTATATATATATTTCTTCTAGTTCATAGTCAAAAACTAAAATACTCCAGTGATTGTACACTTTTAATATTTTATTGTTGAAAGGAACTATTGTTACACGAATTATATATTATGATTTTCAGCTTTCGAGTTAAAAAGTTTTAAAATAGCAAGCCTATTCAAATTTAAAAACAGTAATTGGTATTGAGATTGTCGTAATTTTTTTACATTTCTTATTGGTTCGAGTGTGTGTGTAAAATTGTTCTAAATACACAACTAACTACTAAAGATAATACAACTAATAATTACTTTCCTCATAATTCTTTTCTACGCAGTGGTATTGCAAATCGACAATATTGTTGTGGAGACAAATATAAATGATCAAAAACCGAAAACTTAATGTCCACTTTTACATAATTATCATTCAAATTATATTTACACAAAGTAAATGTCAATATGTTCATAAATCACAACACACATATTTAACAGTAGAGTCACATAACGAAGTTAAACGTCCGACGCAAATTTGAACTCGTCACAAATATGCATATTCATGTGTTTACATTCGCGAAATGCAAACGAAAGTCGCTCCTCCTCGTGTAATAAAGTGTACGTAGTATGATTTCTCGGCAATTCATATTCAAAACACGTGTGTATAATATATATACGAGATTCCGCGTCTGTAATTCTTTACTACTTTACGTTTGCACGAGTGATTTTATTTAGATAGTACTTAAAATTTCGCATTATGTAATAAAGACACGGCTTACTACTAACAAACACACTACTGTACGAGGGCAGTCCGATAAGTACTTAGCCTCACCGCCTAATGGCGCCACTATCGTAGAAAAAAAATTACTATCGTGTAATACATTCTCGTAGACGATTACTGTCAAAATTTCAGCCATATTGGATTTGTAGTTTTGTTTTGATCGCGTCTGAAAGCCGGCGTGTCCGCGGATTATGCAAAACTGGAAAAAGAGCAATGTCAGTCGGTGATTCGATTCTTGTTTTTGGAAGGGAAATCGCGCAGCGAAATCAAAGAGCGCTTGGATGCTGTGTACGGTGACTCTTCTCCTTCAATGGCGACCGTCAAAAATTGGTTTAACGAGTTTCAACGTGGTCGCACTTCAGTTTTTGATGAGTCACGCCCAGGTACCCCAAAAACAGCTACCACGGAGGATAACGTGACAAAAGTCCACGATCTCGTATTGGCAGACCGCCGACTGAAGGTGCGCGAGATAGCTGAGACAGTAGGCATTTCAAAAGACCGCGTGAGTTATATCCTGCATGAAATATTGGGCATGAGAAAGCTTTCTGCTCGATGGGTGCCGCGTTTGCTTAATCCGGATGTCAAACGCATCCGTGAGACCACTTCAGAGCAGTGTTTGACACAGTTTAAGGGCAATCCGAAAGAGTTTCTACGTCGTTTTGTGACTGTCGACGAAACGTGGATCCACTGGTACACACCAGAGACCAAGGGACAGTCGAAACAGTGGACTGCGCCCGGCGAATGTGCTCCGAAGAAGGCGAAGACTGTCCTACCCGCCGGAAAGGTGATGGCCACCGTGTTCTGGGATTCACAAGGTGTGATCTACATAGTCTACCTTTGAGAAGGGCAAAACAGTCACAGGGCTGTACTATGCCGAATTATTGAGCCGATTCGGCGCCGAATTAAGGAAAAAACGGCCCCATTTGGCGAAGAAAAAGGTGCTCTTTCACCACGATAACGCACCGGCTCACACCTCTGCCATTCAAGCTACAGCCAAATTCGTTGAATTATTTGGCTACGAACAAATCGTAAATTTGATGTTATCCATCGTATTCTCCAGATTTGGCCCCGTGTGACTTCTTTATGTTCCCAAACTGGAAAAAGTCACTCGCTGGGCAGCAATTTGAGGCGATTGAGGAGGTTATCGCCACCACGGAGGCCTACTTTGCAGATCTCCGGAAAACGTATTTTTAACAGACAAAGAATTGAAGAAGTTGGAGCATCGCTGGATCAAAGTGTATCGAGTTAAATAGGAGACTATGTTGAAAAATAAATCGTCAATTTTCCAAAATTTTCGTTTTTCTTTTGTAGGCTAAGTACTTATCGGACTGCCCTCGTATATACGAGATTCCGCGTCTGTAATTCTTTACTACTTTACGTTTGCACGAGTGATTTTATTTAGATAGTACTTAAAATTTCGCATTATGTAATAAAGACACGGCTTACTACTAACAAACACGCTGCTGTATGTAGCAGTGCCGCTTTGTCGATTTCACTCGGAAATAGCGTTACATCATATAACAATCAACAAAGAATTCCGAAAAGAGGAATTTATTTGTGCGAAATATGTATTTATCAAATCTTAAATTTGATGTTAAAGACGCGAAAAAAATGTGGTAAGTGTCGAACCCCATAAGGAGACGACTGGTGCCTTACCATTTTATGTGTGTTTCCATCCTTGTCTAGGGGAGTGCTAAACGTCTCTCCTTTCATACTACACGAAAGCGAATCAATAGGCGCCGCCTTATATACGAACACGCGGCAGTTCGACCACTTGCGAGAAACTTGTTTTTAGCTTATAACTCGGAAACCCTTCGTTTCAGAAGCAACTTGTAATGAGAAAATTGCTCGAAAATCCTCTCAGCTAACCGTTGGTATTAATTTGATCCAGATCCGGCGACATAATATTTTACCCACCAATTCGATGCATACAAGTACGTTAACGATATATATATATATATATAGTACAACTTATTTACGTAAGTGATTGTACCAGGTGAAATGTATGCGGGGAATTTATGAAATATTTCTTGTTTTTGGTAGGTATTTTAATAGAATGTAGTGTTGTGACGGAATATTTAAACATGCTGAGTGCCATAGGAATTTTTTGCGTTTTACGTTGGGAGGTAGATAGCAATTTTGTTATTATTAAATATATAATGATAAGTTATAGCGCAGTACAGACAAATTGGAGGATGCTTTTGTTAACAGTGCAGTTATTTTATAGGTGGTTATCGCATTCCGTTACGATTTAGAAGCTGTTACGAAACAAATGCTATTTTTGGTACATAGACTGCAAAAGTTTGTTTCCAAACAAGTAACGAGGTAATATAAAGACTGCAATATCTGGATTATATAGCAAAAGTATTAAACATATATATTTCTCTAATGTGTCACGAACAAAAATGATTAATAATAATTATTAATTGTCCAATATGACTATAGAGTCAAAAGTATATATATAAGTATATATGTATATATATATTTTTTTTACAGTACGTTACTGCACAGTTATTTGTGTTATTTGACAATGTTGATCCTTTCCTATTCAACGTTTACAAATAAACTATTTAAATTAACAGCACCGATCATCAATAATCATCACGGCAGTAAGTGTGTTAATAAATTTAACATTTTTAATGAATTTAAGTAGTGCTTCTGTACATCTTATGTTTGGAGAATAAACATCATTACAAGATGTGCATAAAATATGTGTGCACTAGAAGTGTAAACAGCCATGAAAGAGGAATTACTTACGGCTTTGAAATGTTACTTACACTTACCGGTAGACTCGTATACAGGCGTGCATTCTTCATCTTCATCGTCACCTGCACACCCACTTCCGGCACCAGAAAATATTAAATCATCCATGACACCCGAAAAACCAGAGGCTGGAGTCTATTAATAAAAAGAATACGCTTCAATTCACAGTATTATACGCTATTATATGTGCCCATAATTATGAAAGTGGTCTAAGTCAAAATTTAAAAAAAATGAGTTTATCAGTTATTTCATACCACATTATTTTTAACTAAATTTATTCAATGTAATTTTTACGAAATTGTCAAAAATGAACCATTAGATAGTGGTTGTAATTTCAACATTATATGGAATTCATTTAGTTTTAATTATGAAAGTGGTCTAAGTCAAAAATTTAAATAAATTATATAAACAACTTGAAAATGGCACGTGGCCTTCTTTGACGCGTTTCTGAACTACATAATAAAATAAATGACAATCAAATTTTAATAATAACGACAACTTCATTACTAGAAGAATCAATAACAAGAAGAGTAAAAAATACCACGGGTGAATCTGTCTCTTGGCTACAAATTCAATGGATGAGATTCTTGAAAAATGAACCTTATAAAATGTTCTATAAAACATCTTTAGATGATTCTAAATTTCACGTTTTGGATTTTTCACTTAAAAAAGGAAGACCAAAAATATACGGAAATATTAAATTACTTCCATTATACACCACCATTAGACCAGTATCGGAAGAAAAACATAAAGATATTATGAGTTTACTACCGTACATCCCTCCAGTTTTTCAGGAACATTTTAAGAATCTTAAATACTCGAAATAATGATAAAAATGGATTACTGTTTAAAAATAATTAATAAATGTAATAAATGTTCACGAATTATTTCAATCAAATTATTGTTTCAAATAAAACTCAAAGTTCTTTATTGCTTTAAGTCATTTATAGGACATCCAGTTAATTTTGAAAATGGTCTAAGTCAATCTTTAAAAATAATATTATCGTATAAAATTCACACAAAATTTCATATTCATAGTAAATTTCCATTAATTAAGACTAATAAAATTATAAATTAAAATGTCGCATAATGTAAAAATATTTTTTAATTTATTCAAATGCAATTCATTAAATATCTCGAAACAAGAAATATATGACTTAGACCACTTTCATAATTATGGGCACATATCAGAATAATATCATTACCAATCTTTTAAAATGCTAAAATGCCACCTATATATACTTATTTTTGTGTACCGCGTACAGAAATCAACAAAATTTCATTAATTATCAGAACCATTAGTGACCCAAAGTTATAAAGACCCATTTCATCAATGAGTGCAAACTTAAAGTGCAATATTTTTAGTTTTCGCCTCGTAGATCTTTTTTTACAGTGGAAAACATTACATTTCTTTATTGACCAGATATTTTTTACTAAAGTAAAATTTGGAGGGGCAGTGGTTAACTACACAGTATGTCGGGGAAATAACGGAACATTTTAAATTTAAAAAAAATTAGTTATTTTGGCAATCATAAACCGCTGGGCACGTTCAACCAATGCTTGCATAGATTTTTTTAGGTCATTTTTCGGAATCGCCTCAATGATCCTCGTCACGGCGTTTTGGACTTGTGTAGCATCGTCATAAAACGTTCGTTTCATAGCCAATTTGAGTTTCGGGAACAGGAAATAGTCACATGGTGAAAAATCAGGGGAATACGGAGAATGTTGAAGAACACAGACTTGTTTTTTCGCCAAAAATTCTTGAACAGCGACGAAGTCAGTTAACACGTTCCGAGTCAAGCCTATTTTGCCTGACTTGTCGTTTAGGCCATTTGATATTTCGACTAAAGATTGACATATTATCACACAATATTTCATTATGTCGTTAATCGATAAGCAGTTACGTTGTTTAGAGTAGTTATCACGTCGTGTACCACAAGTGGTACACGCGGCGCTGCGATGAATTCGATTGTAAAAGTCACTCTGTTCGAAACATATCGCTTAGTAAAGAACATGCTGAATTCGAATTTATTTTAAATAAAAAAACGAGGAAAACAAAATATTTTCCAAAAAGTACGTAGGAAGACTAAAAACTATAAGAGTAATGACGCTTTGTAGCGGTTTCCCGATAAAGCCGTTTTTATGTATCTCTTGCTTTAACAAAACCAATCATTATATGTATACTGCATTTTGTATAATGCCTGAATCTTTTAATAGAAATATTTTTTTTATAGAATTAACTCTGTCATAAACATATATTTTCGGTGCAGTAAATAAATATGTCAGAGTGTATTACCGGTGGCACACGTGGCCTGAAGACCAAGTTTAACGTGTACCACCGGAGGTACATGTGGCACGGAACGTGTTAAGGCGTGAGGAATAAATTAAGCATAGACTTTCCGTTTGTTTAAATCCTTCGTCAAAAATTCATGAACCATGTTTTTAGTCGTGTTTAATTGCTCTGCTATCCATCTCACAGTCGAATTTGCATCGTAAGCGATCATTTCACGTACTTTTTCTACCAACTCATCGCGATGTTTGCTTTTTCGTCGGTCTCGTTTTGGGTCGTTTTCCAAAGCATTAAGTCCGACCTGGAATCGGTTATACCACTCGAACATACGTGTACGGGATAAGCAATCATCACCATAAACTTTTTTCATCATTTCAAATGTTTCTGTAAAACTTTTACCGAGTTTGAAACAAAATTTAATATTAGCTCTTTGCTCCATCGTGTTTTTGTGACGAGGTGACAAAAGGTACTCTGATTTTAAGAGCTATATCCCAACAATCCGTCCAACAATGATCGCGGGCGCGTTCTGTGATAGAAACATGTAGCTTTCAAATTACATATTGTTTTAAGAAATGGCGTCAGTAATTTTCTGTACATTTAAAAAGTTCCGTCATTTTTCCGACATACTGTGTATTTCACCTCAAGTTGCAAGTGTTTTTACACAAATGAAATTGTAAATTACATTAAAAAAATTAACATATGAAGTTATGAAAGCATCTAAGTCTTCCTTAGTTTTCCTTTGGCCGATTTTTGCTTTGTCGATTGAAGTTTCTTTTTTTTCGCTATTGGCTCGTTTACCTGCTGCATCCTTTGCAACGGAGCTGTTCGATCCAGAAGGCTACCAGCAGGTAACAGCTGAAAGTCTCCTCTCGTTGTCACTCGGGGGTCCTTGGCGGCTGCTAGTTCCAAAATCCGAGCGCCATTAACCACCAAACCGGCAATTACACCCAGGAATGGCCTTTCAACTCTACCTTTGCTGCGGTTCCATCGACCGCCGACCTGAATTGTTGATTGGCTATTGAAAACCGATAGTTGAGGACCTGTCAAATGAAAGTTTGTTTTGTTAGTTTCGGAGCTCAGGAGCTGCGATACTTTATTTAGGCAGTCGGTAAATTATTATAAATATCCGGACAACATGATACTGTCGAGTTAATGATATGGAATGTTATGAAAGGCACGAATACGTTATTTTGAGTTTGTTCGAGTTACAATTTCCAGTTAACTTTGAACACATATGTAGACACAGTTAGATAATAAAAGGCAATATTAGGCAGTATTCAATTGAGCCCATGGTTAATACCAGAGGTTGAAGAATACCAGGGTACATTTTGTTTCATCTGGAAAATTATTATAAATACCCGGACAACATGACACTGTTGAATTAATGATGTATATGAAATGTTATGAAAGGCATGACTACGTTATTTTCAGTTCGCATAAGTTAGTTCTCAGTTAACTTGAACACATATGTAAACATAGTTAGATAATAAAAGGCAATATAGGTAATATTAAGCAGTATTTAATTGAGTATAGCAGTATTTAACTTGAACACATATATAGACACAATAAAATAATAAAAGGCGAATATTAGACAATATTTAATTGAGCCCGTGGTTAATACCAGAGGTTGAAGAATACCAGGGTACATTTTGTTTCATCCGGAAAATTATTATAAATGCCCAGACAAAATGATACTGTTGAGTTAATGATGTATATGAAATGTTATGAAAGGCATGACTACGTTATTTTCAGTTCGCATAAGTTAGTTCACAGTTAACTTGAACACATATGTAAACATAGTTAGATAATAAAAGGCAATATAGGTAATATTAAGCAGTATTTAATTGAGTATAGCAGTATTTAACTTTAACACATATATAGACACAATAAAATAATAAAAGGCGAATATTAGACAATATTTAATTGAGCCTGTGGTTAATACCAGTGGTTGAAAGATATGAGGGTACCTTTTGTTTCATCTGGAAAATTATTATAAATACCCGGACAACATGACACTGTCGAATTAATGATGTACATGGAATGTTATGAAAGGCATGACTACGTTATTTTCAGTTCGCATAAGTTAGTTCACAGTTAACTTGAACACATATGTAAACATAGTTAGATAATAAAAGGCAATATAGGTAATATTAAGCAGTATTTAATTGAGTATAGCAGTATTTAACTTGAACACATATATAGACACAATAAAATAATAAAAGGCGAATATTAGACAATATTTAATTGAGCCCGTGGTTAATAGCAGTGGTTGAAAGATACCAGGGTACCTTTTCTTCCATCTGGAAAATTATTATAAATACCCGGACAACATGATACTGTCGAATTAATGATGTACATGGAATGTTATGAAAGGCATGACCACGTTATTTTCAGTTCGCATAAGTTAGTTCTCAGTCAACTTGAACACATATGTAAACATAGTTAGATAATAAAGGGCAATATAGGTAATATTAAGCAGTATTTAATTGAGTATAGCAGTATTTAACTTTAACACATATATAGACACAATAAAATAATAAAAGGCGAATATTAGACAATATTTAATTGAGCCCGTGGTTAATAGCAGTGGTTGAAAGATACCAGGGTACCTTTTCTTCCATCTGGAAAATTATTATAAATACCCGGACAACATGATACTGTTGAGTTAATGATGTACATGGAATGTTATGAAAGGCATGACTACGTTATTTTCAGTTCGCATAAGTTAGTTCACAGTTAACTTGAACACATATGTAAACATAGTTAGATAATAAAAGGCAATATAGGTAATATTAAGCAGTATTTAATTGAGTATAGCAGTATTTAACTTTAACACATATACAGACACAATAAAATAATAAAAATTCGAATATTAGACAATATTTAATTGAGCCCGTGGTTAATAGCAGTGGTTGAAAGATACCAGGGTACCTTTTCTTCCATCTGGAAAATTATTATAAATACCCGGATAACATGATACTGTTGAGTTAATGATGTATATGAAATGTTATGAAAGGCATGACTACGTTATTTTCAGTTCGCATAAGTTAGTTCTCAGTTAACTTGAACACATATGTAAACATAGTTAGATAATAAAAGGCAATATAGGTAATATTAAGCAGTATTTAATTGAGTATAGCAGTATTTAACTTGAACACATATATAGACACAATAAAATAATAAAAGGCGAATATTAGACAATATTTAATTGAGCCTGTGGTTAATACCAGTGGTTGAAAGATACCAGGGTACCTTTTCTTCCATCTGGAAAATTATTATAAATACCCGGACAACATGATACTGTCGAATTAATGATGTACATAGAATGTTATGAAAGGCATGACTACGTTATTTTCAGTTCGCATAAGTTAGTTCTCAGTTAACTTGAACACATATGTAAACATAGTTAGATAATAAAAGGCAATATAGGTAATATTAAGCAGTATTTAATTGAGTATAGCAGTATTTAACTTTAACACATATATAGACACAATAAAATAATAAAAGGCGAATATTAGACAATATTTAATTGAGCCCGTGGTTAATAGCAGTGGTTGAAAGATACCAGGGTACCTTTTCTTCCATCTGGAAAATTATTATAAATACCCGGACAACATGATACTGTCGAATTAATGATGTACATGGAATGTTATGAAAGGCATGACTACGTTATTTTCAGTTCGCATAAGTTAATTCACAGTTAACTTGAACACATATGTAAACATAGTTAGATAATAAAAGGCAATATAGGTAATATTAAGCAGTATTTAATTGAGTATAGCAGTATTTAACTTGAACACATATATAGACACAATAAAATAATAAAAGGCGAATATTAGACAATATTTAATTGAGCCTGTGGTTAATACCAGTGGTTGAAAGATATGAGGGTACCTTTTGTTTCATTTGGAAAATTATTATAAATACCCGGACAACATGATACTGTCGAATTAATGATGTACATGGAATATTATGAAAGGCATGACTACGTTATTTTCAGTTCGCATAAGTTAGTTCTCAGTTAACTTGAACACATATGTAAACATAGTTAGATAATAAAAGGCAATATAGGTAATATTAAGCAGTATTTAATTGAGTATAGCAGTATTTAACTTTAACACATATATAGACACAATAAAATAATAAAAGGCGAATATTAGACAATATTTAATTGAGCCCGTGGTTAATAGCAGTGGTTGAAAGATACCAGGGTACCTTTTCTTCCATCTGGAAAATTATTATAAATACCCGGACAACATGATACTGTCGAATTAATAATGTACATGGAATGTTATGAAAGGCATGACTACGTTATTTTCAGTTCGCATAAGTTAGTTCACAGTTAACTTGAACACATATGTAAACATAGTTAGATAATAAAAGGCAATATAGGTAATATTAAGCAGTATTTAATTGAGTATAGCAGTATTTAACTTTAACACATATACAGACACAATAAAATAATAAAAGGCGAATATTAGACAATATTTAATTGAGCCCGTGGTTAATAGCAGTGGTTGAAAGATACCAGGGTACCTTTTCTTCCATCTGGAAAATTATTATAAATACCCGGATAACATGATACTGTTGAGTTAATGATGTATATGAAATGTTATGAAAGGCATGACTACGTTATTTTCAGTTCGCATAAGTTAGTTCTCAGTTAACTTGAACACATATGTAAACATAGTTAGATAATAAAAGGCAATATAGGTAATATTAAGCAGTATTTAATTGAGTATAGCAGTATTTAACTTGAACACATATATAGACACAATAAAATAATAAAAGGCGAATATTAGACAATATTTAATTGAGCCTGTGGTTAATACCAGTGGTTGAAAGATACCAGGGTACCTTTTCTTCCATCTGGAAAATTATTATAAATACCCGGACAACATGATACTGTCGAATTAATGATGTACATAGAATGTTATGAAAGGCATGACTACGTTATTTTCAGTTCGCATAAGTTAGTTCTCAGTTAACTTGAACACATATGTAAACATAGTTAGATAATAAAAGGCAATATAGGTAATATTAAGCAGTATTTAATTGAGTATAGCAGTATTTAACTTTAACACATATATAGACACAATAAAATAATAAAAGGCGAATATTAGACAATATTTAATTGAGCCCGTGGTTAATAGCAGTGGTTGAAAGATACCAGGGTACCTTTTCTTCCATCTGGAAAATTATTATAAATACCCGGACAACATGATACTGTCGAATTAATGATGTACATGGAATGTTATGAAAGGCACGACTACGTTATTTTCAGTTCGCATAAGTTAGTTCTCAGTTAACTTGAACACATATGTAAACATAGTTAGATAATAAAAGGCAATATAGGTAATATTAAGCAGTATTTAATTGAGTATAGCAGTATTTAACTTGAACACATATATAGACACAATAAAATAATAAAAGGCGAATATTAGACAATATTTAATTGAGCCCGTGGTTAATACCAGTGGTTGAAGAATACCAGGGTACCTTTTGTTTCATCCGGAAAATTATTATAAATACCCGGACAAAATGATACTGTCGAATTAATGATGTACATGAAATGTTACGAAAGGCAGGACTACGTTATTTTGAGTTCGCATAAGTTAGTTCACAGTTAACTTGAACACATATGTAAACATAGTTAGATAATAAAAGGCAATATAGGTAATATTAAGCAGTATTTAATTGAGTATAGCAGTATTTAACTTGAACACATATATAGACACAATAAAATAATAAAAGGCTAATATTAGACAATATTTAATTGAGCCTGTGGTTAATACCAGTGGTTGAAAGATATGAGGGTACCTTTTCTTCCATCTGGAAAATTATTATAAATACCCGGACAACATGATACTGTCGAATTAATGATGTACATGGAATGTTATGAAAGGCATGACTACGTTATTTTCAGTTCGCATAAGTTAGTTCACAGTTAACTTGAACACATATGTAAACATAGTTAGATAATAAAAAGCAATATAGGTAATATTAAGCAGTATTTAATTGAGTATAGCAGTATTTAACTTTAACACATATATAGGCACAATAAAATAATAAAAGACGAATATTAGACAATATTTAAATGAGCCTGTGGTTAATACTAGTGGTTGAAAGATATAAGGGTACCTTTTGTTTCATCTGGAAAATTATTATAAATACCCGGACAACATGACACTGTTGAATTAATGATGTACATGGAATGTTATGAAAGGCATGACTACGTTATTTTCAGTTCGCACAAGTTAGTTCACAGTTAACTTGAACACATATGTAAACATAGTTAGATAATAAAAGGCAATATAGGTAATATTAAGCAGTATTTAATTGAGTATAGCAGTATTTAACTTGAACACATATATAGACACAATAAAATAATAAAAGGCGAATATTAGACAATATTTAATTGAGCCCGTGGTTAATACCAGTGGTTGAAAGATATGAGGGTACCTTTTGTTTCATCTGGAAAATTATTATAAATACCCGGACAACATGATACTGTCGAATTAATGATGTACATGGAATGTTATGAAAGGCATGGCTACGTTATTTTCAGTTCGCATAAGTTAGTTCACAGTTAACTTGAACACATATGTAAACATAGTTAGATAATAAAAGGCAATATAGGTAATATTAAGCAGTATTTAATTGAGTATAGCAGTATTTAACTTGAACACATATATAGACACAATAAAATAATAAAAGGCGAATATTAGACAATATTTAATTGAGCCTGTGGTTAATACCAGTGGTTGAAAGATATGAGGGTACCTTTTGTTTCATCTGGAAAATTATTATAAATACCCGGACAACATGACACTGTTGAATTAATGATGTACATGGAATGTTACGAAAGGCAGGACTACGTTATTTTCAGTTCGCATAAGTTAGTTCTCAGTTAACTTGAACACATATGTAAACATAGTTAGATAATAAAAGGCAATATAGGTAACATTAAGCAGTATTTAATTGAGTATAGCAGTATTTAACTTGAACACATATATAGACACAATAAAATAATAAAAGGCGAATATTAGACAATATTTAATTAAGCCTGTGGTTAATACCAGTGGTTGAAAGATATGAGGGTACCTTTTGTTTCATCTGGAAAATTATTATAAATACCCGGACAACATGACACTGTTGAATTAATGATGTACATGGAATGTTACGAAAGGCAGGACTACGTTATTTTGAGTTCGCATAAGTTATTTTCCAGTTGACTTTGAACACGTATATAGACACATTTAGATAATAAAAGGTGAATATTAGGCAATATTTAATTGAGCTCATGGTTGAAGGACACCAGGGTACCTTTAATTTTACATCCGGAAACGAAGAATCAAAAAATGAAGCAATTAAATTAATTGGATTTTTTTAGAAAAAGTTTTTATTCGCTACTTGTAATTAATCGAAGAAATTATTGATACTTTGATCGTTATTTCGTTACTTTTCGTTTCACCGATACATGTGGTGCTGAGAAGACATGAAACTAATGGTTTTTCGGCAGTGGTAATAGGTTTAATAGAATTTTTATCGCATTTCCATCAAAACTGAAGGATGGACGACCAACAAATATTTTTTTTCAATAAACAGTTATCGATTGTTTCCGGATATCAATTAAACAGATTGGGTTGTTTTACAATTCATTTCTCTTAATCACAACTTCCACGTTATTCACCCGATCATTTTATGTGTTTTGTTTGCTCGATATATTTAGTATCGAATAAATTTTAAACTGTCTTTGGCACTGTTAATTGCTCGAATAGAATTTCAATTGCATTTTGATGGAATAACAACCGGTGAATAACGATTACTTGTAAGTCAATATATAACAATTGGTTTTGTCAATCGACTAAACGAATTGCGCCATTTTACAATAAAATTCTTTTAATCGTCAGTCGTTATAAATTATAACCAATATCTCGATTAATTGAACAAGTCAAATTGGCCAAGCTGCCTTGTCATGCCGAGAGAAAATACCACATTGTGACAGAAAAGCAATAAACCAGGCAACGTTAATTTACATGTAACACCTAACAAAAAAAATGGAAGACAATGAGTACATTAGAATATATAAAAAAGGTAAAATGTCTTAAACAATTCCGTATAGTTGAGTACATCTATTCTTTGTTAAAATTATTCATACACTCGGTACGTTTCGAAAACCTGTGGTCTTCATAAATAATGTGTCCTGAATCATGAAGAAGGACGTTCTCTATTCTGTTGAGTAACATTTACTTGAAAAATTGGTAAAATAGGTAAAAATAAGGTAAGATAGGTAAAAATAAAGTAAAATAGCAAACATAAGGTAAAATAAGGTAAAATAAGGTAAAAATAAGGTGAAATAAAAAATACGTCACATCTATGATGCTTGGTTTGACTCATTATTGTCGAGCCAAGAAAATATGGGTCCGAGTAACAGGCGTATTAGGCGGTCAGGAGAAAATAGGATGCTTCCTTTTAGGCTACATGCTACTGGCCACCTGTTTACGAGTCCAGCGTTTTGTGTGCACAGGATAACAGCAACTTGTGAATCGTTTCGCCCAATGTTCTGTTCAATCGAAGTATGCCAGATCTTATTTACGGGGTAGTAGCGTCAGAACAATTTATATATCGTAAAACAATTTAGAGTGCATTGTACATAGTGCGTCTATGCCAATGGTCTAGATGAGTTTGGTTTGTGCATTGTAAAAATATGTTGCTTGTGTTGTTTTGTCAATATTCAAGTGGTATTTTCTGTTTATTTGTGGAAAGATGTAAACTGTCGTATTAAGAGATAAAAAATATTATTCTCTTCGGCATTTTTTCCAAAGTTCTCGGAGAAACTTGTGTCGTTTTGTCAATATTCAAGTGGTATTTTCTGTTTATTTGTGGAAAGATGTAAACTGTCGTATTAAGAGATAAAAAATATTATTCTCTTCGGCATTTTTTTCAAAGTTCTCGGAGAAACCTGTCCCATACGTAAAAATCCTTCATTTAATTATCCTTAAATAATACTGTTTTTTTAAATTATCCTTAAAATATTTTTCAATTATTTAATTATCCTTAAATATTATAATACCATTTTAGGTTAGTTCTACGCACTTCAAATTATATTTAGAGGTATTTCGTTTCTATATATATTTACTTGTTTTATTACTGATATCTATTATTAGCGCAAATACTCTTATGCGACGCACATACATATGCTTCTTCTTGTTTTCAAAATACGCTCAAGTGTGCATATGTTGACATAGATCGTAACGAATAAACATGAATCATACACGAAATAACGTTCAACAACTGGCCAGTTAAACGTATCAAACAAAATGATTAAAAAAAGATGAAATAACAGTTCTGGCACAAGAACAAGAAAACGTTGGAATTGAAACATCGACGTTTCGCGGTGGAACAGGTTTCTCGTCGGGCTAAATACATTGTTGAAGCCACGTTCCAACCTGAACAAGTCCAATAAACTGTTTCACTTTATTAGGGAAGCAGAAAGAACCGGGGTACGGTCAGTTTCTTGATCGCTACTTACGCTAGATCAGTACCGTGTATTAACCCTCTATGGACCGAATTTTTTTTGGTGGCTATACAAAATCTATGTAATGTGAAGTCAACAAATATCAACCTCGAAATACATATTAACAATGAATTCAGCAGTTTCAACAATTTTATTATAACGAATAAATTTTGTAACTTTGAAGTAACAACGGCTTACAACGTTTGCACTTGTGTGTATAAGAGTATGGAATTCCATAAAACAGTTGGCGTTTGGCATTAAACATAGATATACGCATTTCCTTATCTGATGACTTTTTACTACTAAATTCATCATCGCTATCAATAATATTTATACGTCGTCGGGCAAATACTATTGGATGATCTTCGTTAGAATCAGAATCTGATAAAGAATCTTCGGATTTATTACTGCTAATGCTTCTTATTCCTATTCCTCTTTTATTTTTATATGATTTTGTATCCATAATTTGGGCCTCTGATATATAAAACTAAAAAGTGAAAAAAAACACAAAGGTTATTGCAAATACACCGAACCCTACCATTATAGCCCATTGTGTCTTGAAAGTCACAAAGCTATTTCACATGGAAATAGTAATAAAATGACTATTTAAATGCAAACAAATAAGACATTATTGATATACAAACTAAAAGCTATTATGTACGCTTTTTTTGTTTAACAACCGCCGATAGAAGAACAAATAATGAGAATTGCACAAGAAGGTTCCTCTGGCTTCTATTTGCAGACAACTTGCAAAAGCAATTACTTTGACATTTTAGGTTAGAGCTGATAACCGCATCAAGCATGTTATTGCTTACTAAGGAGACATTATATAACAAGATGTATGCGCCATGTAGCAAAAAAATTAAACTATTTAATAAAATATCGATTTATCGATATGTGACTTCAAAGTCACGCGGGCCCATAGAGGGTTAAAAAAGATGTATTAACGGTGAATGTTTCACTGACGAGAACGTTATCTGTATATGTGTGTAAACTTTAAACACGTCTAATATTTACCGCATTGTTTTTAATACGCGATACACTTTTATATCTCACTTTTCCATGAAGGTAAAAGCTGGAAAAATGTATAAGTCAAAGTTAAATCGGCCGTATTTTTCATTATTTCAGATTTTTGCTGTTGGGGATAATTATATCCTATATTACCGACTGTGTGATTGCAAAAGGACAGAGGAAAGGGAAACAACAAAAAGTTAAAAACAAAAGATGGGATCGCATAAAAACGCTTAACAAGACGGACGTGTCAAGAAGAGAAAATGGTGACTTAGTATTTATTCTATTTTATATTTTATTTTATTTAGTATTTTTTATTAATTTTTTTATTAATTATATTTTATCAATTAGTATTTATTCTATTAATATATTCGAGTAAATAGATTAATTAGTAAAATAGTGAATTAGTTAGTTTGAAGCCGTTGTATTTCTTGAAGCTTTGTTCGTATTAGCTGTGTTTTAAACTTCGTTTCGTTCAATAACTAAATTTGGTTTAAAGAAACTACAACAGTTGCGAGTAATATTCTCATGCCTTACATGTTCCCCACATGTTAAATGTAAAATATGTTGAAGCGGTGTTGGCATAATCGTGTCTAAGTCGCCAATACAGTATGTCGCAACGTATTCTTTTATTGAAATTCCAACGTCAAAATAAATGAGAGAGTTCGAATATTTCACTGGTACAATTAGTGGTAAAACTGGTAATTGCGCATTCAATTTTTTTTTTATAGCCAGAAATGCGACGTATCTTGAAAGAAATGTTCCGTTGATATTTGGTATGGCGTGAAAATAACTGATGTTTTAGATTTCGAAACAATTTACCCTCGTTTAACATAATTCAAATGAATAAGGGAACGGACAAGAAAACATGAGAGATGGAAGTGTGATGAACCCAAAAGTCGACTAAGATTTATTCCATCTGACCGTTTAGATAAGCATGGATTCCTTTAAAATCTATCAGGAGACAAGGGAATGCGGAAATATGAAATTGTCAAATTTGGAATGGATTCAACAGAGTGCCCTCTTTTTTTCGAACGCACATACTATTGGGTTGGAGGGAAAGTTCTGTCGTATTTTAAAGAAAATATTTGAATCAATTTATAAAAATATGTGTTTAACACGTTGTTTAACCGGCGCAAGAGATATTAAAATATTCGCAATGGGTAGTAATAATTATTTTATAAATGCAGTGTTAGAATAGTGATGCGATTCTTTGGTCTCCAATGCACATTATTTACATTTTGTATAATTTAGTCAAATGCTGTAATTTCATAGTATCGATTTGTTTAATATTAATCATAATACATTTAATGTGTTGTATGATTAATGCCAAACTCTTCTGCAATTTCTCGATTTGTTAAATGCGGATAATTTTCCAACATGGATCGTAAAACATGATTATCGATCTTAGATGGTCGTCCAGATCGATCACTTTCTTGGAGGCTCAGATCCCCGGAACGAAATTTGCTAAACCATCTTTGACCAGTACGAACATTTACAATATCTTTTCGAAATACCGCACATACATTTTTACATGCAACCGATGCGCTGCTTCCTTTTTGGAATTCATACAAAATGCAGTGTCGTAAATGCACTTTATCTACTGACATGTTTTTCACTTTAAATATCACAAGTAAATGATGAACGGTAAAAAAGGACTCTTTTTATATTATACAGCAGCTATAAAAAAAAAATCCGGATGACTCACTAGCCAGATGTTTTTTTTATTTACAAGAAAAATTACCTGCCTATTAAAAATACGACAGAACTTTCCCTCCAACCCAATATATGAGTATAAACGAAAAAATTATTCTATGAGGATAAATAATGCCAATCTGTACTTTTTCCAACGCATAGTTGATACGTAATGTTAGGAGCATGGTAGTAGAGGCGTTGATATCTATAAAAATCGATTTACACAATTGAGGATTACAGTATACATATATATGCAGATGACGATAACACAGTAATGCAATTAAAGATATCCAAGAAAAGAAACTGCTTTGTTTTCGATAAAATTATGCATTAGCACATCTGTGTATATTACGCCTTATTTTGTTTGCTAAAATAGTTGTAACTAATGTATATATTTGTATTAAACTGCACAATTTATTCCAGTTTGTATGTACAAAAGAAAAAAACTGACCCGTGACGCGGCATTAATTATATTAGAAGGATTTCATTGCGTCAAACATTCGTACATTTATATTTTTTCTATCGGCATCATATTCATACTATCAAATTTATAATGTTGTTTATAAATGTACATTACGCTCCTTTGGTCACAAAAAAAGATAATAATAGTTGCATGATAAACGTAAATGTTTATGTAGCAACAATAACTCGGCAGTAGTAAGTGCGACTTACAAATTCTGTTCAAAAACAGTTTTTCTTAACGACATTGCATACTTTTTAAATGAAATACTTATGAATGTACACACGACCCGGTCAAAGTTTTATACGTAATTATCTGTCGGACTATTAGTAACTAAGAAAAAACTTCCAAGCGAAACTTACTTTGGTTCGAGTAGGACACTTCGTAAGGATCGCAAATCTTGTCTAGACGGACATGCCTCTAAAATCTCAAAGTATTTGTCGACCTATGATATATTTGTCTTTTATTGTCCTTTAAATCGTTGAAATACTTCTAAGTCAAACACTAAATGAAATACTTGTAAATAAAATTTAGGGGAATCTCAACAAAGATAAGTTTTGACCGGCAATAAATGACCTTGAATTAAACTGGTAGACCGACACATACGTCATTAAAATTGCCGTAGGATTGGATACGCGTCCATCTAGTTAAAAATACATAACTCCATATTCAAAAAGAAACATCACCTTCTACTCTTCTAAGTACGTCCGCCTAAGAAAGATTTCTGATAATCATAAGACATCTCCACGAAACAAAGTACGTCTTGAAAGATTTTTTTAAAATAAACGATAGCTCTAATGACAAATGCATGTGAAAGTTCGCATGAGTCACCCCGTATATAGCAAATATTTTTAACACGTTGACTGCCGTACGTATTTTGCCGTATTAGAACGGCGATGCTATGAAATACTACAGCGTTTGATTGAATTATGCAAAATATAAATAATGTGCAAGTATTCGAGACCAAAGAATCGCATCACTATTCTAACAATAATTGCATTTATAAAATAATTATTACTACCCATTGCGAATATTTTCGATCTTCAGTCAAATCTCTTGCGCCGGTCACCGGTGACCCCCACGGCAGCCAACGTGTTAAATTCCTCTAATATCGATATGAATCTTTCGATTATCACTGCATATGAGTGACGCCAGGATGAACGCATAAGAGGTGGATCAGGAGTATCCCTTAACGCCTTCGTCGGTCTAGTCTCCTAATCGATCTGGGAATTCGTTTCTCCTAAAGTCGTTAAGTTTCTCACGGTATACATATCGCCAAGATCTCGAACACCATCGCCATAACCCTTACAAAGACTCGGTCTTCGAAAATATATAATTTAACTAACGATTACGGTTGGGATATCTGCTTGTCAATCGCTTTCAATAATATAATTTTTAATTGTCCTTCTATAAGCATAGGATATGATTATGTTATTATTATTATCGTTATTTTAAATCAATACAATTTTGAATTGTCCTTTTATAAGCATAGGATATGATTATGTTATTATGATTATCGTTATTTTAAATCAATACAATTTTTAATTGTCCTTTTATAAGCATAGGATATGATTATGTTGTTATTATTATTGCTATGTTTAATCCCTCAATTCGTTGTTAATTGTGATATGTAGGATATAATTTCGTCGAGCAGCATCGTAATAACCCTTACAAAGACTCGGTCTTCGAAAATATATAATTTAACCAACGATTACGGTTGGCATATCTGCTTGTCAATCGCTTTCAATAATATAATTTTTAATTGTCCTTCTATAAGCATAGGATATGATTATGTTATTATTATTATCGTTATTTTAAATCAATACAATTTTGAATTGTCCTTTTATAAGCATAGGATATGATTATGTTATTATTATTATCGTTATTTTAAATCAATACAATTTTTAATTGTCCTTTTATAAGTTATAGGATATGATTATGTTGTTATTATTATTGCTATGTTTAATCCCTCAATTCGTTGTTAATTGTGATATGTAGGATATAATTTCGTCGAGCAGCATCGTAATAACCCTTACAAAGATGCAATCTTCGAAAGTATTTCACTTTACGAACGATCATCGATATATCACTTAACTAACGATTACGATTGGGAAATCTGGTTGTAAGTCGCGTTCAACCATACAAATTTTAATCGTCTTTTTATAAGCATAGGATGTGATTATGTTGTTATTATTATCGCTATGTTATTTTCCTCGATTCGTTTTTATTGTGATACGTCGGATATAATTTCAATCAAATATAAACTGGAAATGAACGGTTGGCGATAAACGCACATTCACGAATGATTGTTAAAATTGGTTAAATTCATTGTGATTTTACGATTAATTTCTTCGACTCGTTAATCCAAAGCGATTCAGTTGCTAATCAATACCATACCAGACTCAACAGTTGACGGTTTCAATGGTGGGAAAATAAATACAGAGATGAAAGAAGAAGAAACAGTTTGATGCGAAACTCTTTCGCCGTCTGACAGCCTACTACTGAACCAGATCACTTTCTTGGCCCAAGGCAGGAATTATCTGACGTTTACGAAGTAACCCACGGTTCGATTACGAGATGAAAAATGATCCTTTTTTACTGAGCCCTTCAGACGATTTTATGACAATCCAGTTCAAACGTGCTTGCCGGTTATCGACGTAGATAAATATTGATGTGAAATTTGTATATGACAAGTTTATGATGCACTGTACATTTAACCATTTGCGATCGTCGTAGAAGTCGGTACCCCCGCAGCGGGAACCATCGAAAATGCAATTATTTTTTGGGACATGGAAATGAGCGTCATCAACTCATACACATTGTATAAAATAACAACACAACAGAACAAAGAAAAGCTACTAACACACTTACATTTTGTGAAATGTTTAATCGATCAGTTAGCAGGAAATTTTCGGGACCAAACACTATTTACACCGCAACCTTTAACGTCATTCGTAGACATTAGTGTAGGACCGAATATTTGAAGATTCGCGAAAGAATAATGCGCCGTATCGAATGCGTATAAGTAGAGTGTGATGATGTGTGATATATTTAGCTCAAATATATTTAGCTTATTTCTAATGCCCTTTCGAATCAATATATTTTAAAAACCTCAAATTACAATTATCGCACGAAACAGGGGGTTTTGATGGTAATCTGACTGAACTAAATGTGAGAACGCATATATGCCTTCATAGCCTAAATTGAATGGTTGTGTGAGAACGCATATATGCGTTCATAGCCTAAATTGAATGGTTGTGTGAAAACGCATATATGCGTTCATAGCCTAAAGTGAATGGTTGTGTGAGAACGCATACATGCGTTCATAGCCCTCAACTGGTTAATGCATTGAATATTGATGTAAATACTTAAATAGACAAAATAGGTACAATGTACTAAAATAAGTGACATCTAAAGACAGCGTGTTAAAGTGTTAATGCTTCTTATTGTTTATTTTATAGTTTATTTTAACTTTTTGTTGTTTATACTCATCATAATTGTGTTACAAATAAAATTATTATAAATTACCTCAAAAATCCTCTTTTAATTGGACGAAAAATAGCGTCACCCGTTTATGGCTGATGGAGCCCCACGTGGAAACATAAACGTCACCCATATCTGGATGACGTGGCATTCAACGTGTTAACGATTCACGCAAGTTCGACTGCTCTCCAACAGTGGTATTTGTGCAATCGTTCGTAACATAAGTAGTTGCAATATAATTATTATTAAAGAAGGCATTAGGGTAACTGTTACATCATTTTTATTGCATAATCTTAAATTTCTTAATTATCACTTAAAAATTTTTCTTAAAAAATTCAACCCTTAGGACCTTCCGTTATTTTTTAATCCTCTCACAACCATATCGCTCCCACTGTCCAAATCACTATCACTATCGCTATCAGAACTATTCTCCACGTCTGATAACGGATCAGCATATATTTCTTCTTTGTATGACATTTCGCAGGATATTTTATAATGTTTAATAAATTTAACGTAATCGTCTGATACGCGAAGGCAGCGAAAGACAGTGTCAAACTAACCAAACAAGCGGCCGCTTTGATGCGACCGGCAGAGATTTCAATAAAACAATCTGGTCATTTGGGAGGGCAAGACAGTTGAAATCGCAGTTCCCTCTTCGTGGAACATTGCCCTACAACAATGTATCTTCTTACCCAACACGGAAATTAAGCATCACCGCTGGAGAAAAAAAAGTTATGCGTACGTGATAGCGGCCGATAACGGTTGGCAACAAGAAGTCACATATACGTGACAGCGGCCGGCAAAGTCTTAACCCATTTGCATTATCGCTCTAAATCCGCAATCTTACTAAAAAATCCGACATGCGCAGCTAAATGTTGCCTATACCAGCATGCGCAAGGAAGACTTTTAGTGTTCATTCTCATTAGAAATAGTGTTATAGTGTTATTCAAATTATTGTATATTCCTCGTATTTTAACAAAAATATATTTATTTCAACAATTGTACAGTTTTTGGACTAGTTCCACGTTGAAAAATAATTCGAAAACATCGCGCCTGGACATTCCATTGACGTTGATGGTTACACCACTTACGGCAGTAAAATTATGTAATGTTGGCATACAATTTCGTTTTTCCCATAAGAAATCTCCAGTTTCAATATTATTGGGCTGGCCATCTTTACTACTATCTATTAGAGCTATGGCACGTTTACGCTTATGGGATATTTGCATTTCTATGCTTGAATCCGAATCCGAACTGTAATTCATTATGGTAACCTAATTTGGTTAAATTTTATTGTCTATTATTTTTTGTTATTATTTTATTATTTTGAACCTACAATCAGAAAAGTAAGAAAACTAATATTTTACACAAAATTCTTTATTGTTTGTTTATCGTACAAACTCTTTAACGATTGCTGATAAGCTGAAAACAAAAATTATTGTGTGCGGATTTATCCGCTCCCGGTGATAATGGTCAGTTTTTGTTTGCGGATTATTCCGCCAAATGATGCAAATGGGTTAAGTACGAGAGATGTATCGAAGAACCTATTCCTAGCTGCAGCGTTCCCACGGTATTCCACTATCTGGTGCCGCCAAGTATGCGAGAATCCGCGTGTTCGGACAATCAGGGTTTTATACGAGTTCAGGAAGTCTTCGCTGTCGTTCGGACATACGACACACGGCGACGGTATTTCTTGCTTCCGGTCCTTCTATGGCACTGCAGTCGACACGTGATCACGTATGGCCGGCGAAGCAAGAAATATCGTCGTCGCGTGAGAACCAAGAGAGGGTTCGTGGGAAAACGATGAAGGTGCGTGGTGCTTCTGCTATCAGGAGAACACGAGAATGCAGGAGGAACGAGTTACGGTGCGTCAGGAGGGTTGGTTGCCTGCTCAAAAATCACACGGCACTCACGAATTCTTCGCTGGATGGAATTCGAAATTGTGGCAGGGTGTGGGTCGAAGCAAACACAAAAGTGGGATCGGAAAATTTCATTTTGTAAATTAACCCTTTGCGGTCGTATGTTTACTCTCAGACACCAAAGCCTTTTTACCGTTCCGGTCGTATGTCTGCTCTCAACCACCACAACAGAAACCGTACTAATGTTATACTGTATTCATCCATGTATCAGTTTACAATTTATCTGTACAATCATAAATATCTAATGGACCTATCGACGAACTTATGCGGTGCTCTTATCAATTGGAGATAACGAAATCCAGTGCGAACAATAGCTGTTACCTCTCGCTCGTCGTGCAAGACGCCTCTTATGCGTAAAGATATGGACACAGTTCTAAGGTACTTCGTAAAATTCCAAATAATATTTCCCAAGTTGTATTTAACTGTAATTAATCATTCCCGCTTCTTACAATATTTCAAAATAATACTCCAATATGGCCAAAAGAAAGTTAACGACAGAAGTTTACTGTTTTGAAAAATACCACACAATGGAGAGCTATAAAATATAATTTTTACATGAAAACATGACATTAAAACATTATTGTGTAAACATATAACTAAAGTTGACAAAAAAAATTCATAAATCTTGTTTATTTTTCATAATCTTGCATCTTGTGTATCACTGCTTTTCCAACGGAAATTAATTCCGACCAGTACGACACCCATGACCAACTTTAATACGTCCGAAAAGGGTTAAGAGTGAAGGCGGTTGAAGGTAAAAAAATGAGATATGATGATTTATGAATGAATATAACGGAATAGAATGATGGAGTTGAATACTGTTTAGGGTGTGTTCATTTAAATGCTTGTAAGGCTACATTTTTAGTTTTTTTTTGTATTGTATATACAGGAATGTAAACGAAAAATTAGAATGTGATTGAATAGGAAAAGACATTCTCTACCTGGATCCTATTTTGTAATGTGAATGGTAGAATATTCGTATATTATATTATGAGTTTTACAGCCTACTGTAATATGCATTGCGGTGTATCATTTTGAAACTACATTCCTCAACATCAATTCGGTAATAGGCACTTTCATTTTTACTTAGATACAAACTTTCCGACCTGTGTTATTCAATCATTTTCTATGAATCCGTTTATATAAATGCATGTTTTATGAATGTATAACATTTGTCTAAGTCTTTCACTGTTTGTCTAAAGTAGTACCACTTTAAAGTATCGGGTATCTAATGGCTAAAGATACGAACATCTATTCTAACGAGTCTTCATGTTACCAATGTAGTAACATATCTTATACAAACGTAAACAATTTTTTGGTTAAAATGGATGTAAACGAAACAGCTTTGGTCAAATGAATTCCTGAAGTGTGGGGTTGGATTTTGAAAGGCATCACAGAAGAATACTTATAGTAGGAGGTTATAAGTGCACAGTAGGTAGTTCTTATCGTAAGGGCGCTAAAATTAATACTTGTATCTGATCGTGAAAAATTATTCTCGGTGCTATCGGAAAATTTTGTCGAATTATCAAATTTCAAGGACATTGTAGCTTAATACCAAGGACGAAAAGCAGCAGTAGGCAACGAAAACGTTATAAAGATTCCATGACAAAAATTAACATATTATGTCTGCATAATCGCTGATATCCGATTATGACGGTTTCTTGTTCTTTAAAACTTTTAGATATGAACGACAGCTCGCCGATATCATAGTCAAAGACAAAGAAAATTCTATTGGGTCGTCCGGATAGTTCGTGCCAATTTTTAGTAGGTGACGTAAGGACGGGTCTGAATATATCGGAATAATTGAAGACAAATGGCACGCGTGCAAATTCTAGAAGATAGTACTTCAGACATACTTGCAAAAATGTTTGGTTCTGACACGTTCATTTTCTCAGTTTTATACGCCTTTGAATATGGAAGCAAACAAAGCGCATTATGGGCATTTAATGCTGTTCTTTTACCAAAAAGACAAAAATGCCACACAACCGGACGGAACTTTCAAGTTGCCTGTAAGACGGAGAAAGGTTGGGGAACAGTCTGGCACCTGTGTCATTTAATAAACGTATACCAACATTTAAATGTACTGTGTTACAATTTTCCTTCGAATTCGGCACGAACTTCCCGAACAACCCAACACATCGACTCATATTCGTATGTGTGATCAAACAAGTGGAAATTCCAAATTTCGTGGACTTTCCCATGCTTGATTATGCTTTAGCTCTGAGCAGTAAGTTCGAATCGTTCTCTATGTAACACACTCTGTAACCCTTTGAGAACCGGGACTGATTATAAGGAACCAGTCTATTGCTTTTGCTTATAACCACTTATACTCGCTTGACGATAAATGTTCGTTAACACGTACCGCTGTTTAAACCGATTGCGGTAAAATGTTCCTTATGGAGTAGTCATTTACGGGTACATAAATAAAATATCTTTATGGCAGATGTTCAAATAAACAATGTAAAAGTCTACGGCAAAAATATGCATACTAGTAAACTTAATTTCCTTTATTTTTCGAGATAGAACGGACTAGTAAAACTACAGAAAACTGCTTGTTTTGTAGAGAAATTTTTCGCAAGATATATTGTTCTAAGTGGCCGCTTCTTTCATGTCAAACAATATTTTCTGTGCTTATGGTTACCAGTTATAAAATGGCTCGCGCATAGACTAGCAAAAATATGCGTGCTAGTAAACTTAATTTCCTTTATTTTTCGAGATAGAACGGACTAGTAAAACTACAGAAAACTGCTTGTTTTGTAGAGAAATTTTTCGCAAGATATATTGTTCTAAGTGGCCGCTTCTTTCATGTCAAACAATATTTTCTGTGCTTATGGTTACCAGTTATAAAATGCCTCGCGCATAGACTAGCAAAAATATGCGTGCTAGTTACTTGATTTCCTTTACTTTTTTCAAGATGGTGAAGACTAGTAAAACTAGTCTCTTTTGTAAAGAAATGTTTCGCAAGATATATTGATCTGAGTAGCCGCTTTTTTCATGTCAAACGATAATTTGTTTGCTTATGGTTACCAGTTGTAGAATGCCTCACACATAGACAAGCAAAGATATGCGTGCTAGTAACTTTGATTTCCTTTCTTTTTTCAAGATGAAACGGGCTAGTAAAACTAGCCTCTTTTGTAAAGAAATGTTTCGCAAGATATATTGTTCTGAGCGGCGGCTTCTTTCATGTCAAACAATATTTTCTGTGCTTATGGTTACCAGTTATAAAATGGCTCGCGCATAGACTAGCAAAAATATGCGTGCTAGTAAACTTCAATTCCTTTATTTTTTCAAGATGGAACGGGCTAGTAAAACTAGTCCCTTTTGTAAAGATTTGTTTCGCAAGATATATTGATCTGAGTTGCCGCTTCTTTCATGTCAAACAATAAATTTTTGCTTATAGTTACCAGCTTTAGAATGCCTCACGCATTCCGTGCTTTTTACACAAGCGAATTTTATGGACAGTGCTCCTACTTGTTAAAAAAAATGGTGGCATAACATGTGTTAAAATTGCATCCTTTATCTAGAACCCTTTCTTTATACAATGAACTTTTGCAAGTATCTTTTCCGTAGAAGCTAAATACGGATACTACCATTATTAACACGTTTTTTTTTTACTGAATCCAAAATACTCGCAATGGGTAGTAATAATTATTTTATAAATGCATTGTCGGCCTTGCATATAACATAATTCAGTCAAACGCTGTGTTAAAACAATCTTTGTCGTGCTATTCTTTATTGTCCACGTGTTAAAACAATCTTTGTCGTGCATCTTTTCCTGCATCTAAGAGGTCCGCGCAACTATTTATTCCGCGTCTTCCCTTCGTCCACACAACTTCCTCCGCTCGAATAATTTCCTAATACTTTGACGAAGAGAATGCTCCTCGACAAGGCAATTTTCTCACGGTCTGCGATTATCCCCATAAGGTACTCCATGTGCCCAGACGCCAGGCACCTTTTACGGCGTGAGAAAAAATTTGAGATCAAAACTGACGCCTCAGACACGAGCTCTCAGGATTTTCAGGCAAGCAACGCGCGATAAAATGAATAAGTGTCGAACGTATAATGAGATTTATAGAGATTTGTGGAGGTTCCGGATGATGCATTTGGGGTGAACGTGTGACTAGACAAAATTCCTCACTAATTCCACAGAGAGAAGCGTGGGAACGATTTTTGCACACGATCAAATTGAAACGCGTCAGTATCGGGGTCGTATGAGTAGGAAGGAAGGAGTTTGTTGGCGACGAGCGATTGGTGGAATTGAAGGAATTTAATTGTAAGTGTATTCAAATAATCGTATTGGTTAAGTATGAGAAAATCTCGGTTTGCATTTTAGTTATAGTAACTTTACGTTACAATCCTCTACATACATTGTAAACATACAAATATGACACCAAAATTGTCCACCTGTAAGATTTAACACTATCATGAAACGATTTTCTTCGGGATTGGATAATTATATGTTAATGCAGTGATATTAGTGGAATTAAGTTTTTCACAGCTATTATCATTGTGTCTCCTATCATGATCTTGAGCAGTTCGGATTTACTCGGTAGCGATAAAGTGTCATAGTGTTCTTAGCAAGAAACGGTACGTTAAGTTTCGTTCAAATTACTTTCTGTCTAAATTATTTTCCGGACAATTATAATTAATTCGTTAAAAATATGTGAAGAAATACGAATAGAGTAGTGAATAGATGGGATGAAAATATGTGCCTGGTAAAATTCGAATCCGGGTCATCCTGAGAAAGTAATACGAAGGTTGACTATAAAAAATAAGCTAACATGATATACGCGTAAAAAGATACAAATGGAAAATAAAGAAAAATATGTTTAGTGCAGGTGCTGGAATGTGATGATGGATGTAAAATATATACATGGAGAGAAAACAGTAGTTGATGCAACAGTGTAAAGTACAGGCTATCTGATAATACTACATAACATTGTTGAAATGCTAAAAAATACTCTGGTATATATTGGATACTGTAAAGCTTTATTAATAGAGTGCCATAAAGAATCACGTGGACAGTTTGGAAGAAATAAATTAATATGAAGCAAATATGGATTATAATTAATCTGGAGTAAAAATGCTTTGATAAAACGGAGAAGAGTGAAAATAGAACTGGACTAAACAATGCAAACAAACGTTTTGCGTAAAAAAATATCCCGTTAAACATTACGTATCCAGGCACTGACGTTATTAAATTTGAAAAATAATACTTTACAGTTTATATCACATTTAAAAAGACCTTACCTTTTTCTGTTTTCTTAAGATTGTAAACAAAAACAAAAAACATGTTTTTCATTTGAATTATGAATTGCTTTGGCAAAATAGTGTCGGAAACAGCTAAAAACGTTATTTAACAAGATTTGTTTTAAATAAGTCATATTCCAATATCTGTAATTAGTCACGGTTAGTTTCTGTAGTGGGTCAGTTTCTGGTTAGATTCGTATATATACTGCATTTACACAATTATGCGTATCGTACGAAGGAAACGCGTTATCGTGTGAAGGAAATGCAGTCTAAAGATAGAAACCACCAGTATTTATATTTATAGAGTGTTGTACTTTTAACCGCCAATCGGTTGTATGTACATATATAGTTGTGTTATTATATATATGTGCAAATGGTCAGTTATATGCATAAGATTAAAAAATATATATAGTTGTGTTATTATATATATGTGCAAATGGTCAGTTATATGCATAAAATTAAAAAAATGTATGTTTGTCGGGAAAATATTTTTACCGTTGAACATAAGGACACCATATTTGACATGAATATTGTGGAAAATACTGTGGGAAATACTGTCTATTCACCCCTAAAGAAGACGTACTGTTAAGCTCGTTCAATTATTTTATATTGCAGCTTCATAATTTTCACATGTTCCCTCTTAAAAAAAATACAAAAAGTAAATAATTGTGACCTTATATAGAAACAAAAAATATCTGGATGATATTAAAATTTATTGTGGAAGTATTAAGTAAAAATTATACCAGAGGTGATTGTAGCTAACATTATCTTAAACTACTCGAAATAATTAATCAACGATGATAGTAAGTTGAAAAATCGTGTTTAGTAAGTAATGCAAAAGAATCATTCAATTTACATTTAAGAAAGAAAATGATAAAAGATTACGAGGAGATAAATTTGCTACGGGCATTGCTTGATATTAACTATAATAAGATATTAATACATCTAAATTTCTTGTTTTTAATTATTTGTGTCGTATTTGTTACATTCGTTTTCTAGTAAATGGTCCACGATAAAAGCGAAAAATTGTGTAAGTGTACTGTCAGTGTTCAGAGATTCTAAATTGGCATTAAAATTATATTAATTAGTTTTAATAATAGTATCAATAAGTAGACTGCGAAAAAAAAGGAAGAATGTTTATTGAATAATTTACTTGAGTATCTACATCTAGTCCTTAACCTGATCTAGGTCGATCCGGTGTGTTAAAAAAACATGGAAGAATATTAGCTAATTATCTAAAAGAAAAACAAGAAAGAATCAACTGTGACCGGGATATATGTAGAAATCGAACAATTTGATGTATTTATGGTAAAATAAGATAGGACAAAAATGTACTTCATTAGGATCGTATCCATTTTCATTACCTATTTAATCATTTTTACGAACTGCAATTATAGTTCTAAAATTAAACGAAATCTGGATCAAGTCCAAATTCCTTGGGTGTGATGCAAATATAAAGGATATATCTCTTTATTTTCAGTAAGCTATTATACGATTACGAAGATGCGCGGAAAGCAAGAAAATTACAGAACTAAATAATGTAAGCGTAGCATCCAATGAGACTATACAAGATATATTTAAAATTTTAATAAACAATACATAGCGGGTACGTATAATGAAATATAAACGTTTTACGTTAGAATAAAACATCGATGAAACATTGGATAAAATATTGTGTAAAACATTGATGGAATATATTTTGGAAAATTATCAATAAAAGATTCTGAAAGATAATTTTACGACGTTAATTATAAATTCTAATAATATTTTCCAAGTACAAGTGATTAATGTTTCTTTGATACATCTGTAATGCATTACCGTATATGTTTGATTAATAGGTATTTTTTCGATACAATTAATTGCGATCGTTTATTATACATCTTTGTATGTATTCGATACCGCCCATTTGCCCCATATTTTATTTTTTCCATAATTACGCCATCAGGCACTGACTACTAATATTTAGTGCAGTAACCAATTTTGAAATGTTTAGATATGCTATGTTGCCCGGTACCCTCATCACAATACAGTATGCTTTCGGCGGGTAACACTGGCATTATTCGAGTTTTACGTTAATAAACACCGTTGGTACTGATCATAGAATATTACATAAACCCATTTATTGTTTGTTGCCGCGGTTATTGAGCCATAACTATTATGGCGTCATGTTCCTGCATTACAGTTCAGTTATTCTCGTTACTTGTCAAACTTCACATATCTGACAAACTATACAATTTGAAAATATAATCATTTACACTGCAGCGAAAGTATACGCAGTAAGCAGATAGTAAATGCTGTGTGTAAAGATTGCACGTCATCGTATCACTCTATTAAGTACGAGGGCAGTCCGATAAGTACTTAGCCTCACCGCCTAATGGCGCCACTATCGTAGAAAAAAAATTACTATCGTGTAATACATTCTCGTAGACGATTACTGTCAAAATTTCAGCCATATTGGATTTGTAGTTTTGTTTTGATCGCGTCTAAAAAATTTTGCGTGTCCGCGGATTATGCAAAAATGGAAAAAGAGCAATATCGGTTGGTGATTCGATTCTTGTTTTTGGAAGGGAAATCGCGCAGCGAAATCAAAACCTTTTGCTGTGTACGGTGACTCTTCTCCTTCAATGGCGACCGTCAAAAATTTAGTTTAACGAGTTTCAACGTGGTCGCACTTCAGTTTTTGATGAGCCACGCCCAGGTACCCCAAAAACAGCTACCACGGAGGATAACATGACAAAAGTCCACGATCTCGTATTGGCAGACCGCCGACTGAAGGTGCGCGAGATTTGATGAGACATCGGCATTTCAAAAGACCGCGTGAGTTATATCCTGTATGAAATATTGGGCATGGGAAAGCTCTCTGCTCGATGGGTGCCATTGTTATATACAACCCATGACAAGCGCATCCGTGAGACCACTTCAGAGCAGTGTTTTCACACAGTTTAAGCGCAATCCGAAAGAGTTGCTACGTCGTTTTGTGACTCCGTCGACGAAACGTGGATCCACTGGTATCACACCAGAGACCAAGGGACAGTCAAACAGTGGACTGCGCCCGGCGAATGTGCTCTGAAGAAGGCGAAGACCTGTCCACCGGCCGGAAAGGTGATGGCCACCGTGTTCTGGGATTCAACTAGATGTGATCTCATAGTCTACCTGGAGAAGGGCAAAACAGTCACAGTGCTGTACTTCGACATCAAAATTGCCGATTCGGCGCCGAATTTTGTAAAAAACGGCCCCATTTGGCGAAGAAAACAGGTGCACTTTCACCACGATAACGCATCGGCTCACACCTCTGCCTGAGCTACAGCCAAATTCGTTGAATTAGGTTACGAACAGCTGCCCCATCCATCGTATTCTCCAGATTTGGCCCCGTGTGTCTTCTTTTTGTTCCCAAACTTGAAAAAGTCACTCGCTGGGCAGAAATTTGAGTCGAATGAGCAGGTTATCGCCGCACAAGGCCTACTTTCAGATCTCTCAAAACATATAATTTAGACGGGTTGAAGAAGTTGGAGCATCGCTGGATCAAGTGTATCGAGTTAAAAGGAGACTATGTTGAAAAATAAATCGTCAATTTTCCAAATTTTTCGTTTTTCTTTTGTAGGCTAAGTACTTATCGGACTGCCCTCGTATGTCGTATATTGCCATAGTACATGACTGTGTATGCAGCATTTCTGCGTATCGATAAATAAATTATATAATTGATAAATAAATATGATGATTTGTGCATCCGCCAACATAATAGTTCACGGCTAGTATCGTTTAATTAAAGATTGCGAGAAATCTTTTGTTTGTTGTCATCCAATCTTGCCTCTTAAGATATTGGCTCTGATTGGTGGGGTAAATAAAAAATAAATATTCTTTCTTACTTCTCGCGAAAGTTTCAGGTGAAGCTATTAATACTCCGACAGGAAATAGTGATAATTGCAAAAATTGCAAAGTTAGGCATTGCCGGTGAGAACAACATTTACACCTGCTCAAACTTATTGAATATAATTTTTGGAACGTGACAATTTGATTCGCTTCCGGACAAATAGGTACAGAATTACAGAATTTCCAAATTAGAAATCGGATGAGGAAATTAATTTAGAGATACGTTAGCATCATTTTATTACTGAAAGTAAAAAAAATGATACAATATAATACATTTTATAATTAAAAATTTTGATATTAAAAGAAATCGTTAATAAAAATTGTATAATAAAACAGAATTTTACAATAAAAAAATGTCCATTCGTGACGAAAATAATCCAGTACGTGATGTGACGTTAATATAAAATTATAAACAATTTTTTTTTCACAATGGGAAAATATTTATAGCTCGAACAGGTCAATTTTTCGGACCTATATTCGTATTATCTCCTTCCAATTTTACGAACAATAGAACACGGTATCAAATATTCGAATAGTAAGTCTACAGGCAGAGTATCATGATAATATTAATATATTTTGTACAAAGCAAATTGCAGGCAGCTCTTGCTTTGATCGGTTGCTAACAAAATGAACCGACAGTTATTGATTGACTGTCAGTCATGTCACGTGAAGTTTTTGTAATGTATTGTATTGTGTCGATTGATCCCTGTGACTAATGAAGCCCTATTGTTTGGTGTCGCTCAATGTATTATTCCGCACACAACAGCGGACAGAATCTAGTGCACTTTGCTTCCATTTCTTAATTGCGCAGCTGATCTATTAAAATGTCATGGGATGGTCTAATGATGCAAAACAATTTGCAAGGCCATTTAACGAGGATATGAGGCGGAACTTCAGTATCAGCTTAACCAAATCCGTGCGCATTTAATTAGAACATTAACGATAATGTCGGAAAGAAACCAACAATGTGATTAAAACGCGGAAGCCACAAACGACTTCACCAAGAAAAGTATATCCTTTTAAGGAATGTTGATTTCTTTATTTTTTGATGATTAATAAACAGTTGTAACCAGCTGGCAAGGAGAGAAATAAACTTGCGTGTTACCGTTTTTATGCAAATTTGATACAAAGTATCCATAGCCGAAAATGTTGAATACGTGTTTTGCAAAAAATAGTAACCTTCCAACAGTTTTTATGTCAAGAGTAAACATTGAAGTTTTTCAATTGAGTTGAAATTCTACGGATACGTTTAAAATTAAAAATAATCTGACATGCGTATTTTTATTTTATGAAGAGACACGGTTTATAACAGTGGCATATGTTTAATTGCCCTGAAATATGTATTTGCGCACAATCGATACATCGGTAAAAATTAAACGGTTAGCAATTTGCAGAAAACTGTTTTGTAATTAAATCAGGAGAAGAGGCAAATAAGATCAGGAGAAGAAAGAAATAAAAATGATGTTTACTATAAATATGGAATAATATGCAAATACTATTGCCTCGGAAGTTCAAGGTTTGTCCGAAATACTTGATTGGATCCTTAATTATTTTTAAAATAACCAGTGAAAGATATGGAAGAATATAAGAAGATATATAAGAATAGCTTTAAGGCGATCGAGGTTTTTCTCCGAAAATGTACAAGCATCTCAAACTTTGAAAACGCTCGGATGGAAATTCACGTAAGTTTTGTGCTTGCAAAATGAAATAGACAAGATAAAATTCTAATATAACAGAATTTCTGTATACATGGAGCATAAATAAACTTTTTTTTTATCTTAGAATCTACCACGAGCTATTAGAATATTGTTCAAAATTAATGTTACGTGCTTTAAATACATAAAATTATTTTGTTTCGTAAGCTCAGCTAATTTTAAGGTTTCTGTCAGCGTTGTTGGTTATTTGCATAAAGTATGACATAATACATTTGTAGGGATATAAGATGTTAGGTGATGTCGAAGTGTGATGCGGAATTATATTGAGTAGAATAATTTATTGAAAGATAAATAAAAGACTTGAAGTAATGTTTACATATAAATACAAAATAAAAATAGAACTATGGCAATCCGACTACATTTCGGTAAACGGCAAGAAAAACGTATCTATACTGGACTGAACTACTCTCTGAATTTGACTGAACGACAACTTAAAACTCTCTGACCTATTACTCAACTATCTCTAAACGAATACTATCTCCTCGCCGGGCCGTTGCTATTGACTGTTTCCCCAAGGGTTCGGCATCAATTATTCGAAAACACGCATCCTCTCATTCTTACCTACTTTCTCTCTCGCTAACATATAAATGCGTTACAGTCGACACGCGCAATTGAGACATACGTCACGCATTCTTCAAATATATATATGTTATACCTTCACTCGCAACAATCGGTCGCAGCCACTCATACACACACACACACACTTCCTACATTTATGCGAAACATCTACGGCCGTTTTTCTGATGCTACACATTTAACTGGGAAAAGGCATAGTCCGAAATATAACAAGGGTAACTTACCAGAAGGATGATTTGATTGTAAATTGTAGTCATCGACTTGAAGTGTACTGTTTGCACCGCTTCTCGTAAACCTAACAACGTGGTATTGATTGTCGTTGACCTTAATGCCAATCTCCCCGATGGGATGATCATTTGTGCCCATGTTATAAACAGCAAAAACATTGCCTTCCACCTGTAACAATGCACATTATAGTAATGCTTATAATTGACACAAACTCGCAAATATTTTACTTAAACCTTTTAGTGCCGAACGATGACATATCGTCGTTTGCAACACTTGCGAAAAGTGCCAACGACGATATTTCGTCGCATATGCGATGATGCTTTACTATTCGCAATCTCAAAATAAGTTTATAAAATGTTGGGAATGGTTTCATTTCTTTGGAGAAGAATTGAAAAAATCGTTTATGGCTTTAACTTTGTGGTATATTCCATGCTGGTGTTTGCCGAGACTGCGTATACGCTAATCGATCAGATAGAAATTCGACACGGGGTATTTTCTTGAGACCGTAACACAAGATTTAGATAGCTGTTTGAACAGAATATCTTCTTATTTTTCACGAAAGAATCTGATATCGAAACGGTTAGAGTGAAATTTTTTAGTCTTTCCTCGGCCTTTGTAAAGATCGTATCTGTTTCTTGGCAGTGAATGTTTGAAGAATTTCACCTTTGTTGTTGGTGCTGTCTTTTACACATTTTTCAAGAGCCATATTACGCATCAATAGCCAAATAACTGAATATAAATGTTTATAATAGTACTCAAATTTTATATCAATAATGTTATACTAGCTACACGAATTTTGTAGCGGATAATCCTTCTGACGCTTGCCGTGCATCATGGGATTATCTTTTAGTTTTGTGGTAGAATATTAGTTATTTTATTACAAATAATAGAAAATGCATTCTTTATGCATCATACTACGTGATCTATATAAAGCTACGCTCAAACAATGATTTTTCTTATGTGCAAATACTGTTCATAAAAGGGAATTGATTTTTCTGTTTTTCATAATGTTTTCTATTTATGTTATTCGTACGATTTTCACCAAATATTTAAGTACAATTGACATTCATTTATTCTCCCTTCATTTCGTAATAATGCTTCTTTTTAAATTTTCTAAACATCATTCTTATTTTCTTTTATGTGATGCTTTTACTATTCGCAATCGTCAAAATAAGTTTATAAAATGTTCGGAATGGTTTCATTTCTTTGGAGAAGCACTAAAAAATCGTTCCTTTAAATTGTATTCAAAACTATGTCAGCACGAGCCTGATCATACGCAAATCGATAATTATAGAAATTTACACGGGAAAATTTTGTGACTTTTAACCGTAACAAATGTTTAGATACTTGCATTTAAATAGATATCATTTTATTTTTCTTTGTCAGATCAATTAACGGAACAAAAATGTTGACATTTATTTTAATTATATAAAGTTTGTAAGCATCAATCTGTTTCTTGGCAGTGAATGTTTGAAAATTTCTACTTTAACTTAATCGTCTTTTACACATTTTTCAAGAGCCATATTACGAATATTTATTGCCAAATAAGAATATAAATGTTTATAATAGTACTCACAATTTTATATCAATAATCGTTATACTCGACGACGATTCTTCCTAGCAGATAATATTCGTAACGACCCAACGCCACTGTGTCTCTTTTCATTTCTGGCCGACGATTTTGTGGAAATATTAGTTATTTTATTACCAAATAATAGAAATGCACGGCTTTTATGAAAGATAAAAAAAACTGAATTAGCATCTGCACAAGTACTACAATGATTTTTCATTTATCTGAAATACTGTTCATAAAAATAGTTGTTTCTGTTTTTGATAATGTTTTCTATTTATGTTATTTCCATTTTATAAATATTTAAGTACAATACATTCATTTATTCGAGCATCATTTCTAATAAGTATCTAAATTTTATAAACATCATTCTTGTGTTTCATCATCATCAGACATCATTCTTGTTATATAAAATTTTTGTCTTATCCTCTGCCTTTGTAAACATTACATATTATTTCTTGGCATAATGTTTGAAGAATCTCAATTTGTTTTTAGGTGAAAATAATAAAACCGTCTTTTGCCACATTTTTCAAGGTCGTACTGCGCATCAATACATTGCATATAACTGAATATAAATGTTTATAATAGTATCTAAATTTTATATCAATAATGTTATACTAGCTACACGAATTTACAAGTGAGATAATCCTTCTGACGCTTGCATAGTGCATCATGGGATATCTTTATTATGTGTCTAGAATATTAGTTATTTTATTACAAATAATAAAAATGCATTCTTCATTTTACAAGTACGTGATCTATGTAAACATACGCTCAAACAATGATTTTTCTTATGTGCAAATACTGTTCATAAAGGGGAATTGATTTTTCTGTTTTTCATAATGTTTTCTATTTATGTTATTCGTACGATTTTCACAAAATATTTAAGTACAATTGACATTCATTTATTCTCCCTTCATTTCGTAATAATGCTTCTTTTTAAATTTTCTAAACATCATTCTTATTTTCTTTTTTGTGAGCTTTTACCCAAAGCTGAGCGAATTCGTCAAATTGGTCCAGTATTCTTCGCATAGGTACGGTACTTTCGGTCGGCACTAAAAGGGTTAAGATTGTTCCTTCAAATTGTATTCAAAACTATATCAGCACGGAGCCTGATCATGCAAAATAATTATACGTTTTTATTTACTCATGAAAATTTTGTGACTTTTAAGTAAAAATGTCTGATACATTGCATCTTAAATACGATACATTCTGCAATTAAACTGCTTCTTTGTCAGATCAATTAACGGAACAAAAATTTTGACATTTATTTTAATTATATAAAGTTAAGCATCAATCAGTCGCTTTGGCACTGCCATTAGGAATAATTCTAAAACTTTCTACTTTAACTTAATCGCTTAAACGCGTACACGACTAAATTATTGAATATTTATTGTGGAATGTGGGAGAGAAGAAAATAGTTTTGAAAGGTACTAACAATTTCAATTTCAAGATAATCGTTACTCGACGACGATTCTATCCTTAGCAATACAGCATCGTTAATATTCGTAACGAAACCCAACGCCACTGTGTCTCTTTTCATTTCTGGCCGACGATTAGGTGGAAAGGTGTAGGTGATGATGCCCCTTCCGGCACCAAATTCAAACGCTACGGCTTCTGGAAAGATAAAAAAAACTGAATTAGCATCTGCACAAGTACTACTACACATTTCATTTATCTGAAATTATGGAGATATTCAATTAGTTGTATTCGAGTAAATTGAGGATAGTTGGCCGTAAATATTTCCATGTTTATACATATTTCTATCTTACCGCCAGAATACATTGCGTAATTCTGACGAGCATAGTATTCTATTAAGTATCTAAATCTGTTGTGAACTGAAAATAATAAAATTGGAATAAGCATTTTACCAAAGTTATATAAGGGAGATGTATGTCTCTATCATACTGCTAGAATACATTACATAGTTATGACGAGCATAGTATTCTATTAGTATCTGAATTTGTTTTTAGGTGAAAATAATAAAACCGGAATAAGCATTTTGCCAAAGTTATACGGTCGTACTGCCAGAATACATTGCATAGTTATGGCGAACATAGTATTCTATTAGGTATCTAAATTTGTTTTGAAGTGAAAATAATAAAATTCGAATAAGCTTTTTACCAAAGTTATACAAGTGAGATGTATGTCTCTGTCATACTGCCAGAATACATTGCATAGTTATGACCAGCATAGTATTTTATTATGTGTCTGAATTTGTTTTGAAGTGAAAATAATAAAATTGGTATAAGGATTTTGCCAAAGTTTTACAAGTGAGATGTATGTCTCTAACATACTGCCAGAATACATTGCATAGTTGTGACAAGTATAGCATTTTATTATGTGTCTGATTTTGTTTTGAAGTGACAATAATAAAATTGGTATAATGACCATTTTGCCAAAGTTTTACAATTGAGTTGTGTGTCTCTAACATACTGCTAGAATACATTGCATAGTTGTGACAAGTATAGCATACTATTAGGTATCTAATTTTGTTTTGAAGTGACAATAATAAAATTAGAATGGCCATTTTACCAAAGTTATACAATTGAGATGTATGTCTCTATCATACTGCCAGAATACATTGCATAGTTATGACCAGCATAGTATTTTATTATGTGTCTGAATTTGTTTTGAAGTGAAAATAATAAAATTGGTATAAGGATTTTGCCAAAGTTTTACAAGTGAGATGTATGTCTCTAACATACTGCCAGAATACATTGCATAGTTGTGACAAGTATAGCATACTATTAGGTATCTGATTTTGTTTTGAAGTGACAGTAATAAAATTAGAATGACCATTTTGCCAAAGTTATACAATTGAGTTGTATGTCTCTATCATACTGCTAGAATACATTGCATAGTTATGACGAGGATAGCATATTATTAGGTATCTGAATTTGTTTTGAAATGAAAATAATAAAATTCGAATAAGCTTTTTACCAAAGTTATACAAGTGAGATGTATGTCTCTGTCATACTGCCAGAATACATTGCATAGTTATGACCAGCATAGTATTTTATTATGTGTCTGAATTTTGTTTTGAAGTGACAATAATAAAATTAGATATGATTTTGCCAAAGTTTTACAAGTTGAGTTGTATGTCTCTAACATACTGCCAGAATACATTGCATAGTTGTGACAAGTATAGCATACTATTAGGTATCTGATTTTGTTTTGAAGTGACAGTAATAAAATTAGAATGACCATTTTGCCAAAGTTATACAATTGAGTTGTATGTCTCTATCATACTGCTAGAATACATTGCATAGTTATGACGAGGATAGCATATTATTAGGTATCTGAATTTGTTTTGAAATGAAAATAATAAAATTGGAATAAGCATTTTGCCAAAGTTATACAAGTGAGACATTCATATTTTCATTGCCAGCCTGCAGTGGCTTCTTCATGTTAGGAATTTGTGATATATCGTTTATAATTAATGTGAACATTATTGTTAGATGGTACAGTAAAATCTCTCTATGTGAGACATCATATCATTCTTCCCAATGACACATTCGGTGGTCCTACGCCGATGTAAGGTTCTATCTGGGCTACTGTTATCTTAAGTTAGTCAAACGTGTGACGCAGTTCCTTTGTTGCAAGTTCTCTGCTTGACAAGTCATAACGCAATAATACGACTTGGTCAAACACATTTCTTTCTTAACTAAAAAGTATAATATATTAGGAAGGTCGTTTTAATTGAAATGCAACCAAACATGATATAGTTCAGGCCACATTTACTTATTTAATACTTATTGTATAAACAATTTTATATCATTATCGCCTTAATTGCATTGGAAAAGTGGGTTCTTGTTCACACTGGAAATAATGTCAGATCAATACTTTGAAAGCAAGATGATTACCAAGAGTGTAAAATATTACATATGAAGTATGTAATACAATATGAATATATAGAGTATTAGAATATGAATGTGTTACAAGAAAATTCATATTATTGATGTTCAATCCATTTTTCAAGTAACAGAAAACAGTATTTTATACAATACTTATTAATATTTCATCAACGATATAACCTCCGTTATTGTTTATGACTTCCCATTTTAAAAATAACCTGTGTATGTACGAGGGGTGATTAAATATGAAGAAGCCTTTATTGGCTAAGCGTATAACATAAAAAGGTTCGTTTATATTTGGTTATTTTTCATAATTAGGCGTTCCACAACAGTCGATGTTTCCTATACTTTTTTCAGTCCACTCCTTTCCTAACGACATTCATATGTAATTGTGGACTGAATTTTCATATATCATGTTCCTTTTCATTTTGGTCACAACAATACGAAAAATATGTTCATACGGGGTTTCAATATTTTCTTACACAAAAAGTAGATATACCAAAGTTTACGTAGTGTCTCGTTATAGAACGAGCACGCTGGTTTTTACGTATTTCGGTCAGCCGGGCTCATATTGTGCCGTATCCTTTGTTACGGAATCTTATCTCGTTTCGACACACAACAAAGGACAGCCGTTGGTCCTGAGAAACGATCCTCGTCTTCTCCAAATAGCACATTTCGATCTCGTCCAATGTAGCATATAGAGAGATTTGTTTTTGTATTTACGAAATTGTGCTATGATCTAAATTCTCATAAAATAGAAGAAATATTTATGTGAGATTAAAATGAATTTATAATTGCATGGCATAGAAAATATGCAAGCGCTGTAGTGGAAGTTATACTGGGGATTAGTTATTTCATAAATTTTGTACCTGATCGACGATTAAAATCTCAGTATCGTTATAAAAGTTTTAAGTTACTTATACAAGATGTCGCAGATTCAAAGGCTCAAACATCACAAAAATGTCGTATAAGTAGATATAAAAGAAAATGTTATATAAACATAGGCTTGCGAACACTTTATTATCACGTTCTTTTGAAAAAAATTCACTTATGTTGCCATTTCAGAATACAGTCCCCGTTTCGAAAGAAAGCTTCACACCGTAGGAGGATTGTGCTTATCTTCTCAATTTTTATGCTTATTCCGCTTTAGTTCAGTGAAGGCGCCATTAATCCTTTCAATCAGATCCTGTCGTCAGTTGATTCGTGTACGATACAAAATTCCTATTTCCGCTCTTCGCAGATAAAAGTTTGACCAATCAATCATACAGAAGTACATGCTGGCGCGTCAGAACTGATATAAATTCGCTCACTCATCGAAACTGAACACAAGGATATAAATGTTTACATAATTCGGTCTCTGCGTTAGTCGATCACGTTCAATAATTTCAAATGATAAACATACATAGAAGAAGCAGATTTCTGAAACACTATCCCTAAGATTTTAGCCCTAAGACTTTATAATTTTGTTATCATTTTTTTTTCATGAACCCTCTGCAGACCTATGTTCATATAATATTGTTTTGTTATTTCTACTTATAGAACTTATTTACCTGAGACATCTTATAAACAGTTCTTCTTAATTTTTCAGAACGATTTTTACAACTTCCAAGTTCTCGATTAAAATGTTTTTTTACTTAAAATATGTTCCCGTATGTACCAACAAATTTGTATCCGCTTCAATATTTATCGAGTAACAAACATCATGTCGCCATGCCTTTATAACAATAAATGAGCCGTTCAAGGGCCAAAGCAATTAACTCCATTTTAAAATTCTTGTAAATATTAGTGCCCCAAAAGAATGCCGCTTAACTTTTAATCTTTAAGATAATATTAATACTTTTTGCTTTATAGAGTTAATCGTTTTCGCAAATAAGCGACCCAAATGACTCGACCCCGACCTTGTGCGTTAATTATCTCCAGTATATACACACTGCTTACTAATATTCGCTCCGGCTGCAACATTTTACCAAGGGAAACAAGCTGAAACAATAAATGAGTCGTTCAAAGGCCAAAGCGATTAACTCCATTTTAAAATTCTTGTAAACATTAGTGCCAACAAAATGCCGTTCAACTTTTAATCTTTAAGACAATTTTAATGCTTTTTACTTTATAGAGTTAATCGGTTTCCCAAATGAGCGATTCAAATGATTCGACCCCGACCTTCTGCGTTAATTATCTACACTACATACACACTGCTTACTAATATTCGCTCCGGCTGCAACATTTTACCAAGGGAAACAAGCTGAAACAATAAATGAGTCGTTCAAAGCCCAAAGCGATTAACTCCATTTTAAAATTCTTGTAAATATTAGTGACAAAAAAATGCCGCTTAACTTTTAATCTTCAAGTTAACCTTAATACTTTTTGTTTCATGAAGTTAATCGGTTTTTCAAATGAGCGACTCAAATGACTCGACCCCGACCTTGTGCGTTAATTATCTGCACTATAAACACCGGCTGCAACATTTTACCAAGGGAAACAAGCTGAAACAATAAATGAGTCGTTCAAAGGCCAAAGCGATTAACTCCATTTTAAAATTCTTGTAAATATTAGTGCCAAAAAATGCCGCTTAACTTTTAATCTTTAAGATAACCTTAATGCTTTTTACTTTATAGAGTTAATCGGTTTCCCAAATGAGCGACTCAAATGACTCGACCCCAACATTCTGCGTTAATTTTCTGCACTATATACACAGTGTTTACTAATATTCGCACCGGCTGCAAAATTTTACCAAGGGAAACAGGCTGAAACAATAAATGAGTCGTTCAAAGGCCAAAGCGATTGACTCCATTTTAAAATTCTTGTAAACATTAGAGCTAAACAAAATGCCTATAAACTTTTAATCTTTAAGATAACTTTAATGCTTTTTACTTTATAGAGTTAATCAGTTTCCCAAATTCAAATTACTCGACCCCGACCTTGTGCGTTAATTATCTACAGTATATACATTCTGCTTACTAATATTCGCTCCAGCTGCAACATTTTACCAAGAGAAACAAGCTAAAACAATAAATAAGTCGTTCGAACGCCAAAGAGATTAACTCCATTTTAAAACTCTCTTAAATATTAGTGCCGAAAAAATGCCGCTTCACTTTTAATCTTTAAGATATTTTTTCAATACTTTTTGCTTTATGGAGTTAATCGGTTTCCCAAATGAGCGACTTAAATGACTCGACCCCGACCTTGTGTGTTAATTATCTACAGTATGTATATTCTGCTTACTAATATTCACTCCGGCTGTAACATTTTACCAAGGGATACAAGTTGAAACCCGCACTTACGGCCATCTATGCTCGGCTTACAATTTATACATTCAACGTCGTTAGCAGCATTCAAAGAAATGTAAATTTGCGAGGGAAAGGAAACTGCCCGAGATTCCTCGAGGTTCCATAATTCGTACCGTCACTGCACGTTGGTCCTGTGAAAGTTGTCATGTCGCAGTCGCATGTGTAGCTGTTCCATTGTTGCACGCACGTTCCATGATTGGCGCAGAGGTCGTGGGTACACTTTTTGCCGGGATGAAGATTCGCGTAAATATCGCATCCCGACTCGACTAAGGAGCTTGGTACCACAGCGTCAGATATTAGATCCGTACTCTCCCCACTGAGATCCAGTGAAGCCAAACATCCTTCGAACCCGTGACGACTCAATATTTGTTTAGGCAGTTGGCCGTACTGTGATTTTTCCACGCCACCTGCAAACGTTCAATGCTCAGTTGGAGAAATAACAGAAAATGGCGGTGGCGATGCACGTACATGAGAAGATGTTAGCGATATGAGAGGTAGTGGTAAAATTATCACCACTAAGACATTGCTGCTGTTATATTTTCATTTTTTGTCGATGGTGAGAATGGTTCTTCTTTTAACCCTTATCGGTAGGTATCTTTTCATCCGTGATTCTTACTAGATAATCGTAAAACTCTTTCAACAGATTCAAATAGACTCAGCTAGATTCGGTTTATCATGAGATACTCTAATATTGCGGGATAACGAAAATACGCCTATATATGTAAGGTACCATATAAATGAATGCCTTCTGTGGGAATATGCATACGTATATGCCCAGTATCCATCCCAGTAAAGTTTATGACGGGTGTCGTAGGTTCTTTGTCGAAAATCTGTCGCCGGCCAATCGCAAAACTTATCGCTCTCTATTGTTCGCTCGGGTATATAAGGAACACACCCGAAGGAACGATACTTTATTCTCCTGAGTCTGAAGGGGATGCATATCGTAATTTTGTCCCGAGTAATTTTGCAGAATAAACATTTATAATCAGTCATTTAAGTCGTGGCTCTTTGTCCACCACAACTCCAAACTATGTATATTAACCCTTATCGGTTGCTAGCTTTTTATGAAGATTGTACGCTCTCAAAAATAAAAAGAATCTTTTTATTGATAAACGCAATTTTTTATTTATATAAGTTTTTAATCGAAGGAATGGTTTTCTTTTTTCACAGAAGTGTACGAATCATAATTTGCACACATAACCCACTGACGTTTGTACGCACCGTCAATGGTTAGAATTTATGTTTCGTATATTATAAAGATATCTAAAATTATAATTCATCAGCTCTCAGTGAGTCTTACGTCATTCATTTGACATAAGAACTGTCGCGTTAATTATTCGTACAACGACACGATACTAAGTAATTCAGTTCGGCAATCTAATAAAACATCTTTAAAAAAGCAATGCCCAAAAGTGTTATTAATACTATTACATATGGCGGGGAAAAGAAGAGTACTATTTGATCACCTTTCAGTGAGTCTTATGTCGTTTATTTGATATAAGAAGTGTTGCGTTGATTATTCGTGCAATGATACGACCCTAAGTAATTGAGTTCGGCAATCTAGCAAAAAATCTCAAAAAAAGCAATGCTCAAAATTATTATCAATACTATTATATATGGCCGCGAAAAGAAGAATATTATTTAATCACCTCCCAATGGATCTCTACTTCATTAATTTGGCGTAAAAAGAGTAGCGTTGATTATTCATACAACGACTCAACACTAAATAATTCAATTCAGCAATCTAGCAAAACATCTTAGAAAAAGCAATGCCCAAATGTGTCGTTAATACTATTAAATATGGCCACGAAAGAAAGAATACTATTTGATCACCTCCCAATGGATCTCTACTTCATTAAATGGTCGTACGAAGTGTTGCGTTATTATTTGTGTAACGACATGAGACAAAGTAATTGAATTCGGCAATCACGTAAAACATCTTAAAAAACGAATTGCCTAAAAATGTTATTAACACAATTGAACATAGCGGCGGAAAGAAGAGTACTATTTTATCACCTCCCGATGGATCTCTACTTCATTAAATTGACGTAAGAAGTGTTGCATTAATTATTTGTGCAACGACGCGACGCTAAGTAATTGAGTTCAGCAATCTAACAGAACATTTAAAAAAAGCAATGTTCAAAGTGTTATTAATACTATTGAAAATGGCGGCGAAAAGAAGAGTACTATTTGATCACCTCCTAATGAATCTCTACTTCATTAACTTGGCGTAAAACGACTTGCGTTGATCATTCGTGCGACGCAGCTGGCTACGCAACTGATTTCGGCAATTTACCGAAACACCTTAATAAACCGCAGGCAAGAATGTTATGAAAACCGTTGGAAAGTTTAGTTTTCATGAATCTACAAAATAGATAAGTGTCGCCGCATAGCGGAGAGTTCCATCAGCAGCGGCATGAATCTTTTATATCGACATTTTATGATTCGTAATACGTGTGACGGGAGGTTTTGTAGCTGTCTGTGACGTCGTGCGGAGTCAATGTAACGTCATACAAATTCGACGAGCCGGGATGACCGACATCCGGCTGATCTCGCAGCTATTCGCAGCTATAAATCCAAAATACGACCGCCATACTCCAGCCCAGCTTCCATCGCGCTTACTTTCCAACCAACAGGCAAAGCCGTGACTCTACTTCCGTGTTCACCTCTCTTTCCTCTCCACTGACGAGTGAAAATTATTTCGGCCCATCCGCTTTGCAACATATACTGGGTGTCCGGTAACTTCTGCTACTATTGAAGAGCCGGCAGTTTTGTATGAAAGAATGTGTGATGGATAGACAGTAAAGCTTATTTATATAATGCTTTGCTACTGACAAAACCGATTCTATACTTTGGAACGTATGCTACTTCTGCTACAATTGAAGAGATGGCAGTTTTGTATGAAAGAATGTGTGATGGATATGAAATAAAATTTGTTTATATAATGTTTTCTTACTGATAACATCGATTTTATACTTTGGAACGTATGCTATTTCTGCTATAATTGGAGAGACGGTAGATTTGTATGAAAGAACGTGTGGTGGATAGGAAATAAAGTTTATTTATATAATGCTTTGTTACTGACAAAAACCGATTCTATACTCTAGAACGTATGGTACTTCTGCTACAATTGAAGAGATGACAGTTTTCTATGAATGAACGTATGATGGATAGAAAGTAAAGTTTGTTTATATAATGCTTTGTTACTGACAAAACCGATTCGATACTTTGGAACGTATGCTGATTTTTCTACAATTGAAGAGATGGCAGTTTTGTATGAAAGAATGTGTGATGGATAGGAAGTAAAGTTTGTTGATATAATGCTTTATTACTGACAAAACCGATTCTATACTTTCGAACGTATGCTACTTCTGCTACGATTGAAGAGATTACAGTTTTGTATGAAAGAAAGTGCGATGGATATGAAATAAAGTTTGTTTATATAATCCTTTGTTACTGACAGAACCGATTCTATAATTTAAAACGTATGCTATTTCTTCTCCAATTGAAGAGATGGCAGTTTTATATGAATGCGTTGTTACTGACAAAACCGATTCTATACTTTGGAACGTGCAGTACTTCTGCTACTATTGAAGAAATGGCAGTTTTGTATGAAAGAACGTGTGGTGGATATGAAATAATCTTTGTTTATATGATGCTTTGTTACTGACAAAACCGTTTCTATACTTTCGAACGTATGGTACTTCTGCTACGATTGAAGAGATGGCAGTTTTGTATGAAAGAAAGTGTGATGGATAGAAAGTAAAGTTTGTTTATATAATGCTTTGTTACTGACAAAACCGATTCGATACTTTGGAACGTTTTATGCTTGATTTTTCTACAATTGAAGAGATGGCAGTTTTGTATGAAAGAATGTGTGATGGATAGGAAGTAAAGTTTGTTGATATAATGCTTTATTACTGACAAAACCAATTCTATACTTTCGAACGTATGGTACTTCTGCTACGATTGAAGAGATGGCAGTTTTGTATGAAAGAAAGTGTGATGGATATGAAATAAAGTTTGTTGATATAATCCTTTGTTACTGACAGAACCGGCTTTATACTTTGAAATGTATGCTATTTGACTTCTCCAATTGAAGAGATGGCAGTTTTATATGAAAGAATGCGTTGTTATATAAGGCTTCATTGAGGAAAAAAAATCGATTCTGTAATTTGTGACCTTTTCCGTTCTAGAATATAGTAACGATTATAATTGGAACGTGCAGTACTTCTGCTACAATTGAAGAGCTGGCAGTTTTGTATGAAAGAACGTGTGATGGATAGGAAGTAAAGTTTGTTTATATAATATTTTGTTATAATAATATGACAAAACCGATTCTATACTTTGAATCGTCTGCTACTTCTGCTGCAATTGAAGCGATGGCAGGTTTGTATGAAAGAACGTGTGGTGGATATGAAATAAAGTTTATTTACATAATGTTTTGTTGCTGACAAAATGGATTCTATACTTTGGAACGTATGCTACTTTTGCTACAATTTAAAAGCTGGCAATTTTGTATGAAAGAACGTGTGGTGGATGTGAAATAAAGTTTGTTTATATAATCCATTGTTACTGACAAAACCGATTCTATACTTTTGGATGTATGCTACTTCTACTACAATTGACGAGATGGCAATTTTGTATGAAAATGAAATAAAGTTTGTTTATATAACGCTTTGTTGTTGACAAAATCGGTTCTATACTTGAAGAGATGAGGTCGGTGACTGATGCTGCAAGCAAAAGGGTTTTTATGTGAAAGAATATCTGACAAATATAAACTGTTTTTTTTTGTGTAAGGCTTTGTTGCGGATGAAAATCGATTCTGTAATTTGTGACGTATACTTTTCCGTAATTGGTGGTAGAATTGGGATAGTAACGATTATAATTGCAAAACCATGTATACTGCGTATTCGGTAACTTCTGCTACAATTGAAGAGCTGGCAGTTTTGTATGAAAGAACGTGTGATGGATAGGAAGTAAAGTTTGTTTATATAATATTTTGTTAGATGACAAAACCGATTCTATACTTTGAATCGTCTGCTACTTCTGCTACAATTGAAGCGATGGCAGGTTTGTATGAAAGAACGTGTGGTGGATATGAAATAAAATTTGTTTATATAATGTTTTGTTACTGACAAAACGGATTTTATACTTTGGAACGTATGCTACTTTTGCTACAATTGAAAAGCTGGCAATTTTGTATGAAAGAACGTGTGGTGGATATGAAATAAAGTTTGTTTATATAATCCATTGTTACTGACAAAACCGATTCTATACTTTTGGACGTATGCTACTTCTGCTACAATTGACGAGATGGCAATTTTGTATGAAAATGAAATAAAGTTTGTTTATATAACGCTTTGTTGTTGACAAAATCGGTTCTATACTTTGGAACGCATGTTATGAGGTCGGTGACTGATGCTGCAAGCAAAAGGGTGGCAATTTTATGTGAAAGAATATCTGACAAATATAAACTGTTTTTTTTTGTGTAAGGCTTTGTTGCGGATGAAAATCGATTCTGTGATTTGTGACGTATACTTTTCCGTAATTGGTGGTAGAATTGAGATAGTAACGATTATAATTGAAAAACTATGCAATGGATGTAAACTAAAATTTATTTTGCAACGTATAGGAATATAAGTGTTTTATGTAAGAAAGTAAAAGTTTCCGAGATGTCCACTATCACGTCGTGCAATATATGCATTGTTACATAATTGAGAGCAAAATCGGAAAGGTGGTAGTTCTATACGGAAACATAACTAACACTTTTGAAGAAACATTCTTTACGGTAGTTCTATACGGTAACATAAGTAAAACTTTTGAATAAACATTCTTTACGGTAAGTTTATACGGAAACATAAGTAAAACTTTTGAATAAACATTCTTTACGCGAGATTATGTTAAAGAAAGAGAGGCAATCTGGAATATTCGCTAGATACGTGCATTTAATGTGCTTAAGAGCTTACATACGTGTGCACTTAACTGTACCTCGTCTTAGTGCATGTTACGCAGGCTACCGTCTTTATTTGCATTTCTGTTTGGCGGATTCGGTAATTTCATTTATAATACAACTAGATAACTGTTTGCGAAAAGTTGAATTATTTTACCGATTGTTCAAAACGCTGCTTATTGTGCTGAATACGTAATTGTGCTTGCATAAGCAAAAACCACAATGAACGGAATAGAAGTTTTGCGTAAATTTTGTAAGGCATTTCTCGATCAGGAATGGACAGACACCTTTTTTGCCATTTTTTCTATATGCTTTCGTTTCCGAAAAAAATTGGTTCGAAAATTGGTTTTTAAGCCCTGTGAAAACGAGCTGAGCTACTAATCTAGCAGCTGTAGATTTGAATCTCTACGTACTCCCAATATTTTTCTCGCTGCCATTGCGTTTTTGCAACTTTAATTACACAGGTCGAATATGAAGAAGCAAATGCCATAGGTTCTCGAGCTAATAGGGTGAAAAAATATGAATGCGTCAAGACCCGAAATTAGAACCATAAAAAATTAGTTTTGGAATCAAATCTTTCCAGAAACTGAAGGTCTGCGGGTAAAAACAGTAAAGCATGACTCATCTCATTTTTAACACATTGTTGACCGGTCATGAGTTAATTCGTGTTTTCATGGCTGCCAGTAAACTCGTGATGCGTTTTTTTTTTCACATCACCGCTGTTTTCTCAATGCACTGTTGGAGATCATAGAGGACAATTGTGCCCATAATTATGAAAGTGGTCTAAGTCAAAATTTAAAAAAAATGAGTTTATCAGTTATTTCATACCACATTATTTTTAACTAAATTTATTCAATGTAATTTTTACGAAATTGTCAAAAATGAACCATTAGATGTGGTGTAATTTCAACATTATATGGAATTCATTTAGTTTTAATTATGAAAGTGGTCTAAGTCAAAAATTTAAAAAAATTATATAAACAACTTGAAAATGGCACGTGGCCTTCTTTGACGCGTTTCTGAACTACATAATAAAATAAATGACAATCAAATTTTAATAATAACGACAACTTCATTCCGGTTTACAATCAATAACAAGAAGAGTAAAAAATACCTTTATGCTTCCGGGTGAATCTGTCTCTTGGCTACAAATTCAATGGATGAGATTCTTGAAAAATGAACCTTATAAAATGTTCTATAAAACATCTTTAGATGATTCTAAATTTCACGTTTTGGATCTTTCACCTAAAAAAGGAAGACCAAAAATATACGGAAATATTAAATTACTTCCATTATACACCACCATTAGACCAGTATCGGAAGAAAACCATAAAGATATTATGAGTTTACTACCGTACATCCCTCCAGTTTTTATATAAACATTTTTGAAGAATCTTAAATAAAACTAAATGAAATAATGATAAAAATGGATTACTGTTTAAAAATAATTAATAAATGTAATAAATGTTCACGAATTATTTCAATCAAATTATTGTTTCAAATAAAACTCAAAGTTCTTTATTGCTTTATTTTTAGTCATTTATAGGACCTTCAGTTAATTTTGAAAATGGTCTAAGTCAATTCAATCTTTAAAAATAATATTATCGTATAAAATTCACACAAAATTTCATATTCATAGTAAATTTCCATTAATTAAGACTAATAAAATTATAAATTAAAATGTCGCATAATGTAAAAATATTTTTTAATTTATTCAAATGCAATTCATTAAATATCTCGAAACAAGAAATATATGACTTAGACCACTTTCATAATTATGGGCACAATTGTTGGGCAGCACCTGGCATTTCTCGAATTTGTAAAACAGTTCCTTATCCCTTTGACTGCGGCACACTTTCGGAAGAATCCATCAATGTGGACTTCCCAATATGCTTTTCGCATGTCAGTCGCTGCGACTGGTTGTCTACTGACTAGTGACCGAAAAAGTACCCGGAAATTTGATACCATTCTTATTGTTTAAAAAATAATAATGACGAATAAATTAAAATTATCAATTTTTTTATTTACCTTAAGTAACTTTTTAAGCTATTTTAATTTACTTAACTTCGTTTGTGCATTCCTTCAATAACAATCAGTAATTAAATATAAAGGAAACAACCCAAAATTTATAATGTAACACAGGGTTTGACAACTTTAACAGGATATTTTGATCATTTTAACATAATAGTAATAAAAATAATAAAACGATAATGAACGAATACTTAAAGATAATAAAATTATAATAGAAAAATTTAATAATCACTTTGTGCATGGTATTTATATTCGAAAGCATGGATCATCGCAAAAACCTAAATTGCATTTTTTGCATTCATATGTACTTTCTCGTCGAATTTTATGTTTGGTGCATACCACACATTTTCGCGTTTGATTTTTTTTTCACATTAAATTATTATAATATGTACTTTAAAATAGGATTAAAATATGTACTTGGAAAATGCCTTTCAATAAGACGAAAGAGATTGTCAGTATTTCTTTTCCCTTGGTACGCATTCAAATTTCGCAAATATTTTCCAAATATTTGTTTTATCAGTAGTAAATGAAATGTCTTGAATTGTAACTCTTTACCTGATATGTATTTGTATAAAACATATGCGTTCCAAATACTTATATCTAATAAATGAAAAAAAATGTTTATACCATTTATAACTTTTTCTAATGCACTCAACTGTACTAAAATAATAATACTAGTAGTACTATGAGTACTAATTCACAAGCCCATCAATATATACAAAATGGCAGATTCTTTTCTTTTCCTTTTTTTTCAGACTTTCCTTCCTTTTTTTAAAAAGTCTGCCATTTCCTTAATTATACATAAAAATTAATAATTGTAGTTCGGGACGAACCCACGGATATACTTTATCTAATGCTGTTTGATTTTTATGTTTCAGATAATTTGTTCCAGAGAAATCGACAACGTGAGTCGCCTGTCTACTTTTTAGAGAGTTATCTTTCTCTATGTTTTCTGCATATAAATATCGAGTAGAATGAATAAAAAAAAATTGTTTCATGCGTTTTAAGAGCGTACTTATTGAGCCGAATCATTTTTATAGTAATATCTATAATAGCAACGTCAAAACAAAAATCGCAAGAACAGCTCATTTTTCAAGCGTCTAAAGTAGAATGATCCCTTAACACTTTATCGACCGCTATTGACTGAAGACGCCACTCACTAACGACCGACTCTGTTTTGGATATCGCGCAGGAATTGTGTATGTGCCTATTTGTAAAGCTTTATAACTGAAAAATACTGAATGTGTTGTTGAGAATCCTTTGGTTTCAGAGTAGTGTAATTTTATTGTCATTTAGAATTGTCATAATATCATTTGATATTTATTTTATCTAATGTAACCGTTGACCACTGAAAAGCCGATTAATCGGCTAGCGGTAAATAACAGTTGGAACCGAAAAGCCGATTAATAGGCTAGCGGTCGATAAAGTGTTAAGCGGGTGCTTTCGATTATTAAAATTCGTTTCCCCAACAAGAGAGTTTGACAAAAGAATTGCTAGTTTTCTGGTTATAGCACCGGTTACCGTGCACCCTGTATCTACATCGCCGTTACGTATGTGTGTGGAATATGTGTGTGGACTCTATGTGTATGCGTACATTATACCGGAGGCGCGTGCAGAAACTCTGAAATGAAGCTAGCGGCTGAACCAATCGCCTCGCTACCCGATGGTGATATTTCCTCCCGGTCATTTACTCGGCGTGTTTCAGTTTTCTCGATCGATAAACCCGCCGTTTGCCAATTTTAAGAGTGACGGGTGGGGACCGGTTGGACGGAATGGGCGATTTCCGAAATCGATCTCGCGTCAACGGTCTGCTTATACATTGTAAAACCGAGGAGACGTTATGTTAACACTTTATGGACCGCTATTGACTGAAGATGCCACTCGCTAACGACCGACTCTGTTTTGGATATCGTGCAGGAATTGTATTTGTGCCTATTGGTAAAGCTTTATAACTCAAAAATACTAATTGTGTTGTTGAGAATCCTTTGGTTTTAAAGCAGTGTAATTTTAATTTCATTTAGAATTGTCATAATATCATTTGATATTTATTTTATCTAGTATAACCGTTGACCACTGAAAAGCCGATTAATCGGCTACCGGTAAATAACAGTTGAAACTGAAAAGCCGATTAATCGGCTAGCGGTCGATAAAGTGTTAATTAACACTAAACGTACCAAGCGGTCAAATGACACCTTTCAAAATTTACTTTAAAATTGTACATTCTTTTTATGTTTATCCCTCATTTGACTCTGTTTAAATTCGTATGTTATTTGGTTATTCAATTTCTCGCTTTAATAAATCAGGAATTTACTTCTGGAAATCAACGTTTAGTTCATACGGGGTGAAACGACCCTTTTGAAAATTTATTTAAAAATCTTTACTACTTTAATAAATTAGGAATTTCTTTCTGAAAATTAACGTTATTTCATGTCAAATGATTCAATACATCAAAGTTACGTTTAGTGTTAAAGGGTGTCTTAAAATGACCTGACACTTCTAATCAGGCGCAATTTTTTTGTAAAGAACATAGAGTACTAATCTTTGACAACTGGCACTGGACATTAAAATGAAACATTCGAATTTTTTAAATAAAGAATACAATTTAATAAATTAAAATGTGAGTCCACTTTGGGACATCCTTTACTACAGGCTGAAACGATCAATTTCGTCTACCCTTGGTTTATGAATACAGTAGACGTGAATATAAAAGTATGGCTAGTAGTTCGATCGAAAAATTTATTAATTGCTGATTGATTCTGCACATTTGAATTTGACATTCCGAGACAATGATCGTGACATGATTTGGAGATTATTTTAAAAATAATTTATAAGTGTAAAATAGATTATGTATAAACACAGCCTGTATATCGAATACGAGATGGATTGAAAAGGTCGGACATTTGGTCACTCACGGCTCGTGCATTTGTACTCGCATTTTTGGATACGTCATCTTGTATTATTCAGTATCATTTCGTTACTCAAACATAACGTGTTTCTACGTATGCTACATTAATCTCTAGTAGTAACATATCGTTTCTATATCACTTCTTTCACGACCTATATGCCGAGTATATTAGATGGCAGACATTTTTGTACTAGCATCTTTGCGCGCGTTACCATATATCCTTCAATACCTTTCCGTTAAGCAAAAATTACATTTTCCTGCACCTGCTATATTAACTAATATCAGGTACATAATGTTATCTCTGGTAATCAGACAACATTTCTGTGTCCTCTATTTTTTTTTGGTCTACAGGGTAAGTATTTTTTGCGCGCGTTATCATATATCGTTCAGTATCTTTGCGTTAAGCAAAAATTACATTTTTCTGCATCTCCTATATTAACTAATATCAGATATATAATATCATCTCTAGTAATCAGACATAATTTCTGTGACATCTGTTTTTTCAGTCTATACGGCTAGTATTTTTGCGCGCGTTACCATATATCGTTCAGTACCTTTGCGTTAAGCAAAAATTACATTTTTCTGCATCTGCTATATTAACTAATATCAAATACATGATATTATCTCTGGTAATCAGACATAATTTCTGTGACATCTGTTTTTTCAGTCTATAAATTTTTGCGCGCGTTACCATATATCGTTCAGTACCTTTGCGTTAAGCAAAAATCATTTTTCTGTTATATTAACTAATATCAGATATATAATATCATCTCTAGTAATCAGACATAATTTCTGTGACATCTGTTTTTTCAGTCTATACGGCTAGTATTTTTGCGCGCGTTACCATATATCGTTCAGTATCTTTGCGTTAAGCAAAAATTACATTTTCCTGCATCTGCTATATTAACTAATATCAAATACATAATATTATCTCTGGTAATTAGACACCATTTCTGTGACCTCTATTTTTTTCGGTCCTTACAGCAAGTATTTTTTGCGCGCGTCACCATATATCGTCTAGTACCTTCGCATTAAGCAAAAATTACATTTTTCTGCATCTGGTATATTAACTAATATCAGATATATAATATCATCTCTGGTAATCAGACATAATTTCTGTGACATCTGTTTTTTCAGTCTATACGGCTAGTATTTTTGCGCGCGTTACCATATATCGTTCAGTACCTTTGCGTTAAGCAAAAATTACATTTTCCTGCATCTGCTATATTAACTAATATCAAATACATGATATTATCTCTGGTAATCAGACATAATTTCTGTGACCTCTATTTTTTCGGTCCTTACAGCAAGTATTTTTTGCGCGCGTCACCATGTATCGTTCAGTATCTTTCCGTTACCCAAAAATGACGTACTTCTGCTCACGCTACATTATGTTGTCGTCATAGAACATTATTTCTGTGTCATCAAATTCAAAGACGATTGCACGTTTCCTTTTTTCACCGTCGCGTACGTCAGACGTGAACGCTTTCGTGGCGAAGCGTAGATGTCTGCGATGTGACGTAGGTCCACAGGCACGTCTTATATCTCATACCCGATGACATACCGCAACAATTTGATAAGATACAAGATATAAGATTAATACCGCACGGAACCGCGGTGCGCTCGACAGGAACAGTGTCGGAAAAGATCGTCATAGCGAACGCACGTTGCACGCCAGAAGTCTCCGAGACCGAAGAAACTCTTACGCACGTTTCCGTTCTCGCGCCCACCGGCATGTAATCTTTTCTCGTTTATGCGAATCGCGAAACAAAGCCCGAAGAAGAGGATATGCGTCAAAGTATTTATGAATTTAATCTTCCACTCGCGCTGTGGTCGAATGCCGGATGTGCGGCTTGCTTGTGTTCAAACATCTCAAAAGATCGTCAGCAGCAGCTCAACATTTCTCCGCGAAGCGTGCTTTGAAGTGCACGAATGTGTTTAGAACCACAAGCGTCGTCAGAGTGACAACAGTGGAACAACTGACTACAAGCGTCGCACCTTAGCATTTTGCGCGCGTGTACGTGTGCAAATCGCTCGACTACGTTTGGCGACGTCCAACATAACGCAAGGACAGACACCGTGTAACAGTAGTAAATCATTAGCAACGCAAAATGCTCCTGCACACGCGGAAAGGCGATGTAACGCGAGTTTACGCGGCATTTTTCGTTTTGCACTTAGTCTGTGCGATGCCGGATACCACGCACAGGAATACGATAGTGATCAAAATCTTGGAGAAAGACGATGTCGTGCGGACCAGTGACCGGGAGCATCGAAATTCTTTGCCGGAGACGCACGCAAGTTCATCATCGATCAGGGAACCTGAGATGCAAAAACCGCAGATAAAGATAGAGTTGTTGAAGGGGCACGTTATACCGTGGTCGGAGTGGGCGTTTAGTACGGAATATGAATATTCGGGCAAGAGCTATGACAATAATAGCCAGACGGGGCTGGACGGAAGACATGGCGGCCAGAAGGAACGCATTAGCGAAGAAAGGACTGAAAACGATCGGACGACAGGAGATGGAAGACGTCCGCAGGTTCCGCCGATTGGATCGAGAAATATCGTGGAAGGTAGATTACAGAGTTGTCCGGAAGGAGAGCTGAAGGATATGAAAGGCATTTGCCGGAAAAGAGTCAGCAGGATGTTCCCACGTAGTATGGAATGGTAAGTCGCAGTCTCGTTTGATTCTGATATATTTGCTCGGGCGATTGTACTGATGGAAATTAGATGCCCGCGATTGGATTGGTTGTAGAAAAGTGTTCGAAGCTGTATCGATGGTTGAGTGGGAAGTATTATAATAAAAGTTTTCCGAATACGTCAGTACTTGAGTAAATACATTAGTACTTCGGCAGAATGTAACGAGATTTGTAAATATGTTAATAGCTGAGTGGAATGTAAGGGAAGTTTTGTAAATATGTCGGTACTTGAACAAGTATGAAGCAAAGTTTTATGGATGATATTTTCAATGTGCTGGTATTGAATATAGCAAATATTTGACCGTTGCTTGGAAAAATTGACATAGTTGAGTAATGATGATAAAAAGTTGTTTGATGTGCACCAACGATTAATATGTTGAAATTTAATATTCAAAAGAAACCTGACGCTTCGGTACTAAATGCGTGCCCTTATCAAAGGAGTGCAGTTTTTTATTGTTAACCGATATGAGTATTGACCAAGTATTGAGCAAATTGAACGCCAGCAAATTGATAAAATGTTTGCAAAATGTTTATTATTCGTACAACTGTTGATGCACCTATGAGGGTGTTTTTTGTGATTAATATATATTCTCGCGAGTGTATTATTTCGAAGCACTAATAAATAGTGCAGAATCTAATATTTGACTAATATTAAGTGGCGGTCATAAAAAAGATACTTATGTAAATATATGTATATACGTATTGAAAAATTAATTATTTATTACATTCAATTTATAAATAACAAAAATAACTGTTATACGTTGAATTTCGTGGATTTCATTGACGTTTTGACAAAAGCTTGAGTATGCATTTATAGTAGCTTTAGTATATTAAAGAATGCGAGTATTTATGATCGCAATTGATAATTCACGGGGTTCGATAATACGATGCAACTCTACGCGGCATCGATAAATCTACCCGGACTTAATCTCAGAAGTAAGCATTAAACTGTAATAAAACGTTAATGCTTTGATTTACTCTATGTTGCAGAAACCGAACACCTGAACAGGAAACTGATAATCCGAAAGAACTCCATCGACTTTTCCCGTTGTTATCAAATCGAACGATACATTAACTATGTAAAGACGCAAACCGATAGAATGTAATGCAGAAATATTTAAGAATAAAGTTGTGTAATGGAAAATGACATTCGCGCTTCCACGATTCCTAATAATTGCAAGTGCGAAGACGACAAGGTTACGTAATTACCTCCAGTGTCTACATACCTATGCGACGTCTAAAAGAATTGCAGGCAAGTCGGTCAAAAGTCTACTTCCTGTTTTTGACAAAGACAGACGTCGCAACACCAGAATTTATTCCATATTCTCAAGTTCATCGTTATTTTTTCTGTTGGACATCGAAAGAATTTTTACCATAACGCATGCTTCAACGTGACACATCTGTTCAATGTTGCTATTGACTCATTATGTAGTTATCGCAACTAAGATTACACAACAGAAGTATTAGCAATTTTTTTATGAAAATGGCAAATAATTGGTATCCTGCTGCGATTTATCAGGAAGTCAGTATTTGTTTCCATATTTATTTGGCACGAATATTCATTCACAATTTGCAAGTTTATTGGTATTCTTTAGGTTCAATGCGAAAAAATTCTTAATGCAACGCACATGTCAACATGACACACTTTTTCAATGTTATCACAGATGAATGATATAATTATCGCGTCTAAGATGACATAAAAGTAGTAATAATTTTCAAATAATTGGCATCCTTTGGTTGCGATTTTCATTACCCTTGCTATATTTACTTTGCGAGTTATTTGACGTGAATATTCATTCTTAGTTCGCAAACTCGTTCTTATTCTATCGGCTTGGATAGAATTCTTACTACACGTGCACTTTCGTAGAAAAAAATGTAATGTTTGATGTTATCACTCGTGCATGCTGCAATTATTGCACGTAATCTTATATAATGGTGATATTATTCTTAAAATAATACGAAGAATAACTGACCTTCTCAAGTTACTCTTTACGTTCGGTTTGGAACTGAATCTTGGGTTTTTAGTGTATCGAAGATTCTCCAACATCACAATTGGATTCGTCAGGATTTAAATATAATACCGATACTGAAAGGCAATTTCTCAAGGATTCCGTATAAATACCCTTGCTCAGTGTTGTGTGTCATTGCATCGATCGATTGTTGTTTAATTGATGAGCCGATGATTCCATTCTTTCACACTTTGTCTTATGATCAATAATTTGAAAGTTATAACAGCATATTTTGATGCATTGAATTCAACTGTCTGAATTCATTTGTCTTTCTGTGCAATTACGAGCGGGAAACACTGAATTCACATCTTCGTCAATCGTTTTAACTCATGAACTACACGTAATAAAAAACATGTTTCAAATAAATGTTTTCAGAGTAAGAATTACGGGAGCTTAAGCTTTCAGCAACTCTTAACCTTTTGGACTTCAATATCGCCGTATTACTTTAACTGTTGTACTTGAAAACTATTTCAATGGACAGTTGGTTCATTGAAAGCAATTTTAACTAATTTTTTTACTAGTTAGGTTGAAAACAATATTGAAAAATCGCTAAGAACTAAAATTATGGAACTTCTTAATATTTTCTGCTATCAAAATACGAACATTTTGATAGATAAAGGAAAACAAAAAATAATTTGAAGGCCTCTAGCGTGGAGCTGTATTTACAAATGATACATTATAAACATCGGCAATCGACGGTCGTTTGGTCTGCGTAGAATAGCGACATACGGTCGATTTTATTATACAAACAATCAAGTATCCGAATTCTTAAAAAACCTACCTAATTTCCGAACTAAAAATAGATGTTACGAATTATAGTGCATATTTAAATAAGTATTTTACAAATATCATGTGTACACCCTGAAAGGAGTGCAAATGTTTATGCTTTTATATAATATAAATAATTATTTTAATCTGAAATTATCTATTTATTTATTTTGTTTGTTTTAATCTCTATTTATATATGTGGGATCTCAAATACAGGGTCCTCTAGTTGGCGAGGAAACGTCACCTATGATTCTCAATTATTACATTGATGTATCATAGGTGACGAGTTGGTTGAATTGTGTTATTTTGTTGCTTAGTAGAGAGTTGACGACGAAACGTGAAGACGATAAGACGTAAAGAAACGGCGTAAAGACGAAAAAAGGTGAAACGACAAAACGACGAAAGATTAGCAAATAAGACGAAAGTGTCTCGATTGTGTTGTTATTGTTTATAAATATTATACTCTCTAGTTTCACGTATTAAAATCCTACACATATTTTATATATTTTAATCTGTCATATAATATGAAATTTATATATATCACCTTGATCAAAAAGTTTTAGGACTTTATTCATAAAATCGAAAATACAAGTTTATCCATTATAATTAATATCGTCCCCTTCAAAATATTCCCCATCGACTGTAACGCACGTATACCAGCGCTTGATCCAATCATCGAAACATCGCTGGTATTCAATTTTTGGAATGTTCATTAGAGCCGTCTTCGATTTTTCCATAAGATCTTCCCTATGTTTTAACTTCCGCGAAGCGGTCTTTTAATGGTCGGTTAAACAGAAAAAAGTTGCAGGGATTTAATCATGAATTCGGAGGCTGGTGATTTATGGTATTATTTTTGGTGAAAAACTCGCGAATAAGGATCGCATTGTGCGACGATGCGTTATCGTGGTGCAAAATCCACGAGATGTTTGCCCACAAATTCGGTCTTTTTCGGCGAATTGCTTTATGCAAATGTCTCATAACGCCCAAATAATATATTTTGTTGACTGTCTGTTGATTCTCTGGTGAATTCGTTAAATGCACAACACCGTTGTAATGCATGAAAACCGTCATTGTCATCATTCTTTTTCGACTGAAAACAACGTGACTTCTTCGGAAGCGTTCGTGCCATTGAAAAACGTTTATATAAAGAGCATTGTTGCCGAAACACTTTTCCAACATTTCCAAGCTCTGCGGACCGTTAAATCCGTTTTTCACGCAAAATTTTATGCAAATTCGTTGATCAAAAGTTGATGCCATTTTCAAATATGTAAAAAATCGAAATCACGCACAAAGGTAGATGTACTGAATACTGATAAACTCATTTTTTTGTCAACCTATGACGCTGACATTTTGAACGTTAATGACAGATGGTGCAACGTAACAAAAAAAAAATTCAATCGAGTGACAATTCAGGTGGTACAACGCGGCCGGTCCTAACACTTTTTGGTCAAGGTGGTATATATATATTTCTTATATAATTTAACTCTCAAAAAGACCGCCTTTTTGGTTATCGTGGAATACTGAATTTCGTTGGCGCAATAGATTTGTAATAGATATGTCATAATTACGCAATTTCGTTAGAATATAAATGTTTTATATTTACCTATGTACAATATCCCATCGAGATCCAGGTTTTCGTTACTGCCCTGACTATTAACGGCCGTGACGTGATCATCCACAGCAAGAGTGTGTCTTTTGGGTGCCGGCCTGCCGATGCTGACAGCGTGCCACTTGCCATCGTTCAGTCTTGATTTCGAAGTGTCTCTCACGCGCACGGGTCCATCGCCCAAATCGAAGATGTAGTGGACATGTCCATTGACGAGTTCCACAGCGATAAAGTCTCGCTCACGTCCAGCGTTGTAGAGAATCAGGCCATTGGCTTCGCGCGTTTTGAACTGAAATATTCAAACAAGTGTCTTTTAATACCTGATGTTGCCGAATTTCACCCTTATCGGTCGCTAGTTTTTTATCCGTGATTCTGACTAGGTTGTAGCTGGTTTCAGTAAATATGCGAAAAATCTTCAGTATTATAAGAATAACATTTTTATTAGAAATTACTTCTTTTTTGAAGGTATTACAAATATATGAGTTTAAAATAATTGATTATAAGTTTTTAATGTATGATATTTTTTTAAATAATCTCCAATGTGAAGGAATGGTTTTCTGTTGCACGTTTCACAGAAGTAAGTATACTGTTGTTTTTCATGTCAATAATCCTTCATGTCACTTAAATAGACTGTACCGATATTCAGAATCACACCAAAAAACGGAAGCATTCCGTCATACGAAACGTTTTTCCAATTTTTCCAAACTGATGTGACGGATAATTCTTTTTTTGCAATTTGCTCCTTCGCATATGAGTTTGTTTGCGTTATGATTTCCGTTATGAGTTCGTTAGTAATCAATTTTTTCAAATAATCTATAGGCTGCTGTACATTTCCAAAAATTTGGCGATTAATATTTGTAAAAGGAATCCTATTAGGAAGATGATCATCATCGCTCTTGATTTCAATCCAATCATCGGCTAAGTTATCGACATTTTCTATTTCTACACCATGTTCTGCGTCAGTTGAATATTTTATGGGCATAATTGTTCTTTTCTTATGATGTATTAAGGTTGAACTGCTAGTTTCATCACTGGAATGAACATCATTTTTGAAACTGTTTTCGAAAATTTCACTGCTATCATCACTATCGAAATTTCTACAATTTTCTTTATTCATTTTTGGGCTCAATATATTAAAAATTGAATACAAAAGGTAGTGATATATCAGTGGAGATGTCAATTGCTCCGTTGCTGATGCTTAATTCACAAGTCAATCGTGCCCGCATTTCATAGAAGGCGAATTTTGACTAGTTAAATGGCCATCCAAGACGTATAGTGACTGTTACTAATATTTGGACACTCTCGGAAGTAGAAGAACGCTTTTTAACACTTTAAGGACCGCTCACGAGTTTTCTCTAGCCTTCTACACGCTGTCTTTAAATGTCACTTACTTTGATACATTGTATCTATTTTGTCTATTTAAGTATTTACATCAATATTCAATGGAAAACGAAGCGAATCACGATACATATGTAAATTTTGTATGGTTCCTCTTCATAGAGAAAAATCCTTCACGCAATATCATTCTTTAAAAAACTACTAGAAACTCTGATAAAATTGTCTTTTAAATACAGTTTTATGATAATTTCTTTAAAGAATATTTTAAACAATTTTTTTTTACGTAATACCTAAAATGCATCCTATTTTACAATTTCTATAAATTTCATGCAAATTTATTTTTTAAGTAAAAAAGTTATGATAAATATTAAAAAAAAACATATTTTTTAATAATACCTAAAATACTTCCAGTTATACATTTTCTGAAAGGTTCACACAAATTGCTTCATAAATAACAAAGTTATGATTTTTTGTAACGTACCAGTTTTCCAAAAACATGCCATCCCAGGCGCTTTTTTAGCGTTTTTTCTTAGATTTATTAGCGGTCCTTAAAGCATTAAATTAGAGGAGTTTGTTTAATAGATTATTTGTAAAAGAGTTGGAAACATTCCAATTTATGGCGTCTACTGTCAAAGTTAATTATTTGAATATTTGACCCATAGGAAGCAGTTTCTAATTTCAATTTATTTACGAGGAAATTACGAGGAAAATAGTAAAAGTTGCTTCGTAAAACTTTTTCGGGTCAATATGGATGGTGAAAATTGAATTAAAAATGCAGTTTTTAGTTGAGTTTTCGCAGACAATATAGTTTTTTTAATACATGTTAATGAATGACATAAATTTCTTTTTACTCTTTTTACTTCTCACCAGCTTCTAATATTTTGTTGCATTTTTTGCTTGCATGAAGTTGTTTCAACTTTGTTCTTTGTACTTTCCATGCAGTTATGTGTTTCTTTCAAAGATCTTGTAACGCTGCATAGATGCTTTTGATAATTCAGTATTTGAAATTTGTAACGGATTTGAAAGATTTGAAATTATACATAATTCATGACAAAATGTGAGAATCGTTACTGAGTATTCTTTCAGTACTCTATACAAATTAGTAATATATGCATCAATAAAAGTTTCGTATAAAAATAAGACGCATTGAAAGAAAATTGAAGAAACTTCCGCATCCTGACAATTATCTGATTACTTTGTTACAATTAATCTTCATGACTTTCTGACACGGTCAACTACAATATTTAGTATATATAGTATATATATAGTATATATAGTAGGTAAGGTAATTTAAAATGTAATGTGAAATATAATTTAATTTACAAAATACAAACGTGCAAACAGCTTTGACGAATACGTTAAGCGTGGGTCACCGTTTTGGATGAATAACGGCAGAAAATGTGGAAAGTGTTAATTTTTGGATAGTATAATTATGAAAGCAGCCACTGCCACTCGTGCTTTACTACGTCACATAAAGCAATTAGGTAGGGTTCACCTAATTGAAAGTTTCAAAGACCTAACTCGTACAAATTATGCCCACAAGCATATTTCGCTAGAGAGCTATTTACTTTTTTTTTAATCCCGGAAAGTGAGTTCTTGTTTGATCATTTTAATTTGTACATTATGCAGAACAGCCTGCTAACGTTTTAGTACGCAAATTGAGATAATAAGTTAAATATAGGGATTTTGATAAAGTCTTTTTTATAAAGCCGAGTAAACTGAACAAATTTGAGAGATTTCATTTACAACGTTATTGCGGAAACTGGTTGACATGATGTTTGACATTCTGCTTAAGCAAGTGTTTACCTTTCACAATCTTAAAACAAAGAACTCTTCGGGTGGGTCATTTTAATCTGTGATTCGAGATTTTAAAGGGATTTGAGATATTAAGCGAAACACAGAGAATTTGGAGATGTATCTTTTTTTATACTTTTTTATACTATACTATACTAGTCACAATTTCACCTGTAATCAATATTGAAACTATCATTACCATATTTATTACAACAATTTATCAGCGATGAAAATGAGAAGAATCATAAAAACGATGTACTGATTAGTGGTAGGAAAACATTCTCACTAGTACATCTGTACTGGAGCGGAAAGTAATCAACGTTCTACGAGTGTTTAATTAACTCGCTGGTAGTGAACGTGTTCGATACCTGATCGATATTTGTACTGATTCACTGGTTACAAGTCAGAGTAATTGCAACGGATAAATCAATCCTACTCGCAAGTCTGCTCAATTCCGCTTGATTCATTTGTTTTTTTCAAATATTAATACAGTTCAAATAATTGCAAGGCTATTTTCATGACAAATCAATATATATATGGGAGTGCAACTTATTATTAATATAATTGTTCTCCATATCATTGTTATATGATACGATTGTATAAAAATGTAATTGTATTTTCATGACAAATCAATATATATATGGGAGTGCAACTTATTATTAATATAATTGTTCTCCATATCATTGTTATATGATACGATTGTATAAAAATGTAATTGTATACGTAATTATTGCTTCTATTGTTATCCAAACAACTGATTTTTTGCACACATACCCAGAAAATATATTTCTGATACTCCTACCACAAGCAGGTTCAAATTTTACAAGTCAGAGTTGTTGCAATACTTTAAGCATTGTACAGCAGATAAGTGTTATTTAATTTAGGACTATTTCTATGAAAGCCAACTTCCACTGCCTCTATTTTATTAATTTAGTACCACGCATAGAATTTAAGAAAATTATTATTCTTTTTTTACATTAGGCGAGTGAAATGACCGAAATAGTGTCAACCACTCAACGATTTTTTGGTAACTAAGTATTTATTGTTTGCAATTTACTGAAACTATTTTTTGACGGTAAGTTAAATGTGTAAAATACGATAGAAAATCATGGTCGTAGTTAGTTTAAAACGTTCCGAAGCTAAAATTAACTGGAAGAAGGTGAATGGCATTTAAGTAAATTCAATAGAGTAACGATTTAGCAAACTTCTGTGGTGTATTAACGACAGATTCCGATGATTACGCTCATTCTTATCTTTATTGTCGGTGATGGTTATGAGCACGTCTAAACCTTTACAGCTTCGCTAATACTGATGATACGAAGTGCGTTCGTTATGTTACGTAATAATAAAGCGTAATAAACGTTTTACTTCCCTTTTCATACAACACAGGATATTTAGTTGCGTATGTTATTTAACAGACAGGATTAATGATACGAGGAAAATACCATTACCTGCATCGTTATTGGCGTAAAACATAAAATTGACGAAATCAATATTGATACGTTGATATATACATATATAAATATAAATATATATGTATGTGCATGTATCTATACGCATATAAGCATATATATGTATTTATGTGTCAATATTGATTTCGTCTACCTTATGTTTTACGCTAATAACAATCCAAGTAATGGTATTTTTCCGGTATCGTTAATTCTGTCTATTAAAAAGCGTACGCAGTTAATATATATATATATATATATATATATATATGTGCCCATAATTATGAAAGTGGTCTAAGTCAAAATTTAAAAAAAATGAGTTTATCAGTTATTTCATACCACATTATTTTTAACTAAATTTATTCAATGTAATTTTTACGAAATTGTCAAAAATGAACCATTAGATAGTGGTTGTAATTTCAACATTATATGGAATTCATTTAGTTTTAATTATGAAAGTGGTCTAAGTCAAAAATTTAAATAAATTATATAAACAACTTGAAAATGGCACGTGGCCTTCTTTGACGCGTTTCTGAACTACATAATAAAATAAATGACAATCAAATTTTAATAATAACGACAACTTCATTTTTAACGAAATGACTAGAAGAATCAATAACAAGAAGAGTAAAAAATACCGCGGGTGAATCTGTCTCTTGGCTACAAATTCAATGGATGAGATTCTTGAAAAATGAACCTTATAAAATGTTCTATAAAACATCTTTAGATGATTCTAAATTCCACGTTTTGGATCTTTCACCTAAAAAAGGTCAAGACCAAAAATATACGGAAATATTAAATTACTTCCATTATACACCACCATTAGACCAGTATCGGAAGAAAAACATAAAGATATTATGAGTTTACTACCGCACATCCCTCCAGTTTTTCAGGAACATTTTAAGAATCTTAAATACTCGAAATAATGATAAAAATGGATTACTGTTTGAAAATAATTAATAAATGTAATAAATGTTCACGAATTATTTCAATCAAATTATTGTTTCAGTAAAACGCAAAGTTCTTTATTGCTTTAAGTCATTTATAGGACATTCAGTTAATTTTGAAAATGGTCTAAGTCAATTCAATCTTTAAAAATAATATTATCGTATAAAATTCACACAAAATTTCATATTCATAGTAAATTTCCATTAATTAAGACTAATAAAATTATAAATTAAAATGTCGCATAATGTAAAAATATTTTTTAATTTATTCAAATGCAATTCATTAAATATCTCGAAACAAGAAATATATGACTTAGACCACTTTCATAATTATGGGCACATATATATCTATATATGATTTCGTATACATCTTTATATATCAATATACAAAAGATAGATGTATATAGATATATATGCGTATAGATGCATATATACATCTATGCATCAATATTGATTTTGTCAATCTTATGTTTTACGCTAATAATAATGCAAGTAATGGTATTTTTCTGGTATCATTAATTCTGTCTTTTAAAAAGTGTACGCAACTAATATATGAGCCGTTTATTTTGGAAATGGCCTAACTCCGATTTTCGATATTTTTCGGTTTCCATGGTTACATGTACAAATTCATGTTATTTATCAGTAAATGTTATTTATCTCGATTTGAAGATAAATGGAGTTAGGCCCCTTTCAAAATAAACGGCTCGTATATCTGTATGTGAAGTGAAATATTGACAAGCATTACAATTAAAAAGCTGAGTTAGAATATTGAAATCTGTTCGAAATCGGAATGTACCGATACATGCTCCTATGGTGGAGCCCCATGCACGCACCACGCCCTCTGGTATTGTGATTATTGCTTCGTTACTTAGTCTTCGCGGAAATTTTGTAGCTGAACGATCGTAATAACGACCAGACGACTTCAGCGACGTTAATAATGACGCGCGAATCGAGAAACGTTAAATACACGATAAACGTAAAACGTTTTATAACACACTGCCTAACAAAATCAATACATCAATATAAGGTAATTCAAGAAATTCCATGATTACTATTCACGATATTATTCTCGAGGATTTTGGATACAGATAATGAAATACCGAAAGTTCAAGTATTTTCTGTTTATGTTTTAGATCAACTGTTAGTATTTTTATTAGTATATTAATATTCTCTGTTTATGTTTTGTGGATTGTCGCATGAATGCGAATCTGCATGTGTACATAATGCAATTTAGGACTCTGCGTGGTTCTTATTGTTAACTATAGCTCATACTAAATTAGTTTAGGGAAAACTATTTCATGATAATACCAAATTGTTGATTATCGTACGCACACACTAGTTAGGTTTGGTGCTTCGGCCAATTCTGAATTTACCTTTTGTTAAATATAAATGAGAATATATGGGTTTCAATCAAAGAAACGTTGAAGCCTTATCGTTGCTATGCATATGCGCGATCAATTATGTTACGCGTTCCTTTGAAATTTATTGAAATCAGAATATAATCGAGTGCATTACGCGTTGGTGTTGTTGAATATTATGATTTACCTTAATATGACTTCTATTATTTGCAAACAGTGCACTGTTTATTTACGTTTCTAATACTTTATCTCAAATCAGTGCACATATAAATAATAAATTCGATTACATTTTATTTATCATTTATATGGCCGTTTACGCCTCTAATCATTTTGACTCTATTCAAAAAAGTTAAAAAGTAAATATACTTGTGCATTTTCGAAAGTGTAATTTTGCATTAGTATGGTTCTACGGTTCTATTCTGTGTTTCAATTTATAAATCACATGGCCAGTTATGTAACAATTCTACCACACGCAGAAAGTGATTAACAAATAAATTTACTTACGCGTAACCGAAACAGCAAATTTGCATTACTGAGATTCTATATTTCGATTTATAATTCACACGACCTCTTGGTTAAGTAACAATTTTTCTTCAACACATAAAAGTGTTAACAAGTAGATTGACTTGCGCGTAATCGAAAAACAATTTGGTATTACTAAAGAGTTTTATGTATCAATTTATAAATCACATGTACCTCTTAGCCACGCAACAATTTTTCGGAAACTCATTAAATCCTTAAAATCAAAAGTTATTCACATATAACCGGAACAACAATTTCTGTATTGCTCGAGTTTTTACATTTGAAATAATAATCCATATGGCCACCTAATTACGTCACAATATTACTCCTACTCACAAAAATCTTAAGAAGCGAATTTTTTCACATAACCGAAACAGCAATTTTTGTATTACTTAAGCTTTATGTTTGAATGGATCATTTACATGGCATCTATCACGTAACGGTTTTATCTCAACACATAAAACCATTAAAAGAACTAACCCACCCATAACTGAAATAACAATTTTTCATTAGACGTTTTCTATGTTTGCTTACCTTAATGAAATAGATAGTTTGAAAAATTCTTAGTTAAACATAGATTTGAAAAATAGACATTGAAATTGTTACTTGAAAATAAACTAACCCACCCATAACTGAAATAGCAATTTTTCATCGGAAGTTTTCTATGTTTGGTTACCCTAATGAAATAGATAATGTGAAAAATTCTTACTTGAAAATAGACATTAAAAGTCTTACTTGAAAATAAACTAACCCACCCATAACTGAAATAACCATTTTTCATCAGACGTTTTCTATGTTTGATTACCCTAATGAAATAGATAGTGTGAAAAATTCTTTCTTGAAAATAGACATTGAAATTCTTACTTGAAAATGGACTAACCCACCCATAACTGAAATAACAATATTTCATCAGATTTTCTATGTTTCATTACTCTAATGAAACAGATCATTTTTAAAATTCTATATATATAATAGACATTGAAATTCGTAAACGAAAATAAACACACCCACCAAAACAATGACAATAGCAACTTTTCATCAGACGTTTTCTATGTTTGCTTACCTTAATGAAATAGATAGTTTGAAAAATTCTTACTTAACCATAGATTTGAAAAATAGACATTGAAATTGTTACTTGAAAATAAACTAACCCACCCATAACTGAAATAGCAATTTTTCATCAGAAGTTTTCTATGTTTGGTTACCCGAATGAAATAGATAATGTGAAAAATTTTTCTTTTATGTTGAAAATAACTGTTAAAAGTCTTATATATAATAAACTAACCCACCCATAACTGAAATAACCATTTTTCATCAGACGTTTTCTATGTTTGATTACCCTAATGAAATAGATAGTTTGAAATATTCTTATTTGAAAATACACATTGAAAAAAGACATTGAAATTCTTACTTGAAAATAAACTAATCCACCTATAACTTAAATAATAGTTGTTAATCAGACGCTTTCTATGTTTGATTATCCTAATGAAATAGATAGTGTGAAAAATTCTTATTTGAAAATAGACATTGAAATTCTTGTTTTAAAATAAACTAACCCACCCATAACTGAAATAACAATTTATCATCAGACGTTTTCTATGTTTCATTACCCTAATGAAATAGATAGTGTGAAAAAGAAACGTTCTTTCTTGAAAATAGACATTGAAATTCTTACTTGAAAATGTACTAACCCACCCATAACTGAAATAACAATATTTCATCAGACGTTTTCTATGTTTCATTACTCTAATGAAACAGATCATTTGAAAAATTCTTACTTGAAAATAGACATTGAAATTCGTACTTGAAAATAAACTAACCCACCCATAACTGACATAGCAATTTTTCATCAGACGTTTTCTATGTTTCCTTACCCTAATGAAATAGTTTGAAAAATTCTTACTTGGAAATAGACATTGAAATTCTTGTTTTAAAATAAACTAACCCACCCATAACTGAAATAACAATTTATCATCAGACGTTTTCTATGTTTCATTACCCTAATGAAATAGATAGTGTGAAAAATTCTTTCTTGAAAATAGACATTGAAATTCTTACTTGAAAATGGACTAACCCACCCATAACTGAAATAACAATATTTCATCAGACGTTTTCTATGTTTCATTACCTAATGAAACAGATCATTTGAAAAATTCTTACTTGAAAATAACATTGAAATTCGTACTTGAAAATAAACTAACCCACCCATAACTGACATAGCAATTTTTCATCAGACGTTTTCTATGTTTCCTTACCCTAATGAAATAGTTTGAAAAATTCTTACTTGGAAATAGACATTGAAATTCTTGTTTTAAAATAAACTAACCCACCCATAACTGAAATAACAATTTATCATCAGACGTTTTCTATGTTTCATTACCCTAATGAAATAGATAGTGTGAAAAATTCTTTCTTGAAAATAGACATTGAAATTCTTACTTGAAAATGGACTAACCCACCCATAACTGAAATAACAATATTTCATCAGACGTTTTCTATGTTTCATTACTCTAATGAAACAGATCATTTGAAAAATTCTTACTTGAAAATAGACATTGAAATTCGTACTTGAAAATAAACTAACCCACCCATAACTGACATAGCAATTTTTCATCAGACGTTTTCTATGTTTCCTTACCCTAATGAAATACAGGTAACCCTCCTATGACACGGTATCTTATAACACGGTTTCGCTATAACGCGATTCGTAAATTGCGGGAACACTCCTACAACACGGTATCCTATAACACGGTTATTCTTCTTATCGGGGCCTGTGTCCCCCGTAGGACATTGGGGACATATCTTTGTCGCTGAAAGAAATAAAAACATCAATCTTAAATGCGTGTTGGAAGAAGATAACGCCCCTTCAGTTGAAACAGAAATCATTTGATCATCAGAAAATGAAATTGGTGCCATATTTCAAGTCGCTAAATCAATCGGAGGCGAAGGTTTTGTGGATATGGCTAAAAAACATTCAAGATTTATTAGTGGAAGAAGGACTTGACGAAGCGGATTTGAAAATGGCATCCCTAGATGCAAATCAAATCGATTTTGAGGACGCTACTCTAATGAAGATTGTGCTGTTAAAAATTCTTACTTGAAAAAACATACGAGAATTGTTACGGAAAATCTCGAATTTTTCTTGAATACAGACCCTTCCACGGAAAGAAGTCGAAGATAAAAGGGAGCAAAAATGTTTCATCCATACGCGAAATTTACAATGACCTAGTAAGAACCAGCAAGAAATAGTTCGATTACAGATTTTTTTAAGAGGGGGAAAACATTGAAAAACTTTAAATAGAGAAAAAAGTTCTGAAATAACATATCGTTCCATCAAAAAACGTTCTCGGTTGATTATACTGAGTAGTGACGACGAATAAATTCATTAAATTATAGTTGCGTTGATTAAATTTTTTTTTGACTTAGTGTTGTACATACATTTATATTTTTAATAAATATTAAGTTGTTTATGTCGAATTAAAAAAATATTTGTTTTTAATAAGTTTTTTGAAAATAACCCCCTTTTTGTATTGGCTCTGGGTCTCATGCAACACGGTTTCACACAACCCGGTTTTTCATCAGACGTTTTCTACCGTGTTATAGGAGGGTTACCTGTAGTTTGAAAAATTCTTACTTGGAAATAGACATTCGTTTCAACGTAAGCTTTGAGGACAGGCAGTCCAACAAACGTATGCTTCGACGTGAACGTCACTGGGTGGTGAACAGGATGATTTCTCTTTCCAAACTTCCCCGTGACCCTGATGATAGGAGTAACACCTTGGTGCGATGCCTGATGACTTCCTGCACTTCTTGCAATCTCCAAGTACGGATACCCGTTGAACCAAATTTGCTGCAGTTGTCCAACGAAGTGTGGTATGTCCTCTCCTGCGTGCAGATATCCGCCGACGTGAAGTGTTCGGAACTCTAGGACACTCTGCTTCCCCAGCTGTACTTCGGCTGTTGAATCATTTGAAACTATTCAGTGATAGAGTAATAAAAGAATAGAATGATGGAAGGTTACAAAATTATGTAAGTACAGTTTTATTCTGGAATAAGTAACACAGGCCTGGTGCTTGTTACGAATCAAGTATATAGTTGTATTCTGTAATAAACAGTACGGTTAGGAGCAATCGGTTGCTTATTAAGAATCCGGTGTAGCATTTTTTTTCGGAATAAATAAGATGTTTATGATATATACATATATATACACAATATATTCCCCAGCTGTAAAAATTCGGCTGTTGAATCATTATGATTACTATTCAGTGATAGATAATAAAAGAATAGAATGATGGAAGGTTACAAAATTATGTAAGTACAGTTTTATTCTGGAATAAGTAACACAGGCCTCGTGCTTGTTACGAATCAAGTATATGGTTGCATTCTGTAATAAACAGTACGGTTAGGAGCAATCGGTTGCTTATTAAGAATCCGGTGTAGCATTTTTTTTCGGAATAAATAAGATGTTTAGGGCCGGGATAAATATATTATTTCATATATTATATATACATATATATACACAATATATACATATATATTATAGATATGTTATTTTACTTGATAAATAATGCAACAATCATTCTTTGTTCGATCGTAAAAATTTAAGTTAGTTTACTTCAGTTATATTATCATGCTTCTTAACGTTATCTATATTTATAAATAGTTATTTAAGTGCTTGTGGAAGCTTGGATTGATTTTTAATAGTTGTGAGATAAACAACACGCTTAGAAGCAGTCGGTTGCTTACTAGAGATACGATGTACAATTTTGTTCCGGAATAAATAAAATATTTAGAGCCGGACCAGAGGTATTATTTTATTTGACAAATAATACAACAATGATTCTTTGTCGGACCGTAAAGATTTAAATTAGTTAATTTCTGTTATATCACCATGCTTCTTAAGGTTATCTGTACGTTTAAATACTCAATTTAGTGTTATGGAAGTTTGGATTGATTTTTAATAGTTCTGGGATAAACAACACGCTTACGATCAGTCGGTTGCTTATTAGAAATCAGGTGTACAATTTTGTTTCGGAAAAAATAAGATATTTAGGGCCGGGTCAAATATATTATTTTACTTGACAAATAATGCAACAATGATTCTTTGTTCGATCATAAAGATTTAAGTCAGTTCATTTCAATTATATCACCGTGCTTCTTAACGTCATCTATATTTTTAAATTGTCTTTGAAGAGCTTGTGGAAGTTTGGATTGGTTTTTAATTGTTTTGTTTTATTTACAATATAGTGTTATGTATTCTATAGTTAAAGAATTTTGACGTATGTTATGTTGGCTCAGAAGAATTTTAAAGAAACTGATAAGGATTCTGTTTAAGATAATTAATCACATTCGGTTTGGATTATTTTCAAGATTTTACGTTGCATTTCAAGTCGCAGCCTGTGTTTAAAACGACTCCAGTTTTCCTATTGGAGATTCTATTCTGTTTTGTTCTGTTTAGATTATTTTCAAGATTTTCCGTTGCATTTCAAGTCGCATCCTGAGTTTAAGACGACTCCATTTTTTTGGAGATTCTGTTCTATGGATTATTATAAAAATCATCTGTGATAATGTACAATTTCCAAGATTTTCCAGAGTTCCATTCTCTCATTGAGATACCCAGAGTTTGCCTATTGAACCTTCTGTCCAACGTGTTACCATAAAGATGGTCTGTGATAGTACAGAATTTTCTAGATTCCCCGGAATTCTATTTCTTTTTCTAATTTTCTTTAATTTCATGGCTGCGACCTAATTTCACTTTCAGAGTTTGTAGGAATTCTAGAATATAGTAATACACTACTGTAGCGTTTATGTTGTTACCATCACATAATTACTGAGAAGTTATAATTTCGCACGGACACGTACTCGACAATACTGCCTAAAATAATAATTCCCATACCTTTGGATTTTTATTAACTCCGTCGCGAAAGTTTGTTGCCGACTGCGTAAAATTTTATACGTCGCCTGGTGTGCGAAACGGTGCCGGGCGTAAAATGAAATAAAATTAAGGCGGTTATTAATAGAAATACTCCTACCGGCCCGCATTAAATGAAACTTCTCTTTAACTCACAATTACAGGCAAATTTATGCACAAGATATACTGACTCCGTTTTAATTATCAAGCGACACTTTCAACCTGTGATCGACTCTGTTTAACAATTTAAAGCGTTCCGAAAAAATTAAAGCACCTTATTTTATGCAAACCATTTTGATTCAGCCACGTATTTTAAGCGTGACTGTATAAAATGATCGTGCTTCAGAAAATATGAGTCCCTCAAAATTACGCGTGTGTCACTGAATTCATAAGACCGTGCCGCCATAATAAAATGAGTATTCATTGCGGTAAAATTTATGCCGCTGTATCGTTAATCATGAATATTGACAAGTCATTTCATGGCACGCGTTTCGTCGAAATATTTGCGTTTCATCATTTTGATTGGTATTCGCCAATCCTATAAATTAGTTTCATCTGTCGAATGGGAAAATATTTATGTAAATAACTTGTTTGCGTGTAATAGACACATGGCCTACACTCTTGAATGTGCTCAGCGCTATTAACTTTGCAATTTGCTAATTGTAATGCTACGCATTCTCCATCTACCGTTTTTTTTACTACTTTTAGTTGCATTTAATCATTAGTAACTACTCGGCTTTTGCTGTACATTTAATGCCATTCCTCCTAATTACAGTTTTTTATAATAATATGTAAAACTGTGCACACTTTGCCAGTATAAGATCCTTAGTTAGAAATTATAACTTATTACAAATTTGTTGACCAGAGAAGTAGTTTGACTTTTCCCTGTTTTTTGAGTTAAAATCGTGGTCTTGTTTTTGCCAAAACCAATATTTGATTCATATTATTGTGGATTTCATTTGTTGACAGTCTTTTCTCCAAACACTGATGATGCCAATTGCAACATTGGCAAATCGTAAACTTTTAGATACGAGGGTATGATTCTAACCGGGAAATAAAAGAGAACTTCGTTGAAAAAAATGGCGAAAGCCATAAATTCATTCAACATTTTTCGTGTAATACTTTCTGAAAATTGAGTTGAATTTGTTTGATTTCTTTTTCTAATAGTTCCACATTTAGGCTTTGTAGTACCGTATATAGTCATATTGACATCTTCATTGTCATTTTTATCTAAATTTATTGGAATCACGCATATTTTGGTGTTGTAAGAAGTGCCAATTTTTACTATTATTAACTTTAGTACAGTTAACATGATGTTGAGGCCATATATTTGGGGAGTTCTGTAAAGATAATTTTAGGAATTTTATTTGATTTAGTATTGTCATTTTCTGTGAAGTTTTCAATAAAATAATCGGTTTTAACAGACAACGTAATAAAATATTTATACAGTTAACTTTATATTTTCTTCCTCTTTGACGAATAACGTGACACCATCATTGTAGAAATATATTAGAATCAAATATCAATAAGTGTGATTTTTACCGAAATCTGAGTCTTTAGTATCAATAACATTGTTATTTCCAAGTCCTAATGAAGACAATTGCAATATTGGCAAACCGTGGAATTACTGAAAACGAACGCCGCATTTCGAACTCGAAAATCATTGAACACCTTAATTGTAGCAATGTCCGCAACGGTCGTGAATTCGGAATATCGAAAACCCGTAAAAGCATTAAAAATTCTAATAGCATTAACAGATACGGGTGCCACAGCCTGGGCTGAATTTCTTTCCAACAACATAAAACCGTCGCAACCACCTACATGTCAAATAACGCCCTGATTACTTTCCGTGCCACGGCAAAACAAAGAAAAGTAAAATCAATAGCATCCATGTACAAAAAAGTACAACCCGTATCCTCCACCACCCGGAAACATAAAACGTTGCGATTATTTACGTATCAATTACGGTAGGAATACATTTCTGCGTGGATAATAATGTCGCAATCATCTGATCTACGGCGTCGTAATATCAGAAATGTTCAATACACACACAATGTTATCCGTAGTAAAAATCCAAGAATGTCGTACAGCAGATAATAGAGTGATTTGAGTTGGAAGAGTAAAGCTTTTTACTGTCACGAATGCACAAAAATACTAAAACAATATTACTAGCTTCGATCTACATCCATCTCTTACAAGAAACACAAACAAATTAATCACTGCCGTACCAATTGTACTAAGCCATTTTCACGTTAGTGATATCGTCACGTCCATCTTGTATTTGACGTTATAATATTGGAAAAGTTCAGTGTGTGTAGAACACTGCTTCGTAGTAAAGGTCCAGCAATATCGTAGGACAGATAACACAATGGTTTGAGTTTAAAGAGCGAACCTTACATTTGCCACGAAGTAGAAGTAATTTTTAAAAAATCTTAAACAATCACAGCTTACGCCCATCTCTACGAAAAGTATAAGACTAAATCAATCATACACTCATTTATTTATGGATAAATGACGTCACTAATAAATTGCTACATTGAGCATGGCATTACGTTTATCTGGTCTACGACGTCGTGGGTTAGGAAACATTGAATGCGTATAGGACAGTGCTTTGTAGTAAAGGTCCAGCAATGTCGTAGGGCAGATAACAGAGTGGTTTGAGGTTATGGAACAAACCTTTCGACTTCCACGAAGCAGAAGCAATTTTTAAAAAATTCGAAATAATCACAACTTACGCCCACGTCTGCGAAAAGTATAAAACTAACTACTCAATGTTACTTTCACTCCTTCGTAGGACAGCTAACAGAATGGTTTGAGGTTAAAGAACAAACCTTTCGATTGCCACGAAGCAGTAGTTTTGAAAAAATCATAAACAGTCACAACTTACGCCCATCTCTGCGAAAAGTATAAGAATAACTAGTCAATGTTATATTCACGCACTCGTAAGATAGATAACAGAAGGTTTGAGTTTAAACAGCGAACCTTACGCTTGCAACGAAGCAAAAGCAGTTTTGAAAAAATTCTAAACAATCACAATTTACGCCCACGTCTGCGTAAAGTGTAAGACTAACTATGCAATCTTATATTCACTCATTCATAGGACAGATATCAGAAGGTTTGAGTTTAAAGAGCGAATCTTATGTTTGCCATGAGGTAGAAGCAATTTTTAACAAATTCTAAACAATCACAGCTTACACGCATCTTTGCGAAAATTATAAGACCAACTGGTCACTTACATATTCATTCATTTATTGACAAATGATGCCACTAATAAATTGCTACGTTAAGCATAGCGTTACGTTTATCCGGTCTACGACGTCGTGGGTTAGGAAACGTTGAATGCGTATAGGACAGTGCTTCGTAGTAAAGGTTCGGCAGTGTCGTAGGACAGATAACAAAATGGTTCGAGTTTAAAGAATAAACCTTCCGATTGCCACGAAGCAGTAGTTTTGAAAAAATCATAAACACTCACAACTTACGCCCAAGTCTGCGAAACGTATAAGATTAACTAGTCAATCTTATATGTATTTACTCGTTCTTAGGACAGATAACAGACGGTTTGAATTTAAACAGCGAACTTTACGCTTGCTACAAAGCAGATGCAGTTTTGAAAACATTCTAAACAATCATAACTTATGCTTATCTCAGCGAAAAGTGTAAGATTAAGCCAATCATATATTCATTCATTTATTGATTTTATCGTCACTAATAAATGACTAATGACGTCACTAATAAATTGCTACGTTAGTGATATCGTTAAGTCCATCTTTAAGGTTCAAGTCTTTAAGGTTAAAGAACAAACCTTCTGATTGCCACGAAGCAGAAGTAGTTTTGAAAAAATTCTGAACAAACACAGCTTATGCGCATCTTTGCGAAAATTATAAGACCAACTGGTCACTTACATATTCATTCATTTATTGACAAATGATGCCACTAATAAATTGCTACGTTAAGCATGGTATTACGTTTATCCGGTCCACGATGTCGTAGGTTAGGAAACGTTGAATGCGTATAGGACAGTGCTTCGTAGTAAAGGTTCGGCAGTGTCGTAGGACAGATAACAAAATGGTTTGAGTTTAAAGAATAAACCTTCCGATTGCCACGAAGCAGTAGTTTTGAAAAAATCATAAACACTCACAACTTACGCCCAAGTCTGCGAAACGTATAAGATTAACTAGTCAATCTTATATGTATTTACTCGTTCTTAGGACAGATAACAGACGGTTTGAATTTAAACAGCGAACTTTACGCTTGCTACAAAGCAGATGCAGTTTTGAAAACATTCTAAACAATCATAACTTATGCTTATCTCAGCGAAAAGTGTAAGATTAAGCCAATCATATATTCATTCATTTATTGATTTTATCGTCACTAATAAATGACTAATGACGTCACTAATAAATTGTTACGTTAGTGATATCGTTAAGTCCATCTTTAAGGTTCAAGTCTTTAAGGTTAAAGAACAAACCTTCTGATTGCCACGAAGCAGAAGTAGTTTTGAAAAAATTCTAAACAATCACAGCTTATGCGCATCTTTGCGAAAATTATAAGACCAACTGGTCACTTACATATTCATTCATTTATTAACAAATGACGTCACTAATAAATTGCTACGTTAAGCATGGTATTACGTTTATCCGGTCCACGATGTCGTAGGTTAGGAAACGTTGAATGCGTATAGGACAGTGCTTCGTTGTAAAGGTTCGGCAGTGTCGTAGGACAGATAACAAAATGGTTTGAGTTTAAAGAATAAACCTTCCGATTGCCACGAAGCAGTAGTTTTGAAAAAATCATAAACACTCACAACTTACGCCCAAGTCTGCGAAACGTATAAGATTAACTAGTCAATCTTATATGTATTTACTCGTTCTTAGGACAGATAACAGACGGTTTGAATTTAAACAGCGAACTTTACGCTTGCTACAAAGCAGATGCAGTTTTGAAAACATTCTAAACAATCATAACTTATGCTTATCTCAGCGAAAAGTGTAAGATTGAGCCAATCATATATTCATTCATTTATTGATTTTATCGTCACTAATAAATGACTAATGACGTCACTAATAAATTGCTACGTTAGTGATATCGTTAAGTCCATCTTTAAGGTTCAAGTCTTTAAGGTTAAAGAACAAACCTTCTGATTGCCACGAAGCAGAAGTAGTTTTGAAAAAATTCTAAACAATCACAGCTTATGCGCATCTTTGCGAAAATTATAAGACCAACTGGTCACTTACATATTCATTCATTTATTGACAAATGATGCCACTAATAAATTGCTACGTTAAGCATAGCGTTATTTATCAGACGACGTCGTGGGTTAGGAAACGTTGAATGCGTATAGGACAGTGATTCGTTTAAAGGTTCGATGTCGTAGGACAGATAACAAAATGGTTTGAGTTTAAAGAATAAACCTTCCGATTGCCACGAAGCAGTAGTTTTGAAAAAATCATAAACACTCACAACTTACAAGTCTGCGAAACGTATAAGATTAACTAGTCAATCTTATATGTATTTACTCGTTCTTAGGACAGATAACAGACGATTTGAATTTAAACAGCGAACTTTACGCTTGCTACAAAGCAGATGCAGTTTTGAAAACATTCTAAACAATCATAACTTTGCTTATCTCAGCGAAAAGTGTAAGATTAAGCCAATCATATATTCATTCATTTATTGATTTTATCGTCACTAATAAATGACTAATGACGTCACTAATAAATTGTTACGTTAGTGATATCGTTAAGTCCATCTTTAAGGTTCAAGTCTTTAAGGTTAAAGAACAAACCTTCTGATTGCCACGAAGCAGATTTTTTTGAACAAATTCTAAACAATCACAGCTTATGCGCATCTTTGGAAAATTATAAGATGGTCATACATATTCATTCATTTATTAACAAATGACGTCACTAATAAATTGCTACGTTAAGCATGGTATTACGTTTATCCGGTCCACGATGTCGTAGGTTAGGAATAATTTAATAAATAGACAGGGCTTCGTTGTAAAGGTTCGGCAGTTGCGTAGGACAGATAACAAAATGGTTTGAGTTTAAAGAATAAACCTTCCGATTGCCACGAAGCAGTAGTTTTGAAAAAATCATAAACACTCACAACTTACGCCCAAGTCTGTATGATATACTGTTTTCATTGGTTGAAATGTTCTTAGGACAATAACTAGACTTTTAAATAATTTAATAAATAGAATGCAGTTTTGACTAAGCGTTACAAGAATCATAACTTATGCTTAGCTTGCAAAAGTGTAGATTAAGAATCATATATTCATTCATTTATTATTGAATTATTAACAGAGATTTTTAATAAATTGCTGGAGCTGGATGGTATGATATACTGTTTTCATTGGTTGAAATGCTTGGAAAGTACTACTTTTAAATAATTTAATAAATAGAACGGGACTAAGCGTTACAAGAATCTGTGAGCTTGCAAGTGAGCGAAATTGTTTTGTTTATTATTGAATTATTAACAGAGATTTTTTGAGCTTGCTGGAGCTGGGTGGAATGATATACTGTTTTGATTGGTTGAAATGCTTGGAAAATACTACTTTTAAATAATTTAATAAATAGAACAGGACTAAGCGTTACAAGAATCTGTGAGCTTGCAAGTGAGCGAAATTGTTTTGTTTATTATTGAATTATTAACAGAGATTTTTTGAGCTTGCTGGAGCTGGATGGTATGATATACTGTTTTCATTGGTTGAAATGCTTGGAAAATACTACTTTTAAATAATTTAATAAATAGAACGTCACTAAGCGTTACAAGAATCTGTAAATTGCAAGTGAGCGAAATTGTTTTGTTTATTATTGAATTATTAACAGAGATTTTTTGAGCTTGCTGGAGCTGGGTGGTATGATATACTGTTTTGATTGGTTGAAATGCTTGGAAAATACTACCTTTAAATAATTTAATAAATAGAAAGGGACTAAGCGTTACAAGAATCTGTGAGCTTGCAAGTGAGCGAAATTATTTTGTTTCTTATTGAATTATTAACAGAGATTTTTTGAGCTTGCTCCAGCTGGGTGGTATGATATACTGTTTTCATTGGTTGAAATGCTTGGAAAATACTACTTTTAAATAATTTAATAAATAGAACGGGACTAAGCGTTACAAGAATCTGTGAGCTTGCAAGGACCGTCATTGGTTTGTTTATTATTGAATTATTAACAGAGATGTTTTTATAGTCTCAGCTAAATAGTTACATACGGAAGGATGATATACTGTTTTCATTGGTTGAAATGCGAAAATACTACTTTTAAATAATTTAATAAATAGAAAAACGGGGCTATGCGTCACAAGAATTTGTGTGCTTGCAAGTGAGCGAAATTGTTTTGTTTATTATTGAATTATTAACAGAGATTTTTTGAGCTTGTTGGAGCTGGATGGAATGATATACTGTTTTGATTGGTTGAAATGCTTGGAAAATACTACCTTTAAATAATTTAATAAATAGAAAGGGACTAAGCGTTACAAGAATCTGTGAGCTTGCAAGTGAGCGAAATTGTTTTGTTTATTATTGAATTATTAACAGAGATTTTTTGAGCTTGCTGGAGCTGGATGGAATGATATACTGTTTTGATTGGTTGAAATGCTTGGAAAATACTACTTTTAAATAATTTAATAAATAGAACGGGACTAAGCGTTACAAGAATCTGTGAGCTTGCAAGTGAGCGAAATTGTTTTGTTTATTATTGAATTATTAACAGAGATTTTTTGAGCTTGTTGGAGCTGGATGGTATGATATACTGTTTTCATTGGTTGAAATGCTTGGAAAATACTACTTTTAAATAATTTAATAAATAGAAAGGGACTAAGCGTTACAAGAATCTGTGAGCTTGCAAGTGAGCGAAATTGTTTTGTTTATTATTGAATTATTAACAGAGATTTTTTGAGCTTGCTGGAGCTGGGTGGTATGATATACTGTTTTTATTGGTTGAAATGCTTCGAAAATATTACGTTTAAATAATTTAATAAGTGTTTATTTAATGGATAATTCAATAAATACAGCGAGGGTAAGCGTCACAAGAATTTGTGTGCCGGCAAGTGGGTAAAATTTATTGTTTTGTTTATGATTGAATTATTAACAGAGATTTTGTTAAGCTTGCTGGAGCTGGATAGTATAATATACTGTTTTTAGTAGTTAAAATGCTTCGAAAATACTACGTTTAAATAATTTAATAAATAATTTAGTAATTTAAATAATATTATAAATAAAACGCGGCTAAGCGTCAGAAGGATCTTCGTGCTCACAAGTGGGTAAAATTGTGGTTTTGTTTATTATTGAATTATTAACAGAAATTTTTTTAAACTTGTTAGAGCTGGATAGTGTTATACATTGTATTTATTGGTTGAAATGTTTGGAAAATACTACAGTTAAATAATTTAATAAATGTCTTGGGGCTCTTGAGCATCCAAAGAGTCGGCGAAATTTTTGCAACTTTATCCGAGTCGATCAATACTATGTTTGCTGTTATCGAATCTCTGTATGCTTGATGTTGCATAACTATGTACAATTATTATATATGATTATATCGCCATGAGAAATATTTTTGGAATAACTAGTATCGCTTTCGCGTATGCAAAAATTCCTGCATCGAAATGTGATGCCTGGGATCGATATAAGACCTGCCAAAACGTAATGCGATGTCGAGCTCCACTCAACATAAGCCTGTAAAGGGTTAGAAATGTGACTTCATACAGGTTTTCTTAAAATAAAATGTATAAGATAGTCAACGCGTTCCAATGCTACGATAAGATTATTGTGAATAACTTCAGTGTCGGAACTGTTATTTTTCTTATATTGTTATCACTTTATCAAACGAGGAAACATCAAACCTTCATTCAGTTTTTTCATAAGATCATATTGTTCATGGTATCAGTCAATTTTATCTTCGTAAATATATGATTATGTAATACCCTTCAGATGTTTGCGGTTTCCACATTTGTACAGATTCGAATTCGATTACTCCACTGATGTAAATAATAGAGCAGTAAGTAAGAACAAGTGGTGGAATTTATCTAAATTATAATGTAAATTTGGACGGTGGGGCTCCCTCAGAATTGAAGCGTAAAGTGTAAATTTGTGTTGTTTGTTTACAAATATCGGACCACTGAAAGGGTGGATATATCAGGAAATATGTACAGGATCAAATAAATATAGTATTTTTTTTAAACATCGCATTCGATAAAAAAGGGTGTATTATTCTACCCAGTTTTTTTAATTATCAAATGACTGAATGAAACGTTATTTGAATCTATTCAACGTCTATATTGAATACATTACTTTATGTTTTATAGATTTCACAGTGCAATGTAGCATGTAGATCCCGATTATTAACAAAAGGGAACTTGAAGTTGTTGCTGTTTAAATCAAATTGGGGACCAGGAATTAGAAATACAATTGAATTCAGTATTAAATAATCAAAACAAGTTTCCTAATATCGTTGGTCTTAAAACGTAATTCTTTAAGTTTATTTAAAAGCCTAGACTGATTTCAGATAATTTTGTTCTATTTACGGTACATTATTATATACTTTATAAATAAGTGGCCCAAGATACATGTCACATTGAAGCAGAATTTGATTACTGACATTCCGAAGTGTCGCATTCCGTATTATTTCACGATGTGAAACAGTGAAATGTTAGTTGATATGCGTTACTTTGTTTCGATTAATCGGAATAGATAGTTTTACGACAGCCTATAAGTTTGCGGGGGATGTTACTTAACCAGTTAACTGTGATTGACGTGTATACTTGTCACGGAGAAGCGACACGATTTTGTGTATTGACGAGTATACTCGTCATGCGTATAAAGCAGTGACCATTGGCTATTCAAATTGCAATTTTTGAGAAAAACAATACATATTCACAAATTTCAAGATGTTTAGAATATTTTGAGGCTATGCCGGAATAAAACAAACAAATAAAAAACATAAACAGTTTGAGATGAACTTATGCATCCCCGTATGCACCGGTTGAAACAATTTACCAGTTCTCATAATGAATTTATTTATGTGGGATGATAATGTTTTTTAGATGTTAACCTAAAAGGAGCAAAGGCAAATGTCAAAAAGTTGATTTATAATAGGATTCCTTCAGGTATGGTCAGTCATGGGAGAAATACGTGACGTCGACCAGGCGCTGAGCCTATTGATAGTTGCTGGCCTGAAGTTTATTGCGTTTTTAGTTTAATATGTATGTAATATATGCTTCTGTTAACCAAATACGTAAGTACTAGTAATAAAATTCTCAATTTTAGAAAATAAACCCATCTTTTTCATCCAATTTCTTACCAGCGCAACTTACTCTGTGATTGACGAATATACTCGTCATGGCTCGATTTTGGCGACACAAAACGGTGCGCACTCTTAAACGAGAGCGCCACAGTCAACTGGTTAAGAACAGAGGAAGAACTTTTTACTTTTAACCACTAAATGAAGCAGGCACGCGATTTATTTCATTTCAACAGTAAAAAATATCAATCGTATTTAAAAGAAAGTGAAATGTGAAAGAAATTTCTTACGTTATATATATATATATATATAACTATATATATAATGGTTAAAAATTAAAATAGTTATAATAGTTAAAACCAGTGAGTACTCAAATGCCTTTCCAATTAATTCATCCAGTAGAATGACCAAAACAAAAACTTATTAATGTAATAACCTATTTCTAGTTTTTTTTTTTAATTTTCAGTTATTGCTAAATTATTTGTGTCGCAAAATGGCGACCCAGTAACTTCTAAATTAGTTGTATCGCAAGCGAACCGGGCGTAACTCGACAACGAAAGGGTGGAGTGCAACACAGTGTAGAATGTTTCTTTACGAACGGTTAAATGTACGTAAAACGTATTCTGACGTCATGAAAAAAAAAACACAATAATGAGTTTAGTATAATGAGTATGCAAATATTCGCGTAATGGGTAAATTACCTAAATAAGCAATTTTATGTTGCGCATTTGGACACACAGAGCGCGTTGCGGGATAAAGTATACACATGATTGCATTTTAGTTGCTTTTTCTATTTCTGTGGAAGCTATTCAGTAGAGAAAAAACAAACAAATTTAGCGTTGCGTCTGTCTAAGACAGCTTCCAATTGTAACAATATTATCGAATACATAATGTTTTCATTAAAAGTGCGTGTATAGTAAAAGGGAATTTTTCAAATATCACAACTTGTCTAGAACGAATCCTTCAATACGCCGTAACGTAAATCTCGTTCCATTTTGACAGAATAACTGCGTTCTTAAAAACATCGGGTGGAACTTAAATAATCTATTTTCGCAGGAATCGAAAATATCTTTTCCACGGTGCGGTATACGTATCAGATATATATGAACGAGCGGCATGACGTACTGTAATGCACGTTCGGCAGTCAATACCAACAGTCTGGCGGAAACGATTCTGGAACATGACTGACGTTAACGTAAACCCAAGCGGAATGTCGTGTAAAATTGGAGAGGTGCCACCTGAAAGTGGGTGCTGGCACCTTGTGAGCTACCTCACCGAATACTTCGAGTGTTCCGGGCATTCCATATGCGATCATTAAGATCCATCTTTGGCATGAAGATTACGATGGTCGCGAACGTGCTGTCGGCGTCGTATGCCCTGAATGTCGAAGCAGTAATATCAAATGTGCCCATAATTATGAAAGTGGTCTAAGTCATATATTTCTTGTTTCGAGATATTTCATGAATTGCATTTGAATAAATTAAAAAATATTTTTACATTATGCGACATTTTAATTTATAATTTTATTAGTCTTAATTAATGGAAATTTACTATGAATATGAAATTTTGTGTACGAATTTATATACGATAATATTATTTTTAAAGATTGAATTGACTTAGACCATTTTCAAAATGAACTGAATGTCCTATAAATGACTTAAAGCAATAAAGAACTTTGAGTTTTATTTGAAACAATAATTTGATTGAAATAATTCGTGAACATTTATTACATTTGAAATATAGATTCGAAGTGGAATGCGAAATTATATTAAGTTGAATAAAGTTTATTCGAATTATTCTTAAACAGTAATCCATTTTTATCATTATTTCGAGTATTTAAGATTCTTAAAATGTTCCTGAAAAACTGGAGGGATGTACGGTAGTAAACTCATAATATCTTTATGTTTTTCTTCCCATACTGGTCTAATGGTGGTGTATAATGGAAGTAATTTAATATTTCCGTATATATTTGGTCTTCCTTTTTTTATAATGAAAGATCCAAAACGTGAAATTTAGAATCATCTAAAGATGTTTTATAGAACATTTTATAAGGTTCATTTTTCAAGAATCTCATCCATTGAATTTGTAGCCAAGAGACAGATTCACCCGCGGTATTGGACCGATACTCTTCTTGTTATTGATTCTTCTAGTGATTTCGTTAAAAATGAAGTTGTCGTTATTATTAAAATTTGATTGTCATTTATTTTATTATGTAGTTCAGAAACGCGTCAAAGATATAGTAATATTGCCATTTTCAAGTTGTTTATATAATTTATTTAAATTTTTGACTTAGACCACTTTCATAATTAAAACTAAATGAATTCCATATAATGTTGAAATTACAACCACTATCTAATGGTTCATTTTTGACAATTTCGTATATAAATTACATTGAATAAATTTAGTTAAAAATAATGTGGTATGAAATAACTGATAAACTCATTTTTTTTAAATTTTGACTTAGACCACTTTCATAATTATGGGCACAAATAATAATGTGGGTTCAGTAAAATGCCGAGTAATAGTACTGAATAATTGTACGTAATATTGCGCGAATAATCTACAGCATTAAAGAAAATAATGATCAGAATAACGATGCAGTAATATCGAACGGTATCGGACCGATAGTGATGTACTGAGTAGTGGTATATAGCAATATTTTACTCAATAATTGTACGTAATAATGAACGAATAATGTATCGAATTAAAGCAAATAATGATGTGAATAACGACACAGTCATATCGAACGATAGTGATATACTAAGTAGTTGTATATTCTAATATTATACTGAATAATTGTACGAAATAATGCGCGAATAATGTATAGAATTAAAGCAAATAATGATGTGCGTAACGATGCAGTAATATCAGACGGTATTGGACCGATAGTTTTGTACTGAGTAGTTGTATGTAGCAATATTTTACTCAATAATTGTACGTAATAATGGGCGAATAATGTATAGCATTAAAACAAATAATGATCTGAAGAGTAAGGATGTGGTAATATCGAACGGTGTTGGACCGATAGCGATGTACTGAGTAGTTGTATATAGTAATATTATACTGAATAATTGTACGAAATAACGCGGGAATAATGTATAGAGTTGAGCAAATAATGATCTGAATAACGATGCAGTAATATCGAACGGTACTGGACTGATAGTGGTGTACTGAGTAGTTGTATATAGTATGGTAGTAAATATAGATGTTAGGTGTCGTCGAAGTGGAATGCGAAATTATATTAAGTTGAATAAAGTTTATTCGAAAGATAAATGAAAGCACTAATATATAAATATAAATACAAAATGAAAGTAAAACTATGGCAATTCGACTTCGATTCGGTAAGCGGCAAGAAAACGCATCTATACTGGACTGAACTACACTCTGAACTTGACTGATCTAAACTTTGAACTATAACTGAACTTCCGTTCCAAACCGGGCTGGCCTTTATACGGACCTCTACCGCCTTATCTTAATCCGGTAGGGTCCGATGGCCCCGCAACAGTTTTATGCGACGCATCTACGGCCGATTTCCTGATGCTATAGTAATATTAAACTGAATAATTGTACGAAATAATGCGCGAATAATCGATAGCATTAAAGCAAATAAGGATCTGAATCTCGAAGTGCGTGCGTCGAATAGTAATATAGCAAGACATCTCAATAATAGAAGCACTTCACCACTTGCGCATGTATTAAAACATAACATTAGGTATTAAGAAACGTTTTTATGTTTCTTTAACGGTTGTTTTAGACAATGCCGACGATTCGTGGAAGAACCGCATCGTCAAAATTATTAACTGATCTGCATCATTCTGAAATATTTTGATTGTTTCTGTAATATAATACAAAAAAGTGAACAACTGCGCAAATATCTTCGCGATACTTTAACATCAATATAACTCACACCAGTGTGTTGGCTCTTTGATTGTTTATACAAGAGCACCAAATCAGTTGTTATTCTTCTATGGTGTAGTTTAAGTAAACCCAAGAATTTCATAATATACATTCGGCCATGACAAATTCTGAAGGCGTTTTTTAATTTAAAGACATATCAGCAAAATTCTGGTGCTTTCAGTTTATACGCATTAGGGCACAGGTGGTATAAAAAAAAATCACAATTACTTTTGATTTGAATGTGTTTTTATATATCAGTTTAAATGTCAAAGCATCCTTAAGATAATTTGCGGTTCGGATTAGGTAACGCAAACTCTTGTAAACATAGTTGGAAATATGAGTTATCTGTTTATTCCAAAATAAATTGGAATCCATTTATTTTCTTTCCAACATGTTTGCATGCTGAGGTTAACGGTCAAATATAAAAATAATTATTTCACGATGTTTTTTGCAGCCAGCTTTTCTTTCCGTCTATAATATATAATATTAATCCGTCTATAATATTCCGGAAATATACATTTAAACTACATGAAATGTGTTATACACGTTGCGAGTTTAAATTCAATGTTCTATTTAATCTGTTCCCTATAAGATTTATAGTTCTATTCTCGAAACTAACTAAACTCATTGTAGAGCGCCTTCGCCATTGAAACTGCTCTTTTTCCGTTTTCTAACTATATGCCTTCAATTTAACCCAATATCTTCTCCCTTCATTCTTATGAAAAAAAAATATTTCTATATATTCTATATCTAAAAAAATATGGCTATTAAAAGATTAAGGCATTACACAAAATTCACTATAGAACGGAGCACAGACATTTGTTTAATTTTTATATTTATATTATAAAAACGTGGCACGGAACGTGTTAACGACAATCTTTCCTAATGCATATGTTTATGACAAAGTTAATTGTATAAAAAATATTTCTATTAAAAGATAGAGGCATTATACAAAATGCAGTATAGAAATAGTATAGAACAAAGTTAATTGTATAAGAAAATATTTCTATTGAAAGATTGAGGCATTATACGAAATGCAGTATAGAAATAGTATATGTAGAATAAAGTTAATTTTATAAAAAAAATATTTCTATTAAAAGTTTGAGGCATTGCACACAATGCAGTATAGAACGGAGCACATAAATGTCTTTAATTCTATATTTACAATATGAAAACGTGGCGCAGAACGTGTTAACACGTTGACTACCGTGCGTATTTTGCCGTATTAGAACGGCGATGCTATGGAATACTACAGCGTTTGATTGAATTATGCAAAATGTAAATAATGTGCATGTATTGGAGACCAAAGAATCGGATCACTATTCTAACAATAACTGCATTTATAAAATAATTATTACTACCCATTGCGAATATTTTGGATCTTCAGTAAAATCTCATGCGCCGGTCACCGGTGACCCCCACGGCAGCCAACGTGTTAATGACAATCTTTTCTAGTGCATCTTCACACAACCGCGTAAATGACCCCCTCGGATTTCTTCTCGCACGATTTTAGCCCGCGCCAAACTCTGGCCGCCATTTCGTTGACATCGCTAGCCCAGGCACTAGCTTCTTCATCAGACATTTTGCGCTCCGCCAGGAATTCCTCTATCACGATCTAACTGCGACGACGGCTCTATTCGTTCTGAAGGAAGAAAGACTAGACCGCAGGGAAAAAGTTTGCTGGGCGTCCAAGAGTTCGAACAGCCAGAAAACCCCTGAAGGATCCTGGCTTCGCCTCGGGGCAAGTAAGTGCGCGAGAACCTTGCGGCTAAGTAAGTTCCGAGCGAAAGAGTATTTTGGTAGTCAAACTTTAAAACCTGTTTTTGAAATAGGAAAGACGTGGGATTGATAAGAAGAGAAACGAAGCTAAAACGAGCTGCCTCAGAAATACTTGAGCACTTGACAGCCGGTTGCGACGGAAATGCAAACGTATTCGAACCTTTTGGTATTAAGGTTGATGTAATCATTTTCCGTTAAGTGACGTGTTACGATGAAAATTGACGTATCCTTGTCAGAATAGGGAAATGTGCAAAAATATTGGTAATCAAACTTTGGAACTGGTTTAAAGCCGGTTTTTAAAGGGAGAGACCAGAGACTGATAATTGAAGAACGGCGCTGAAACGAACTATTTTAATGTCTGAGTAACGTTCTAATGCTATTAGTATTCATTTATTTTAATAGCGGACGAATTAAATACAACCAACGATATAGTTCATGAAATTTTGACGAAGGATTTAAACAAACGAAAAATCTGTGCTCGATTTGTTCCTCACGCCTTAACTAAGGAACAAGAAATTGTTCATGTTGAACATTGTAAGACGTTATTAAAACAGCTAAAAACATTCCTGAAATCTGTTGTAATTGATGATGAGACTTCGTGCTTCAAGTACGATCTTCAAAGAAAAGGCCAAAGGGCTACGTGGAAGTTCCAATCCACTCCGAAATCGAAAAAATTGCGTTTCCAGAAGTCACGAGAGAAAACAATGTTGATTTGTTTTTATAACTCTAAAAGTATTACACTTCGGAAATTCGTTCCACAGGGTGAAAATATCACTGGCGAATATTATCTGGGTGTTATGGAGCGTTTGTGGAAGAGAATCGTTCGAAATTGGTTCTTGTTGCATTCGAAGGCACCATCTGACAGGTCGTCGCTGTTTAACACGTTGACTGCCAAGCATATTTTACTATATTAGAACGGCAATGCTATGAAATACTACAGCGTTCGACTGAATTATGCAAAATGTAAATAACGTGCAAGTATTGGAGACCAAAGAATCGCATCACTATTCTAACAATAACTGCATTTATAAAATAATTATTACTACCAATTGCGAATATTTTGGATCTTCAGTAAAATCTCTTGCGCCGGTCACCGGTGACCCCCACGGCAGCCAACGTGTTAAGAATCACAGGTCCGTCGCGAAAAAACAAGTCTGTGTTCTTCAACATCCTCCATATTCCCCTGATTTGTCACGATGTGACTATTTCCTGTTCCCGAAACTCAAATTAACTATGAAAGGAGCGTTTTATGAGGATATTACATAAATCAAAAACGCCGTGACGAGGGTCATTGAGGCGATTCCGAAAAATCAGCTAAAAAAATCTATGCAAGCAGTGGTTGAACGTGCCCAGCGGTGTATCAATGCGGAGGGGACGTATTTTGAATAAAAATAAACAGAAATGCCAAAATAACTAATTCTTTTTTTTTAATTTGAAAAGTTCCGTTATTTTTCCGACATACTGTGTATTTTCCACTTATCAAATTGACATTGCACTGGTTAAATTGTTTGAAACATTACTACATATGCGAAATAATGGCACGTTTTTACAACACGCGGAGCGCTTTTTTCCACGTACAATTTATATAATATAATAAATGCACATGATATATATGTACATATATTTTATTTCGATTTAATAGTACGTAGGGGTTTATGTAAGATTCATGCCTAGCGTCTTTAAGGTAGTTCTCGTATGTTCCCCGAGACAAAAATCACCACTTCTCCTTCTACTATCGTTCTTCATTTTGTGTCTCCGTAAACTAAGTGACCATCACTACCACACGTTGACGGGATGCAACAAACGAGGTTTTCTTGCGAGTTATCGCACTTCTGCTGTGTAGCTAACCTATACGAGAGTGGATCCTGTAAGCTGCAGAGACAGTGATGTAGGAGTTCCTACGCGGAACTAACGTTGCTCTCATATTATCAGGATTTTTTTTTTTAGCTCCAGAAAAGAACCTAAGTAGACAGACAGCTGTATGTAACTAGTCCTTTTGCGGCATACATATTTACAGGCTTTCCATAAATCGCGATGCAATCGACCGTATTGTGATTTTATATGCAAAAGTAAATTGGTGAAAACGAATAAAGCAATTTCATTTAACACGTTGTTTTCGAAAAAAATGTTTTCGATGATCCATCAGATATTCTGTATGCACTGCAATTTTTTAGAACTGCAATGTATACATGTATGTATTGTGCGAAGTGAAACGAGTAAAAAATTACGTTGAACTCGCGGAAATTGGTGAATAAAATTATGTACGTCACAGAAACAGTTGCTACGGAATATAATATTCCGAAATTCTTTCCGTGAAGATTTTCCATATCTACAAATTCCAATGAGAAACTGTACAAATGTAAGAAATACTAATGCAATCCATACGACTGGAATGGACATTGCGATCATCCACACGTATCACGCATACATAATTCATTTTACTGGAGGTATTTACAGCGAATCGTTTTCCAGTTATGAGATTATTGATAAACAAACGAGACGCAGTAGACTTGTACAATAGAGAAAGATCGTTTAGCTATGATATGATATTGATACAGATTTTAGGGAGTGTTATTGCACAAATGTCTACGAAGACAATAATTGATGATAGTTTATATTCCAGGTTCTGAACGTTTACCTCAAGTCATGTTTACTGCAACCAAAAATGATTAACATAGCCACTGAAACAGCAGATTTACATGCAGTGGCAGACAAAAATAAATTTGCAACGTTGGGAGTAATGAGGATAATAGATGTATTATTAGCACATTAAAAAGCGAATTAACGTGCAACCGAAATTGTGAAAAAACGGCAAAAGACCTGAAACGACATTACGGGTAATTTTTAACAAAATTATTAGCTTTGCCAGTAATTGAAAAAGTACCTCGAAATAAGTTATCTTTGTAAAACTTGTTGCAGATCAAAGAAATATTGACGATATTTCTGACAAATAGAGAATTTCACGTATTTACACGCATTTCCCTGTACAAAAATGCCACTTATCGCGTGGGCAATAAATCGCTTTCAACGTAAAGCATAAGCTATAAAGCAGATTTACATGCAGTGGCAGAAAAAATACATTTAGAACGCTGGAAATCATGAGGATAATAAATTATTAGTACATAAAACAGACGAAGTAACGTGCAACCGAAATTGTAAAAAAAAAACGGCAAAAAACCTGAAAAGACATCACGGGCAATTTTTAACGAAATTAGTAGCTTTGCCAGGTATTAAAAAACCACCTCGAAATACGTAATCTTTATAAAACTTATTGCAAATCAAAGAAATATTGGCAATACTGTTATTAACACATTAAAATAGCGAATTAATCTGCAACCGAAATTGTAAAAATACGGCAAAAGACTTGAATAGACATCATGAGAAATTTTTAACAAAATTAATAGCTTTGCCGGTAATTAAAAATCTACCTCGAAATAAGTAATCTTTGTAAAACTTATTGCAAATCAAAAAAAATATTGACGATACTATTATTAGCACATTAAAATAGTAAATTAAGGTGCAACCGAAATTATATAAAAACAGCGAAAGACCTGAAAAGTCATCACGGGCAATTTTTAACAAAATTACTAGTCTTGTTAGTCATTAAAAAACGACCTCGAAATAAGTAACCTTTGTAAAACTTGTTGCAAATCAAAGAAATATTGACGACACTATTATTAGCACATTAAAATAGCGAATTCAGCTGCAACCGAAATGATATAAAAACAGCAAAAGACCTGAAAAGACATTACGGGCAATTTTTAACAAAATTGCTAGTCATGTCAGTGATTGAAAAACTACTTCGAAATATGTAATCTTTGTAAAACTTGTTGCAAATGAAAGAAATATTGACGATACTTCTGACAAATAGTGCATTCCACGTATTTACACCCACGCCTTGTACGAAAGTGCCACTTATCGCGCGGCCAATAAATCGCTTCCAGCGCAAACTATACTGCAGATTTACATGCAGTGGCAGAAAAAATAAATTTCGAACGCTAGGAATAATGGGGATAATAGATGTATTATTGGTACATTAATGAAACGAATTAACGTGCAACCGAAATTGTAAAAAACGGTAAAAGGGCTGAAAAGACATCACGGACAATTTTTAACAAAATTATTAACCTTTCCAGTAATTGAGAAGTAACTCGAAATGAGTAATCTTTGTAAAATTTGTTGCGACTCAAAGAAATATTGACGATACTATTATTAGCACATTAAAATAGCGAGTTAAGCTGCAAGCAAAATTGTATAAAAACAGCAAAAGGCCTGAAAAGACATTACGGGCAATTTTTAACAAAATTAGTAACCTTGCTAGTGATTGACGAAGTACCTCAAAATAAGTAATCTTTGTAAAACTTGTTGCAAATCAAAGAAATATTGACGATACTATTATTAGTACATTAAAATAGAAAATTAACCTGCAACCGAAATTGTAAAAAAACGGCAAAAGATCTGAAAATACATCATTGGCAATTTTTAACAAAATTAGTAGCCTTACCAGTAATTAATAAACTACCTCAAAATAAGTAATCTTTGTAAAACTTGTTGCAAATGAAAGAAATATTGACGATACTTCTGACAAATAGTGCATTCCACGTATTTACACACACGTCCTGTACGAAAGTGCCACTTATCGCGCGGCCAATAAATCGCTTCCAGCGCAAACTATACTGCAGATTTACATGCAGTGGCAGAAAAAATAAATTTCGAACGCTAGAAATAATGGGGATAATAGATGTATTATTGGTACATTAATAAAACGAATTAACGTGCAACCGAAATTGTAAAAAAACGGTAAAAGGTCTGAAAAGACATCACGGACAATTTTTAATAAAATTATTAACCTTTCCAGTAATTGAGAACTAACTCGAAATGAGTAATCTTTGTAAAATTTGTCGCAAATCAAAGGAATATTGACGATACTTCTGAAAAATAGTGCTTGTCACGTATTTACACACACGTCTTGCACGAAAGTGCCGCTTATTCCGCGACCAATAAACCGCTTTCAGTGCAAAGCGTAAACTATACAGAACATTTACATGCAGTGGTAAAAAAATAAATTTCGAACGCTGGGAGTAATGAGGACAATAGATGTATTATTAGCACACTAAAAAAAAAAAAAAATTAACGTGCAACCGAAATTGTAAAAAAACGCCAAAAATCACGGGCAAAAGACATCATGGGCAATTTTTAACAAAATTGGTAGCTTCGTCGGTAATTAAAAAACTACCTCGAAATAAGTAATCTTTGTAAAACTTGTTGCAAATCAAAGAAATATTGAGGACATTCCTGATAAATAGTGCAATTCTACGTATTTACACCCACGTCCTGTACGAAAGTGCCACTTATCGCGCGGCCAATAAATCGCTTTCAGTCTAAAGCGTAAACTATACCGCAGATTTACATGCAGTGGTAGAAAAAAATAAATTTCGAACGCTGGAAGTAATGAGGATAATAAATGTATTGTTAACACATTATAAAAACGAATTAACGTGCAACCGAAATTGTAAAAAAACGGCAAAAGGTCTGAAAAGATATCACAGGCAACTTTTAACAAAATTAGTAGAATTGCCAGTAATTAAGAAACTACCTCGAAATAAGTAATCTTTGTAAAACTTGTTGCAGGTCAAAGATATATTGACGATACTTCTGACAAATAGTGCATTCCACATATTTACACGCACATCCCTGTAGGAAAGTGCCACTTATCGCGCGGCCAATAAATCGCTTCCAGCGTAAAGCGTAAACTATACTTTCCAACTGAAAAGTACACTTCAATACTCATTACGCGCGTACCAGTCCCGCTTATTTATATCTCCCTGCTACATTGCAAAACACTTTAAAACTGGCCGAATTCATCCTGTTGAACGGTTCTAGCCGGCGGTGGTTGATTGTGTGGATTTTCATCTTGGTCCACCTTGTTGCCCCATACGTATACAAGTTTGACCTGGTTTCCTTTCGCGCGCGCCTTCTTTACTTCTCCTGGAGGTCTTTCAGCGAAGCAATAGCGCTCGCAACAGACACGAACGTATAACAGCGCGGAGACAGACAGAAACAAAAGTGCGCAACACGGATAAATTCGCTTATCCACCCTGGCAATGGCGACTGCTTGTCGTTCGATCGCTACCCGGCGCAATCTAAACTTGCCGGCAAATTTCGCAATTTATACCTTCGCCGCTTGCCAACTTCGCAATAACTCCGCGTGTTCCGCGATATAAAGGGACCGTGTAAAAGTTGAAAGAAGAACGGGCGGCGGGACGGACGATGTATGTATGTATTTTGCAAGAAGGATGAGGACCTCTTCTCACTTGTTCGCGTTCAGGAGCACTGCACCGGCAGTCTCTTCATTTCTCTTCCTCAATCGTTTCGCCAAACTGCCGTTCTCCGCCCTCAACATCTCTCTTCTCAACCACCGCCTTCGTATTCCCCAAGGAATTGCCGAGCAACGCTTGGCTTTCTGTCGGATATTTATGCTAAATAAGGATTTTGAAAAACGATATTGCTCGCCTCGTGGTGCCTCCGTCAGCCACGGGGCTGCACACGCTTAAAGAAGCCTGCCGGTCGTCTACGAATACAAGTATCGAAGTACGCGGCTCCGTGTGTCGGGAAACCTGAGAGGAATCCGACCATTCGACGCTCGCCGGCATAAAAATTCAAATAGACATCGTCGGAGTCTTATACTCCCGTAAACTATTGGATTCGTATAATTTTAAGGTGAAGTTACGTAGGTAGAGTAACGGGTAGCTGCGGGACGTTGCTTCTCAGATAAAACGGCTCGAGAATGGCGTGGCTGAAAAAGGCGGTTCGTCGTGAAGGAATCAGTTGGGAATCTAGCGTCATATGTAACCTTTTTTTTGTACGCTTTGCGGCGATTAAAGAAGGTGTTCAATCCCAGACACTCAGAGTCGTTTTCGCGCGAAAAGGAACCATGTGGCGGATTCCAGGTATGCATAATGCAGTCGTACGTTTATTACGCGTAATCCCACATCACCTTTGGAAAGCACGTCTGAAGGAAGATGATCACGATTCTATGATATGCATTTCTTCAGATCTGCTATTTTAAGGTTTTACTCATATTCGTACTTTTCTAATTGTAACGAAGATTGAGACTTTTAGACCCTTTTCGGGATTTATAAAAGTTTTTGTCAACTTATTTAAACCTTTGAGCGCTATGAATACATATGGACCGTTTATTTTTAAAGTGGTGTAAGTTTATTTAAAAAAAAAGTTAGATATCACGCAATTTATGTTTAATTTAAAGTAAACTTTTTATGTATAACTAGTAAGTATTTAATTCCTTAAAAAAATGTCGTTGTTTTGTACAATTTAAAATTGGTCGGTAAAAGAAATTGCGTAATGATTGATTATGAAAGTGGTGTAAGTCCAATTTCCAAAGATAGGTGGCTTAGCAGATCGTTACCGATCAGTAGCCTGTTATTTTACATTTATTTTATATTCCGTGTCATATTACACGTCAAGAGATACTAATTTAGATTACTTATTTTATTTTCCTTCTAAAATGGATAATTTTATATTAACATCAAATAGTGATATAAGTAAGAACAAATGGTGAATCAATGTAATTTTATAACAATATTATTTTATGACGATTAAAAATATTTATTTTATTTAATTTTAAATAAATTCACACAAAAATAAAGCCCACGAATATAAACAAAAGAATAATCTTAGAATGGGAGGATGAAGATAATTCCACTATGAAAAACAAATTAATGAAATGTAAAAAGAGAATCATCAGATGAGGATATTGTTGCTGAGAACTTAGATTCTGCAGAACAAAATAAAGGAAAATATATGGAACGAATAAACAAAATTAAACGAAATATCGGACAAAAGTACTATACGAAAAGAGGAAAATTCATTCCAGCAATCCAAATAAAATGTGAAAAAATAGCCCTGCCGCCTTTGTACCAAGATGCCAGACCTATTACTTATGGAAAATATAAAGATATCAAGTACTTATTATCCTTATATACCTCCGGTGCATTATGAATATTTGAAAACACTGCCACATGCAGAGCATAAGTAAATATTACCAATGTCTTGTCATTTTAACAATGTAATTAACGTATAAAATTAAAAATACTACTTCTATTTTATCTCTTCTCATTATTTGTAAATAAAAATTGATTAATTTGAAGTATATTTAAAGTAATATTTGATTTTTCAAAATTGAAATTAAACGATTTGTACAACTGTCTAATTTTGAAAGTGGTGTAAGCCCACTTGCAGCCCGTAAATATACATTAATTCAGTCAAATTTGCCTAAAACAAATTTATATAACCAAATTACATATTGATAAATCAAGAGAAACATTGCCAGACTTCATATCATTTGCCTAAATTTTTTAATTGACAGATATACTAACTTTTAGTTTTCTCGAAACAAGAGAAAAGGGACTTACACCACTTTCAAAATAAATGGTCCATATATGTGTTCTCACACATCAATTCACTTTAGGCTATGAACGCACATATGCGTTCTCGCATTTAGTCCAGTCAGATTAGCATCAAAACACCCTGTTTCGTGCGATAATTGTAAGTTGAGGTTTTTAATATTTTTATTTATGAATCATGATTAAACATCTCTCACATAAAAATTAACGTCACATGGAACATGTTTTATTTAAGTCAAAATTTTACATTATAAATAAAAAATTACATATTTCTCACGTTCAAATAACAAAACGCATTTCATAATTTATTTCGGTTGCAATCAATATATTTTGTAATGAAAATTCAGTCTGCTCAACCTGCGCTCTTTCGTAAAAGGTACGCAGCCCACGGTATGCTTTTTCGTAAAGACCGAAACTTTTCGTTCGACTTTTTCCACGGCGCGCGCTTAACGTCCGGCAACGCAACGCTCAAAAGGTTAATTACTTGATGTTCATTCGCATTCACATACACTCGGGGTCTCAATCACGGTCCCAACGACCACTTCGGTCGGGCAGATTAACGGCCGTACATCATTGGAAAAACCACCCAAATCGCGTGGGAAAGTGCACGAAAACATGCTGTGCAGCCGTAGTTTCAAATAGTCTTATTCATAAAACATTCCGGTGCCTCGCAATCTAACAAAGGCGCAGTGTCTATGGAAAGTGCCCGGCGACACACTGTCGTCGTCTGGCACTTAAAGAGTTCCATAGGCACTGCAATAAACTTCTAAAATATCAGTGTGGCCAGGGATGAGTACCCGGGTTGTTTATAGCGGGGTCTTCATTTACATCACTTTCTCTGCAAGCAACGACAAGCAGGACCCCGTACATATTAGCCTGGGATGTGTCACTCCACCCCCAACCCACTATGGGGGGCCTCAATATGGGAGGCCCGATCATAGGAGGACCCAATATGGGACGCCCCAATGTGGGAGGCTCCAATAAGGGAGGATCCAATAGGGAGGAGGGACACTACTCATTTTACCACCAAAACTGCAACTTCGTTTTTGAACCTCAGAACAAACTCACTTCTCAATCAACCACCACACAAGACACATCTCCTTTGACACGGAAACAGTCCACACGCATCATCACACTTCAACAAAGTCAATCATATACTCAGTAATACAAAGTCTATCAATAACTATCCTAAGTATCTAACCGGGACTTAGGAATATTCTCTCATCGCGCAATTCCGCATACCGGCATTTTCCGATCGAAGATTTACAACCTTCGGTGACGCGGTCAACACAGATTGGGTCCGTCGTATCGGACGCGATACAACGAGAGAAACACTTGATATTTCAATAAATCGTGTTAGTACAAATTATTAACTAACTCGTTGAAAATGTAAAATTGTTGTCACTTGAATGACAGCCAATTTTGCTCTTCGAGTATAAAATCCTATTGCATCATGAAGAAACACGTAACGACACGTCAGTCTCTTATAGGACGCGTTGTTGGCCTCGTAGTTAATCATAAAGTATGACGGCTTCCACGTACTCGCTATTATCATTACGCTGCTGTTCTTTTATTGAGTATAACTCGATCTTGGGAGTGCCAGTTTCGATCCACGCCTCAAAATGGCGGAGTTGCAATGGACAGCTGCTAGTGAAAGATTGAATGGAAAATGTATCATGACGCTTGGGTGACGTATGCTATGCAATTAGGATGCGCTTCGTTAACCAGTTAAGCGCGGAATTTAATTTTTGGAATCCCCCACGGGGCGCGGAATTAAAATCAAGCAATGACGTTTATACATGTCGAACGCAGGACAAATGGTCCTATTATAAATTTCGCTACGACTGCTGTCTGAATCACCCATCTCGAGGCTAAATTTAACAATTTATTGTATCATCACTATTGTTATATTATACATATTTAGCTATTTTTCATACCTTACGTTTTATTTTGATAATAACTGTGAAAATACACAGGTTTACTTCAGCTGCTTTAAACGCGAGAAAGAGAGAGCTTTGGGATCGAAAGTTTCGGATTTTTGTATTCAATTCAAGAATACCTAAGACTCTGTCCCGTAGAGCAAAGGGCCAATATTGGCCCTGCTAATTATTTACGCAATTTCTCCGCAAATCAACACTCGCCGTCCAAATTGCGGCTTACATATGTAATTGGTTTCGCAATATAAGATACTTAGCAGTTCTATTGGTCATATAAAGAAAACATACCGCCAAATAATATTCTTATTGTATTTTATTTAAATTTCGAGTTTTGATAGTCAATGGTAATTTTTTTATTTTACACGATAAATATACACGTCATATGCACCGTAATAGAGATTTGGTCCGACGTGTCTACATACACGTCAAGCGCGTTTAACTGATTAATTTGTTAGAGCTCGACAAAAGAAGAGTGATAGCTGAAGATGTTCTATTTTCTTATGTAACTCCAAATTTTATTTTTAATATTTCCTGAACGCGGTTGTAAACGTTTCAGCTGTATTTTGCTTAACAAGAGACTCATATGCAATTTGCGATACCACCCATGGCTCACCTGGCAAATGTATTCGGCAAGCTTGTTTGCATACTTAGCTTCGTATGAGGGGAAAATTTGAGAAGGTGCATATAATTCACCAAAGCGGCTTTAGGCAAATATAGAAAAGTTCGAACGTGTTTCAGTTTTAAACAATGGAAGCACTCGATATTTTGAGGTTTTCTAATATAGTATTTCATACATTTGTTTATTTCGAATTTTATCATCATTTAACAGAAATTAAAAACTCTTCAATATATTTATTTACATGTATTGCGTGTAAATTATGTGAAATATAAGCCAATAAATATTTTATTGTTTGATGATATTTGCATGCGTTATGAATACTTACAAGTTAAGATAATCAGACAAAATCTGTGTAGGCGACAGAGAGTTAAGATGTTGCAAGTAAAAAGAATTTCTTCAGTGTTGTGTAAAAATCAAATGGTCTTATTTAGCACCATTAAATACATCGAGGAAAGCAAGATACTTAAATAAGTAAAATTATAAAATGAAAAAAAGTAAACTTATAATATATACCGAAAAAATAAAATTGTCTAAACAAAGATGTCGCAGTGCCAATTATTTAAAAGTACATTATTTCGGTAAATAGTAAACCTGGTCCGATAATCTGCAGCAATAACATAACATTTCTATGCGTTTCATGATTAATGTATGTTTGTTCGGTATTAAATACTTCAATCTGCTGCACATTTTTATAACAAAGAGTGATATTAATGGGCACCAAGGCAGACCAGTTTATATATATTTCATCCTACACTCCTCTAAAAAGCATAAATGGTTTTCGGCGAAACTTCGTACCCGAATAATTAGAGTCAATTCTGTACCATGTTCCGGGTTCACCGTGGAGTGCAACGCAAATACACTTTGCATACCAGGAGTAATGCAAAAACTACATCTGAAAGTATTACACATAGTTTTTAACGTTTCTGTGAACTAGAAAATTTGCATGAAGCTGTCCGCCCTATATATAAACGTAGATATTCTATGAAGGACTCTATATGTGCCCATAATTATGAAAGTGGTCTAAGTCAAAATTAAAAAAAAATGAGTTTATCAGTTATTTCATACCACATTATTTTTAACTAAATTTATTCAATGTAATTTTTACGAAATTGTCAAAAATGAACCATTAGATAGTGGTTGTAATTTCAACATTATATGGAATTCATTTAGTTTTAATTATGAAAGTGGTCTAAGTCAAAAATTTAAATAAATTATATAAACAACTTGAAAATGGCACGTGGCCTTCTTTGACGCGTTTCTGAACTACATAATAAAATAAATGACAATCAAATTTTAATAATAACGACAACTTCATTTTTAACGAAATCACTAGAAGAATCAATAACAAGAAGAGTAAAAAATACCGCGGGTGAATCTGTCTCTTGGCTACAAATTCAATGGATGAGATTCTTGAAAAATGAACCTTATAAAATGGTCTATAAAACATCTTTAGATGATTCTAAATTTCACGTTTTGAATCTTTCACCTAAAAAAGGAAGACCAAAAATATACGGAAATATTAAATTACTTCCATTATACACCACCATTAGACCAGTATCGGAAGAAAAACATAAAGATATTATGAGTTTACTACCGTACATCCCTCCAGTATTTCAGGAACATTTTAAGAATCTTAAATACTCGAAATAATGATAAAAATGGATTACTGTTTAAAAATAATTAATAAATGTAATAAATGTTCACGAATTATTTCAATCAAATTATTGTTTCAAATAAAACTCAAAGTTCTTTATTGCTTTAAGTCATTTATAGGACATTCAGTTCATTTTGAAAATGGTCTAAGTCAATTCAATCTTTAAAAATAATATTATCGTATAAAATTCACACAAAATTTCATATTCATAGTAAATTTCCATTAATTAAGACTAATAAAATTATAAATTAAAATGTCGCATAATGTAAAAATATTTTTTAATTTATTCAAATGCAATTCATTAAATATCTCGAAACAAGAAATATATGACTTAGACCACTTTCATAATTATGGGCACATATATCCACCTGCTACAGTCTGTCCGTTTAGTTATCCGTTGACATTATTTTCACTACTATTTGCAATAGAGACAGTAGATCATTACCCACTAGTTTATAAATACAGTATCTATTTTGTCTTCTGTATCAGATGTATGTCGCGATATATTTCATGGAACTCGATACTCCAAATATTTCCGATGCACTTAATATTGCAAGAACGAATTTGAAGAGATTTTCAAGAAGAAATTGCCCATTTAAAAATACTGTATAACGTCAGTAACAAAAGATTTATTCAAAATAATTTTCTGGAAACTTAGCCTCATTGTTTGAGTTTCATTATTTGTGCTCTAAATGATAAAAAATGTCGCTCAAGGAGGATTTCTACCAATGCATCGTCAAACTGTCTGATAAACTGTCGTTAATCCATAAGATGTTAAATTACCAGCTGGTCAATTTTTAGTGGTTAGATTAGTCAGTGCAGTGATACACTACAAGGATTTTTGTAAAGTATCCTCGGAAAATTAGACTTGAACAGTGGGATCTTCTAACCTTGAAATTAATTGCATTTTCGGCAAACACAATAAACACCCAAAACAAAAATTCAACCCGAATGTTAAAAGTAATTATAACCTATAAGTAGGTATGGAAGGTAATGTCGAAATGTGTATGGTGTTCAGATAAAAGATTTATATTATAGTCCGATGTATCCTTAAACTGGTTGAAATATTGGAAAATGTGTATATAATACAAACCCAAGACAAAAATTCTACCTGGCAATTAAAATTAATTAAAATTTGTAAACAGGTACTTTAAATAGTGGCAAACGTATGATATGTTCGGATGTGAAATCAATTGATGATTAGTGCAGGTAATCGTTATAATATTTTCGAACAGTTGCAGTTACTTAGACAAATGATAGAAAAAAGATGGCGTGGTTATAAAGAGTTTTGTAAGCGTTGTATTTAGCAATGTTTAAAATATAATTAGGCATGTATAATAATATGAGAAATGTTATTGTTAATTATGTTGGAACGCATACTAGCCACTTATAACGTGATTAAATGAACGTATAGTTTAAATAGAGAGGATTGCGATTGTGAATCTGTATGAATGGCGAGCAAAAGATTTTGCATTATTATATTTTGGTATCCTAGGGAATCAGTTTTTATATAGACTTTTTAGTTTTTTATATCCAGTTTTTTATATCCGGTTTTTTATATCCAGTATATTTAGAACGCCAATGTATTGTTTTAGTATCGTTATTTCTTACGGTATAAATACGAACATTTCGATAAGTACGAACAGAAAACGTTCTTAGCAAGTAAATCGTTAAACTGACAAATCTGTTGATAACGAAATCTCGTAAAACGTTGATAATGAATCGTAGAACATATTTCTACACTGATACAGATTTATAATCCACGTAATGAACCGAGTATTGATTCGTATGAATAATTCGACAATAATGACTACTATTTCGGAACGGAATTATGCATTCGCAGGTTACGTAACTAAGGTAAGAAAAATTGACTTTCAGACAGCCGAGGTCAAAGGCTATGAATAACGGTCGCTCGAGTATTGGATAAATAGTACGTCGGATGCAGATGCAAAATAATTGATTACAGTGTTATAATTGATTGCGCCACCGCATCTGCAATCACAGTTGGACTATTGGATCGTGCGCCGTTTCAGTCGCCGGGGATAAAGAATAAGATGCATTGCTGATTGGTTCCACATTGATTCAGTTTGCATACCGATTGTTACGTCATTCCACCCTTTCTTCTCGGGAAAAAATAAGAATTATATGAAGATTCATTTGTAAGACTATAAATATACGATTGTGCACGTGAGAGAATGCATAATGGAATCGATGACCCACCCTGAATTAAAGAGCAGTATGTGAAACAAATGCATTAAAAGACGACCCTGAAGTACAAAACCCAGAATCGTACAATATCGACTAGCGTGCCTTGGACGATAAAAACAGTAAATTATTAGGAAAGTTTGTTATTTTATTTTACCGAAAAATACGTTTTACATGTCTTAGACAGATTAATCGCCTGATTTACTTGTGGGTCTGAATGTATTGTTTAATAGAGATAAAGAATAAGATGCATCGTTGGTTTGTTCCACATTGATTCAGTTTGCATATCGATAGTTACATCATTCAACTCCTTCTTTCCGGGAAAAAAATAAGAATTGTACGAAGATTCATTTGTAAGACTATAAATATACGATTGTGCACGTGAGAGAATGCATAATGGAATCGATGACCCACCCTGAATTAAAAAGCAGTATGTGAAACGAATGCATTAAATAACGATTCTGAAGTACAAAATACACAATCGTACAATATCGACTAGCGTGCCTTGGACGATAAAAACAGTAAATTATTAGGAAAGTTTGTTATTTTATTTTACCGAAAAATACATTTTACATGTCATAGACAGATTAATCACCTGATTTACTTGTGGGTCTAAATTTATTGTTTAATAGAGATAAAGAATAAGATGCATCGTTTATTGGTTCCACATTGATTCAGTTTGCATACCGATTGTTACGTCATTCCACCCTTTCTTCTCGGGAAAAAATAAGAATTGTACGAAGATTCATTTGTAAGACTATAAATATACGATTGTCACGTGGGAAAATGCGTAATGGAATCGATGACCCACTCTGAATTAAAAAGCAGTATGTGAAACGAATGTATTAAAAGACGATTCTGAAGTACAAAATACACAATCGTACAAGATCGACTAGCGTGCCTTGGACGATAAAAACAGTAAATTATTAGGAAAGTTTGTTATTTTATTTTACCGAAAAATACATTTTACATGTCTTAGACAGATTAATCACCTGATTTACTTGTGGGTCTGAATTTATTGATTAATAGAGATAAAGAATAAGATGCATCGTTTATTGGTTCCACGTTGATTCAGTTTGCATTCCGATCGTTACGTCATTCAACTTTTTATTCCTGGGAAAAAATAAGAATTGTACGAAGATTCATTTGTAAAATAATAAATGTACGCCTATACGTATGAGAAAATGCATAATGGAATCGATAACCCACACTGGATTAAATAGCTGTATGTGAAACGAATGCATTAAATTACTATTGTGAAGTACAAAATACACAGTCGTGCAGTATCGGCTAGCGTGCCTTGGACGATAAGGATAATACATTGTTGAGAAAGTTTTATTCACTTCATTTTACACATTAATTTTATTTCGTTTTAGACAAGTTAATCGGCCGATTTACTTGCAAATGCGAGTTTATTGTTTAATAGAGATAAAGAATAAGATGCATCGTTGGTTTGTTCCATATTGCATTAGTATTCATACCGATCGTTACGTGATTCCACCGCTTCTTCTCGGCAGAAAATAAGAATTTTACGAGGATTCATTTGTCAGACAATAAATGTACGCCTATGCATATGAGGAAATGCATAATGGGATCGATGACCCACACTGAATTAAAATAACAGCATGTGGAACGAATACGTTAAATAACGATTCTGAAATACAAAATACAGAGTCGTACACTATCGACTAGCGTGCCTTGGACTATAAGAATAGTAAATCGTTGAGAAAGTTTTATTAATTTCATTTTACACATTAATTTAATTTCATTTTAGGCAGGTTAATCAGCTGATTTACTTGTGAATGTGAATTTATTGTTTAATAGTGATAAAGAATAAGATGTATCGTTGATTGGTTCCACATTGATTCAGTTTGCATACCAATCGTTACGTCATTCAACTGTTTCTTCGCGGGGAAAAATAAGAATTGTACGAAGTTTCATTTGTAAGACAATAAGTATATGATTGTGCACGAGAGGAAATGCATAATGGAATCGATGACCCACCCTGAATTAAAAAGCAGTGTGCCGTACAGTATCGACTAGCAGGCCTTGGACGATAAAACTAGTAAATTGTTGGGAAAGTTTTATTATTTTCATTATACTGGAAAAAGACATTCCACGCATTTTAGATAGTTTAATCATTTCATCACTTCTCAATCTGAATTTACTGTCTCCTATTGTCCTACGTCCACATATATCACCAGCAGCAAACAAAATGCCTTGAATGCAGTTGTACATGGCAAGGTACTGATAAAGTTGATCACGATAAATAAACATGTCTCCGAAGATTGTTGCGTAATTTATTGATCATCGGTCGGTGATCCCTATCAGCTGACAATTCCAACTTTCTTTTTGCTTCTTCTACCACTTCAATCATTTAAAAATGTATCTAATCGTCGCACATTTTTCTTACCACTTAAGTTAATGCAGATAATTGAACTTGATTAATGATGCCACAAACTAAGTGCTGAAACATCAGGATTTTTCTTTTCAACAAATTATAGAATTGTATGTAATTAATGGACAGGTTATGCCAATGGAATTTTGCGATACAATTTATCGACTAACGTATGGTACTGAATATCAATAGTTCTGAATTTTGTTACCAGACTTAGTTCTTAGTTCGAACAAATGAATTAATATTTTGTTAAAAAAAATCCTTCAATTATTTTTCCTGCGAAGCATAAATATAAAAAAAATTCAATTGTTTCTAATTAAAACGTTTTACTATTTTTATTGCTTCCATGTGCGTGTTAATAAAACGGCAAGCTCGTCTTAATTCATATATTTATTTACATTATTTAATATAATTATTGTATATTTATTATGTATTATATAAATATAAAATAATTAAAATTTATTCATTTAATATAATTAAACATAGGAAAGATGGCATTGATTTTTTAGATCAATGGGTTTTTTACGCATCTACACTGATAATAGGTATAAAATGGCACCGAACGTTACGTATATGTGTACTTAATTTTAGAACGATGTGAATACCTTCATAGTTTATAAAACTGCGACCAAACAAGAACCGTTACTCATTAAGTAAATAAAGTTCCCCCCATATTTGGATTTGAATCCATAAGCACCACCGAAATGTATAAGTTTTGCCAAATTTACGAATTAGCAAATCACACAAATTCATAATTCAATCTACACTCTGTATGTCTTTTTGCTCATTTCCTTTGACTCGTTAAGGATTGATAGTAAAATTGCTGCTAAAGAAACTTAACGGTGAACAAGTGTAATTACCGACACCTTATCGAAATTTCAAAATCGTTGCACTCAAGTGTATTAATTAGCGCGTAGTTAATATTCATATTTTTTTTCTGTCGAATACATACCTCGTACCGCAGTTTCGTCATCAACTTGGAATTTTAACGAACTCGCTCTTCTGGAGAATCTCAGCGTGTGCCACATGTCATCGTTTAAACCTTGGCCGACAACGAGGCTCTAGAAATGAAAAATGAAAAACATTTATATTAAATAGTCCCCACTTCAGAGTTAACGAACACTCCGGACATGTTAATATGAGTTTGTAATTAATGACGACGAGTTAGTTTCATGGTTTGCGTATTTAATAGTCTCTCTTCAATGCAGCGACTACAAATCAAAAGTTACTATCTATTATACCTGATAAATCTATTTATTAAGTGCAAATGTATTTCTGTCATTGATTGTACTAATGTCCATTTGCTAATCTGATAAATGGATTGATTTCAAATGCTTCTTCGAAATACGATTTGTCAAATTTGGTTGATGAATCAGATCATATCATTCGCATAATGATAAATACGTATCAAACATATATTCACAGTTTATATATGGAAGTACAGGTATGGTTAATGTAGAAAGTATTTGTACATCGGTCAAATTCTGATAATATGACGTGAAATTGTGGTATATTATCTAATTTTTTATAGAAAACGAGGTTGGGCATATTCTCTGAAATCTGTGTAATAGATATAGTGTAAAACATAGTTGTTCAAATAATTTACGAAGTTAATAAGAAAAAAACAAAAATTGGCAGAAATATAAGAGTAATAAGTATTCGTGTAGTTCTTATTTCCAAATGTTTACAGACGAGTTTACAACATAAACAGAGAACATTATTGTTTCCATATTATGTTTGAAAATACTGTACACATCTACATTATACTTATCATAGATATTATTCAATAGCAAATACAAGATAATAAATATGACAATGACCTCTGTAAATTAATTATGTATATGAAATTGTCGCCATACTTCAGTGAAAATAAATTTTTCTTTAATTAAAAAAAGTTAATTTTTTCGAAAGTAATTTTTGTCCAAAGCATGACTACATCAATAAATTAACAAACTGTACTATTGAAAATTATGGTTAAAAAATAGGTTGAAAAATGCTGAAGCTACGGTTGAACGAAGAAAAATAGTTATTAATTTGCAATTAATCTTTTTTTGCGTTGTATCTACAATAGCAATTTCCGGAAATGTATACCAATTCGTTGTTTAGTAGAAATTAGTTAATAAACTAGAATTCCCTGTTGTACTGTTCAACATTAATCGGTGTACTAATACTTCCTACACTTACTGCAGATCTTCCCTATTTATTGGCGATGACACGCAAAGTACATTAAGTACACAAATATATCCAAATACCAAATAAAAAGCAAATTTTACAATAATCATAGAAAATGTTTAAGTATAGGAATAATAAATAGTCGATTACGAAAATGTGAGCTTAATCACAACGGCAAATGTTGTACATAGTTTTGCAATGCGTAGTATTCGGTATCTAAATAACTTCTATTGTCACCACAGTGAAATATTCGTAAGGTTTTTATAGGAGAGCCACAAAATATTTTTTACATCATATTGTACCAATGACCATTCTTGAATTTATAAAAACAAAGTGTGCATCTTCATAAATATAACCATCTCATTAATATTTATTTTTCTTCTATTTATAAATCATATACAATCTGTTTCAGAGACGTATTGTTCTTATCCTTTGTAAAATAAACTGAAAAATTGATTAACCAGACATTTCTACATCATGTTCACATATGGTCGTTAAATAATAAAGTCACTTTGATTCGTTCCATTTTTAAATTTGCGTTACAAGTGTTTGTTGAACTCCTTGCAGAAATAAGAGAAAAATTCTCTGGTAATTGCTAGATGATCATGAGCGGAGTGTCTTTATTTCCACGATGAGAAGCAAAATCTGCTTATTTCATGGATGAAAATAAAGGTGTCAGAAGGGATAATTTATCACGTAAAGCGTCAAGTACGTTTTGCGTTTTTTGTAGACGACGTTCAAATGAGTTTTGTCACTTTCGAACATACATTGCAGTGAAAAGTACAATAGCTAATTGATTTGAGCTAACTGTTCTTTAAAGACTATTTAAAGTCTCTAAACGTGTATTTGAATTTATCTATAGAAAGAATTTGCCTATCAAGAAACTTGGTAATACTATAACAGTTATTTTGCAAAGTGTTACAGCTAATGTATTACGTATTCTTCAGGTTAATAAAACCAATTACAATGTCTACGTATTTGTTATTGTTACTAGTTCAATACGTAAGTTTTTTATACTCTTCCATATTATAAGGTATTAAATATTATATTCATGTAATCCTATAAAAATTCGGGTGGCACAAAAAAACTCGTAATTTTTACATCAGTATGAAAGTCTTTTAGATCATTATCGACAACGTAGTCTGTAAATCTGTATCTTTACAGATGTGACAAAATGTACGAGATGTACTTGTATTGTTTCGAAATGTTGGAAAAGGGAGTTTATTGGATGACACATATAAAAGTTTCGACAAAATTCTAATGTATAAGAGTTACGAAGAAAACAGTGAACATCGTTCTTTACAACGTTTTTGTTTAAGTCTCTGCTGAAAATGTCAACAATTCGTATTGCTTATACAAGTAAATTATATTCATGCTGAAAATTTAATTGATAATGCAATTTATTGAGAAACAAGAGATAATTATTGAGAAATATAAAAATCTCCTGCTTCATTACATCCATAGATCAACATTGCAGGTTTTCATTATTTTTCATTGTTCGAAATCCATAGGAACATTAACAAGTTTCAATTAAATTTTCGGTATGTGTATAATTGACCGAACTTTACATAGTCATTTATTTACCTTTCTACTACAGGTTCAGGTAAAAAAGTTGAAAAAATGAAGTTTATTATTTTCTTCGGCATTCCTGTAAATCATTCTTTTCCATAACGTTTTGTTGAACTTTAAAAAAGTTATTCTTTTTGGAAGTGTGTTCGAAAATTAATATGCATCGCTGCATTTATAATGTGTAGAGTACGCACAATGTTATATGTGCCCATAATTATGAAAGTGGTCTAAGTCAAAATTTAAAAAAAATGAGTTTATCAGTTATTTCATACCACATTATTTTTAACTAAATTTATTCAATGTAATTTTTACGAAATTGTCAAAAATGAACCATTAGATAGTGGTTGTAATTTCAACATTATATGGAATTCATTTAGTTTTAATTATGAAAGTGGTCTAAGTCAAAAATTTAAATAAATTATATAAACAACTTGAAAATGGCACGTGGCCTTCTTTGACGCGTTTCTGAACTACATAATAACCTTATAAAATGTTCTATAAAACATCATTTAGATGATTCTAAATTTCACGTTTTGGATCTTTCCCCTTAAAAAGGAAGACCAAAAATCTACGGAAATATTAAATTACTTCCATTATACACCACCATTAGACCAGTATCGGAAGAAAAACATAAAGATATTATGGGTTTACTACCGTACATCGCTCCAGTTTTTCAGGAACATTTTAAGAATCTTAAATACTCGAAATAATGATAAAAATGGATTACTGTTTAAAAATAATTAATAAATGTAATAAATGTTCACGAATTATTTCAATCAAATTATTGTTTCAAATAAAACTCAAAGTTCTTTATTGCTTTAAGTCATTTATAGGACATTCAGTTAATTTTGAAAATGGTCTAAGTCAATTCAATCTTTAAAAATAATATTATCGTATAAAATTCACACAAAATTTCATATTCATAGTAAATTTCTATTAATTAAGACTAATAAAATTATAAATTAAAATGTCGCATAATGTAAAAATACTTTTTAAATTATTCAAATGCAATTCATTAAATATCTCGAAACAAGAAATATATGACTTAGACCACTTTCATAATTATGGGCACATATCAAAGCAAATTATGATGTCATTCAGTCGAGACGGTACACTATTTTGGCATCGCCGAGGACGTTCTATTTCATCCCGCGAGTCTATTTACCTAATTAATCTTTCGAAGCTCGAGAAACGATTTCCATGGCACCACAAAACGATTGCAAATGACTGCATAATTGCCTCATTAATTACATGCGATATTAATCATGGCTGGCTCGATGATTAATCGTCTGTGCAGGTGGTCCCTGATAGTCGTACGTTGGCAGGCGGATAATTATCAAAGTAATGAAAATAATTTGCGATTAATTTGTCGCCAGAAGACGCAAGACGAAGACTTGCAAACTTCAGTCTGACGATTTGGGCAGGGATAAGTTTTCGACGTTGAGAATACGCGGAGATTTGAAATCAAGAAGAAAATCAAAAAGGTGGAAAGTTTAAAAGTTTTTATGGAGTTGTGCGGAGAAGTAGCCAAGTAATCAAAACTGAAATGATCCTTGTTGAAACGAGTTAAACGTGAAAATGTGAGGAACATGTATTGTTTTGTATTGAACTGTTTTCAGATTTAAGGAATTATTGGAATTATTGGCCTTTCAGAATATTAAAAGATGCCGTACTACGTGACATTGATGCTGCAAGAAGTCTTTATCTTTGAAACGTTTTTGTGGGGAATATGATTATTGCAAAAATTGCAGTCCGTAAAATACCGATTTATCATTTATTCAAAACATGAAGATGACATTGCATATATACGAGTACATATATATTGCAATAGTACAATATGACACCACGCACTTTGACCGATAATTGCTTTGTATATTTAACTGTGATTAAATTAATTTTGCTTTTTCATTTTTATTGTATTAACACATGCAATCTACTTAACAGCAATGCACTCTTGATTTGCCTAAATCATATAATCTGTGGTGTAGCCAAAAGTATAATGATAAATATATTATTATGGTATTTTGAAAATATTCAAACACTTAACAGAGCCGCATATTATGTTATATTATTCTCTGTCGTTATACTACTTTTGTCCTACCCCGTAATAAACATTATTCTCAACGTATGTGTGAATACAGTTTCATCATAAACGTTCTATTCTACGGACTTACTGTTTTTATCTCGTATATTTTTTCTCCAATTCAAAGTATATAGTCCTGTAGTTTTATTTTTCGTTAGTACAAAACAAATGCGGCAACAACGTGAGGGCGCGATTAGTGCTAATTACTTGAATAAAATGCAAAGTAATTAAAAGGCCAGAGAGCAGCATTCATGCCCGTAAAAAACTTCGATGACTTGTAACACAAAACGGATGTAAATACGCACAATTACCCTTAAAAAAGCTTTGCGTTATGGCAATCGAATAGAAATTAATTCCACGAGAACGAAACATCTATTCCCTTGTTTTCCACTCGACGAACTTTAGTTCAGCATGAGAAAAATCATTGTTCTGTTATTTGAAAATTCATGTATGCCAACACACGCTCCCCCTCTTATTTCAGTAAAGACAGCTTTCGTTGTGCAATTAAAAGCGAATTATTCATCGGAAGAAAAGTAACCGATACAATTTGTTAAAATAAAATGACAATTAAAATACTGTAGGGATATAAGATGTTAGGTGATTTCGAAGTGTGATGCGGAATTATATTGAGTAGAATGGTTTATTGAAAGATAAATAAAAGACACTAATTATACATATAAATACAAAATAAAAATAGAACTATGGCAATCCGACTACTGTTCGGTAAACGGCAAGAAAACGTATCTATACTGGACTGAACTACTCTCTGAACTTGACTGAACGACAACTTAAAACTCTCTGACCTATTACTCAACTATCTCTAAACGAAAACTCTATCTCCTCGCCGGGCCGTTGCTATGCACCCCCGTCCTTCCCCAAGGGTTCGGCATCCAATCATTCGTAAAAACACGCATCCTCTCATTCTTACCTACATTCTCTCTCGCTCACTCTAAATGCGTTACAGTCGACACGCGCAATAATGAGACATACGTCACGCATTCTTCAAACAAAACCACGCTATCATTATACCTTCATTCGCAACAATCGGTCGCAGCCACTCATACACACACACACACACTTCCTACATTTATGCGACACATCTACGGCCGTTTTTCTGATGCTACAATACATAGTCTGCAGCTAATAAGCATTTTTGACACTTATGTTTCACCCTACGTAAATATAAACGCATTATCAGCAAATTCTATTTCTGCCCACGTATTTGTTATACAATCTGCGATCGCATTCAAGTTTTTGTGCGACATTCATGTGCGCTATAATCAAATGGACCATGAGAATGCTAAGTTTGCTGTCCTCCGCTTTCCTCATCTGCGGAAACGCTGTAGGAAATCCGGTTTACGTCCGCACTAATTGCACAGACGGTGCATTTTCGTATCAATTATTCGGTTCAATTATCGTACCCATGTAGAGCGCTGAAATTGAGACATTAAGGGGAATGACCGATGCAGATCTCATCTTCACTCGTGTACGACGTTATCGTAAATAACGCATTTTCATCGTTGGAAGTGTAACGTCTCTTTGATATGCCAATTAAACGTCATTTAACCATTTGGCCTTCTCTATGTTCGCAGCATTTTCAGTGTTACGCTTAAAATTAACTTCAAAGGACAGCTGACGATTTTTTTTTTTGTATTAATTCTATTGAAAATAGTATTAGAATTTTGCCGAGAACGATATTTGTCAAGTTCTACAATATGTTTTACTGCGAAATAAGAAAATTGTTATGAACTAAGTAGGTAAATTAATATAAGGAATAACTATATATAATAATATAACTATAAGGTAAATTAAAGAAATATGGATGTGTTTCTTTTGAAATCTCTAGCGCGACGGTACATGTATATAGATGTATAATATACATTTATAAACATTTGCAGCAATTATATGTGGAATTGTATTGAAACATTGCTGATAATTAATATTTGTGGAATTCCAAAACGCTTTTATTGAAAAATAAGGAAATTTTAGTATTTTGAGGCTTCTGACGAGAGAACATATTGGCAAACGGTACATTTATAAACATTGGCACCAATTATACTAAAGATAGTATTGCTTTTGCTGAATATTGAAATTTTTAAATATATTTTGCTAGAAAAAAATAAAATTTTTATATAGTAAAACCGAAAGATAACTGGAGGCGATTATACTGAAAATAGTATTGCCTTTGTTGAATTTTGAAATTCGTGAAATGTTGAAATATCTTTTGCTAGAAAAAAAAGAAAATTTGTATAAATAAAGTAAGACCGAAATACTACAGGAGGTATCTCCATTGAGGCCTCTAGCAAGAATATACATTTACAAATAATATGTTTACAAAGATCGGTAGCTAACGTATTTTTGTAAACGTATATTTGTAATATTTTTGTTTTTAGTTCATAAAACGTCATGTATCTAAACACTTTAAGGACTTTATTAAGGAAGAGAATTTATTAACGAAGAATAAAATGAAACAAACCTTTTCTCGATCTCCAACGTGAATGATCATCCTAGCTTTGCCCTCCTCGAGGAAAAGTTGCAATCGATCAGCACTGTTTTCTAAACTCGTACCCACTAAAAGTCCATTAGGTCTCGTAGTTTTGAAACGAACGACGACCTCTTCAGCCTGTGTCTTCGAATCTTCTGGCATCAAAGCAGTCATCTGTTGTGTGCCGTTCAGATGTAGTGTGGATGCGTCTATATAACAACAAACGCGTACATACATATAATATATAGTTGTTACTATAATATAATATATGTATAATATATATATATATAATATAATATAATATATAGTTGTCTCTAAAATTTGTGTCATAAACGGTAATCAATATCACAGCACTATGTCATCTCTTATCGTAATGACATATTTGGGTGTTTGCATATGTATGTACACTGCTTTTTTGCATTTTTTGATGCACAGTAGTCTGTAAAATGTATGTAGACAAAGGTAATGAATCTTCAATAGTGTCCTGGTTTGGACCATTTTACTATCTGTGATACTATAGACATTTTTAGGTATTAAGATCTTTTAGGTATTTTATGGATCTAGCACTCAGTTATTAACCCTTAACGGTTGTAAGTATTTTCGTCAAAATTTGCGGTCTATGAAATGCGGGCACGATTGACTTGTGAGTTAAGCATCAACAACAGAGCAATTGACATCTCCATTGATATCTCACTGTCTTTTGTAGTCAATTTTTAATGTATTAAGCCTAAAAATAAGTAAAGAAAATTGTAGAAATTTCGATAGTGATGATAGCAGTAACATTTTCGAAAACTGTTTTGAAAATTACGTTCATTCTAGTGATGAGACTAGCAGTCCAATCTTAGTGCATCATAAGAAAAGAATAGTTATGCCCATAAAATATACAAGTGACGATGAATATGATGTAGAAATAGAAAATGTCGATAACGTAGACGATAATTAGATTGAAATCGAGAGTAATGATGATGATCTTCCTAATAGGATTCCTTTTACAAATATCAATCGCCAAATTTTTGGAAATGTGCAGCAGCCTATAGATTATTTCAAAAAATATATTACTAACGAACACATAACGGAAATTATAACCTAAACAAACGCATATGCGAACGAGCAAATTGCAAAGAAAGAATTATCCACAAGGTCAGTTTGGAGAAATTGGAAAAACGTTTCGTGTAACGAAATGCTTGTGTTTTTGGTGTGATTTTAAATATGGGTACAGTCTATTTAAACGACATGAGAAAATTATTAACATGAAAAACAACAGTATACTTCTGTGAAACGTGCAACAGAAAATCACTCCTTCATATTGGAAATTGTTTAAAAAAATATCATACATTAAAAACTAATTTCTAATAAAAATGTTATTCTTATATATGTTAAAAACTAATTTCTAATAAAAATGTTATTCTTATAATACTGGACATTTTTCGCATATTTACTGAAACCAGCTGCAATCTAGTGAGAATCACGTATGAAAAGCTAGCGACCGATAAGAGTTAATATACATAGTTTGGAGTTGTGGTGGACAAAGAGCCACGACTTAAATAACTGATTATAAATGTTTATTCTGGAAAATCACTCGGGACAAAATCACGATATGCACTCCCTTCATACTCAAGAGAATAAAGTATCGTTCCTTCGGATGTGTTCCTTATATATCCGAGCGAACAATAGGGAGCGATAAGTTTCGCGATTGGCCGGCGACAGATTTTCGGCAAAGCACCTACGACACCCGTCATAAACTTTACTGGGATGGATGTTCGGCGTATACGTATGCATATCGCCACACAAGGCATTCATTTATATGGTACCTTACATATATAGGGGTATTTTCGTTATCCCGCAATATTGGAGTATCTCATGATAAACCGAATTTATCTGAGTCTATTTGAATCTGTTGAAAGAGTTTTACGAAAGTTGTTTTTTATGTTAGTTTTTGCCCATTTCGCAATCGTTAATTTACAAGGAGATAAAATTTTCTTTTATAATACGAGAAAATTAAAAAATGTCCTCGGAGATGTGTGACTATTACAATGGATAAGAAGGGTTTGGTTTGGTTTTTATGGTGAACACAATCTTTCTTGTAGTTACATGCTAGAAAAACTTATAAGGGTTCACAAATATTATCATAGTATGAAACAAATACATACTTCCATTTTAACGGTTCATTTAATTTTGATCATTTCTGCGAACGATTCGACTGGAAAAAAAATAATTTACATGGGATCGTGTTCCTCTTTATACCAAACAACATTTGTAAAAATATTTTTTATGTTCAGTTCATACATAACGAGATAATCCAATAATGGGCAATATATTAGGTGTACAACTTTGCTCCCGCCGTTTTTTGCATTGGACGAAAGGGAAAAAACGGCGGGAGCAAAGTTGTGTACCTATTATCATCAAGAGAAATTTTGCGTTCCCGTTTTTCGTTCGTAATAAATGTTTACATCCCAAATTTCGTGTTGAATTAAAACTTTGTCGATATATATTTATTTTAAAATGAATTGTCGAATTTTGACTCTTTTATCTCGTAATCCTAAACATATAGATCAAAGGGACTTCATGTACATAACACTAAATATTTTCAAGCTGAAATCATATTTCATACGAAGTCGGTAGCCTTTTTTCCCCGAAACATTCAGAATGATCTACAAGCCTCCTGAAATCTTCTGTACTTAACACTTTATCGACCGCTATTGACTGAAGCTGCCACTCACTAACGACCGACTCTGTTTTGGATATCACGCAGGAATTATGTATGTGCCTATTTATAAAGCTTTATAACTGAAAAATACTGAATGTGTTATTGAGAATCCTTTGATTTCAATAAATGTGTAATTTTCGTGTCAATTAAAACTTTGTCATATATATTTATCTGATACTTACTTTATCTAATATAACCGTTGATCCACTATAAAAGCCGATTAATCGGCTACCGGTAAATATATTTCATACGAAGTTAGGAAACATTCAGAATGATCAAAAGTCGATTAATCGGACTAGCGGTCCGTTAAAGTGTTAATATAACCGTTTGACCACTAAAAAGCCTATTAATCGGCTAGCGGTCGTTAAAGTGTTAATATAACCGTTGACCTAAAAAGCTCTTAATCCGGTCACCGGTCGTTAGCCAACGTGTTAAAGCATAATGCAGAAAGTCTCAGTGTATTAGAGATGAAGCTCGACACGGTTAACAACGCGTAAATGTTCATCGCGCTTAGCCTGTCATCAAAATCTACTTAGAGCAATTGGCGCGACGTATCATAGCGAGATGCATAAGATCATTATCTAAATATATGCGCAGGTAATTACTACACTTCTGCCGGGGGAAAGCTTATTACACGGTTCCGCGTGATAACTCGGTAACAACAATTTATTAATGTGGAAAGTAGGTGCGAACAAATGTACAGACGATCGCTGGTAACGAACGTGTTTAACTCTTTTAGTACCGAAGAAGAATATATCGTCGTTCGTAGGGTTTGCGAGAAATACTGATAACGATATATCGTTGCAGGTAAGATAAATAAGTATATGTAATGTTAAAACGGCTATATTTTTCTTGGAAAAATGCTGTGTTAGATGTTTTACTATTATTTCATATTTTTGATGGGTTGTGTTTTGTTGTTCCGCCATTATATTAGGGGGACCGGAAAGTAATGTCGTTTCTGCGCATGTCAATACGTGAGGTTATAGTGCCTTTTTTACTTATAGACAATTGAATTACAATTTTTTTTTGTAATTTTGGGTAAAATGTTTCAGAAACACATCCGGCATTGCATGCTTTTGAGTTTCTTGGAAAAATGCTGTTTGTGTTTATCCGATGTTTTCGTAATTGCCAAAGGTAAGTTCAAATCAATATTAGCATGTTGCATCGGATTTTGATTCCGAGCACTGCAACACTTTTTAAGTGGCAAAACCTTTGCAGATTTAAATGATATCGAAAATGCCATCTCTAGATATTTTGCCGAAAAACCAATTCATTTTTATCGATCAGGGATTGAAAAATGACTCACTAGATTGCAAAAGGTTATTGACAATGATGGGGAATACATCATTGATCAAAAATAAAGACTCGTGAAAAACGTATGTGTTTGTATTTAGCGTAAAAAACGACATTACTTTCCGGTCCCCCTAATATTAGTAATTGCATTCCAAAAAGTGTGAAATATATTCTTTATGTATTATATTACATGTTAAACTATGAGCAAATGAAAAATCCTTATATTTGTAAATACTGTTCTAAGAACAAACCCGACTTTTTCATTTTATGTTCTCCTTTTCAGTAAACAGTAGAAGTACGATTTGAAACTTCGTATTATTCCAAGCTAATAAATGTGTCATTAATTTATTTCCCAGTTATTTCGTCATACTCTACTTTCTGAATTATGCAAGTATCATTATTACTTTTGCTTTTATACTTATTTATATATGTATACTCTATTTAGTTACGTAATTTTAAAACAGTATTTTTCGCATAAGTGCTACTCCTTCGATCAGTACTAAATTTGTTAAACAATTTCTGCGACGGAAAATCAGGGAATTCCTGGGATCACTCAATTTGTATTCTGAATGTCTCTCACAACACATAAAAGGTAGTCTACTGAAAAATCTTAAATCATTTCTCCATCATTAATTTATCTCAAATTCGTAGGTGCACTTGTCATGGTGGAAAAAGGGGAGAGGGGCTCGGGTGGTGGTTTGTGTCGGGATGGATATAGTTCTGATTTTTAACGAATATATATATATATATATATATATATATATATATTTAAATTTTGTAACACACAGATACACAAAACGAGGAAATACTAAAATAATTCTAAGCCGCAACAAAACATAAAATACTACAGGAACTAAATAAAAGTCCTAAGTGATCTAAAGAAATATAATACGACTGTCGTATGCAACGAAAATTCATCGACTAGCCTACGCGTAAACAAATGATAAACAAAAGACTTCTTCTAACAGTAACATACATATGTTACACATTATTCAACACCAATGACGTATATAAATAGAGTTTCATAAAACGATGTAAGCTAAGTATCTATTCGAATATTTCGAACCTTACATTTGCGCAGAATTATCAAAAATAAAACAAAAAACACACACACAAACACCTGCGCCGCGCTCACTTAAACACTAAAATCGCAGTCAATCAAAAGGACACTTTAACAATTGGCCTTGCTTAACACGTTGAGCGCCACACGTATTTTTAAGAAAATCCCAGTCAGGCCACGCGCGCTGCTTACAAGCGTTCGTACTGTGGTATAACAATGCACTACTAACAGATTGAAATTTACTCGATACCGATATGTAAACATATTAGGGCCATTGTTTCTTATCGTAGTAGAAGATGTTTACGTTTAGAATGAAATTCTTATGGGCATTCATTCAACGCATAATGCGCTAAGTCTGTTTTGTCTTGTTTACCGTTGGCCCGCTAAATAAGATTTCATCGAAATCGACTTGCGGTTGGGGTTGTGTTTAGGTTATGACAATGTAATACATACATTTTAGAAATGCGACACAATCTGGTAGAGCAATGGCCAGAAAAATGACTAAACATATTGCCACATTTTGTGATACATGCGAAGGACAACCGTTTTTATGTTTACCGTGTTTCAATAAAATCCATTAAGCTTTCTGATAAGAAATATATAAATGCATTAACGATACAATCCTGTAATAAATAAAACTTAAGTAAATTTTAAATAAGTTTTCAGTAATTACTTAAACAATGTACATTTTTTAGTTTTATATCATATTTTACACTGTCTGCCACCGGTGGCTGACGCGGCCTAAACGGAAAGTTCAGTATCAACCATCGATGGCTGACGTGGCGCTCAACGTGTTAATACTGGCATTTACTGAAATGATTTCTTGAAAAGCCCAAGACGTGAGTGTTTCCAAGCAGTTTCCTGACTGTTACCATCTTGCTCGCATAAAAGCTCGCACTCATCAATTTTCGAATTATTAGAGTAACATGTGCGTTGATTGGCTTCGGACTAAAGTCGACGATCGTACCGAAGACGTAACGGACGGACATTATCTAGCAATTTGCCTCTTACCTTTGCCACATGTGGGGCCAGTGAAGGGTGTTCCCGTGCAATCACAATGAAATCTGTTCCATCCTTCGAGACAATGGCCACCGTGCATGCACGGTTGTGAAGGACAGTGTGATGGCTGAGCGTGACAAGCTGGGCGCACGGCACCTGTGAATATTCGTAGCGACGCTCAGAAGGACGTAAATCAATCCATTCACGGCAAGACAAACGCTAACCGGTGGGACAAATATTCGCACAGCCCGTTGCTCCCGCATCATTTCGATTGGTCACGTAAGATGTTAAAATACTACTGCTTCGATAGTTAACACATTGACTGGCAAGCTTTTTTTTTTGCTAAATTAGAACCGTGATGCCACGAAATACTGCAGAGTATGATTAAATTGTGCGAAATGAAGGTAACGCAGAGTTGTTAGAAACCGAAGTATTCAAGCACCGTTCCAATATCGATTGCTTTTACAAGATTGCAAATAGGCTTCATTGGGAATTTTTTGCATTTTTAGTAAAATCTTTTGCGTATTTTGCTCAAGCGTATTTTACTATGTTAGAACCGCGATGCAATGAAATATTGCGGAGTATGATTAAATCGTGCAAAATAAAGGTATCGCAGTGTTAGAAACCAAAGTATTGAAGCATTGTTCCAATGCCAACTGCTTTTACAAAATTGCGGATAGGCTTTATGGCGAATTTTTTTGCATTTTTAGTAAAATCTTTTTTGTTTTGCTAAATTAGAACCGCAATGCAATAAAATAACGCAGAGTATAATTAAATCGTGCAAAATAAAGGTAACGCAGAGTTGTTAGAAACCGAAGTATTCAAGCACCGTTCCAATATCGATTGCTTTTACAAGATTGCAAATAGGCTTCGTTGCGAATTTTTTGCATTTTTAGTAAAATCTTTTGCGCCGGTCACCGCGTATTTTGCTATGTTAGAACCGCGATGCAATAAAATACCGCAAAATATGTTTAATCGTGCAAAATGAAGATAACGCAGAGTTGTTAGAAACCAAAGTATTGAAGCACCGTTCCAATATCAATTGCTTTTACAAAATTGCAAATAAGCTTTACTACGAATTCTTGCATTTTTAGTCAAATCTTTTTGTGTTTTGCTAAATTAGAACCGCGATGCAATAAAATAACGCAGGGTATAATTAAATCGGGCAAAATAAAGGTAACGCAGACTTGTTAGAAACCGAAGTATTCAAGCACCGTTCCAATATCGATTGCTTTTACAAGATTGGAAATAGGCTTCATTGCGAATATTTTGCGTTTTTAGTAAAATCCTTTGCGCTCGTCACCGAGTATTTTACTATGCTAGAACCGGGATACGATGAAATACTGCGGAGTATGATGAAATCGTGGAAAATAAAGGTAACGCAGAGTTGTTAGAAACCAAAGTATTGAAGCACCGTTCCAATATCAAATGCTTTTACAAGTTTGCAAATAGGCTTCACGGTGAATTTTTTTGCGGTTTTAGTAAAATCTTTTTTTTTGCTAAATTAGAACCGTGATGCCACGAAATACTGCAGAGTATGATTAAATCGTGCAAAATGAAGGTAACGCAGAGTTGTTAGAAACCAAAGTATTCAAGCACCGTTCCAATATCGATTGCTTTTACAAGATTGCAAATAGGCTTCATTGCGAATATTTTGCGTTTTTAGTAAAATCCTTTGCGCCCGTCACCGAGTATTTTACTATGCTAGAACCGGGATACGATGAAATACTGCGGAGTATGATGAAATCGTGGAAAATAAAGGTAACGCAGAGTTGTTAGAAACCAAAGTATTGAAGCACCGTTCCAATATCAAATGCTTTTACAAGTTTGCAAATAGGCTTCACGGTGAATTTTTTTGCGGTTTTAGTAAAACCTTTTTTTTTGCTAAATTAGAACCGTGATGCCACGAAATACTGCAGAGTATGATTAAATCGTGCAAAATGAAGGTAACGTAGAGTTGTTAGAAGCGAAAGTGTCGAAGCACCGTTCCAATATCAACTACTTTTACAAGATTGCAATTAGGGTTCACTGCGAATTTTTTGCATCTTTAGTAAAATTTTTGCACCGGTCATCGGTGACCACCATGGCAGTCAATGTGTTAACATACTATCGACAGGTCACAAGTTAACACGTGTTTACACTTGGATTAGCTATTTTAATTTTTGAAACGCAGGGCAATATAGGATATTGCAAAAGTTTTGTTCGCTGTGTTAAGTCGTGCCGGTTTTATGATAAGAAATATTTTTTTCTTGGTATTCAAGCTATTATTAGAGTTCTAGTATTAGAAAGTGTCAAAAATGACAGAACGAGACACTGAAGCATTTTTCAATTAATTATATCAGAACACTTTATCTAGTTGCTTGAATGATTTTTAAACCCTTGCACTATTTTCATGGGTCGGATTCGTGATGAAAATTTTAGGCCAAACTTGAATATCACGAGTCAGACTCGTTGTTTCGTTTCATATCAAACGTGAATATCACGAGTCTGGCACGAAATCGACATTTCGGGTCAAACGTGAATATCACGAGCCGTACTCGTGGTCTTAATCTCGGACCAAGGAAGAACATCTGAATGGACTTTTCTCTCTTCTTTTTTCTTCTTTGTATGAATGGCTATTTTATATCTTGTGTCCCAATGCAGTTTACGTGCTACTTGGGATACATTGTCGTAGTCCAGATAACATTTGAAAACTAAGTAAACATATGCATTCGGCGAGACCAATAAAACTTCAGTCGTTCTTCAGTTCTTACTATTTCATTACACGAGGTGCACACGTTTTGTACAGCCTTCTTCATAAAAAGTAATATTCTTGATAATTTTTAATTTTGTAAAATCCTCCAGCATGTGTAAAAGAAGGAGCAAAATGACTAAAAAAAAACAAGTAGTTCGCGTCGAAGTAAGAATAGTGGAAAGGTTTCCAATGTTTCAGGCAGTCAATCGACAGATATTGGAAGAGTTATAAACAGTGATAAAAATTCTAGTGACAGCAGTATCATTATGCCAGTAATGAATCGCGCAAAAAGGTCAATTATATACGACAGTAGTAAAGAACACGAACACGGCTATCTCACACTCAGTAGTAAAATATCATGTTTAAAGTTTGCGAATAATAGATTCGACTTTTTTTACCTGAAATAATGGACATGTTCGCACCATAAATATTTGAAACATTTCCTACAAATATTTTACAGTAACTCTCTTGTAGCATTCACATTCTAGATCCAATATTTCAAATGCCTTAAAATCAAATGTTATACTTTTTATAAAACAGCAAAGTTCCCGACGACACAGTTCAGTCTAGAAATATTTGCGTGCCAAAACAAATGGTCAAAAAGCCTAAGTTGTTTCGACTTTGAAGGGAAAATATGTCCTGACTGAGCTTTAGCGCGGAAAGCACTACTTTCTTTTTTGTCTATAGCCGCAGATAAAAGTCGCCACAACGTTAAACCGCGAAGTTGCTTAATATTAAAATAACTAAATATTGTTAACTATCAGAAGTAGCATCGCTGGAAATTGAATATTTTCAAAGCTGCCCCTATGAGCTGCGGTGTCCGAGTGGTTAAGGAGTCAGACTCGAAATCTGATGGGCTATGCCCGCACAGGTTCGAATCCTGTCCGTAGCGAAATTTTTTATCAGGAAAAATTCCAATAATTATTACATTTTACCGAACCATACGATATCGTCAATAAATTATGTACTTTTTTACACCGCGATGTGTTGTCTGGACATTTTTAATTTATTCCGTTTATGTCGAGGGAATGGCATTGAGCATTACAAGTTTTAAAGTCGTGAAATTTTGTTAATATGTTAGACGTCCTTTTAATTTGCGGTGCAATTTTCGGGAAAGGTTCGGAAAAAGATAATTTGGTAATATCGCGAAACATTACAATTCTTCAAGTCGTAAAGTTTTGTTTGATGTTAGATATCGTTTCAATTCGTGCCGTCATTTTCCGACGATGTATGGTCGAATTTATTTTGTTAAGACTGTGTAAATGACTATTAAAATTTGTCAAATAGCGAAATTTTGTTTGATATTATTTTTAATTACGGCGCTACATTCTGGGGGTGTTTGGAAGAATTTATACTATTCATTTGAAGAAGTGACAATAAATTGCGAAAATGCGAAATTTCGTTAATATATCAAATATCTCTTTAATTTATAGCTGTACTTTGAGGGGGTGTTTTTAAGAATAATTTGATTAACATCAACGAAGGGATGCTAATAAAAATGACAATTTCTTACATTGCATAATTTCGTTAGTACGTCAGACATCCTTTTAATTTGCGGCATCACTTTTTGGGAACGTTTAACGATTCTACTTTATTAATGCCAAGGGATGCTAATAAACATCCCTAAATAAACATCCCCTTATAATTCCCAAATTACGAAATTTCGTTAGTATGACAGGTATCCTCTTAATTTGCAGCGTTATTTTCGGGAGAGGTTCGAAAGACCGCATTTTATTAATGCCAAGGAATCGCCAATAAACGTTACAATTTCTCAGATCGCGAAATTTTATTAACCCATTTATAAAATAATTATTACTATCCATTGCGAATGTTTTGGATCTTCTCGCAGGCACTGCCAAAGTTTGGCGTTGTGCCCAAAGTGTATACCAACAATATACTGCACTGAAGATCAAGCAATTGTAATTTACAGTTCAATTTTGGCTGCGCGTGTTTCGTTGATTTCAGCTTTTAGATATTTGTTTGGCCGATAAAAATAAAAAAATACTATTCAACATGGCAAAAAATGTAATGGTGGAAGCGTTATTTCAAGATAGCAGTGACCATGAATTTAGGGTGGATGAATATTAAAGTGATTCTGATGACAGCGACATTATTCCATCAGTGAAGAAAAAAAGAAGAGTATTCCAATGAAGTGATTCTAGTGAAAGTAATGAAAACGTGTCAGAAAATTAAGATAGTGTTAACGAAAATCATCCATTTAGTAATTGTCAAGAAATCATTGAAGAAGACTCTACTCCTGAACGATTTGATTTTTCAACTGTATACAAAACATGTGGCCCACAGACAAGATCATTTCAACAAACCCTTTGAATACTTTAGTTTATTTTTTACAAGTGATTTGATAGACAACATTTTAATGGAGACAAATTTATATGCACAGCATATTATTAGTAGAAAAACTATTACTTTCCGTTCTACCTGGAAAAATAGGAAAGATGTAACAGTAGAGGAAATGAAAGCATTTATTGGTGTCATATTGAATATAAGAACTATGCCTACATCCTGCTAATTGTTTTAAACGATATCATACACTTGAAAATGACAATAATTTATAATTGAAATTTTAATTTACAAAATGTTCCTATAATAATAACAAAATAAAATTAAAAATATCTTGCCTTTTAAATTTTATATGCATATTTTACCTTCAAATATGGTAAGTAATACATCACAAGGCCAGAAAAAAAAGTCTGAGCTGCTGAAATCTTTAGGCGAGAAAAAGTCCGAGTGCAAAGGGTTAATAGGTCAGGTATTCTTTTTACTTGCGGTATCATTTCCTCGCGTCATTCGGTAAATTTTCTATTGTTTTTCGAGAGTGTGTTATATTACTCACCAGAATCTTGCTGCTGCGCGTATCCAGCGATATCAACTGGGTGTCCGTTAATAACTAGGTCTCTCATACAACCTACATAACCTTGTCGAAGGGCTCCTGTCCACAATACGGGTGGAACTGTCAAAGGTGCGAAAGGTGCACCTACCCCACCGATGTACAGCAATCCGTCCAAGTCCAGCTGGGTAGAGTCACCTAGATATCAACATTTCATAAATCTTAGTACTTGTACATCTAATAAAATATTAATTGGAAAACTCATTAACACGTTGACTGCCACGGTGGTCACTGGTGACCGGCGTAAAAGATTTTACTAAAAATGCAAAAAATTCGCAATGAAGCCTATTTGCAATCTTGTAAAAGCAATTGATATTGGAATGCTGCTTCAATACTTTGGCTTCTAACAACTCTGCGTTACCTTCATTTTCCACGATTTAATCATACTCTGCGGTATTTTATAAAATCGCAATTCTAACATAGCAAAATATGCGGTGACCGGCGCAAAAATTTGACTAAAAATGCAAAAAATTCGCATCGAAGCCTATTTGCAATCTTGTAAAAGCAATCGATATTGGAACGGTGCTTGAATACTTCGGTTTCTAACAACTCTGCGTTACCTTCATTTTGCACGATTTAATCATACTCTGCAGTATTTCGTGGCATCACGGTTCTAATTTAGCAAAAAAAAAGATTTTACTAAAACCGCAAAAAAATTCACCGTGAAGCCTATTTGCAAACTTGTAAAAGCATTTGATATTGGAACGGTGCTTCAATACTTTGGTTTCTAACAACTCTGCGTTACCTTTATTTTCCACGATTTCATCATACTCCGCAGTATTTCATCGTATCCCGGTTCTAGCATAGTAAAATACTCGGTGACGGGCGCAAAGGATTTTACTAAAAACGCAAAATATTCGCAATGAAGCCTATTTGCAATCTTGTAAAAGCAATCGATATTGGAACGGTGCTTGAATACTTCGGTTTCTAACAACTCTGCGTTACCTTCATTTTGCACGATTTAATCATACTCTGCAGTATTTCGTGGCATCACGGTTCTAATTTAGCAAAAAAAAAAATATTTTACTAAAACCGCAAAAAAATTCACCGTGAAGCCTATTTGCAAACTTGTAAAAGCATTTGATATTGGAACGGTGCTTCAATACTTTGGTTTCTAACAACTCTGCGTTACCTTTATTTTCCACGATTTCATCATACAGTATTTCATCGTATCCCGGTTCTAGCATAGTAAAATATTCGGTGACGGGCGCAAAGGATTTTACTAAAAACGCAAAATATTCGCAATGAAGCCTATTTGCAATCTTGTAAAAGCAATTGATATTGGAACGGTGCTTCAATACTTTAGCTTCTAACAAGTCTGCGTTACCTTTATTTTGCACGATTTAATTATACTCTGCGTTATTTTATTGCATCGCGGTTCTAACATAGCAAAACACACGGTGACCGGCGCAAAAATTTGACTAAAAATGCAAAAAATTCGCAATGAAGCCTATTTGCAATCTTGTAAAAGCAAATGATATTGGAACGGTGCTTCAATACTTTGACTTCTAACAACTCTGCGTTACCTTTATTTTGCACGATTTAATTATACTCTGCGGTATTTTATTGCATCGCGGTTCTAACATAGCAAAATACGCGGTGACCGGCGCAAAAGATGTAAACGCATTAAAAACGCATTAAAAACGCATCGCTGTTCTAATACAACAAAATACGATCGTGTTAACACGTTGACTGGCAAGCGTATTTTGCTATGTTAAAATCGCGATGCGATGAAATACTGCAGAATATAATTAAATCGTCCAAAATAAAGGTAACGTAGAGTTTTTAGAAGCCAAAGTATTGAAGCACCGTTCCAATATCAATTGCTTTCACAAGATTGCAAATAGGCTTCATTGCGATTTTAGTAAAATCTTTTGCGCCGGTCACCACGTATTTTGCTATGTTAGAACCGCGATGCGATGAAATACTGCAGAATATAATTAAATCCTGCAAAATCAAGGTAACGCAGAATTGTTAGAAGCCAAAGTATTGAAGCACCGTTCCAATATCAATTGCTTTTACAAGATTGTAAATAGGCTTCAAGCGAACTTTTTGGAATTTACAGCAAAATCTTTTGCCCCGGTCCGTGGCAGTCAACGTGTTAAATCGAGAGTCAAACCTTTCTAATTCGTTTAGTCGATGCGCTCGAAAGATACTTATTAAACCCATCAAATCATAAAATTATAAGCCGCACTTACCCGCAGTTAACGCAGTTAACACGTTGACTGCCGAGCGTATTTTGCTGTATTAGGACGGCGAAGCTATGGAATACTACAGCGTTTGACTGAATTATGCAAAATGTAAATAATGTGCAGGTATTGGAAACCGAAGCATCGCATCACTATTCTAATAAGAATTGCACTCATAGAATAATAATTGCTACTCATTGCTAATATTTTGGATTTTTAGTCAAATTTCTTGCGCCGGTCACCGGTGACCATCGAGGCAGTTAAAGTGTTAATGCAGTTAATGGGCCCGCGTGACTTTAAAGTCACATATCGATAAATCGATATTTTATTAAATAGTTTAATTTTTTTATTAGATGGCGTATACATCTTATTATATAATGTCTCCTTAGTAACCAATAACATGCTTGATGCGGTTATCAGCTCTAATCTGAAATGTTAAAGTAAATGCTTTTGCAAGTTGTCTGCAAATAGAAGCCAAAGGGACCGTCTGGTGCAATTATCATTATTTGTTCTTCTATCGGTGTGTGTCAAACAAAAAAAGCGTACGTAATAGCTTTTAGTTTGTATATCGATAATGTCTTATTTGTTTGCATTTAAACAATCATTTTATTACTATTTTCATGTGATATAGCTTTGTGACTTTTAAGACACGATGGGCTATAATGGTAGGGTTCGGCGCATTTACGATGACGTTTGTGTTTTCTTTGCTTTTTAATTTTATATATCAGAGGCCCAAAATATGGATACAAACTCATATAAAAATAAAAAAGGAATAGGAATAAGAAGCCTTAACAGTAATAAATCCGAAGATTCTTTATCAGGTTCTGATTCTAACGAAAATCATCCAATAGTATTTGCCCAACGACGTATAAATATTATTGATAGCGATGATGAATTTAGTGGTAAAAAATCATCAAAAAAGGAAATGCAACGTATATCTATATTCAATGCCAAACGCCAACTGTTTTATAGAATTCCATACGTCAGCTCATATACACACAAGTGCAAACGTTGTAAGCCGTTGTTACTTCAAAGCTACAAAATGTATTCGTCATAATAAAATTGTTGAAACTGCTGAATTCATTGTTAATATGTATTTCGAGGTTGATATTTGTTGATTTCACGTTACATAGATTTTGTATAGCCACCAAAAAAAAATGTGGTCTATAGAGGGTTAACTTGTACACTAAAATTAGAATTTATACACGGATACAGCAATAAAGTACACTATTTCGGACAATTTTCCGTCTGCGTACCGTGGAGAAGCGAAAATCACCACGGAACATCGTATCAGTTGCAAAATTGCGAACACGTGTCGAGAGAAAGCTGATTTCTTTGCAAAAGAGTGGCGACAGACACAAGTGCATCAACGCGTTGGGGAAATATAAATGGATCGCAAGAGACTCGCAGAGCTCTTAAGTTAATGAGGTTGGGTGTCTCTTCAATCTGGCCACAAATACATAAGCGGCTTTGTTTAACTAAAATGTAGGTCGTGCGCAAATTTAGGCTTTTGATCAACGATTCTTCCGCGAATAAATACACGGTAAATGTTCACCGTTGTACAAGCACGTGGACTTTCATGGCGTATCATGGGTGGGTCATTCATATGTGAACTTGTTGGATTTGCCGTACGTGCACGCGCATTTATGCGATACTGAAATAAATTAATTATGTGTAAATTTCAATGCGTGGCGTAACATATGCAATATATATTGGTCTACAAGATAAGGCACCTTTGCGGACGCAGTAGCAAGGTCATTCCTATGGGGATATTGTTGGGGATAATTATATCCTATGCTACCGACGGTGTTATTGCGAAAAAAAAACAGAAAAAGGGAAGCAACGGAAGAGTTAAAGTAAAAGATTGATGAGATCCTGTCAAAACGACAAACAGGACGGATGTGACAAGAAAAGAAAACCTCCAAATAGTCATTATAAATCCGATATATTTCTTGAAACTTTATTCGTTTTGAGTGTATTTTAAACTTCATTTTGTGCAGTAATTAAAACTTAGTTTAAAGAAACTACAACAGATACAACATATTTTCAAAACAACAGAAGAATTAAAAGAAGCAACAGAAGAGTTACAGTAAAAGATTGATCAGATCGTATTGAAACGACAGGACAGATGTGACAAGAAAAGAAAACCTCCAAATAGTCATTATAAATCCGATATATTTTTTGAAACTTTATTCGCTTTGAGTGTATTTTAAACTTCGTTTTGTGCAGTAATTAAAACTTGGATTAAAGAAACTACAACAGATACAACATATTTTCAAAACAACAGAAGAATTAACACAAGCAACAGAAGAGTTTCAAAACGAAAAGAAAACCTCCAAATAGTCATTATAAATCCGATATATTTCTTGAAACTTTAGAAGATTTTAAACTTCGTTTTGTGCAGTAATTAAAACTTGGTTTAAAGAAACTACAACAGATACAAGAAAAGAAGAGTTAAAGTAAAAGATTGATCAGATCCTATCAAAACGACAATAGGACATGTGACAAGAAAAGAAAACCTCCAAATAGTCATTATAAATCCGATATACTTCTTGAAACTTTATTCGTTGTGAGTGTATTTTAAACTTTGATTTGTGCAGTAATTAAAACTTGGTTTAAAGAAACTACAACAGATACAACATATTTTCAAAGCAACAGAAGAATTAAAACAAGCAACAGAAGAGTTAAAGTAAAAGATTGATCAGATCGTATCGAAACGACAAATAGGACAGATGTGACAAGAAAAGAAAACCTCCAAATAGTCATTATAAATCCGATATACTTCTTGAAACTTTATTCGTTTTGAGTGTATTTTAAGCTTAATTTTGTGCAGTAATTAAAACTTAGTTTAAAGAAACTACAACAGATACAACATATTTTCAAAACAACAGAAGAATTAAAAGAAGCAACGGAAGAGTTACAGTAAAAGAATGATCAGATCCTGTCAAAACGACAAACAGGACGGATGTGACAAGAAAAGAAAACCTCCAAATAGTCATTATAAATCCGATATACTTCTTGAAACTTTATTCGTTTTGAGTGTATTTTAAACTTTGATTTGTGCAGTAATTAAAACTTGGTTTAAAGAAACTACAACAGATACAACATATTTTCAAAACAACAGAAGAATTAAAACAAGCAACAGAAGAGTTACAGTAAAAGATTGATCAGATCGTATCGAAATGACAAACAGGACGGATGTGACAAGAAAAGAAAATCTCCAAATAGTCATTAAAAATCCGATATATTTCTTGAAACTTTATTCGTTTTGAGTGTATTTTAAACTTCATTTTGTGCAGTAATTAAAACTTAGTTTAAAGAAACTACAACAGATACAACATATTTTCAAAGCAACAGAAGAATTAAAAGAAGCAACGGAAGAGTTAAAGTAAAAGATTGATCAGATCCTGTCAAAACGACAAACAGGACGGATGTGACAAGAAAAGAAAATCTCCAAATAGTCATTATAAATCCGATATATTTCTTGAAACTTTATTCGTTTTGAGTTTATTTTAAACTTTGATTTGTGCAGTAATTAAAACTTGGTTTAAAGAAACTACAACAGATACAACATATTTTCAAAGCAACAGAAGAATTAAAACAAGCAACAGAAGAGTTACAGTAAAAGATTGATCAGATCCTGTCAAAACGACAAACAGGACGGATGTGACAAGAAAAGAAAACCTCCAAATAGTCATTATAAATCCGATATACTTCTTGAAACTTTATTCGTTTTGAGTGTATTTTAAACTTTGATTTGTGCAGTAATTAAAACTTGGTTTAAAGAAACTACAACAGATACAACATATTTTCAAAACAACAGAAGAATTAAAACAAGCAAGAGAAGAGTTAAAGTAAAAGATTGATCAGATCGTATCGAAACGACAAATAGGACAGATGTGACAAGAAAAGAAAACCTCCAAATAGTCATTATAAATCCGATATATTTCTTGAAACTTTATTCGCTTTGAGTGTATTTTAAACTTCGTTTTGTGCAGTAATTAAAACTTGGTTTAAAGAAACTACAACAGATACAACATATTTTCAAAGCAACAGAAGAATTAAAACAAGCAACAGAAGAGTTACAGTAAAAGATTGATCAGATCGTATCGAAACGACAAATAGGACAGATGTGACAAGAAAAGAAAACCTCCAAATAGTCATTATAAATCCGATATACTTCTTGAAACTTTATTCGTTTTGAGTGTATTTTAAACTTCGTTTTGTGCAGTAATTAAAACTTGGTTTAAAGAAACTACAACAGATACAACATATTTTCAAAACAACAGAAGAATTAAAAGAAGCAACAGAAGAGTTACAGTAAAAGATTGATCAGATCGTATCGAAACGACAAATAGGACAGATGTGACAAGAAAAGAAAACCTCCAAATAGTCATTATAAATCCGATATATTTCTTGAAACTTTATTCGCTTTGAGTGTATTTTAAACTTCGTTTTGTGCAGTAATTAAAACTTGGTTTAAAGAAACTACAACAGATACAACATATTTTCAAAACAACAGAAGAATTAAAAGAAGCAAGAGAAGAGTTAAAGTAAAAGATTGATCAGATCGTATCGAAACGACAAACAGGACGGATGTGACAAGAAAAGAAAATCTCCAAATAGTCATTAAAAATCCGATATATTTCTTGAAACTTTATTCGTTTTAAGTGTATTTTAAACTTCATTTTGTGCAGTAATTAAAACTTAGTTTAAAGAAACTACAAAAGATACAACATATTTTCAAAACAACAGAAGAATTAAAAGAAGCAAGAGAAGAGTTAAAGTAAAAGATTGAACAGATCGTATAGAAACGTGAAACCAGACGGATGTGTCAAGAAGAGAAAATTGTGGATTAATTATTTTAAAACCGAGGTGTTTTTTGAAACTTTATTAGTTTTGACTGTAGAAAATTGTGGATTAATTATTTTAAAACCGAGGTGTTTTTTGAAACTTTATTAGTTTTGACTGTATTTTAAACTTTGTTTTGTTTAATAATTAAAACTTGGTTTAAAGAAACTACGACAAATATAACGTGTTTTCAAAGAATATGCAGCGCTCTACGTAAAGGCTAAAAAATGTTTCACTTTTCAATTTGCTTGTAACCGTAACTCGTAACACATTTCGATCAATTTTCGTTAAGGTACTGTTGGGGTAATTATATCCTATGTTACCGATATTGGTATTACGAAAAGACAAAAAAAGGGACGCAACGGAAGAGTTAAAGTAAAAGATCGATCAGATCGTATCGGAACGACAAATAGGACGGATGTGACAAGAAAAGAAAACCTCAAAATAGTCATTATGAATCCGATACATTTCTTGAAACTTTATTCGTTTTTAGCGTATTTTAAATTTTGTTTTGTTCAGTAATTAAAGCTTGATTTAATAAAACTACAAAATATACAACATATTTTCAAAGTATATGTATTGAGTCAAAACGTATTTTAAAGATGAATTAATTTATTGTGTTTAATATTAATCATAATACATTTAATGTGTTGTATGATGAATGCCAAACTCTTCTGCAATTTCTCCACTTGTTAAATGTGGATTTTAAATTTAATGAAAATATTTGAATTAATATATGGATAATTAATTATTTTTAAACAGCAAAATTTCTATGTAAAGAGTTTAGAAATATTAATGTATAAAAAAAACATTTTTATAAGGTTCATTTTTCAAGAATCTCATCCATTGAATTTGTAGCCAAGAGACAGATTCAATGTGATTCTTCTAGTGATTTCGTAATGTATTATTAAAATTTGATTGTCATTTATTTTATTATGATGAATTTCATAATTATGGGCACAATTATATTCGATAACATTTAAATGCCAAACTCTTCTGCAATTAAAAAATAAAGAATCCACTTGTTAAATGTGGATTATTTTCCAACATGGATCGTAAAACATCATTATCGATCTTGGATGGTCGTCCAGATATATGGACATAGGGTCCCTATGCAAAATTTCTAACATTAAAGAGTTCCTGAGAAATATTTGTATAAAAAAAATAAAATTCGTATTCGCAACGAAAAGTATTATGTAGATGACAATGTGCACAGGGTCCGAAGGGGTTAATTGCCGAATATCAAATTTGTCAGACATCGTGACTTCGCAATAATTCAAAAACAAAATTCGAAGTTCTCCGGAAAGACCACCTAGTCACGTCGGTCCACGATAAATCTCGTTACGATAAGGAAGAAAAGCGACGAAATGATTTGGCGACGAAATTCGACCTATTTGAAATTCACAAGTGACTTTCTAACGTAAATTGACTGCGCACGTGGCACGTGTAAATGGCATGTTTAAATTCAATGTGGGTCACAAAAAAGTTGAGTACGTAAAACGTGAGCGCGAGTTTAAAAATGGTCTTGGGAATTGTTCTATGCATAATGCTCAGATAGTTTTTGTAAACTGCGACTGCACGCACGGGGGTAGAGGTAGAAAATTGAAATTGAAGCGGTCGTAATCAGTTACTGCTTGACTTTCCATTAAATTTCTTTACTTCAAATTATTACTCCGTCATTTATGGTAAATAGTTCTTTTTGTTCCATTGACGAGTAAAGTGAGTGAGAGAATGTCAGTAAATTGATTTGTTGCAACAAATTCAAAGGAAGTAGCGGAATTTTTACACAAAAAATTTATTGTAACTTTTTTATTTACATAATATATTGTTTTATTTATTTGTAACCCTTTTGGAACTTGCGTTTCTATAAAATAAGTATGAACAATCCTTAAAAGGACTAAATATTGCTTACGCAAAAATGCCCCCAAAAAATAAGTGCACATTCAATAAACAATGGCAATAGTCTTAAATCAAAATACGGTGTTAGTAATATTACGCGGATACGCGTTAATCCATTTATTATTACATATATTGTTATTAAACTAATATGAATTAAATCAGAAATATGAATGAATGTGACATTTACAAGAAATAAGTTATTTATATGCTATTTTTCATATAACGTTTGACTTATTTAACTGAAGTGAAGTGAGATCGTTTCATATTATGTATGCACGCCTACATACAACCACAGTTTTTGTTAAATACGTCAGACAGTATTATTTAAGGCGATTACTGTATTTAAATAAATTGCTGGTTTCGAATTGCATATCTACAAGTACGTTTATTCGTTATAATCGTCGACCTCGTATAATTTTCTCAGCACAAGATTTACACAACTTTAAAAGGATGTAACAAGGTACAAAATAATTCATTTATGATTGGTGTTAATTCATGTTCTGTTAATAATTTACGTAAAGCGTTGAAGAATTATTAAACGAAAATTCGAGAGTTTTGCAATACATGTGAAACTTGACAATTTCTCATAGTCTCTTTGTTACTAATTGGCATTCTAACTCCAAAATCGCCGATTTGTTACCCGTCGTTTAATCATCTCGTTTATCTATTGGTAATTATTATTTCCACGACAAAATCGATGATTTACTAACAATTTCTCACGGATTGTTTGTTAGCAATTAGTACTGTTGATTCAAAAATCGTTGATATGTTAACAGTAGTTTAGCTATGCCATTTATCTATTGCTAATTGCCATTTTTAACCACAGAATCGATGAAATACTAACACTAGTTTCGCTATCTCGTTTATTTATGGCTAATTAGCATTTTTAGCTGTCGTGTTGATCATTTATTAAGAGTAGTTTAGCTATGCCGTTTATTTATCGTTTCAATACAATTTTGGACTGTTCCCCAATAAGGCAGAATTTACTTGTACCCCTTTAAATGATTACTTTTCTTCAGTTGCAATCGACAATTGTTTGCATGCTTTTCAGTTAGTGTAATTTATCTGCCTCGGTTGTCCAATTTCTAAGACATTAACGATTTTGCAACAGATGATCTTTTCCTCTATTTGTCAACCGATTTTAAATTTGCATTTTTGTCCTCAAGGAAAATAAACTTTCTTTCTAACCGTTTTTCTCGCATCTTTTTTAGATGTTATGCATACTTGGGGTTAAAAATTATTTTCAACTAAACATTACTATTTCTTGTATCAAAGCAAATAAAGAATTTTAACTGAAGTATCGTGTAATGTTGCCCAATTACGATGCTACAATTTAACCGAGCAATAGGCACGTTATTAGAAACTAATATTGAGCACATTTGATTTAAAACTTATCATCTACAGAATTACGCTTATCACAGACCGAATCGACAATGGTAGCAACAACGACAGTTCGATGGTGTTATTAGTAAAGCGTGTCCCAAAATTAACGCAAGATTTGAATTTGTCACCATTTATGCAATAAAGTGTTGGTAACCTTATTAAAAAAGCCATTTGATAGCTTAGGGTTTAGGGTTAGTAAAAATGGGGCGTTCCACGATAGAACAACGTGTTTTCATTTTTGAAAAATATTTCAAAAATAATGAAAGTCTGGCGGTCACAGTTCGAAAATTTCGTACAAAATATGGTCGGAATAGTAATTTAACTTCATCAACTGCGAAGAGAGTAATTGAAAAAGACAGACTGGATCAATTGGTGATGCTAAACACACTGATTGTCCAAAAACAGTCATTCAAATGTCAATATCGAAGCAGTGCGTGAGAATGTTGGTGAAAGTCCAGGAACATCAATTCGGCGTCGTGGAAAAGAATTGCAAATTTCAGAAAACTCTCTACAGCGTACACTCACTGAAGATCTGCGTCTCCATGCTTACAAAGTTCAATTGACACAAGAACTGAAGCCTAATAACCATGCACAGCGAAGACAGTTCGTTGAATGGCTTATTGAACATCAACAAGTGTATGCTGTTTTTTCGAACAAAATCGTTTTCTGTGATGAAGCACATTTTCGCCTTGATGGCTTTGTTAACACTTTATCGACCGCTAGCCTATTAATCGGCTTTTCGGTTCCAACTGTTATTTACCGGTAGCCGATTAATCGGCTTTTCAGTGGTCAACGGTTATATTACAGAAAATAAATATCAAGTGATATTAGGACAATTCTAAATGACAATAAAATTATACTGCTCTGAAACCAAAGGATTCTCAGCAACACAATCAGTAGTTTTGAGTTATAAAGCTTTACGAATAGGCACATACACAATTCCTGCGCGACATCCAAAACAAAGTCGGTTGTTAGTGAGTGACATCTTTAGTCAATAGCGGTCGATAAAGTGTTAATCGTAAAAATTGCCACATTTGGGGTTTAGATAACTCAGATGTGATTGTCAAAAAACAAATGCATCCTCAACGTGTCACTGTTTGGTGCAAATCTTGGGCTGGAGGCATCATTGGATCATACTTTTTCGAGAATAAAGCTGGTCAAGCAGTGAATGTTACTGGTGCTCAATATCGCGACATGATAACACAGTTATTTCTGCCTTAATTGGATGATATTGATGTGGACGAAATATTGTTTCAACAAGACGGTGCCACATACTATACAGATCGTGAAACAATTCAATTATTGCATGAGACATTTCCTAGCCGTATACTCTCTCGTTTCGATGATAAGGATTGGACTCCTAGACTGTGTGATTTAACATCATTGGATTCCTTTTTATGGGGTTATTTGTGCCCATAATTATGAAAGTGGTCTAAGTCAAAATTTTAAAAAAATGAGTTTATCAGTTATTTCATACCACATTATTTTTAACTAAATTTATTCAATGTAATTTTTACGAAATTGTCAAAAATGAACCATTAGATAGTGGTTGTAATTTCAACATTATATGGAATTCATTTAGTTTTAATTATGAAAGTGGTCTAAGTCAAAAATTTAAATAAATTATATAAACAACTTGAAAATGGCACGTGGCCTTCTTTGACGCGTTTCTGAACTACATAATAAAATAAATGACAATCAAATTTTAATAATAACGACAACTTCATTTTTAACGAAATCACTAGAAGAATCAATAACAAGAAGAGTAAAAAAACCGCGGGTGAATCTGTCTCTTGGCTACAAATTCAATGGATGAGATTCTTGAAAAATGAACCTTATAAAATGTTCTATAAAACATCTTTAGATGATTCTAAATTTCACGTTTTGGATCTTTCACCTAAAAAAGGAAGATCAAAAATATACGGAAATATTAAATTACTTCCATTATACACCACCATTAGACAGGTGTTAATTGCTGGTTAGTATCGGAAGAAAAACATAAAGATATTATGAGTTTACTACCGTACATCCCTCCAGTTTTTCAGGAACATTTTAAGAATCTTAAATACTCGAAATAATGATAAAAATGGATTACTGTTTAAAAATAATTAATAAATGTAATAAATGTTCACGAATTATTTCAATCAAATTATTGTTTCAAATAAAACTCAAAGTTCTTTATTGCTTTAAGTCATTTATAGGACATTCAGTTAATTTTGAAAATGGTCTAAGTCAATTCAATCTTTAAAAATAATATTATCGTATAAAATTCACACAAAATTTCATATTCATAGTAAATTTCCATTAATTAAGTCTAATAAAATTATAAATTAAAATGTCGCATAATGTAAAAATATTTTTTAATTTATTCAAATGCAATTCATTAAATATTTCGAAACAAGAAATATATGACTTAGACCACTTTCATAATTATGGGCACATTTGATGTCAAAGGTCTATGCCAACAAACTCAAAAGCACGCGTGCATTGAAGGATGAAATTCAACACTGCAGCAACAAAATTCAACCACATTCATGCTAAATGGTCATGGAAAATTTCGACAAAAGAGTGCGTATGAGCCAGCAAAGTCGCGAAGGCCATTTGTCCAATGTGTTATTCCATACATAATCTTATCCTGTGTATCTTACGATTCAATAGAAAAATAACAATTTGAACGAAAGAAACTGTGTTTTTTGTTTCATTCAAATCTTGCATTAATTTTGGGACACCCTTTACAAGTATTGTCACAAACGAAATACTGATACCCACGACAGCTTATAGGACTTTAACATGTTGACTGCCAAGCGTATTTTGCTATGTTAGAACTGCGATGCGATGAAATATATTGCTATGTTAGAACTGCGATGCGATGAAATATTTTGCTATGTTAGAACTGCGATGCGATGTATCTTACGATTCAACAGAAAAATAACAATTTACCCCTTTTAGTGCCGACCGAAAGTACCGTAACTATGCGAAGAACGCCAGACCAATTTGACGAATTCGCCAAGGTTTGGGAAAACGCTTATAAAGCACAAAATACGAATATGTTTACAAAATTCTAAAAAAGCATATTACGAAATAAAGGAAGAATAAATTAATGTCGATTTTATTTCAATATTTGTTGAAAAGCATACGAATAACATAAATATACGACATTATGAAAAACAGAAAAATTAATACACTTTTACAAACGGTATCTGCACATAAGAAAAATGCACGTTTGATCACAGTCTTATTCAAATCACGCAGTATGAATTTGTAACAAAACAACTAATATCGGACTACGATTATCTGCTACAAAACGAGTGACTCCTGTAGCTATTATAACATTATTGAAATAAAACTTGAGTATTACAATAAACATTTATATTTAGTTACTGGGCTATCGAAAATGTATAATATGACTACTGAAAAATATGTAAACGACAACAGCAACAACAAAGGCAATGTTTTTCGGACACTGAATGCTATGAAATAAACGCGATGTTTTTAAATCTTGCGTTAATTTTGGGACACCCTTTATAAGGAAGTAATGTAAGTCAATTGATTATTGACTATCGTATGCTCACACTAAAAAAAGCCGCCATTGACATTGTCACTGTCTTGCAATCTGTTTTAAACACCAGCTTTATAAAACGCTCTGTTTTAAACACCAGCTTTATAAAAACCACCAGCAGGATAAAAAAAAGAGCAATACTATGTCGTTTTTGCATTTACAGCGGTTGCTGAATTGAAAATTGGTAATGCATGTGAATGAAAAAAGAAAAAAGAATGGGAATTCCCCATTAATTTCAACCACAAAAGCATAATAGAAAAAAGTATGCTATGGGGTGACTGCTGAAGGTAATTAAATTGTGGTATATAGAAACCGTGTTATGAAAGTGTCGCGTTACAGGTGAGCTGTCGCAATTTTTCTTCCACGTTATAGGAGGCTTTACTCTGTGAACTGCTTTCAGAAACTGTCTTGCGATTAATGAATATCAGATTCGCAACTGCCAGCAGGAGAGTAACTAATAATACAGTCACGTCTAGTTTAAGTGCTCATTTCTATCATTCACGGGAATGTTAAAGTGCACAAAGGGTTCGTTGACAAATTATCCTAATGGTCGTTCATTATGTCGTCAGCGCGATAAAATAATTTTGTCAGAGTGATTAATTGCAGCAGGAAGCTCGACGTAAAAAATAAGCCGCTTTAGTATTTTTCTTATTCTTAAACGTTCATTATCAGAAACATGCATAATACTTGTTTCTTAGCATTTTCAACCGAATCATGAATAGAATTACAGTTAGCGTGCAAAGTATTGTAGAGTATAATTCTAAGTTTGAGTGAGTGCGTGAATGTCAATCTATGAAAGAGAAAATGACAAGCGAAAGATTGACTGTGATATTTAATTATTAATATTGCGGTATCACAGGTAAACAGTTTGTTTGGCAGTTGTGTTTTATGTGAGAATACGAGCATATCTGTCGTGGAGTTACGAGGGTGCAAGTTTAGAAATAACTGAGAAAAATGCGAAACGTAGGCGAATAGAGTTAACACGTTGACTGCCGTGCGTATTTTGCCGTATTAGAACGGCGATGCTATGAAATACTACAGCGTTTGACTGAATTATGCAAAATGTAAATAATGTGCAAGTATTGGAGACCAAAGAATCGCATCACTATTCTAACAATAACTGGATTTATAAAATAATTATTACTACCCATTGCGAATATTTTCGATCTTCAGTCAAATCTCTTGCGCCGGTCACCGGTGACCCCCACGGCAGCCAACGTGTTAAAAGCGAAGAGAGAGCAAAAACAAATAAAAGGAGCTTTTTTTCTTAGTGTGTGTTAATATTTGTTGTTTTTTATATTGTTAGCACATTGCCAATAAATTTTATTTTACAGTATTCACATACCGAACAATTTCGAATACTGCTTGGTCAAATTGTAATTTATTACTTCTTCTTTTTAAACAATGAGACCGAACGCATTCCCAGAAATCATTATAATATCTCTGACGTTTAAATAAATATGTGTCCGTAGAGACTGTTAATTCCCACTTCCCGCAGATCACAATTAGATTAGCATAATGGCAAAATAACTGTTATATCTCTGTACTCATTCAAGAATGATAATGATGCAGTTTTTTCATAAAACGTAAAATAATTACTTTTACTTTCCCGAATTAGCCTTGGTCATAATTTTATGTGCACAATAGTACCTGACTATTTCATTTTCAAGTCTGCCTTACTTACAAAACCGTCATATTCAATAAAAACATATTAAAAAACAATTAACTGAAAGTCAAAAGTTTAGCTTTAACGCTAAAAATGAAAATAATTCGAAAAGCGTTGCTTAAGTCATATTCATATATCCTAAATAATGCCAGACGGCGCACAGTTATCGAATTGTCTATTCATTTTCTATACATTATTCGAACCCCATTGATTTGTCTTCATTTTTGTCTATGTCGATTGAAAATTCAGTAATACACAGGAAAAGCATAGCTTAATTCATATTTAAATATTCTAAACAATGCCAGACCAGTTATCGAATTATCTATTCATTTTCTATATATCATGGAGACCCCGTTGGTTTATTTTCATTTTTGTCTACATCGATTGAAAATTCAGTAATACAGACAAAAAGCGTTGCTTAAGTCATATTCAGACATTCTAAACAATGCCAGATGCCGCACGGTAATCAAATTGTCCGCTCAATTTCTATACTTGATTCAAAGCCCATCGATTTTTCTTCATTTTTGTCCACATCGATTAAAGTCAGGAAAAGTGTTGCTTAACTCATATTCAGATGTCACACGGTTGTCGAATTGTCCGTTCATTTTCTATACACCATGCGAACCCCATCGATTTATCCTCATTTTTGTCCACATCGATTGAAAATTCAGTAATACACCAAACAAGCCTATATTTTCGCTTAACAGGCGGGCCGCATAAAAAAGAGCGTGCATACTTGGTGATGCGACGTCAAATCCGGAAAAGCGTATATCAAGCATCTGTCAGTAACAGAAGAAACTACGGGCGCGCAGAAGCCAAAATATAAGCCACATGACAACTAGCCCCATCTCCGCTAATTCACGATCCGCTTTCCCGCGAGCTCGTCTGTTGTCCTTCTTTTAATTTCTCCGCACAAAATAGCGACACGCTCAGTCAGATAAGTCTTTTCGAGCGTGTAACTGTGAATTATGAGTGCCTGTTTCCCGAGGATTTACTCGCTGCACCGTGGTTAAGCGATAAAGCACCGTGTATGAACGAACACGCGTGCGTGGATGCTTTTGTACGCCGTCACAAAGCGCGATCCGATAGTGTCGTGCGGTTAGCTAATGTCGCTTATGATGAATGCTGCAATCGTAAACTTCAGATTAGGTTTACGTGCCCCTTTCAATCAGCTTTGTTAATTGCTGGCTAACGTTACGAGCGCGTCACTGCTCATGACAATGCGCTGGAACGCCATTATTTTATTGGCGGGCTTTTGGAAAGGTAAAATTCATGTTTTTGGGGCTGATGGAAATTCGGAGTGGTTTCTGACATTTTGAAAACTGTCGACGTGGTAAGTTGAAGGCCAGGGAGGATAATTGGGGTAGTATATGTCTTGAAATCCTTGGTTAAATGACATGTCCAAGATGAGTAGTTGAAATCAATTGCGTGGTTTTAGAAGTACGCCCCTTTCAATCAGGTCTGTTAATTGCTGGTTAAAATTACGAACGCGTCACTGCCCATGACAATATGCTGGAACGTCATTAGTTTTATTGGCGGGCCCTTCGAAAGGTAAAATTCATGTTTTTGGGGCTGATGGATATTCTGAGTGGTTTCCGACATTTTGAAAACTACCGATGTGGCAAGTTGGAAATCAGGGAGAAAAATAGCGGTAGTATATATCTTGAAATGCTTGGTTACATGAAATGTCGAAGATGACTAGTTGGAAACAATTGCGTGGTTTTAGAAGTTCGCCCCATTCAATCAGGTCTGTTAATTGCTGGCTAAAATTACAAGCGCGTCACTGCTTATGACAATGCGCTGGGATGCTATTAGTTTTGTTGACGGGCCTTTGGAAAGGTAAAATTCATGTCTTTGATGCTGGAAATGATGCTGAATGATGGAAATTCTGGCTGGTTTCTGACATTTTGAAAACTGCCGACGTGGCAAGTTAAAGGCGACGGAAGATAATTACGGTAACATATATCTCTTGAACTGCTTGGTTAAATGACATGTCGAAGATGACTAGTTGAAAACAATTGCGTGGTTTTAGAAGTACGCCCCTTTTTTCAATCAGTGTCTGTTAATTGCTGGTTATTATTACGATATAGCGTCAGTCTGTTACATGTCTGAATAATCGTACGTTTTTTCGATAAAGATATTGGGATCTCCAATACTTTCAACGTTATTTATTCTTGCACAATTTGTCTAAATAACCACCGTTCCGTTTGAGTGAAGAAAAATGTAGTGATTGCAAGAAGTCAAGTTTATTATTACTGCAACATACTATAAAGACATACAATAAAGTACTCATGGTGTGAGGAATGAATGAATTTCTATGCAGTCCACTTCTGCTTAACGATGGTTGTTTAGAGATGTCAGAATCGGGATGTGACAAGTTATAACCAGTGAGATTATCAATTGCGGTAAGCCCTATACTAGTCTTGAAGTCAAGTAAATGTTGTATTTTAATATTTAATCATTTCTGTTGAACAAATGATATGTCCGATTTTTTATAAGACAAAAATTTCTTTTGTTGGTCAAATTTGAGTACTCCGTTGTTGGCTCGAGTGTTCTTAATATTTACACATTCCTAAAAATGACGATTAGGGTAAAAAATTTAGTAACCAGTTAGTATGTATGACTACTGAATTATCCTTGGTTAAATAAAATATTGAAGATGACTAGTTGACAATAATTGCGTGGTTTGGATTTCCAAATTTCTTCCCATGACGCTTTGCCAGATTTTCATTTCCCATCTGGAAAATGACGCGTACTGCTTCTGGCAGCTCATCCACTGTTTACGGAATATGTCGTATAGGGGATGTAAGAAATACTAAATCGACAATACGTGCGAAGAACACTGCAATTCATCACACACCATTGCATACATCGTACGTGCACGGGCTCATCCCATTGGCGAAATTGGCATTCAGCCATCGGCCGCTTATGGAGCTTTAGATAAGCAAATTATGCAGTTCAGCTGCGTACAATGAATTGACCTAAAAATATCAAGTGGGAAGCTAGGAGTTTAGTTTTAAAAGACGATGCGATAACTTGCCATAAGGTGTAGACTAAAACTGGCGATCTCTGATTCCATCCTTATTTTGTTTATATAGTTTAGTAGTTACTTTGATTTAAAATACTTTTACAAACTTGCCCAGAATTAATATTTCATCCGTAAAACTAACAAGTAAATGTTATATTAGACGGTAACCGTATGCATATATACATATAGCCATGTATATACAGGGTGTCCCACGTAAGATGTTTACCCGTTTTATTTCTAAAGTACGCATCGTATGAAAAAACTTTTTTTTGTATTTGTATAGTGCGGAGGGCTGCATTATTAGATGCATTATTTCTTTGGTAAAGGTGTTTCAAAGATTTCAGGGTCAACTTCATTTTTTTTAATGGAACCCTATATTTTTTTACATTAAGATTTGAAAGAGCGTGATATTTTGAATAAAAAAGTATTGATTTGTTTGAGTCGTAAGTGTATTATTTAACAAGTAATTTCACTTTGTTTTAAGAACATATTCTCCATCCTATGTGTACATAGTTGTATATATATATATATATGTCTATGCTGTTGAATCACTGACACTTAATGTCTTTACTATTTCCGACCGGTTTTTCAATTGCACATATGTTTTGACGGAGGAACTTTGCATAGTGATATTATTTATTTCTAAGGGACTTTACCTGGTGTGCGAAACTCCACGGTCCAACCATCAACAGTGACACGTCCATCTCTTTCGACGCGTCGGAGGGCGACATCATGCCATGTACCATCGTCAACACGTTGCTTCGACGATTTCACCTTCACTGGGCCGCTTCCCAGGTCGGCGTGAAGGTAAAGGTAGCCGCCAAGAATCTCAAACGCGAATAAGTCCGGCTGTGGCAGACAAATGAAACTTGGTTTAGAACACTGGGGGGGGGGGGGCACCGTGTCATTTTTAAGGCTTATGTGCACTGCGTGGTCAAAGTTATAAGTATATAAAATCCAGTAGGCCGCAGTGCATATTTGGGGGGCATGAATGACTTTCTATACCACCATGTAGCAATGCTTAACCGTTTGAGTCCCAAGCAGCGCGATCGCGCTGTTCAGATTTTACCAGGTTGTTCAATAAGTTTTGTCGTTCGATAAGAAAAACTGGTTCAAAATACACTTTATTATTCAGTATAATCTCCCTGAACATTAATGCACTTGCTCCAACGATCCTCCAATCTGTGGATCCCATCCCTGAAGTGAGATTCCGGAAGGTCTGCAAAATACGCTTCAACAGCCGTTATGACCTCTTCATTTGACGAAAAACGCTTGTCACGCATAAATTTTTTGAGTTCTGGAAACAAATGGAAGTTGCTGGGGGCCAAATCTGGTGAATACGACGGATGCTCCAACAATTCGAACTTTAATTCATGGATTTTAGCCATTGTCAAAATGCTCTTGTGACACGGTGCGTTGTCCTGATGAAAAAGGATTTTTTTCTTCTGCAAACCAGGTCTTTTTTCACGAATTTTTTCCTTCAACTGGTCCAAAAGGTTGCAATAATATTCAGAATTAATTGTTTTACCAGTTTGCAAGTAATCCACAAATAAAATTCCTTTCGCATCCCAAAAAACTGATGCCAGAACCTTCTTGGCCGATTTCTGGACACGAACTCGTTTCGAAGCCGAACAACCAGGTTCACACCACTCTTTAGCCTCTTGTTTTGATTTAGGATCATGGTGATAGACCCAAGTCTCATCCATAGTGATGAATCGACGCACAAAATCCACTTTATCCTTTTTAAAACGCTCCAAATGTTGTTGAGAAAGTCGCATTCGAATGTGTTTTTATTCAATTGTTAGCGAATGCGGCACCCATTGTGCACACAGCTTTTTAAAACTCAAAATTTAATTTAAAATATGACTCACACTGCCTAATGAGATGTGTAGAGCCTCTACTAAATCCCTCTCAGTCAATCGACGATCTTCCAAAACCATATCCTGTACTTTGGCTACGATTTCTGGTGTTGATGCGGTTTTTGGACGTCCTTCACGTGGATCGTCTTCAAGGCTTGTACGACCACGTTTAAATTCAGCAACCCATCTTTCTACTGTTCTAATTGAAGGTGAACGTTCATTATACACTCTTAACATTCGTTCGCGAATTTCTTTTGGTGCTACACCTTCCAAAAATAAGAATTTTATCACTGCACGATATACAATTTTTTCCATTGTCGAAAATACTGTGACACGGCGACACTAAATGGCTTATAAACAAAAAATGAATTGACTGATTGAAATGAACCTTCACATACGTTGATAAGAAGAGTGAACCAACAAAACAAAAACAAATTTGGACTAGTAGCAACGCCCTCTCTTATCGACCGACAAAACTTATTGAACACCTTGGTATGTCGAGAAAACCCAGCACATTTCGAGCATTGTTGACAGCTGACGGTGCGTTACGTATTGTCGAAGTCGAACGCTCAGACTTACTGACGCAAGTAGATCACACAGCACCTTTTAACGTAAATAGTACATTTTACAATAGGTAATATAGTATTATAATAATGCAGTAATACATTACAAAATAAAAATTTTTATTTGATTGTTATCTTCTCAATCATTTTTATCGTGCAAAACTTGAAATATTTATAAATTTGCAGTACGCATAATCCCAATTGGGATTCATCGATGTGAAATAAACAAAGCGCTATCGCGTCGCTTGGTATTTCTTGACATAAAATAAAAGAAGCGCTATCGCGCTGCTTGGGTCTTTTCGAACTCATTTAGAGAAAGCGCGGTTGCGCTGTCTGGGATTCTTCGACAGTGTTTTTTCAATACCGTCTGGGACTCAAACGGTTAAATAAAACATTATGGTACAAAGTATATATTTGGACACTAAAAATCTTTGTGTAAACACATGTAATACGATGTCAGGATAGCTATAATGCTTATTAATAAGGTCGAGTCATACGTAACTTCCGATGCAACTAGGTAGAATCTATTGTCCGTATTTATCTATTATAAGTCACCGAAACAAACGAGTTTTTGGTTTTACTATACAGATGAGGATTCAGTTAGTCTTCTGTCAGCTATTTTATGTGGTGCACGTTACATTCAACTGTTTTTTTACACCTCTGAAATGGTGAGTCAAAAAGTGCTAATCGACATGTAATGCTTTCGGAATTTAAACAAAGCAGTAGCGCTAAGGCGACACCTGAAAAAATATGTAGCGTATACGGTGAAGGACTAATAACTGATCGGGCAGTTAGAAATTGGTTTGCAAAATTCCCTTCTGGAGATACAACCTTAAAAGATGAACCGATGAATACCTCACAATCAACTGTTAATCGCCACCTGGAGAAATTAGGGAAAGTCAATAAGTTAGGAAGAAGAAGGACGGTCATACATAATAGTGGCGAATGCATAATAAATTAATATAATTTTGTTATTCAATGAAAGCAAAATAAATGTCTGATAAAAAAACGGAGGTTATTTGTGACTCGACCTAATAGCTGTTAGAAATATTTTCTGGTAATTATGGCACGGCATTAATAAAAGTATATTAGTCCATAGTGTATATTTGAACATTATCAATAACTTTGTATAGATAGATATAATGTGTTATCAACGCAACTATGTCGTATATTTGGTCAATAGAAATATTTTTAAGTGATAGTATATGGGGCTGCGTTAAAAAAAGCACAAAGTTGTTGGTAGTAAAATTTGAATGCTACCAATATTTTTGTATAAGTATATCTAGTGTATTGTCAATGAAGTTACTGTGCGTATATGCCGTACATTAATCGAAGTATATTGTATTTATAATATATTTTGTGTAACACAATGACGCAATGGATGAATAAAATCACGTAAAGCTGCAAGTACATATTTGGAGACTAGAAATAACTTTATATGGCTATATATAATACGATATCAATAAAGTGAGTGTTTATTTGGCTATTAGAAATAATTATGACTTATGAATATTGTGATATTATAATACTTATGAATATTATTGACACTTTATGACGTCATTTATTTAATAACAAGACCACTTTGTGCACAATAGGTCATACTATAATATATATTTCGACATTGTAATTAGGTTCGTATGGTAATATAGGTCACAGATATTTGCACAAGGGTACCAAATACACGGTACACTACAGTAAATATGCACAAAAACGTTTCACTCGCGGAAATGCACGTTGCCGCTCGATTTCAACCAAATTCCTATTGGATTTACAATGTATAATTAGTGTGAGCATGTTACTAAACGTGTGCGTCAAGAACTTTGGCATCATTACCGAGTCAAACACGGTAAACGTATTTCGGATATAATCATCATTAATTAACGATCATTGCTGTCACTAATTATCTATATAGCGTTACTCCATAATTCAGTACAGGAAAACTGTCAACAATTGATTTTCAGTGGTGCGGGAAAATGTTTATCAATAAACGTTTAAGAGTATAACACTGACACTTTGACGAATGGAAAATAAAGGGAAACAAAATACCAAGTATTTCTTAACCCCTTCGGACTCAGTGTACATTGTAATGTACATAATACTTTTCGTGCTGCATTTCATTATGTATATTATTTTTACGAATACGAATTTTATCTTTTTATACAAATATTTCTCAGGATCACCTTAATGTTACAAATTTTGCGTAAAGACCATATGTGCCCATAATTATGAAAGTGGTCTAAGTCATATATTTCTTGTTTCGAGATATTTAATGAATTGGATTTCAATAAATTAAAAAATATTTTTACATTATGCGACATTTTAATTTATAATTTTATTAGTCTTAATTAATAAATTTACTATAATATGAAATTTTGTGTGAATTTTATACGATAATATTATTTTTAAAGATTGAATTGTTTAGACCATTTTCAAAATTAACTGAATGTCCTATATTTAAAGCAATAAAAATTAATTTGATTGAAATAATTCGTTAACATTTATTACATTTATTAATTATTTTTATTATTTCGATTTTAAGATTCTTAAAATGTTCCTGAAAAACTGGAGGGATGTACGAATATCGTTTTTCTTCCGATATTTAATTTTTTCCGTATACAAATATGAAATCTAGAATCATCTAAATATGTTTTATAGAACATTTTATAAGGTTATTATGTAGTTCAGAAACGCGTCAAAGAAGGCCACGTGCCATTTTCAAGTTGTTTATATAATTTATTTAAATTTTTGACTTAGACCACTTTCATAATTAAAACTAAATCAATTCCATATAATGTTGAAATTACAAATCTAATGGTTCAACAATTTCTAAAAATTAATTGAATAAATTTAGTTAAAAATAATGTGGTATGAAATAACTGATAAACTCATTTTTTTTCAATTTTGACTTAGACCACTTTCATAATTATGGGCACATATGTCCATTAAAATGTATATTTACAAATTATAAATAAATAAATATTTCTGTAAAAAGTATATTGTTGCCTTTATTCGCATGAATTAAGTTAATTTTAGTATAAAAAAGAATTTTTGTTAAACGAAAACAAAATTCGTGTCTGAAGGGGTTAAAATTATTCAGCAAATATTTTGATCCATAAAAACGAATTGATATGAGGTGACTTTCGCCAGCTTCTTATACAAGCGTCGTCAGTTGAAAAATATTCAATTAATCACGATCAACTTGTCAGTCGTCCGCCAAAGTCAGGTTTCAAGAGAACTTCTCTGGATATTTAAAAGAAAATGGTTCAATGTCATACTTTATATTGAGTGTTTGCATTGTCTGCCAACGCCTTGCACTCTTATAGATTATTCAAAGACATGCTGTAATTGGTACGAAGAATTAAAGGGCACAACTTGTATTTGCTTGTTTAAATTGAGAATTAACTGATTGGTATATTCTCTTCCCAGACAGGTTGAGATGTTTCATTCTGATTGAATTTTTAGACTGACGAGTTCACAATACTAAATTTCTATCAGAAAGCATGAGGAAAGAAACGTGGTATGTATATTATCCTTTGAAACTTTTTCTGTAATCCACCTTCGGAATGAAGGCAGTTATTTGATAGTAGTGAGTAATGTAATAAGAATTTATTCACAAATAACACGTCTTTCTTATTGGTTGAGTTTTGTAAACAAATTGAAGAGGAGGTTGAAAAATCCCGAACTATGTAGAGGAATATTTACATAGAGTTTAGAAAAATATCAACCACTAAGGAGGGCATGTTATTAACACGTTGACTGCCAAGCGTCTTTTGGTATGTTAGAATCGCGATGCAATGAAATACTGCAGAGTATGATTAACCCTTATCGGTCGCTAGTTTTTCGTACGTGATTCTCACTAGGTTGTAGCTGGTTTCAGTAAATATACCAAAAATCTTCAGTATTATAAGAATAACATTTTTATTAGAAATTACTTCTTTTTTGAAGTTGTATTACAAATACAGGTTACCCTCCTATAACACGGTATCTTATAACACGGTTTCGCTATAACACGATTCGTAAATTGCGGGAACACTCCTACAACACGGCATCCTATAACACGGTTGTTCCTCTTATTGGGGACATATCTTTGTCGCTGAAAAAAATAAAAACATTAACCTTAAATGCGTGTTGGAAGAAGATATGGCCCTCTTCAATTGAAACAGAAAACATGCGTGAAACATCAGAAAATGGAATTGGTGCCATATTAGAAGTCGCTAAATCAATCGGAGGCGAAGGTTTTGTGGATATACCTACCAAAGACATTCAAGATTTATTAGTGGAAGAAGAAGTTGATGAACCGGATTTGATGGAAATGGCATCCCTAGATGCAAATCAAATCGATTTTGAGGACGCTAGCTCTGATAAAGATTGTGCAGTTAAGAATTTAACATTAAAAAAAATACAAGAAGGCCTATGCTTAGCGGAAAATCTCGAGTAATTTTTCTTGAATACAGACCCTTCTACGGAAAGAAGTCGAAAATTCAAAAGGGAGCTGCAAAACTGTTTAGCTCCATACCGCGAAATTTACAATGACCTAGTAAGAACCAGCAAGCAAAGTTCGATTACAGATTTTTTTAAGAGGGGAAAACATACAAAAACTTTAAATAGAGAAAAAAATTCTGAAAGTGAAGGCGATATCGTTCCACCGAAAAGACGTTCTCGGTTGCTTATACTGAGCAGTGACGACAAATAAATTCGTTAAATTATGGTTGCGTTACATTAAATTTTTTTTTTCTTTGTGTTGTACATACATTTATATTTTTAATAAAAATTAAGTTGTTTATGTCGAATTAAAGAAAAAAATTGTTTTGAATAAGTTTTTGGAACGTAACCCCCCTTTTTGTACTAGCTCTGGGTCTCATGCAACACGGTTTCACACAACACGGCATTTTCTAGGAACCTAACTACCGTGTTATAGGAGGGTTACCTGTATATGAGTTTAAAATAATTATTTATAAGTTTCTAGCGTATGATATTTTTTGAAACAATCTCCAATGTGAAGGAATGGTTTTCTGTTGCACGTTTCACAGAAGTATACTCCTTCTTTTCTTCCTCCAGTCAATTTACGATTAGAACATACTAAGCAATCGTTACGTTTTCCTTCAGCATCAGGTTGCAAGATATGTAGTTTTCCATCTAATCTATCGTCATTGTCTGTTGTTGATGGCGTTCCATATCACGGAGTCTTACCTCCACTGAAATTCCCAATTAGGGGCATAACTAATTCCCGAATAAATTTTATGTGAAACATTGATTTACTGTTGTTATGCTTACAATCAGCTTTATACAGAATATAAGACTTAATTCACAAGTCAATCGTGCCCGCATTTCATAAAACGCGAATTTTTACTGTTTTACCCGTTGTCACCTCCCACGTGACGTACGACCGCAGCGATAAAGTACTGTTGTCACGTGAAAGGTGACGTATGACCGTTAAGGGTTAAATCGTGCAAAATGAAGGTAACGCAGAGTTGTTAGAAGCCTAAGTATTGTAGCACCGCTCTAATGTCAATTGCTTTTACAAGGTTGCAAATAGGTTTCATTGCAAATTTTTTGCAGCGTATTTTGCTATCAATATACTCAATCGGTAGCATTTACAATTTTGTAAATGCAATTGATATAAAATAGTGATTCAATTCTTTGGTCTGCGATACCTTCGCATTATATTAATTTTGCAAAATTTAATCATATTCTGTAGTACTTCATCACGCTGCGATTTTTACACGTTGACTGCCAAGCATATTTTGCTATGTTAGAACGGCGATGCGATGAAATACTGCAGAGTATAATTAAATCGTGCAACATTAAGGTAACGCAGGGTTGTTAGAAGCCGAAGTATTGAAGCACCGTTCCAATATCAATTGCTTTTACAAGATTGCAAATAGGCTTCATTGCGAGTTTTTTACATTTTTAGTAAAATCTTTTGCGCCGGTGACCACCGTGGCAGTCAACGTGTTAATCAAGTTTTAGCAAGGATAAAAACGTATTTTTTAATCAAATTTTCTTAACTATCTTAATTGAGTGTACAGAAAATGTTTCATCATTAAAAGGTATGAATTAATGCGGATACTATAGTTCTTCACTTTTTCTCGGAGTTCTGTTCCCAGATTTATGTAGATCTGATTTTTGATTGGAAGTTGAAAGTAGATTGTCATGGGAAGATTTTCCATCGAAAAGTCAGCGGATTTTGTGACAAATTTTCACCCAAATGATCCGTGGTCGCCAAATTCAATTTCAGTTTATTTTAATCTTTAATAGTTCGGAAGGTTCTCGCAGCCTTTGTTCTGATTCAAACACATTACTTATTATGCTTTTATAAACTTGATATGTTTTGAGATCCTTGAGTCCCGTCTTCGCGAGTCTACAATTTTCTTCTTCCTTGTTGAGTAGATATTGATAGGTAAGGTTGGTATAGCCAATTTTGATCCTTGTAATAACTATTTAATGTTTGTGCCTTGATAAAGAAGAAATTGTGGTTTTCTTCAGAAAAAATAATCATTCAGGGTACATGTTAATTTACTAAAGCAGTTTCACGTTCTGTTTCAATTAAAGGATAATTTTCCCCAGATATTAAAAGTTGCGGTACTTTATTTCACGCACGGATAATCGTTACTTCAATTGATGCATCTTCATAAACTCACTCTTCGCGTAATTGTTCTTTTTATGGGATGCTGCGGTAGTACGATATATCTAATGAAAGAAAAAACTATCCTACTCACGTGTCAGAAATATTGTTTTCTGAATTATTCGTTGCAATATCTCCCGCAGGTGCTCGGCATAAAAACGAACGAAAGGAGATCATGCCGATAATCGATAACACGTAGTTATTGATACGCATATTGTATTCAATTATGTTTTTATCCCGCTTTGCGTACAGTGGCCTGCAAAAACTTTTCTGCACTGAAACAGATAAATAGATATATTCTTCATTGGTTCAGGGTTTTCCCATTCGGCCTGTGTTTACTTTCTCCTATATCCTGTTGTCCTAACGTATTTGTCTCTACTATTTTTCTATCTCATATCTAGTGTTTACAAGTTCGCTATTTTACTTTGCCGTGTAATCGTGTTACACACCATCTAGTTTCTTTTCTTTGCCTGCTTCTGCAGGCACTTGAGCAATTTTTCTATTTTCTCACCATTTTTTCTGTGCACTACTTCTTGATGCTTAATCTCTGCTGTCCATCTTCTTATACTTCTATGTCGAAGTTTACTATTTTTCTTCATCCCGTAATTTGTTCACAGCCCCACTGTTTTGCATTTTATTTAAATTTAAGCTTCTGGACCTTTCTATTCTCTCAGGTTTTCCGCAGTTCATGAAATTCTCAGGTCTTATACTCAATTTTACTGATTTTGTTATCTTTTCCCGGTACTGATGTTATTCTGTTATTCTCCCACCCTTTCTTTTGTACAAGCCATTATTCTGCTTAACTCATCCGTTTGTTTCTTTATATTCACTTGTCAAATTTTTTCATTCTTCACCATTTTATAATTTTCTTACATAGTCTCTCTTTTGTCTTTTTCTTTCGTTTTCAGATTTTTGAGCTATTTTCCTATTCTCTTACCCTTTCTTTGGTAGCTTCTATTCTCCCAATTGACTCTTCCGCTTGTTTCCTTATTATTATAGTTATCAAATTTTTCCACTCTCCTCCATCTTATAATGTTCTTCCATAGCCTCTCTTTTGCCTTTTCCTTTCTCTTTCGGGTTTTTGAGCTATTTTCCTATTCTGCTACCCTTTCTTTTGTAGTCTCTATGTTCCCGCTTGTTTTCTTATATTCACTTATCGAATTTTTCCATTCTTCTCTAACTTATAATTTCTTGCATAGTCTCCCTTTTGCCATCTCCTTTCCTTTTCAAATTTTTGAGCTATTTTCCTATTATTCTCCCCATATTTTTATAGATTCTATTCCCCTGCTTGACTCCTCCGCTTGTTTTCTTATAGTCAGTTATCAAATTTTTCCACTGTTCTTCATCTTATAATTTTCTTGCATAGCCTCTTTTTTGTCTTTTCCTTTCCCTTTAAGAATTTTGACCTAGTTTCCTATTTTCCTAACCTTTCTTCTGTACATTCTATCCTCCCGCTTGAATCTCCCATCTGTTTCCTTACACTCATTTGTTAAATTTTATTATTTTCCTTTGCCTTCACATTTTCCTACATACCCTGTATTTTTTCTTCTGTTTCCTTCTCTTATCTTTCTTGCATTGCCTCTCTTTTGTCTTTTCCTTTCTCTTTCAGATTTTTTAGCTATTTTCCCATTCTCCCACCCTTCCTTCCCTACATTTTATTTCCCCCTCTGACTTTTCCGTCCGTCTTCTTATACTCATTTATCACATTAGATTATTTCTTTTTTTCCGTATTCTCCATTTCTTTCCTTTTCAGTTTTGACCCCATTTTTCTATTCTTCCACCCTTCTCTCCGCCAACTACTTCCTCAATATCGACTCGTCTCGACCACTCCCCTGTCAAACGTTTCAACGTTCCAAATTTGTTTCCGCACAGGTCGCTCCTTCTGCCTTCTTCTATTTCCCAAAATTTCTTCCACCGTTCTGCACTTCCACATCACGCTTGCGCTTATAGCCTTTGACTCGCCTCTCTTCCTTTTGTACTTAGATACCCAGGTAACCCAACTGTAATAATGCATCCGTCTAGCTCGGCTAGGAAATAGTGGACGCTGGACCAACCATTTTCGGTCCACGCATTAACCCTTTGCACTCGGAAATATTTCTTCGGAATTTCTGAATAGCGTACAATTTTGTATAAACCGGCGTAGTTTTGAAAATAACTACTCTATTCAAGTGAAACTTTGCATAAGGCTTTGTTGGTATATGTTTGATGAAATAGAATTGACATTTTATAAGTTATTAATATTTTTCAAAGGTGTGCTGATGTTTACGATCCTCGATACTTATGTTTTGGATCCTCCTCTTTAGGAGATTGATATATATGTAGGAATGTAGTACGTGAAACTAGAGAGTATAATATTTATAAACAATGACAACACAATCAAGTCACTTTCGTCTTATTTCGTAATCTGTCGACGTTTCGTCGTTTCGCCTTTTCGTCTTTACGCCGTTTCGTCTCTTTACGTCTTCTCGTCTTCACGTCTTACCGTCAACTGTCTCCTTAGCAACCAAATAACACAATTCAATAAACTCGTCACCTATGATACATCAATACAATAAATGAAGATCATAGGTGACCTTTCCTCGCCAACTAGAGGACCCTGTATCTGAGATCCCACATATAATACAAATATTTCTACACATTTCATTATGGAATAAATTATTAAATTAATTGGGTAATAAACACGTCAGTCAAAGGAAAGCATACTCCACTAAATAAGGAGAGTCTGCGCATCACAATGCATATTTTGGTCAAAACATCGCATTAAACACACATTGTGTAACTTCGACCTTATGCAATAACGATTAAGTGGCTTCCTGGCGGTATTCAACTCGCTTATCAAAAATGTTGGCCCGCGAACGATTCAAAATACCCAAATAGTAGTTAGTGTCTAGTGTCCGATACTCAGGAATGTGGTAAGTAATGGAGAGCGAACCAATCAGCTTTTCATTAGAACATACTGCTTGACCGAGTTGTGCCTTTCGCTGTACCTGGATACTTCAACTTTTGTATTACCCCACTTTAGTGCATTTGAGTATCTGGTCAACCATGTAACAAGTGGAACGTTCAAATTGACACATACGACTGGTTGTCATTGTTTAATCTGATAAAGGATCAAACGCTTTTATGCTTGATTGATTTTAACCGTTGGTAGGTTACGAGATTTTTGAAGCTCTTCTTAACCCATTCGAGGCGACGATTTTTTCGAACACGGTCCTCAGGAGCGAAATTTTTTTTTCTTTATATTGTTCATTTTTAATAAAAAAACATGTTTACTATGGAAATCACCCAATTCGTAAGTGAATTCACATAAATAAGATCATTGCACACCAGGTGTGCAGCTCGCTCCTCGGAAAATTTTTATTGCGAGGAACGGATTGAACACCATGTGTGCAATGTAAGGTAAAATGAAAATATATCATTAAAAAATTTATGAAGATTTATTTCAAAAATAGTTAGATAATATAAAATCGTTATTTTGTCTTCAATAATAAAGAACAGAATATAATGCAAAGAAAGTGTTTAAAAAGTAGTAAAAAGTTAAAAAAAGCTATATATTTGTTAATAAATTAAAATGACAGTCCATTTTCAGACCCCCTTCACTTTGACCCAAATAACTAGCTGCAAAATATATTCTTTCACATTAGACCGAATACGTTTAAGGGGACATTCTACTTTCTCATCGAAAAATTTTACTGATTTTCAATCATTTTTTTCTTATCGAAAATAGAAACGCAGCAATTTGAAACTTTCACATTGTATCATATCGACCTTTATTTATACAAAAATATTTTCTTTTTATGTTTTTTTCAAATTTTTTCATATAAATTCTTCTTTATTGCTGGAGCACCTCCAAAAAATTCATACTCACTGGCGTGCGTGATTGCGGTCGTTGGGATAATCAGAAAAAAAAACAGAACAGGAATCTTAATTTACATACTAACCACTATCGCATGAACCACGGAGAAAGAGTTTGCATGAAAACTTTCAAAATGACTGACTTTCCAAAATTAGGTTCACGAAAATGGCACTTTTTTCGTCTTTTTATAATGGAAAAAAATGAGAAAATATTGCTTAATTAACACACCCGTGGTTCATACGATAGGCATAAGTATGTAGAATAATATATTAAAATCTCGGACCGATTGATCGAATAGTTTTTTTGGAAGCGTGCACGCCAGTTGAAAAAATATAGTACTGAGAAAAACGCATTTAAAGTTTTACATATCGAGTTTTTGTATATAAAAGATTCTTACCTAGTAAATTGTAATATACAATAATTCATAGCCGGATCAATGTTTACATGCAGATCAGCATTTTCTTTTAATTTTTCTGCCGATGTACTAGCGTACTCTAAACTGCATTCACTTGTATGCTGATTTCCAATAAACGTTCTTTTTCGCGAACGACAGGGTCTCGAATTGACAAATTTACTTTGTTTTCGATCCATATTAAAACGATACGTCTCTTTTGAAAAACTGTTCGAATACTGAATGCATGTTCAGAAAGCAATAAACATAACAGACATCGTCAAGGTCAAGGGTAAGATGATATTTAGATGTTATTTTCGTGCGCGGAACACACTCCTTCGTAATGTTTACCAATGCAATGTTTACATTTGGGTGATCTTCTCTTTTAAATCGTTTCCAGAATTAGATAATTTCGTAGAATAAATAAAGATCGCCGAAAGAGAAAAACGGCCCTTCTATCTGCGCGAGGTGGGTTAGATGCGAGACCTATAACTTTCCCAATTTTTCGAAGTTATCGCTGCAAATTTAAGGACATAATTTCGAAAGTATATACTTTCGAATAAGGCAATAAAAGAAAATCGATTTTTTCGACCCGGAAAGTAGAATGTCCCCTTAAATAATTGCATTGTATCAAATTTCGATGTTCGAAGTGCTCTTAGTGCAGCCGTGTGTGTGGCCTAACGAATATTTCTTTATAAATCTGCGTGGCGGTTAATGTTAAGAAATTACCTTTATGCAAATTTATTTTTCATATTATGCACCCATTGATAATGTACGTTTCACCTATTTGATTTATGATCGTATAATCATACGCCTGAAAAGATGACTCGTGGTCCCGAACCATGTACAGCGCTGAAGTTACTGTAACTAAATAATAAAATGGACCACAACCAAGGTTGAGCAATCTTTGTTTGTAAAGTAACTTCGTTGCCTCGCTGCCAACAATTTACGAACTCTTTATACAATTACAAAATGAGAAAATACTTTATAATTTATCCAACGAACTGAACCGAGAATTTCCACAACTATTTTCAAAGAAGTATTCAAGCAAAGAGTTCAAACGAAGTAAATTCTTATTGCCACTGAATATTTAACAAAAATAGTACGTGACGTGCCGAATCATTTAAAGTATCTCTTAAGACAATAAAGCGCACCACTGAAGATTTAAAATGGCGTACGTGCCAGTGCATTTTATTTGATACGAATTCCCAGGCTATGTCCGTACATATTTCCGATATCTATACAAGGTGTCAATTTATTATTTTAAACTGCGTGTATTTATTAAAAATAAGTCAAGTCAAAACGATTCGACAATAAAATACGCGATAATTATTTATGCGTAATTACTAAAAATCATTTCGGTTGCTTGGTTAAAAAAATTTGCGTCCAACGACGTCCTGTGTGAGCATTCATGCAGAAAAATTATTATTCATGTTAGCAAGAAAGACGACACTAGGTTATTAATTGTATCAAAAATCGAATTTTCTATTGTTTCTTCAGAAAATAGGTAAAAATTGTTTAGATTGTTGGGAGACCGAATTTAGAAAAACATTCAGTGTCGACAGATAAATTCTCTAATCTAAGTTACAAATTAAGGTAATGTTTCATATTATGCACTTACGTTTATTTAGAAGAAGTTAAATAGTCTGTATAGAATAGCGTGTTACAATTTCTATTTTAACTTCTTCTGACTTACACTGACCGTCCAAGACTTTTACGTGTTATTCACCCGATTATTGACATGCTCAACTATTATGCAAGTTATTAACAAACTAAACACTACCCTTGAACACGGTGCCGCTGTTGAAAAAGACAAATATTCCTCTAATACCACACTTTTGTAAAAGTGTTTTTAAACCTGCATTAACCCCTAGATTAATTACATAGAACCAGTCAGCAAAATAATAAACATCAGAAAAATCTTCCTCAATTTACCAGACAGCCTAATTTCCACCATCCCTTTTATAGCAACAAATTCGGACACATTATTTTGAACTAGCAAGGCTCAAGCTTCCAAGCAAACGTCCGTTCATAAGCATAGAAGCCGTCATATTTACGCTTTTACGACTTGACGCGTCTAGGAAATTTACGGGTCAGTTGCTGAAAACTCACAAATATCCCTCTAATACCACACTTTTTCAAAACTGTCTTTATACCTGCATTAACTCCTGGATTAATTACATAGAACCAATAAACAAAATAATAAACATAAGAAATAACATAAGAAACATAAGAAAAATCTTCCTCAATTTACCAATCGGCTTAATTTCCACCAATAACCCCTTTCACAGCAACAAATCCGGACACATTATTTTGAACCAGCAAGGCTCAACTTACAAGCCAACATCCGCTCATAAGCATAGAAGCCATCACATTACGCTTTCACGGCTAATAGCATACTTTTGCAAAAGTGTCCTCAACCTTTTGACTGCTGAGTACTTCCGGCCGAAGCGCTCGCTGAGGACGAAATACTTTTCACTAGTGTGAACTCTATTGATCGATTATGTAAGGCGTAACTAAGTTCACAATTAAATAATGCAAGAAAATTATTTGATAAGGAACGCGTCTGTATTCATCGCATATATTGTGACTGCAGTAGGTAACAAATCAAAACGATTCAGAAACGCATATATACGTCCATACCAGTGAAAGGGTTAAACCTGCATTAACTCCTACATTAATTACATAGAACCAATGAACAAAGTAATAAATGTAAGTAATAACATAAGAAAAATCTTCCTCAATTTACCAGTCGGTGCAATTTCCACCAATAACCTTTCATAGCAACAAATCCGGATACATTATTTTGAACTAGCAAAGCTCAAGCCAACGTCCGCTCATAAGCATGGAAACCATCACATCTACGCTTTTACAGTTTGACACATTTACGAATTTTACGGTGCCGCTGCTGAATAAGACAAATATTGCTTTAATACCAAACTTTTGTAAAAGTGTCTTTAGCCCAGCATTAACTCGTAGTTGAATTACATAGAACCAATGAACAAAATAAGAAACATAAGAAAAATCTTCCCACAATTCACCAGTCGGCCTAATTTCCACCAATAACACTTTTCACACAACAAATCCGGACACATTATTTGAATCAACAAGATTCAAGCTTACAAGCCAACGTCCGCTCATAAGCAGAGAAGCCGTCACATTTACGCTTTTACAGTTTGACACGTCTATGAAGTTTACGGGTCTGTTGCTGAAAAATCACAAATATTCCTCTAATATAACACTTGTTCAAAAGAGTCTATAAACCTGCATTAACTCCTTAACTGCATAGAACCAATGAACAAAATAATATATATAAGAAAAATCTTCCTCAATTTACCAGTCGGCCTAATTTTCACCAATAACCCCTGTCACGCAACAAATCCGGACATATTATTTTGAACAAGCGAGGCTCAACTTACAAGCCACGTCCGCTCATAAGCATAGAAGCCGTCATATCTACGCTTTTACAGCTTGACATGTTTAGAAAGTTTACGGTGCTGCTGCTAAAAAAGACAAATATCCCTCTAATACCACAGTTTTGTAAAAATGTCTTTAACCCTACATTAACTCGTAGATTAACTATATAGAACCAATGAACAAAATAACAAACATAAGAAAAATCTTCCTCAATTTACTAGTCGGCCTAATTTCCACCAATAACCCCCTTCATACAACAAATCCGGACACATTATTTTGAATCAACAAGATTCAAGCTTACAAGCCAACGTCCGCTCATAAGCAGAGAAGCCGTCACATTTACGCTTTTACAGTTTGACACGTCTACGAAGTTTACGGGTCCGTTGCTGAAAAATCACAAATATTCCTCTAATATAACACTTTTTCGAAAGACTCTTTAAACTTGCATTAACTCCTAGATTAACTGCAAAGAACCTATGAACAAAATAATAAATATAAAAAAAATCTTCCTCAATTTACCAGTCGGTCTAATTTCCACCAATAACCCCCTTCATACAACAAATTCGGACACATTATTTTGAATCAACAAGATTCAAGCTTACAAGCCAACGTCCGCTCATAAGCAGAGAAGCCGTTACATTTACGCTTTTACAGTTTGACACGTCTACGAAGTTTACGGGTCCGTTGCTGAAAAATCACAAATATTGCTCTAATATAACACTTTTTCGAAAGAGTCTTTAAACCTGCATTAACTCCCAGATTAACTGCATAGAACCAATGAACAAAATAATAAATATAAGAAAAATCTTCCTCAATTTACCAGTCGGCCTAATTTTCACCAATAACCCCTGTCACGCAACAAATCCGGACATATTGTTTTGAACAAGCGAGGCTCAACTTACAAGCCAGCGTCCGCTCATAAGCATAGAAGCCGTCACATCTACGCTTTTACGGCTTGACACGTCTAGGAAGTTTACGGGTCCGCGTTCGGGTTGCCAGCGGATGTCGGATGTTGAGAAATTGCTCAACAGCCAGCATTATTACTAGAGAGTCGATAGAAAATGTGCATACCCTGGTGTGTGCTCCGCTGCGGCTGTACATGATCAGTCCGTTGGGTTCGTTCGTCCGGATTTTGAAGGATATGCTACCCGACTTGGCAGCCTTCCAAGGTGGCAGAACCTGAAACAAACGAGACGTACGGCTCTTACAACAATGCGCTGAGCTGCTGCTGCTGCTGCTGCTGCGGCTGCTGCTGCTGCTATCACTTTCATGAAGTGAGAAAACGTCGGGGAAAAAGCACTCCATCGTGCCACGATGGAATGCTAAATAGACGTATGCTCGTGTCGGGTCCAGAATTAAAATATTTCTTCGGTAACGTCGGGGCTGGATTTGTCCTTTAAGATCGAAGAGGGCAAATGTCGTGATGCTGTTGGTCTCCGTCATTTTTACTGGTGTCGCATTTTCAGTGGTACGAGGTGCTAAACGTTCCGATCTAGGCGCTTCGTGGCGTTCTTCGTGGGTTTTAGCGGCTGACCAAAAAGTTCCGGCGGGTTTTGTGAGAAAGGCGATAAAATGGTAGCAAAAAGTCAAATCGCAAGTTTTTCGTATGATTCGCGCGGTCGGCAATTTTTGGGTAATGTGTAACGTTGGCGAGTTTACACTTCTAGTAAAAATTAAGTAATGCGTCAAAGCACGCTATTCGAAACATTTTAAGCGTATGGCTCTTTATGTAACGTTGATAAAGAGATTGAAAAAACGATTCTAAACGTGCTGAAGTAGATTTATTGGTTTTGGTAAATAAAATAATGAAATTACAAGAGAAACTCGTACAAACACGTTGATTAATTGAAAATTAATTACGCTTGTGGTCGGCAAATTTTTTTTCAACGCGAACATTTTACCAGTTTGCACGTCGCAGTTTTTTTTACAGATTTCTTTCATTTATACGAAAAAAATTATATATTTCTAAAAACTTTGGAAGAATTGATTATTCTTCGTTATTTACGCAATTTTCGAAATGCAAATATATTTGGTATCTCTGAGGAAAAAAATCACTGATTAAGAAACACGTAAATTGAGGAATGTAACACGATAAAATGAGTAAATACTTTCAACCAAGAAAAAGGGTTAACATTTTACATTTCTTATTGCTCATTATTTACGCAATTTTCGAAACATTTATGATTCCTCATTATTTACGCAAATTTCGAAATGCAGATATACTTGGAACATCTGAGGGAAAATCATTGATTCAGAAACTCGTAGGTGGAGGAAGGTAACACAATAAAATAAGTAAATACTTTCAACCGAGAAGAAGGGTTAACGTTTTACATTTATTATTCCTCATTATTTACGCCATTTTCGAAACATTAATTATTCTTCATTATTGACGCAAATTTCGAAATGCAAATATATTTCGAACATCTCAGGAAAAAATCACTGATTAAGAAACACGTAGGTTGAGGAATGTAAAACCCTAAAAGGGGTAAATACTTTCAACCAAGAAGAAGGATTAACGTTTTACATATATTACAATAAAATTTGAAATAGTTTTAACAGTTTATGATGACATTTACGTCCCCATATGAACGATGAATGGAACATATGTACTTTTCGGGCATCAAACACAGAATCCATGATTAAATAAAGTACTTTTTTACGCTTCTTAAGGCTTAGGCAAATAATACACCCCTCTTATTCCTTCGTTTTTGGACAAACTATTTTTAATTATTGCTTGACACGTGTTGAAGCTTCCTGGTCACGAGGCTCAAAAGCTAAAACCCATTTTGAATCGTGTTCGACACACGGACAATGAACGTGCTAAACTGCTTTCTACTAAAACGCGCAAGAACTTTTTTGGTCACCGTATATATGATATTTTTTAGCTGTTTCGTAAACCTTTCTATAGGAATAGATAGCCCCAAAGATAGAAATTATCCTGTGTGTATTTAGAGGTACTTTTTACCAGACGTATTGATAGATGTTTATCGGTGATATTTATCGTGCCAACTAGCCCGTGAATTAATTACTTCGTTATATGCGGTCCTGAAGAAGAAGGGTAGCTACGAAAATAGTTGAATGCTTGGAACCGAAATAAGCGAAAAAATTCGCGTATGTTGTTGCCTCGTACAAAGATCACAATTTCGAAAAGTAATCGTTCAAATGGGTCAGACAAATATGTCTTCTTTTGATAATTTCTCGAGCTTTTAGTCAATTGCTTTGCGAGATAAGTATCGAATGATGCGTTTCATATTTTAACGTGTAAGAATGCTGCAATAGCATTATGATAATGCCGAGTTTTGACGAAATTCATGCTTGAATGTCATGGTAGCTTAACTTTGGTTAAATGCATATTGAAGAAAATAACTAGTACTTTTCACAGAGTACTTAATAATTAATTTGCTAATGCCATTATCGCGTGAAGCATGTGTTACGTCAGAATAAGAATTTTCTGCACACTTCAGTATTGAAATAAGTATGATATGATATGGCACGATGTTATATATGCCTGGCTTTGCAGTATTTAGATTATTTATTGTATTGAAACCTATTAACATGCTTTGTTAACGATCGACATCAAAGTCACCATTAATATTCTCGGAACATGAAATTGCAGAAAGGCGAGAACGCATTTTACGTTACGTAATCAATATTGAATTCTTTTATACAGTCTGTTGCACGACATACGACATCGTTACTTTTTTCTTCAAGTTTTAGAAATATCAGCATACGCCCAAAATTGTTTACGTTTGAAAAGAATACATAGGCAACTAGTGGGAAGCTGCACTGCACCATTTTCGGCAGTGTTTGAAGACTTAAAAGTAAACTGTTCAATCCTAGTTGCCGAAGAAGAATTTAATTAGTAGAGAGCAGCACTGCACTCGTTTTGATAACATTAAAAGATTTGAATAAAGTTCTATGCAGTGCTAGTTGTTTTAACGAAATTGACAAAGATCACGCATAGTTTTACAAGAGCTTAGATTATTTGTCCGTCACTTGATGATCTGTGGTTTTTTTAGTTAGTTTCTGAATATGTGTGCCCTAATACCTTTTCTTTTGCTGGCCATTTGGTTATTTATGGTAAAATTCTTTAATTTCTTTGTTCCATTAATGTAATCAGTTTTTAGGGTTACCTGTTTTATACGAACTTGAAGCATCAATTGCTTTGCTGCAATAGAATTAGAAGATTCGTCTAACTGGACGAAGGAAGGAAACAATTTTCTCACAATCGACCTGTAAACATTTTCCATGTATATATATGTATATGTACTACCTGCTGCAGTATTGATTAGCGGTATATTTTTATTCCATGTTTTCTGATTCATTTTTACACTGTGTAGATACTATTTGTTATGTTCAATAATTCACAAGTGTTTATTATATCACGTTATTATGTTTTAAATCTTTATATCGCATCATTGACGAGCAACACATTTTTGTTACGAGTTTTTTTATTAACTTTCCTATTGCGTGAAGACAATTTTTATGCATAAATTTTTCGAAACTATCCTTGTAATTTCTCTTGTATCTGAATTCCGTTATCACACTATAACAATTTCATATTAATATATTGTCGAAAGAAACGTCGGATTTTAGGGTAGTTCCCATTATACTGCCATAAAAACGGCATAATATTTCCAGTGAACGTAAATGACTTCCAACTCAACTTCGATTTCACAATTGCATTGTACGTCACGTGCTGAGATTGCATGAAAGCGGTTGACGGATACGACATGAAAGTTATTTGTGAATGTGCGAAATGTGCGAAATCCAGTAGATAAAGGAGCGCTTCAGAAAAAGGAAGCTGCGATTTTTCAGATAAAGTGTTCTGCCAACCGACAGTCTCGGAACACTACGTTTCTTCGAGTAACAGCTTTAGGAAGATCCGGTCTGGAACATTACGCCTTCTCAAATAGGCGATAACGGACGGCGCGCAAAGAAATATGTGGGTTATGAAGGAGTCCGCACGTTTCCACTGCATACCTTATTTTGACTAACTCTATCATGCACGTCCCACACTTTCCGCGGTCACCTTTACTTCTGTTAACTTTTTGCGCTATTTTCATTCCCGAAGTTTTCTTTCTAATTTTCAGTCTGCTTTTCACGACTTTTACTTTGTTCCTTATCTGCATTACCATTTTTTGGTCGCCTGGTCGCTGCTTTACAGTATCTCCATGTCCTGTTGGAATTCCGTTCTTTTTATTTTTGTCCGTTTGTGTCTTGATCTTGGTTTTACGTTATTTGATAATGTAATAGTAGAAATGATAGAAATAATGTAATAATAGAAATGTGCATTATCATTTTTTGGTTTCCTGCTTGCTGTTTTACAACATCTTTATATTCTGTTGCAATTCTGTTCTTTTTATTTTTGTGTGCTTAAATCTTGATCTTGACTTTACGTTATCTGGTAATGTAATAATAGAAATGATAGAAATAATGTAATAATGGAAATGTGCATTATCATTTTTTGGTTTCCTGCTTGCTGTTTTACAGTATCTTTATGTCCTGTTGTGATTCTGTTTGTTTTTATTTTTATCCGTTTAAGTCTTGATTTTGGCTTTACGTTATCTGGTAAGGTAATAGCAGAAATGATAAAATACAAAAAATGAAAGATGAAATATACAAAAATAGATATCAGTTGTAGAGATATTAAACGTTATGTAGGACGATGTGAGTATCTTCGAGTTTCGCATTCAAAGGCATGCTCCACTTCGCACATCACAAAATCGATTAATACAAGAATATGCGTCTCATTGATTTTCACGTTTTGAGATGTATCTTCGCTTACCCAACCCGTTTCCTTAAAAAGTATTCCGTTTCGACTTACTTTTATAAATATCAACACTTGAACATTAATATTATTCCTTAAATTTCAAAACAGCTCGATATGAAACATATGTGCCGCAGATTTTCGCGTTTCATAATACTTGTAGGAGAACCTATTCATTTCCAGACTTGCCTAATTTACCCTTGTCGAAGCTAGTATTTTCATCACTTCATTGTAGTTCAGCTTAACTTTATCAACTATCAAGCTTTAAATACATGGATTTTTCATTAAGCTTCGATATAGGACAATACAAATAGAAAATCATCTGCCAGCTTTTCGTGCTTAACCCTTTCGCGCCGAGCGCCGCATATATGCGGCATCCACTCGACGGCCAGTAGTACGAGCGCCGCATATACGCGGCATCCACGCTACGACTTCTGGGTACGAGCGCCGCATATATGCGGCATCCACTCGACGACCAGTAGTACGAGCGCCGCATATACGCGGCATCCACGCCACGACTTCTGGGTACGAGCGCCGCATATATGCGGCATCCACTCGACGACCAGTAGTACGAGCGCCGCATATACGCGGCATCCACGCCAGTACGAGCGCCGCATATATGCGGCATCCACTCGACGACCAGTAGTACGAGCGCCGCATATACGCGGCATCCACGCCACGACTTCTGGGTACGAGCGCCGCATATATGCGGCATCCACTCGACGACCAGTAGTACGAGCGCCGCATATACGCGGCATCCACGCTACGACTTCTGGGTACGAGCGCCGCATATATGCGGCATCCACTCGACGACCAGTAGTACGAGCGCCGCATATACGCGGCATCCACGCTACGACTTCTGGGTACGAGCGCCGCATATATGCGGCATCCACTCGACGACCAGTAGTACGAGCGCCGCATATACGCGGCATCCACGCCACGACTTCTGGGTACGAGCGCCGCATATATGCGGCATCCACTCGACGACCAGTAGTACGAGCGCCGCATATACGCGGCATCCACGCCACGACTTTTGGGTACGAGCGCCGCATATTATCGGCATCGAAATAATCTGTACAA